>JAMXDE010000012.1:1200000-1800000 GCA_026770025.1 Craspedostauros australis | reverse complement strand
ATGGGATTTCATTGCGTTGGCATCGTCTCAGTGCCACCAAGGCGACAGTCTCTGCGTTGGTAGAGCATCTTATGATCCATGTCTCCTCCGATACATTTCTGGTATCATGCGGACTCGGACATGCTCTGCACAGCTCTCGCATGTATCGTACTACACATTCGAGGATAGTAGCATGGTCATGGAGGACGAATGCTTCAGTAAAGTTCCATGAATTCGCAAATGTTCTCCCGCCAACACTCCAGGGACTGTACCAGTCTGGAAGTCTTCTCGATTGGTGCTGCTGACTGTAGCTGGCTGCTTGTGGGCTTTGGCTTGTGCCATGGTGCAAAGGCCAGTCGAGCGCCGCTCCTGTGCCGATTATGCCAGCACGAGGGCTTGCTCGTGGATTCGAATGTAGTGGAGTATTCTTCTCTAACTGCCTTGGGGTTCGACTCCTACTCGTACGTTTATGCGTAGGCGTGTTTGATTGTATTGCTACGTTGTTATAGGGTAGAGCACAGGAGTAGTAATGGCACCGCTGTATTGAATCAGTATCAGTCGGGCATCACAGCCTCAACCTCAACGCCAACGTCCCTACTCAACTCTGCTCTTCTAGTGTTGCACATATGCGCACTCGTGGGGCGTGTGTCCTGCTTGGCAGCACCAACCTCTTTCCTGCACCAGCATCCAGCATGGCTCGATCAACGTTTCAATGCGCCAGACCATTGGCCCACTTTCCCTTTTTCGCTGATCACGGTCTCTCATTGAGGACTGAGATTGAAGGGCCTGCCACCCTCGTTGTCGCTGTCATCGTCCCGTCGTCTTCGCTTCAGTCGAGGCACGGGGAGCAACCATGGTCGCGACGAACGCCTTGGTCGCGACCGTTCGCTTGCTTCGGGGGAACCCGATACTTCTGAGGCTTCGGATACCTCCTCCCCTTCCTCTACCATTGGGGCTGCTTCTGTCGACGATAGTGACGTTGACGTTGACGTTGGTCCAAACAGATCATTAATGTCGAAGTCTCTCGTCAGCTCCAGCGTTTCATCAATGATGGTTGTTATTAGCTGAGGGAGCGACGATCGATCAGACGATGGATTGATTGTCTCGTTGTCGCCGCAGCCACTGTCCCTATGGCCACCAGCCATGGATGCTCGTTCGTGGGCTCTTGTGTACGGAGCGTTGCTGTTGGGATGGATGGTGTTGTCGTGCGCCGTGCCTGGCCTCGCTTGTGTTTGCGACATGAAGATCGGCGAGAAGGATGGCAGTGGCGTCGTCAGGCCACTTGAGATGGGCGGCAGAAGTGACGCCATGCCATCCGTCGCACTCTGCAGCTGTTGTTGTTGTTGTTGTTGTTGTTGCTGGTGATGCTGCTGCTGAGATCCAGCGGATGCTCGTGCAGAAGAGGAGGGCACCGGAAGCCAGAACGGCAACTGCGAAGGAGATTGCGTTGATAGCAGCATTGGCGCAGTCAGAAGCGACTGGCTGTGATGCTGCATGTGCTGCGAGCGCTCACGTTGCATGTCAGCACCAGCCTGCAGCAAGGATCGAAGCGAGTTGGGGTTCTCATTCGCCGCAGTGGATCTGTTGCCACCAGTGCGACCATCATCGGCCGTGCGGGCATGCCGAGATCCTTCGTGGGCATTGACGTCGATCTGGTTTTGGCGCTCTTGATTGATGGTGCGGCGGTTGCTGGCGAGGCTTGTGCCTCCAGATTTGTTCGAGGAGTGATTCATCGTCCTTGGTGGTGAAGAGTGGTATCCACGAGATTGATGTTGGAGTTGTTTGCGATGTTCACGACGTCGAAGATGCGAATGGTGTTGCTTGCAGGAGGGGCCGTGTGCTTGGTGGGTCCTGCAGAATTATGATCAGGCGCAGGAGTCCGCAAAGACAGAGAGGACGGAGGATGGAGGATAGTGGAAGAATGAGGATTTGGAGCACGCTTGAGGTATGTAGCATGCGTACGAGTAGCGTTCGCGCGATGTTGTGCGAGTCTTTGCAGGGACGCAAGTGGTTGTAGTTGTGGTTGTGGTGGTCACAGCGACAGGAGCAGTAGCAGCTGTCGGACTTGTGCGCGCTCTACGCTTGTGTTCGTCACGTGTGGATCCCCAACCGGTTGCGCTTCCCGCTGCGGAGAAACAAGAAGCAAGCAAGAGAAAGAGATCGATTTGACCTCTGTGCGCAACTTCTGCGCCTCAACAAGGTTCGTTCCGTTGTGTCTGTCGGTTCGTCTGTTGTTGTTGTTGCCCCAATCAGCATTCCCCACAACTCGTCGAGCTTCCGCACTTTCACCCTCGACAGTGGTCGCGGCAAGAAGGCGCCAGATGTCATTCCGGCAACAAGAGAGGGACAAAGCGGTCCACTTGCGAAAGGCAACACGGGCTTTATTCGCTCATTGGTGCGTGCTTCGTCGCTGAGACTCAATAACTCTATTTTTGCGAGTGCTACAAGTGACATGTCAAACGAAGGATGGTGATGCCCAATTGCACCCCGCTGACATGGGTGTCAAGGAAGAGTATCAACAACAGATGGCTCTGTCAAGCAGACGGCTTGTTGCTCTTGCCTGTATCTTGGGTTGAATGGAAGAAGCAATCGCGCGGTACATCATTCTTCTGAGAATCCGAGCGATGAACCATCATGGCCCCATCAGCGTGATTGCAGCCAACGATGTGCGCTTTGCTGAGCAATGAAGAAGTCCAGTGACGGAAGGGCTCGGACAAAGGCGAGACCAAGGTTGCCCCGCTCGCTTGCCCGGCCCCACCTTCGATGATGTTTGTTGTGGGACGTCGTCCCAGCAGCAGCACAGTTTCGTCCGTATTGCTCTCTTCGTAACATGGTGAGCATCGGGAAGAATGCGGGTGACGATCATTTGGGATCGCCAAGAGAGACCTGCGCTCCGTGCTCCATGCTTCACTTTCAGTTTCAGTTTCCGTAGCAAGCAAGGACAGAGAATGAGTGAAAACGGCATGGCTGCTATTTGGGTTCTACCCAGGAGTGCGGCAACAGAGCACCAAAACTGGCATTGGCCATTTTCTGCAAACTGCTCGTGCACGAACATCGTCATTGGCTCTAGTATTTGGGGTGACGAGGTTGTGACTGTGAGGTATTGGAACGACGTAGCAGGCATCGCCGCTCTGCTCTGCTCCACTCTACTCTACTCTGCTCCATGCGCTTTGACATGATACTGCGTATCCGTATTTATTGATCATAAATAACTTACGTCGAGTAACCACGGTTCGGCATGAACATCTGTTGGGAGGTTGTTGTCAGCGACTTCGCTGACGTTGGCAACGCTCATCATCGTCATGAATTGAGCATCAAGCATCCGGTTTGGGGTTAGTTTGTCTGGGGTGGCTCGTGTGCGCTCTTGACATGTCCTTGCTTTCTCCCTTGCATGCTGTCTGTCTCAGTCCCTGTTTTTTACTTGGTTCGCCATTCATTCGGAGAATGCAAAAAATGGAAGAGCCCAGCAAAGTGAAAAGGAAACGTGCTACAGCAATTGTGCTCCGCACGCTCTCGTGAACCGATAGAACGCGAGGTTGCGAGCGGTTCGCAGGTATATGCCCCTCTGAGAGGCATTATAGCAACGATGGTGAAGACGACGACGCTGGCGATGGCGGTTCTCGAGCCACACAGTCTCGGCGTCGATGATGTCTCCAGGTCGCACCTCGGCGATTTCTGCTCTACTCATCGGGAATTCTCGACCGAACGATGCGAGGACGAGTACGAGGGGACTTTCCCGGTATCATGTCACGGAGCAGTCGTCGTCTACTATTATGCCGCAAGGGGGCGGATCCCGCAATCCCATAAGTGTGTATGGTATGATAGGCGGGCAGCCAGGGCCACCTGTTGCTGCCGCAAGAGGACAGTGGACGCTCGTGTCCACAAACATGCCATTGCGTGTCTCCAACTCCATCTTTGGGGTGACCAAAACAGATAGAGCACGACCTATTACATAGCAAATACACGATCACAAGAACAAGACTCTACTGTCCCGCGGAGTAGGCAGCATTGTACTCTTCCAGCGCAGAAGCAGGAAGTAATCGTACTCCGGAGCAGAGCACGCTGTTACTTCCGCCATGGAGCAACCTCCTCGCTCAACAACCATGTCGAGCATACACAGCCTCATACTCCACTCTCCAGAATTCAATGGGCCAAGCAGCCGCCAACGCGCATCAGATTGGCCAAAGAGGCTCCTTCCCACCACCACCACCACCACCACGACAGGCTATGCACACACGAATCCCCAAAGATGAATCTTCGCGACGTCCACTCATCCTTGTCCGCCGAACAACCTCGCCGCAATAGAGGCTTGCCGTCCTTGGACGAAGAGTGATAACACAAAGTCGATGGGATGTGCGGCGAAGTCGGTTTTGTTTTCTCCGTGCGCCTCTTCCTGCCCTGCACCCCCGCCTGTCATGCAACCGTAAACATAGTAACAATCTACTGTTACTGTAGTTGATGTCAAAATACGATGCCAAAATCGTGGAAACTCCACGATCAAGGCGCTCGTATTCCATCAAATCCGCCACGGCTGTTTTTCCAGAGGTCTCGATTGGCACGCCCAGTTGCAGCACCACAAACACCGTGAAAATCTCCACAAAAACCACCGCCAAGCCCCGCTTCGCCACCTGCCGCCAACTCGCACGGCACACACCGAAGTGCATCCGTCCTTCCATTCGTTCATTGATCCGCAGGAGATTGAAGTGTGAACCATCACACACAAGAACCATACTGTGCTGCAATATTATATAATACTTGACATACTACGTAGCTGACATACTACGTAGCACGGAGAACACCTTCCGCATTCATCCTGGGAGACGAAGTCCGACCAAGTCATGGCGACCGCTGCGTCCATCGGGATGCCCGAAGAGGACGATGTCCTCCCCATGGTGGTCGCCTCGTTTGACAGTGGAGAAGGAAGCGCCGCTGCATCTCCACCTGCTGCTTCTGCCACTACGGCCACTACGGCCACAGATTCTCGTCAACAAGGAAAGGACGGTAAAGACAAAGGCAAAGCTGAACTCGCAGCAACAGCAACAGACAAGGAAGGTCGGCATGATGATTTGGATGCCGAAGAATCGGCGCCAGTTGTGAGCCAGAGACGCCGACGTCGCAAACGCCGCAGACAGCTGTACCAGATGCTGCAGGGACCGAGGTCTGTGCCATCCTTTCTTGCCGTCATCACGCAGACGGAGGAGGATATGCATGACATGTCGGAGATCACACCACCAGTCGTCGTCATCGATGTGGATGAGTACATCGGTCTCAAGAAGCCACCACCGCCCACGCCTGACCCGGCGACTTCATCTGCCGACCTGGCGGCGCAGATGCAGCTCGCCATTGAAGTGCAGCAGAGGAACAGCAAAGCCAACAGCAACAAGAACAGCGGCAGTCGAAGCAACGGCAACAACAACAGGAGCAATCACATCAGTAACGCGAACACGAGCTTGGCCACGAAAAGCAATCAGCCACGACAGCAACGGCAGCAGCGGCAGAAGCTTCGCGTTGCTTCCAGAGCGGCGAGTGATGGGAGGTGGTACGAGGGATGCTTGTCATTGGAGCAAGACATGGACAAGGAGTACCTGACCGGACTGCAGCAGTTCGTGAAGCGTCACACGCAGGTGTTCAGCGCGTCGGATATTGATGTGGCGATGAACGCGGGGCGCAAGAATGCAATCGCCCGTGGGCGGGTTGGATTGCGCTGCATACATTGCGCGGCTGCGCTGACGAAGCATCTCACGCAGACCTCCAGCAGATCGTCGTGGCCAGCCGGCGCGGTGGCGTACCCGGCCACTGTCAGTGCACTGTACTCCAACGTCAATTCGAGACCTCAGCAGCACTTTGAAAAGAACTGTCCCTATCTACCAGAAGACGCCGCACGCCAGTTCGAACATCTCCTCAAGGAGTACAGGGCAACCCAATCCGGCATGGAAGGCACAGCGTCGTCGCAGCGGTTTAAGCGACGGAGGCACTCGTTAAATACGTCGCAGTACTACGCCGTGAGCTGCTGCCGCCTGGGATTGTACGAGATGCCAGAAGGGCAAGGGTTACGCTTCGGTTGGGAGACGTCAGCGCGTCAATTGAGCTTCACGGATGCGAGGAAGCAGGTGGAGAGCGGGGAATATCCGTCCAACAGCAGCAACGGTGCTGCCACGGCTGCGAGCGGTGTTTCGCCTGGATCGAAGACGAATGGACGGCACTTGCAGCATGGCGACAACCAGAATGGCACCAGTCCCAGCGCACGGAGAAGTCCGATCCCATCGCAGGTCACGTCGTCTCTGCGCTCATCACCGCGACAAGGCGGAGGCTCGCGGTCTCGTGGCGGTTGCGATGAGGAAACTCTGGCCATCATCGATCAGGCCAGGAAAGCGAGGAATCCGCCAAACTCGATCTTGTTGGGACACGGCGAGGATTTCGAGAATGCGACGGACTACATGTTTCTGACCATCCAACAGATGGCAGTTTGCCACGCCTCAGAAACAGATATGACTTCGCGCGGCAAGAAGAACAGAATCGTCCAACCTGGGTTTGCCGGCTTCGGCTGTCGTCACTGCCAGGCAACCGAGCTCCTAGACAAGACCCCCCGATGGGCGGCCACCGGCACGTGCCGTTGCTTCTGCTCGCATCGCGACAACCTGGCAAGCGCGATCTCCAACTCGCTCGCAATGCACATGCAAAAGTGCAAGCACGCGCCTGACGCGATCAAGAAGGCGCTGACCCAAACCAAGAGGGTTCACTCGCGTCAGATACAAACCATGCCCTACGGCTCCCAGCGCAAGCTCATCCACAGCGTATGGGCCAGGATGAGGCAGCACGACCGACTCACAGGCCATGGTCATGACAATGAAACCAGGAGCAACAGCACGAGCCCTACCGTTGGGCGGACGAGGCGACAGATCGCACAGGCCAAAGCCAAACAGATAGATATCGATTTCGACCCTGCGGAGGAGGGTAGCGATGGGGGCGATCCCAATGAACCGCGACAACAGCGACCACGGCGCCAGCAGCATCAGAAACAACAAAATGGTGGCTACGACAGCCCTACCGAGTTGGAAAAGTCCTCGACGGCACGGCCCAAGGCGCAATCAGGGAAACGGAAAGGCGCCACATCTCCAAAAAAGATACCACCTCTCCCAGCCAAGGTTCCGATCATGTACGATAAGAATCGCGCAAATGCAAGATCGGAGATGTTCCCCGTTTGTACCGATCCAGCTACAGTAGCTATGCTGAAGCAGTACGAAGACAATTGGGTTGTGAACAAAGAGATGGATCTCATCACGCCCGAGCTGCGCCACCTCGTGTCGGACTATGTATTCCTCACGGCAAGACAACTCAAGATCGCGGTTCCCACGGCCGCGGACTTCACTCGGAACAAACGAAACAACGTGCTGTGGCTCATGGCCGGCTTTTGCTGCATCCACTGCGCTGCCAAGGACACAGAAGGCGATTTCTTGTCGGGCAGGTCCTTCCCTTCTGCCCCCGACAACATGGCATCGGCTTTCAATTCCTCGCTGTACAACCACTTTCAGAGCTGTCCTCACATATCGTCCGAGCTGAAGAGCGCGATGGCGATGCTGAGGAAGATCCATTCCAACCAATGTGCAACACTCAAGTTCGGATCCCAACGCAAATTCTTCAACCATATCTTCGATCAACTCAAAGCCATACCAGTGGATCAACGCCTCATCTCGGGAGTCGGTCGCGATGCCAAACCACCAGCCGAAGTGCCAGCCGCCAAGCCAAGCGCGCGCGGCACATCGCCCCAAGCCAGCAAGTCTGGAGCCATGCCGAGTACCAGCAAAGCAACTGCTCCCACGCTGCCAGCGTCGGCACCGGCACCAGCACCAACAAGCTTATCGCGTCCAAGCGTTGCTGCAAATGGCCATGGCGGTCGCAATGGACGAAGCACACAAGGATCACAAGCAAAAGCAATTGATCGTGACTGGCTGAGACGCCACGGATTCGTCCAGCATCAGAAATCGTTCGTGCAATGCACGCAGTGTCGCATGGTACCATTCCACCTCCGAACTCCAGGATCCGTAGTCTTTCTCGACAATGATGGCGCGGCCATCACTGAAAACGGTAACAACGGTAGCAACGGCCAGCGCCCACGTGCCATCCCGCAACATCAGGCGAACTGCGCGAAGATGAATCTGAATAATGCTGCGATCTGGAATGAGTTGAACGAGTTGTTGATCTTGCAAAAGGGTCTTGTGACGCCAATGGGGACCTTCCTGGAAGAGTTTAGCTTGTTGGTAACGAGCGCATTGGGTGGCAACAGGAGGTTGTACGAAGGGTTGATCTCCGCATTGGCAACTTTACCAACAACCGCCCAACGCGGAAACGGGATCGGGAGCATCGCCATCACTGCGCTTCCCGTTTCTGTCAATACGGAGACAGTGATCGAGGCGTATCTGAAACTGCGGGTTCGACTGGGTTGGAGCGAGAGGCCGCTGACGGATGGATGCAAGATTCTTGACTTTCTTCATTTTGTGTCGCCTCATCTGCATCTGGACTTGGCCACGATCGAGGGCTCCAAAGCCAGACGAGCTCAAGATTTAAGCAGAGTGATGGTTTATGCAAGTCATAGGACTAGCAACGGCACGAGAACCATGATGGATGTCGTGCGGACGACGGCACCGTTGACGTCAACACCGATGATGACACTATCAACATCAACAGTAACAGCAACTGGCCAGGCAACGCCGTTCACTATGCCAGCAACGGCACAGAGGGGAGGAGGCCCAAGCGCGAGCATTCCTACTCGTTCGCTAACAGGACAAGTACCACAGAATGCACGAGGTCCACCATCAAGAGTTGGTGCAAACACAGCACCGTCAGAGGCAAGCAATTCACAAGGATTCATTGCTCCCGTAGCAATCATCGCACCTTCGAATACAAATGATTCCGACGATGTAATTGACTTGACATGAAGATGACGCATCACACAGGAGTTGGCCTGATCGGTCGTCCGAATCATGGGTTGGGTGCTCTCGTGGCAACGAGTGCCGTGCAACGACGCAGACTAAGGATAGTTGAGAAATCGCTTGTGCTAGGGTAATATACCATACACCGACTTTTTGGAAAGGAAGTGAGTGAAGCGTATTGCTCATTGTACCCGTCCTGACAACCAATTGATGTGGATGATCTGTATTTGTAGACACTCAACGTGTGATACGCCCATACTTGATTTTTTTGGGGGGGGGGAAGAAGATATCGTCAGAGAGTGGCCAGTAGTAGAGTAGCAATCCTTGCATCATCGTTTGCCATTCTCGTTCTATGATTGGAGGCATCACTCTACTCCTTGTGCAATCCTTCTCGACTGTTCTGTGTGTCTGTGTGTCTGTATCTGTGTGTCTGCGTTTTTGTGTTCTGCTCCAATGAGTTTGATGAAGCTGACGCTGGGCGTTGTTTCTGCGCCAGTTCATCCGTTCATCGCTTTCTCTGTGCGGAAGTAGGAGTGGTAGTGACAATTTGCCACTGACATTGTATCAGACGCTCCGGAGTGTGTGGGTACATGTGAGTTTTACATGCCCTTGCTTCCGTCCTTGACCTCATCCACGGAGATGATCTTCGCGTTGATTTATTTGCACGCGCGCGTGTACGGATGAATGCATTGTTTGAACCAAGGGACGGACGGACGGACAGATGGATTAGAGTGAGTTTGATTGGGTTGGGCTGAGCTGTGGTGCGAACGTAGGGGCGTGGACGTTGGGTAGATTGCAGCCTCTCAGCCTTTAAGCATCGTGGATGAGCATTCATGCATTCGTCCATGGTGCTCTTGGTTGCATGTGTTGAATCAAATACTGCAGATCAACCACCATTGTTCAGATCAATCAATAAAACGAGACATGGTGAGAG
Organism: Craspedostauros australis; assembly: GCA_026770025.1. NCBI lineage: Eukaryota > Bacillariophyta > Bacillariophyceae > Mastogloiales > Achnanthaceae > Craspedostauros > Craspedostauros australis. The sequence continues at coordinate 1,790,157 of JAMXDE010000012.1, read as the reverse complement.
GAAGGACGTACCTGCTCTTCGCCGGCAAACGCATTATCCTCCGTAAGGAAAAGCATGCAATGGCACTCATGGCGTTCTCGCATGGGCACGCAGGGGCAATTCCAGTATCCATCCTTGGCCTCGGCCTCCTTGTCCTCGTAAAAGCGGCATGGACAGAGCGGTGCGCCCAGATCGACCTTGTGCTCTGCCAGTCCCTTGATGACGACCGCGGGGATGGATTTATCGGAGCACAGCAGAGTGTCAGTGTTTTTGAGGTAGGTGTTGGAAAAGGCCGTCATGGCCTTGAGCGACTTTTCGACGGCAACATCCCTTTCCTCCTCGCTCATGTCATCGGATTTGAGATGAAGAGGGGTGTTCTGTTGTCTGATGTTGGGCTGTGTGATCGGAGAGGAGTGCTGCGGAGTCACGACGAAGGCAGAACCGAACGAGACTGCGGAAGCCAACGAGACGAGGTATGTGATTCTTCTCTTCATCATGATTGCGAATGGAATTTGACTGTGATGGAATTTATTCGGGATTGTAGGAGGAAAGTGTGGTGTTGCACTGGAGTACTCTTGCGGTGTATCGACTTCTTGAGCGTCTTTACTGCTGTGAGCCCGATTCGGTTTGCTTTGCTTCTGTTGTTGTTAATGTTGTTGTTGTTGGTGGTGGTGGTGGTGGTGGCATGGGTGTGAGCATGGGCATGGGCATGAGAATGCGAGTTTGGGAGCACAATGCATCAATTGACAGAAAAGTGAAGGCATCGGTGTGCAGAGCCAGTGGGTTCGTCCTGAGTCCACCATGAGTCCATCATGAGACAGTGATCAGACATTGATCCATGGTGGACAGCATCGTCCTTCCAAGTCAACTCGCAGCGTCGGATTGGACGAAGAAACCAGCGATGTGGTCGTCGTGGTTCGTGACCGTATCTTTGACATCAACAATGGCAACAACGGTGGCAACCACCGCTGCCACAGCAATCGCACGCGCAGTATCCAAAGAGCCATCCTTGCACTTCGTCAGCCCATACTCACCCTTGCTTGTCTAATGCACTTGTGTTGAGCAGAATAGCCTGTGTGTTGTGATACCTTCGAACGTCTGAGAGTCGTCTTTCGAGTGTTGGTTGGGATGTAGGTGCATTCGTTGATCCTATTATGAGTTGTGTACATCAGTCGGATCCTTTTTCCATCAACAACGACGCCAGGCAACAGCAGCAAAAGAGACCGCATGAAACACTAAAACGTGTCAGCGCACCAAAAGGTGTCAAGGGCGCCTCTTTCCTTTCGTTGTTTCGGGCACCAATCACAACGCGCAAAACAACAGCGCAAACAGACCAACTGCTCGAAAAAGTGAATTCCCCAGCCTCAACACACACATCATCACGGCAGAATCGTGGTGTCGCAACCCACGTGTGCATGAGACTACGCTCAAATGACGTCACAAACATTCGACAGAAACGACTTTTCGTGTCTATTTGATTAGTGCGATTCCAATATGATGGAGCCTCGGCATCAACGACTGGAGCAATCCAAAACTACGGAAGTACCCATCACGACCAACCAACCGACCGACACATCAACAAGCTTCCCGCCATTTCGCGATGCTGCCTCCACGATCTGCGGATCGTGGATTGCGCATCGGCACCCGCATTGCCCACACATGACCACCACAAGGTCACACTGCACAAACAAAAAGCAGAGTACTCTGCTCCGCTCTACGACTACTCGCGCCATCCAAGCACTCTAGAGAGGACTTCACAGAGTACAGGCGAAGCCAGCATCAACCCCATGAACGCAGCAGGACGTTTCGTGTTTCCATCGACATTTCAAGGATCCACATTCGTGCGAAGACCTGACGATCGCGCCGCAATGCGTTGTTGGGAAGCCGTGGTTGTCGGAGTGGGAAGCGTCTCGTGGATTTCCAGTGCGGCTGCCTTTGCACTCGTACATCCCAACCATCCCAACTATCTCAATTGTTTCAACAACCTCAACCACTGCAGCAGCCAGCATGCATCGCACGATCATCATTCAGCTGACGTGCAGCACAATAGAGGAAGAAAGCGTCGACTGGGATCGCTGCTAGTTCAGCGCCGCGGTGACAGCGACGGCGGCAATGAAAGTACTGCTCGTGGTCGTGATCGCAACAGTCGTCGTACCCAAACTGGTACGAGCAGCTCTGGCAAAACCCGCGCAGCCAACATCGCAGTGCTGGGCGGCGGCGCGTCCGGGATCTTCGCTTCCATCGCAGCCGCCGAGCCCGCAGCATCGTCCAACGTGCGCGTCACCGTTCTCGAGGCCACCGGAAAGACGCTCAGTAAGGTCAAGATCTCGGGCGGCGGACGATGCAACGTCATGCACGACACCACCAAGACCACGCCCACCATCCTCTCGGGGTACCCGCGCGGCAACAAGGAACTCACGGGCCTGTTCCACAAACGATTCACGCCCACGATGGCGAGGGATTGGTTCGAATACCGCGGTGTGGAGCTCAAGACGGAGGCGGACGGCCGCATGTTCCCCGTCACCGATGATTCGCAGACGGTCATTGATGCGTTGATCGATTCGGCCTACGACGCCGGAGTGAAGATACGGACGCGTCAGAAGGTAGAGTCGGTGGAACTCATCTCGGACGACCATCGCAGCAGCAGTGACAGCGAGAGCAGCACCAGTGCAAGTACCAGGTTCCGCATCACTCACAAAGACGGAACGAACGAAGACTACGATTCTGTCATCTTGGCGACCGGGTCAGCGCTGGGCGGGTACGATCTCGCGAAGCAACTGGGGCATGATATCGTCACGCCGGTGCCATCCCTCTTCACGCTGAACTGCAAGTTGGACATCAAAGAAGGTGGGTTGCTTCATGATCTGCAGGGGTTGTCCGTTCCCAACGCTCGCGTTTCGCTGTCCAACAGGCAATACCAAGAAGGACCGTTGCTCATCACGCATCACGGGGTGTCTGGACCGGCCGTGCTGCGTCTCTCCGCATTCGCAGCGAGAGAATTCAAGGAAATCAACTACCGATCCCACATCAAGATCAACTGGGACGTGGGAGTCTTTGGCACGAACGTCGAGCGCATCGTCGATATCCTCAATCGTGTGGGACCTGCCAAACCAAAGCGCAAGTTGGTCAGCGGATGCCCCATTCGCGACAACTCCATCCCCCGCCGATTGTGGGCCTCCCTCTGTCGTGCCAGCGGATTTACCGATGACGACGTCTGGGGCAACGCCAGGAAGAAGAACATCCGAAGCCTCGCCACCAACCTCGTCGCATGCTCCGTGGAAACCACGGGGAAGGGCACTTTCAAGGAGGAGTTCGTCACGGCCGGCGGTGTCGATCTCAAGCAGGTGGAGATGAGAACCATGGCATCCAAGCTCTGTCCGGGACTGTTCTTCTGCGGCGAAGTCATCAACGTCGACGGCGTCACGGGCGGCTATAACTTCTTGAATTGCTGGGGCACAGGTTTCGTGGCAGGAACGTCGGCCGCTGCCTACATCGCGGGACAACGCTCGCCGCCGTCTCTTCCAGACGATTCCAAGAGGATACCATCAGCAGAAGTGTAACCCACGATCAAGTGCATGCAGCCGCCGCCATGATCATCTCTTGAAGCCTAGATATTGCAGTCGTTTGTCGTACAAGCATGGGCGATTCTCTGCTCGAATGGCAGAGCATTCCACAAGTTTGCACAGAGTATGATATTCATCCTACACTTAATAACGTAGTTATCACAATTCCGCAGTGTTATCATGAATTAGTCCAGCTGATCGATACGACACCAAACCCGAACCAGCACGCCGCTGCGTCAGCAACGCCACGATTAGGAGCGCCCGCGACGCACGCAACATTTAGCGAACTTGACGTAAAGTCAAGACCACAGTAGAATAAGCTCACAATCCCATGGGACCTTCCATGGGCCCTCTCAATGGGCTAAACTCAACTTTAGCACACACACGCACACGCACACTTGCCCGTAGCAATTACGCAGCTCTGCTCTGTTTGGCTCAGTTGGAGAGTACTGGCAAAGGTGGCTGTCTCAGTTGTCTTACTTTCTGGTTCGCAGTGACTTACGTGTGACCCTGCACTTCTTCTGCGGTGGCTGTCCATCGGCGGACGTGGATGTTGCAGCGTCTGTGTGGTTCGCCTTGGACTGCTGCCTCTTCACCGAAAGCCTCCGCTCCAACAAACCATCGTTGCGTCTCGCACTGCTACCAATGCCTGAAAAATGAGCCAAAGAAGATGCGGTGCCGTTGCGGTATTTGACATAGACCCACAAAGTATGACCGAAATGCCTGGTGTCGATTGGGGTTGGCGGCATCGTGACATTCACGGATTCGACGTAATGAGAGGGTTCAAGCGGAACGAACCTGCCGTCCTTGAAACTTCCCTTCATGGCCTCGGCAACCTTCTTCGCCATGGCGTTGTACGTTTTGGCCGTGTCGTTAGCAGTGCAGGTCTTGCAACGATCTGACGTAGCCATCCCCTCGCAATTTCGTCTGTGGGGATGGTGGCCTGATAGTCTTGCACAGGGCGCGTTGCAATCCCACAAGCCTGTGCCGTCGCAGAGCATCCGCATTTGGGAGATTTGCTCATGCAAAACTAACTTTTCGCGACCGAAACATTCAAGGATGCACATCTCATTCATGAAGAGCAGCAAGGACTCAAAGATGATGATCCAGCTCCTTGGTGAAAGGCTGCTCCACGGTTTGGGGACTTTCGGCCTTCTCGACCACGACGGTTCAACGCAGTCGTTGTGCCAACTTGCAACATTCCACGCAGCACACTTGTTACTGATGATGGTGAATAGCTGTCTCAACAGTTTCTGCATATGGATGGTCACCCATTGCTTCTCTTTCGCCCATCCAAGATACTCGCACAGAGCGCCATACTCGGAGAGGCGCCCCATACAAGATCCAATGCTCTCCTGCATAAGCCGAGCATCTAGATCATCAATCGCCTTCTTTTTATCCTGTTCATGGAATGTCTTGAAGGCGTTTTGGACGATGGTGCTTCGCGTGCCGAGCCCGACGCACTTGTCGTGAATGCCACGAAGACACTTGTAGAGATCTCCTTTCTGCAGCTTGACGCAGGGCAATTCTGCCAGCTCGCACTCCAGCTGCTTCTTGATCAGATGAGCTTGCACCGCTTCGCCACCGAGGGCGTATTCCAGCACTGCCAGGAGCGTGTTGAAATTGGTGCTCTTCATGCGCTCGTCGTAGTCGTCCTTGTTCTGGACAGCGGCATGCACGAGCTTGATCTTGTTTTCATCGGTCATCTTCCTCCACTTGAACCGGCCTACTTCGTCCTCGCCAATCCGCCCAATGAGGTCCATATCGAGCTTCTTCAAGTCTTCGATGGAGCGACCGAAGACCGACCGATAGAGGAACGCTTGCATGGCGGAAATATGAACAAAGGCTGCGAAGGACTTCTTTCCATTGCCCTCCATCTTACGGTGACCGCCCTTGCTGCTCGCTTCGTTTACCTTCTTCAGCTCTTCATCACCACAACCTTTGCCGAAGATCTGCTGCACCTTCGCTTGCACCTCGGCGGCGAGCTCCTTTTGCTCCCTGTCATCCGGCTCGTCGACCTTGTTCCCGGCCACGATGACAGGAATGTTCTTGTGCTTGGTGTTGTGCGTTTGGACGAACTCGAGGATGTTGACCTGCTCATCTGTATTGACACCCTGAAGCGCGTCCATGACGACGATGACAGCGTCGAAGGTCGCCCAGTGCTCCGACACCCACTTCTCGTAGATGCTGTCTGTTCCAGCTTCGTTGATTCCAGGGATGTCAATGAACACGAGGCTGGTGTCATCCCTCATGGAAATGATCGACCTGTCGGTCTGGATTGCGAAGGTCTTCGTTTGAATGCAGTTGCTGGCGCGCAGAATCTGATTGTCGTGCCGGATGGTCTCGAGCGTCGATTCAGCTGACTGGATGCCATCGACGTGTGCGCCTTCGCTGGTGGTATCGGGGGCAAGTTCTTCGCACTTCTTCTCCTCCTCGTTGTGGCTTTCATCTTGAGCCATACTGGCAACCACGTCGGCCGGAGGGATATCTGTGGCACCATGCTGAGGTGCCTTGATGATCTTGAAGTAGTTGATGCCAGCCGTGGTTCGTTTCATGGAAACCTCGCTGTATCTCTCGCCGAGCAAGGCATTGAGAACGGTGGACTTGCCCACACTGTACGAGTATGGCGGCAGAAATGATGAAGAGAAAACGGGAGAATGAGACAGGGAGACGAGCAGCACAGTTGTCGGTGAGGTCGTGGCATGTGATGATGTACATCCGTGTGTTGATGGCAAGTAGGAATGAACCCCAACCGTACCTGACGTAGCCCAACACGGCGATCCTGATCTCGAATTTGCTTGAACTCATGGCTGGAACTCCTCCGATTGTTATGGGGGCAAACCTGTGTGTTGTGCTATTGTTGTTGTTTTGTTGTTTTCGCACAAGAAGATTTTTTCGTTTCTGTGCACAAGCTCACCAACAACAATGACGCCATCTCACAACCAACAGAGAGGAACGATGCGACATCCTCGCCCCTGTAGCCAATCTTGATCACGTGTCACGCATTGTAATAAAGCGTTAATATGGCGTTGCATTATTTGTTTTCGCTCAGACACAAAACCGCAAGAATCTGCTCATTTTCGAACGACCAGACGTTATCAACGTTTACAATTTTCACTATGCGTTATATCTTCAGAGTTCGAATTGTATTTCACATCCAGCGCGTGATTCGAGTCACGAAACCGTGGCGCCAAAAAAGAAAGTTCTTTTTCCATGGAACAGCAACCACCACAACAACACAGAACAAGATGTCAAGCAAGAATGATACAGCCCATCGATGGCAGCAACCCAGACGCGGATCCAAAGAAGATCGTTGTCATCCGCATCACGTCGTCCTGTTCTCATCCACGACGAGTGGATCGATCAGCGTTGTCGCTGAAAGTGTTCGGCGCGTTCAGAACACAGCACTTCCCGTCCGAAGCCATGGAGCCATCACGGAATTACGCCGCCAACTGGAGAAGATGCCGGCAGAAGGACCATTGAACCTTTCGCCGCAGGTATGTCTTTGGGCTTCGTGCGTAATCAACTCCCTGTTGGGACGTACGAGCACCTACGACTACAGGTCCAAATGCAAGTGCAACGTTGGCAACATCCGAATGCAAGTGCAAAGGCAAAGGCAAAGACATTCCATTCCGAAAGAAGTTCTGGTTTGTTCTGCCTCCTCGCTGCTGTTTCCATCGTTCTGTTTGTGGTGTCTTCTGGGGAACAAGAACGAACGGCTTCCCATCACTCCGATCCATGATACTGGGACTCACCCATCATGATCCAGAACACACTCTGGCACAAGAATCTTCTCCATCTCCACCCTCGTGGTCCTTCGCGTCTCTCACACTTTTCGCCGAAACACGCGGACGCATCCAGCTGCTCCTGAACACTCGTACAGCAATGGAATGCCGCCATCAACACCAACGCCCACACAGAAGCGTACTGTTCCATGGAGGCACCAGACGAGTGCAAGACAGAATCACAGCGGAGCGCGTCGACGCCGCCCGTATCATCAAGTCGAGAACCACGACAGGACGATACACGCGATGGTCTCCCACGCGGGCGGCCATCTTTGCTTGTTCACCACCCCTTTCAAAATGTTCTGATGTCTGATGTTTCGTTCTTTCAGAATTCTTGGATTCAAATGTCAACGAAGGAGAACAAACACCCACAGATTCCCTCCGACAAATCTGAGCAACAGAACAATCACAAAATGAATGAGCTCAGCCGTGTTTGAATGTCACGGGTCGAACAATGCGCACATGGATAAACAATGCAGAACAATCGATACCCAGCCACAAAGCCCACGAGCGCTGCATCCAGAGGCCCGGTGGCAACCATGTGAGCCTTCGTGCTTAACGACAAGAGGAAGAGCATGCAAGACGAGGCGAGGAGGGAGCATGTGGGGATCAGACAATTATGCTCTCAAAACGAAACCGCTCACAAAATCAAAATTCGCAAAACCAAAACAGCTCCGCCACAAAATCAACGACCCGCAAAACATGTCGAATTCAAACCAATCCAGCGGAGAGTGGAATCCCGACGTGGACCCATACGTTGCATTCGAATTCAACGATGATCTAGATGCCAAAGTACACGACAATCCGCCAACTCTCGCGACTCTAGCGCAGGACTTGGAAAGTCGGACAGGAGATGCATTCGCTGACGCCCGACCTCATACTCCAACAACGAACCAACTGTGCATGGACATCGTGTCGAGTCACACCAATGCCACCCCGCCAACCATCCCACACATCAACCATGAGAGCAGCTCCGAATACTCCCACCACATGTTGCCGCCCGTTGGCGCGACATGTTCGCTTCCTCTCGAAGACGATTTTCTTGGACTCCTCAACAGCACCCACATTATTCCACCAAGCCCATCCAAAGTGGACTACGAACCCTTGGCATGCCCCTCATTGGAGGATGGTGAGTGAGCCTCAAGAGTGAAACTCGTCCTCGTCCTCGTGTTCGGTCTCGTACATAGCTCGTACGCGTACGAGCACGAATGCCGTTCTCAATCCGAGATCGCTGCGCCGAACTGGAGGTGTTCTAATGTCCACGCCATCAAATGTGTCTCCTTTTTTGCAAGCGACAGGGGGTGTCCATCCGTCCGTGTCAATCTGCATGATTCTCATTCATCTTTTGCCGCTCATCCACTTCGAACATCAACACTCGATTGCCGTCGCCAATTCCATCATAGAGCATCAAGAGGTCGATATCCATTCGCTTCAAGCGAGCGAGGTGGCCGGATTGGCAATGCCCCAGATCGATTGCACTTCAGACAAGCCAAAGTTATTACAAAAACTCGCTTCATCTGAACAAGTCATCGTGCCACTCCCTGTATCGTACGACCCGAAGGCACCCACCGACGACGTGGAGGACGATCCCAATGATGGCCGCCAGGACCACCACCAAGAAGACCACCACGATGATGATACCACCGTGAGCCGAAGCGGGAACGACGAGAGTGAGGCAAGAGCCATCATTTTGGAAGATGATTTGCGAGACTTCGATGTCTTCTCCCACCGAGGAGGGAAATGGATCAACGCGCGTGGAAGCAGGGTCTTCGTTGGCTACATCAAGAAGAGGCGTGCCGAATACTACGCGAAGAAAGGAAATAAACACGAAAAGCGAGAGAAGGCCAGGATCATCGAAGCCGTTAAATTCCTCATCCAAACTCTGTTGTGTGGGAGATTTTTGAAGCCGATGGAAGGAAAGACAGGTTGCTACGCTGAGTTGAACGACAAAGAGATCGTCCGCAAGATCCAGCAATGCTTTCGAAGTGCCAACAACCGGCTCCAGCTGACCGGAGAGAAGAAGCAGGAAAGGAAAAAGAACAAGCAGCAATCAACCCAAGCTTGTGCGAAGAGATCTGGAAACGCCAAGACGAGTCTCGCAAAAGGGGAACGCGACGGCCACAAGAGCAAGTGAAGTAGTGTGGCGTGCCCAAACAAGGACTGGGGCCACCCACATCCCCTCGGGGGAAGCACGACAGATCGCCAGGACTAATGGATGCAATTGAGCACATTGTGACACTCGTCATCGGGAACCGTAGTAACGTATTGTGTAGAATACGTTCTATTTTTTGTAGACAAACTCAATCTATCCCTGGCGTCCAGTCCACTCGTAGCGCAGCTCACATGATCTGTCTCGACGGTCTTTCGTTCTGTCTCTTTCGCGCGCTCTCTGACGCTGTGTTGAATTGATACTGTATGGTACGAGCTATTATACTTTCCAAATATACTCTACGTACTTGTGTTAGCCATGAAGATGATTCGATGCCGTGTATTGACGCCTGGTTACATACGTAGGCTCCACTTTGATGAACGGAAACACTTCAAGCATCGGCACCCACTGTTTCTTCCTTCTTCTCCTCCGAAATGGGGCCTGTTACATGATCCTCAGCTGTTGAGGACTCCATTACCGTCGTTGGGCCTGTTACGTCGGTACTCACACTTGGACCTGTCTCATTGCTTTGCGATGCGAGAAGTTTGTTTTGCTCTTTCAGCGCTTGCATTTTCTCCTCGTACTCTTGCGCGACGCGCTCCTTCTCTTGATATTCTTGCGCGATGCGTTCCTTCTCTTGCTTCATTGCCTCCAGCTCTGCGCGCAAAGAATTGGTGGTGGTCTCGTGTTCCATGCCCTTGTCCAGCAACGATGCGATGGCAGTGTTGGAGTCCTGCAACCGCGATCGCAAATCCTCCATCATGCTCTTGTTCGCCTTTTCGAGCGACGAAATGATCATCTTGGCATTAGCCAACGATTCGCGCTCTCGCTGCAGCTCCTTCTGCACACCTTCGCGTTCGGAGGCCAGTTTGGTGACATCCTTCTTCAGGGCTTCCACTTCAGCTGACGGACCCTGCGGCTCCTCCTGTTGCGGCGATGGCGACGATTGCTGCATCATATAGCCGGCAGGCATGCCTTCTTGCGCTGCCAGGATAGTGGCTAAGGCTTCTGTTTCCTTGGCTCCATATCCGTCCAGTCTGGACGGAGATGATACGACCGAGCCTGGCGGGACGAGGGAGCTGAGATCTTCGTCTTCCTCGTCGCTGGCATCGTCAGAGATGTAGCCGCCATCATCGTCATCGATTCTGAGGCTGGATTTCAGAACCGAAAGCTCTCGCTCCTTCTTCGCCAGAATCGACATGTTCGTGGCGCATTGCGTTTGCAGACTCTGAACTTCGGCGCGTAGCACGTGGATTTCCAGTTCTTCGTTTTGGCCCACATTGCTGAGTTCCTTGCGCATGAGCTCGATCGTGGTGTCGGATTCCTTGAGAGCAGCTTGCAGGCTGGTGATCTTGGTGCGGTACTCGTCGTTCTCGCGTCGCAATTCTTTGGCAGCGGCCTCACGATCGCTGCGAATCATGTTATCCACCTGGCGACCGATTTCGGAGCTGACGGATTCATCGTCGCTGAGGTTGCCGCTCGGCTGCGATTGCATCGGTTGCTGCTGTTCTTCCCGCGAGAGCTGCGACACGTCTTCTGTGGACTGCTTGACGATCGTCTGCAATGCCTTGAGCGTGCTACCGAGGATCTCGCTGACATGGTTGGCATTGCCAGAATCCATGGCGCCGGTGGACACTGAGACTTCGTGCACCACAGCTGCGGACTGCAGATCGGTCACGTTCGACTCCAAGCGCCTGATCAATGCCTTCTGCTGCGCGTAAAGGTTTTTCTTGGCGATCTGAGAATTCTTCATGGAATCGTGTTGCATCTGCAAATCCCGAAGTTCCGTGGCAAGCGTATCCAGGCGGTGCTTGCGGTCGGTGGATTCCTGGCGGGCATACGTGAGCTCTTCCTCCTTTGCTTTCAGCTTTCCACGCAGATCGTTTGAAAGTGAACTGTTGGCGGTCTCGAGCGACGTGATGATCATCTTGGCATTTTCCAGAGACGCGACGGTCTGATCCAGATCGAGCTTGGTCTCATCCAGATCGCGCTTAGCATCATTAAGTTCTCTCGTCAATGACTGGATCTGTTCATTCTTTTCTCGAGTGATGGCATCCTTCTCGTCGTTGCTGCTGCCGGTGCTGTTAGTTGCGCCGTGCGTGGCTGCGTTGGAACCGCCTGGCGTTGGCATCGATCTGTCGTTTGCGACTGCCGCTGATGCAACTGCCGCTGCGGAAGCAGCTGCGGCGTCAGCCACTGCTGCTTCCATCTGCTCGACGGATTTCTCCAGCTGAGCCTTCAAGTTCGAATTTTCGTTCCTCAAGGATTCGACGCGCTTGGATTGTCTGACAACCTCCGTGCGCAGCTTCATGGTTTCCCTGTCAGTCCCCCTGGCAGTCTTCGCCGGTGGTGACGACGACGACGGCGATTCTTCGGCAGCCTTGGATTCGAGTTGGGAGATTTGCGATTTGAGCTTGGTGATCTCCTCGACGTGCTTCTTGTGATGGAACCTCTGGGTCTTGAGGTCGCGTTCCAGGTTGGTGACACGTCGCGACTTCTTATCAAAGTCGCGCTTCATCGCAGCCTTCTCGTCCAGGTATGCGTTCTGCTTCTTCTTGGCCTCCATGAGTTCTGCTTTGAGCTGCGCGATGCGACTTGCCAATTTTTCATCGTGTGATGTGACCGGTGCGACGGAAGATGGCGATCTCGGCGGCGGACTGGATCTGGAAGTGAGAGAAGCCGTCCTTGGTCGTGGCGGCGACGCCCCCGATGGCGACGACGACGATGCAGGCGAGGTGGTTGATGCGGAAGAGGGCAGCGATGGCGCTGGGGGAGGTGGGGGTGGAGGCGGCGACAGAGCGGATGAGGCCTTCTCCATCTGCTTTTTGTACTTCTCTTCGAGGTGTCGCATTTTATTTTCGAACTCCTCCTGATCTTGTTCCTTTTCTGCTGTGAGGTCGGCCATGACACGCTGGATGGCACGCAAGGATTGTGTGTACTCTTGCTTTTCCTGGGTATGGCGTTCCTCCGCCTGCTTCATCTGTTCTTCGAGCTGTGAGATGGTGGCTGTATCGCTCGGAAGCTTCTGTCTGAGCTCAAGCTCTATGTCCTTGTCTGCAATGATTTGCTTCAACTCCACAATGCGAGTGTTGGTATCTTGATTCTTTTCCAAGGTGGTTTGGAAGGTGTTCCACAGGGTGAGTTCGTCAGGAGTGAGATTTTTGGGTGGTGGCAGCTTGGCCATGATGCTGCTGGTGGTGCTGGTGGTGCTGCTGGTCTCGGCATTGGAATCGATGTTGATGTTGGATCTAATGATGGCGTTGGCCTGCTTCTGTTGCGCCTGCTGAAGAGCTTGGATCATTGCCACCAGGCCGGCTGACGAAACAGATGTGACGGAGGACATCGACGATGCGGTATTTCTTCGTTGGTAAGCATCGGTTTGGCTGAGATGCTGCCTCTCGATGTCCGACATGGTGCCGCGAGTCGAGGACATGTATGGCTGCGCTGTTGCTGCAGATGCGTTTGTCAGGGAAGATACTGATGCAGCCGTCGATGAGAATGGCCCAGCTGCTGCATTGGTGCCGTACTTATTGGCCACACCGCTGCTTGCATGAGATGGCGGCACCGGAGACGTACTTCTGCTGTTGGAGTTGGACGCGGATCCTCTGGTGTTGCCGATGTTGCTGGTGTTTGGGGTGGCTCCCATCGTGAGATTGCGTCCGGACTTGGAGGCCACCCGCATGCCGAGGGGGCTTCCATTCGAGCTGACGCCCGTTCCAACGTCAGTGCCTGCGGCATTGGTGTTTCTGTAGCTGCTGCGATTGCTCATGGGATCAGTATAGTCCGTGGAGTGGGATTGAATGAGGTTGGTTTGGCTACGCGTTGCGACGGCATTCTTTGCTGTGACACTGCGCAGAGACGGATCGCCGCCATACTCGTCGAGTGGAATTGGCTGAGGCTTGCTGCCCAGCCTGCCGCGATAAGTAGCGCCAACTTCGTACTCGTCAATGCCGTTTGCGCTTGGTGTTGCGCTTGGTGTTGCAGTTGTGAATGCGCTGGCAGAGGAATTTGGCAAGTTCCTTGGCTGTCGGAACATGACTGCGTCGTAGTCCTCCCAGGAGGGCTCAGAGCTGGCTGGTTTGGCAGAGAGAGAGGAGGCGGCCATTGAGGTGGCCGTTGGAGTGACAGATCTGATGTCAGAGTGGCCGCTGCGAGGGGAAGTGGAGCCCAACGGGGAGACCAAGGCCGGCGACGAACTGGTCGAGAGATTGGCTGTGTTGATTGGCGCCAGCGATTTCGACTTGGCTGCAGATATGGATGGAGACGGAGCCCTGGACCTGGGTCTGGTCATCCCAGCTCCAGTGCCCATGCCCAACGTCTTCGTTCTGGTCTTCGCCTTTGCCTTCGAGTTGGACGTGGTGGCAGAGGTGGACCCAGAGATGGACACAGAGGCGGACGCAGTCGCAGATGGGGAAGGAGAGGAGTCGTCGCCGTTGATCGCATTGGAGTACTGCTGATACTTGCGCTGCTGCTGCATTTCCTGATGTTTGCGATTCTGCGCAGCCGCCAGCCGCTGTGCGCGACGGCGCGAAGTCCGCTGGAGGGGTTGGGACATCATCTTGCCGTTGTCTTCGTCGTTGCTGTTGCTGTTGCTGTTGGCGTTGGCGTTGCTGTGGATGCGATGGAGATGGAGATAGTATTGGCAATGGCACGAGTATTGACAATGGAGACAACAGCTTTGCTTGCGATTGCTACCGATTGCTTCCGATTGCTTGAACTGAAGGCAAATGCTGCTCTTCTCAACAGCAAACGCAGAGCGATTGTCTTGTTTCGCCTCTTGCGATGCTTGCACTTGTTGCAACTGCTACGTTTACGTATGTCCAATTAGGATGGCAATGGAGGTGGTGGTGGTGGTGGTGGCGGAAATGGAAATGGTACTCGTGAAGTCAGCGGAGTACTATTATACGATCTATCACACCAGTGCTCTCTCCTGCGCTGTTGCATTCGCATGGCAAGATTCGTGGTGTGTTGTTGTCATCATTGTCGTTGTTGTTCTTGTTGCCGTTCTTGTTGCCGTTGTCGTTGTTCTCCTTCTTGGTCTTGTTTCGGTTTGGTGGCATCGGCATCCGCAACGGGGGTTTCTTTCGGTTGATTGCGTTGAATTGTTCGTTTCTTGTTTGGGCCTCTCCACTTACTCCCAATTTGGACAAATTTGTTCACATCGCGCTTCCCTGTCACAACTGTGTGTCTTTCGTCCAAGGACATGTCAGCAGACTCCCGTTCTGCACATGAGTCCCATTGATTATCACGACTGCAACAATTAACATATTAATGAGTGAATATAATTGGTATAAACAAACCACACACGACTAGCCAATGAGAAAGGTCAGACATGCTTGTGGACAATAATTCAACGCACGCTTGGCGCAGGTGTGCTCGCGCACCTTTCTCGCCCAGCTGTCGTCGGTCGGAGTTGCACATGTCATCACCACCATCAACAGTTTCAGTCACATGAGTCGACGCGCCTGGATTCTTCGTCGGCAGATTTCGCCAGAAAAGGAGATGGAACAGCAACATCGCAAAGATACGCACCAACGCCAACACCAAAGCAAAGATCGCCACCATGGCGAAACATCAACATCGACAATAGCGGTGATGCCGATGCCGCAAGAGAGCGTGGCAAAACGCCTGCGGAGGATACTGAAAGATTCTGGTCACATCGTCAGCTCGTATGGAAGATGCCCGGAAAGATGGCTTCAATGAAGACAATGAAGACAATGAAGCAGAAGGCCACTGCGGCAAGGCTGTTCATGGCATGGCTTGCCATCCTTTGCGTCCTGCGTCTCTCTCCGTCATCACAAACCTCTCGCAGTCATGGTCTGTGCCATGCGTTCCAGCCGTCTCCCTCGAACATGATATTCAGATCAGCATTCAAATCAGCATCTAGGTCAGCATCTAGGTCAGCATCTAGGTCAGGATCAAGGTCAGGATCATGGCCACAGTCGACACAGCGACTGACGCAGGCAGGACAACAGGCAGGACAACAGGCAGAATCACAACCACGGCAACGGAAGGGCTTCATCGAAGCTCCGCCGATCGAGACCAAGCCGGATTACGAGAACATACACGGACCGCTGGGCGCCTTCATGGATTCCGTCTTCCTCCGGGTCTTCCGGCGGCAGATGGCCATCGCTGTGGGTGCAGATTCAAAGCTGCCACAGACGGACTACCAGGGCATCATGGAGCTGTCTGCGGCGCTCAATGCGAAGTACTCCGACCGAACGCAGGTGCAAGACACGGCGCAGTCCGTGCTGCAGGCTTTGTTCCCGTCGTGGCTTCCGAGCAAGTACGCCGTGCTCTTCGCTCGTCCTTTCCCTCAGGTATGATACATATCTAGCCGCAGATACATGGCATATGCAGGTGCATCCCATCTTGGTCGGCGAAGCATGCTATGGCTTCATCGCGGTCAGCTCGCGGTGCAACTGGCAGTCACGATGCTGATGTATGCCATCATGCCATTACGTCATCGCACGAACAGATAATGTGTGATGGTCGCATTCGTGCCGCCATCCTTCTCACCTGCGCTATCTACCAATCTCTCCCTCTCACCCTCTTCGCTTTCCTCGATTGCATGGAATTCGATGACTCTGACTTCACAACATGTAACTTACGCATGGCCATCACAAATGAAAAACCGGAACCAACGTCACATCGGCATCGGCATGGACATGTCTGTACACACGTACGATGTTGGCAGTTTTCAGCACGCATGAATGCGTGGGCGACCAAGTTGGGTGGGACCTGGCTGATGGGAGAGTGTGACGTCAACGACATCGAAATCGATGGCAAGACATACAAGGACCAAGGCCTGCTGGTCAAGCGATGTCGTTACTTGGAGGAGGGCGGATGCGCATCCATCTGCGTCAACAGCTGCAAGATACCCACGCAGAATTTCTTCATTCAGGACATGGGCCTGCCGCTCACGATGACGCCCGACTACGAGACCTTCGAATGCCAGTTTGCATTCGGTCAGATGCCGGATGAGCAAACCGAGATGGAGGCTAAGATGACCCCGTGCCTTTCCAGATGTCCAACCATGGGCAGCATGCGAGAGTGGCATACAGGGACCGGCGGGGTCGCCAACGAGACCATCGCCAACAGAGGGAGCAAGGCAGAATCAAAAGATCCTACAGGCCAAACGATTGGTTTGGAACAGCAGTGCCAATTCATGGAAGATGACACGAATTCTGGCTGATTGGTTGGTATGTAGGCAAAGTACATAGTATAATGGATCGATTGAGTCGTTGACTGAATGCGATAAGCAGTGAGAGAAGCAAAGATGAATGGCAATGCCAAACACACAGCTATGTGCCATAGGCACACTGTGCGACATGCCATTTGTGATGGCCGTCTCACCCAGTATGCTTGCCATGGCACCAAGTGCTCAATCAAGCACCGTATCAACATTGGGCGCCTCCGTCTCTTCGTTCATTCGTTGATCCACTTGTCGGAGGCAAATGTATTTTGCACGAGCCTTGCCCGGTGTGATTACATTGAGAACGAGAGCAAAAGAGAGGCAGCCCAAAAAGTTTGTTGCGCAGAACACTTTCGTCGCAACGCCCACATCAACTTACTCCTGCATAGTCGCATAGAGTATGCTCCCCACAACACGCTACAAAGAAGCACCGCACACATGTACCAGTCGTTGTACTTGAAACGGTTTCCAATAAATGTCAAAGGACATTTCCGCCACCTGGGAGTTGAGGGAAATATGCATATATGTCATTTATATGGAAAATACGTTGTATCACTGTTCTACCAACAAACCCCGTTCGGGTTTGGTTTGTGCTCGTCAGTCCAATGTCGAACGCATACTGTAGTCTACGAAAAGGCAGCGCAGCTGTTAACGATACGATGAAGTGATTGTGGCATTCAATAGGATGTGGATCACTCTTGACTCTAGTAATTAACTTGGTATGGACTGAAGCCTCCAGATTGAATAGACAGTTGTGTGAGAAAGGCAATTGTTTTGAACACCTCCTTATGGCGTTCTCTATCTGACCTGTATGTGCTCCCCAAGATCGCCCATCTCTTGAATTGCCGATTGATTGTTTCGTGGCGCGCACGAGCATTGGACTTAGCTCGTTTGTTCGACTTCGACACATAGCTGGTTGGCTTCAGCACATGGGGCCCACCATACCCCCCATCGGCCTCAACACATTCTCCCTTCATCAGTCGCTTCGCGAGGAAGGCATTGAAAATCTTTTGATCCGACCACCTGCCACAGGGAAAAGGTCTGACTGCCCAAACAATGCTGCCTGTTTGAATTGAGATTGCTACTTCATATCTTAATCCAGACGTCTTGAACTTGTGACTGTACCATTTTGAGCTGAATGGTGTGGGCTCACGGATGCGGAAGTCAGTTCCATCCACAGTAACATGGCAAGTTCGAGGTTTTGACGAATTTAAGCGGTTGCGCCATTTGATCTGGAAGGAAGTGTGAGAAGATGTTGAATTCAATACAGGCATTGGGCACATTGCAGAAGGCAGAACGAGCACAGCACAAAGTCACTTACCACTTCTTTGTAACATTGCTGAATGCAGGCAATCATTTGCCAGATCCACTTTCGAAGTGTGTGAGGATCTGCTCCGAAAGTCGCCTTCAATACATCGTAGGTGGGGTAGTTCTTGAGAAAGTGGAGAGCCCAGAATAGATGTTTCGGCTTTGCCTTGGCAGGCAGAACGCAACGATCCCAGACCTCCTTGCAGAGCTTGGGCGTGACGCCAAACCATGCAATGAATGCTCTTTTTGATGTTTCTGATCCCCCATTCTTGGGGGCAGGCTCCCCATGAGAAAGAAACCGATGGATTCGAAGTCAACCGAAGAATGCTTGGACCGAAGCAACTGTTGTTGTTGCCTGGTCATCCTCATGGTCTCATTCTTGTCCTTCAGCCTTGATCTTCGATTGCTTGACTTGCCAGCCTTGCTGGCGGAGATGCTGTTGCAGGTCATGGTGATGGCGATGGACGACGAACCAGCCAATGGGCATTGTTCTCAAGACCGTGTGCTTTGGATGGAGCAGCACGTCTCTGATCGATTGCGGATGCTGATGGTTGTGTGTGTGTTGTGTGTGTGTGTTGTGTGTGTGTGTGTATATGCGTGTGAACTGGTGGTGATGCCTCGGTTGATTGCCTTGGTGTTGCGAAGGTGCGACGCTTGGTGATCATGCCATTTTGGTTTGATGGCGATGGGGGAAATTGAAATTGTGAGCAGAGTGTTGTCGTCGATGGTGTTGCATGAGTGTGACACACTGCCAACTGATGTCATGATTCGCGATACAGTTTTTTCACGTTGTACTGCGAAGTGCAGCGAGTGAAACGACTCGCATCAGTTCTCACGCGCCAATACAACGTGTGGAGAGTCCTTGTGCTGTCGCTTCTTTGGCTTGTTGTCAACCATCAGTCAGCAACCTCGCCAAATCACAGTCTTCCCTCTTGCTCTCGAGCGTTCAAGCCCAGAGCTTGCCCTGCTGACTCGGCTTGGCGGATACATTTTCACGCCAGCACATATTCGCAACTACAGCGACAAAGCTATTGTATCTATGTTTCTGTAGTATGGCAGGCGCATGCATCATTCAAATGCAGTATTGTACATGGAAACAAATGACGTTGATGTGTGTGGTTAAATTGTTTCGAACGCTGCAATCAACGGTTGTCTCATGTGCTCTGCTATATTAAATTAGTACGACTGCTTCGTATGAACCAGATTAGTTACTCATGTCCGGTGCGCGGTATTGTCTTTGGTGGAGCGCCTGTGCTCTCACAACGGAATTAGTGAATGTTTGGTATATCTATTTTCGTGTCCAGGCGTTAGTCAATATGACAGAGACCGTTACTTGTCAAGACCGGTTCGATGACACAATCGTGAGGGAAAAAAACGCTTTTGTGGGGGAAAAAACGGGGTCCGTAGGGGAAATAAACAACACCATCAGGGAAATAACTGCATCGTGGGGGAAATTTGTGCATCGTAAGGGAGTTTTGGGGAATAAAATTCCCTTGCAATTTCCCTCACGAATATGTCGTTGGCCTCGTACATTTACGTGTGATTGTTGACATCATCATATTATTGCAGTTACAGAATTTCCCCTACAACTCCAAAATTTCCCTTGCGATGCTGTAATTTCCCTTGCATTCTCATAATTTCCCCTACGACCCCCAATCTTTCCCCTGCAATCTAGACAATTTCCCCTACGACACTGGGAATTCCCTTGCAACAATGCTTCCTGCCAACCATGTACTGTTCCCTGGATAGTGCTACACTTCTGATGTTAGTTATGCCTGCCTGCTCAGTTCTCACCTGGGTTTGCTCAACTTGGTGGGGATGGTTGCTTCTGAAGTGCCATGACAACGGCAAATTTGCGATGATGTTGCAGAAAATTATGCAAGTTGCTTGACTTGTTGCGATTCTTCCCGTTCATACGCTGCTTTCTCATGCTTGGTTTGTGGTGTGAGGGATGGTCTCACAACACAACAACAATGACACCTCGCAACAACAACAACAAGCCAACTCGGCATAAAACACATCCCATCTTCAACAAATCCGGTTTCCGCAAATGGTACCGAGATTCTGACGACACCGTATACATCATCAAAGGTCTCATCAACAACTCCATCCCACAGACCTTCAGCGAGTTCATCAAGACACACACCGACTGGGTTGATCCAAAGGGCAAGAACTACCTCCGCCGCAACCTCGCAAACAACTTCAAAAGCTGTGTCAATCGCTTCAACAAGCATCAGTCTCAGCGAGAACGTAAGTGCCAACAGTGATGAGATGAATGATGGCATCATTTGTGTGGTGATGTGATTTTCCTGTCTTGCGGTGTGAATTTTGTGGCGGCCACTCACATCCCTCCTGCTTCTCTTTCTCAGCCTTTGAGAAGACATTCCGACAACGTCTTGGATTGCCGGGAACACCCGAACGCAATCGAGACGTTCCGGGACTCGATCAGCTCTCCCTCCAGCCAGGAAGCGACAGCAGTCCTCCACGTGGAAACGAACAGAACAACAACAACAACACGGAAAATCAAAGCAACAACAACGCACCATCCGCCAACGCCGACGAAAGCAGTGAAGACGAAGACTTCGAACTTGGCGACGACGACGACGATCAATCATTGATCACAACAGAGTCGTACGACACCATCGAAAGCGAGGACGGCCGCCCCCACCAAGACAACATCCCTGCCATCACTCAAGACGCCAGTCCAGTCGCCCGCCTGCCATTCGCTTCCAACGAGCGCATCGACAGTGACGAAGACGACGAGTACACGCTCGAGACCATCGAATCGAGCGACGGAGTCGAGGTCATTGCTACATCGGCACCACCTCCTCGCGTCCTCTTCACAGAGCTCCCTCTCCAGTCCAAGCCCACAACGAGCACACAAGACGCCAAGATGCCTGCACAAAAGGCCGCCCCAAAGAAGCCCGCCGAGAACAGCGACACGAATCTGGCTGTGTCTCAGAAGGTTCAGAGCTGCGGTGGGAAGATCTCAACTGAGATCCCTGGATTGCATTTCATCCCAATCCAGGTTCCAGATCCCAACTCTTCTGCAACCCACGCAAGCATGCGAACTGGATACATCGTGTACTTCGAGGTTCCTTTTGGAGTGACAATGGATTCTGTCGAATTCAAGATCGTTGATGAGAGCACCATCAGCGTCAGCTACGCCAAAAACGTGCGCAACTACAACACCAAATACAGGGTGACGGAGGAGCACCTCCAGGTTGGGAATCTGGACCCCCAGATCCAAAGCTACTTTGACATCTTCTGGGGCCACTTCAAGGCTGAGCATGACACTGAGAAACATGCGGTCAGTCTCACGGACTCATTTCCGAGCAAGGTGGAGCTGGATTTTGTGGATCCTGAAAACGGGTACGCCAAGGTTGGCGAGGATGAGGATCCCATCACTCTTCTTCATTTTCAAGCAGACCCTGATCGTGTTGTGAAGGTCTTCGAGGATGATTCTGATGATGATGACATGCCCATTTTCTATGTCATGTATGCATTTGCTCTTTGTGTCCGCGATACCAAGAAGGTGAAGGCGACGCCAATTGCGAAGAAAAAGGTGCGACGTGCTCGACGTGCTGCAGCGCACAAGCAGAAGGACATCACCAAGGATGACATGTCCATCCATCCCAATGAAGCCACATCCTAGTGCAAACAGTGCACAATCGCATCTTGCACCAACATCAACACCAAACATAACAGTAGTAGTAGTAGTTCTCAACAACAACCAGTTTTGTGAGATCGAGACAGCTGATTTGTGTTGTGCTGCAAAACATTCGAGATTGTTCGATCCGATTCTGAGATGTCGAATCACGGGTGGAGATATGTCACGGATGTCAATTTCCCTCAACTCCCTGTCTGGATGTTGTTAAACACAAACGGATCCTCGAAGTGCCGTATTCTCCACAATCAGCTCGATCGTCAGATGCCGTCGATCTTCCGAAACGCGAGTCAGGTGTCGCAGTAACAGGACAATCGTTTTGTGACATGTCGAAACAGATCTCAACGCAGGACAACAAACACCCATGGATTCGTTGTTGCACTGCCGCAATCCGACTTCGTTCAATTCCGCCCGGTTCCATCGCTTCGCCGAGAACTCGTTTACGTCCATGCTGACCAACTCCTCTCTGTTCGTCTTCAGGTGGAATACGAATACGAATACGAATACGATTGCGAGACCGGGATCAGCGGAAGCCGAGTACTCTCTCTCTCTCTCTCTCTCTGGAGAGTGGAGTGGGACGCGGCCTTGGGAGATTGAAAGGAAGTCCAACAGGAGAGAGCAGATGGATTGCACAACCGACGCTCGTGGATTAGATGAAGAGTGAAGGCTGGAAAAGTCGGGTGTGGAACTACAGCAATACAGAGGCAAACCAAAAGACAGGGATGCTCTCTCCACCAGTGGCTCCTCTTGGTTTTACTCCACTGTGCTCGACTCTGCGACCATTCCCTCCAAGGTGCGTTTGTGATGGGAGGAATCCGCAGATCAGCTGCGATTGTGTGGTTGGGGAAACTCTATCCATATGACGTGCAGTCAGGGTGCTGGTAACTGCCGCCAATAGCATGTACTACTATTCTATCATGTTACATTATATAATAGAATATTCTATTCTATTCTATATAATACATCGTAGTACATGCCGTAGCTGACTGCCGCAGAGGACCCATCCATGTGATGTGGGGTGTTGCCTCTGGCGCCAACACGAAGCACCACCCCAGAGATGCTGGTCTGACGTAAGAGTCACAGATCCCGAACCAGATGATCATGTGGACACCACACGCCCGCGACAGGCTTGACGGGAACCTCCCACGCCGGTAGCAAGAGCAGCAGTTCCTCGAACGCATTCCCTACAGCAGAGTGCTTGAGGTCTTCAAGACTCTTCAGATTCGCAGTGTGACCCAAGAGCCAGTCGTTGGATGGTACCCAAGTGGTGGATCAGAATACACTCTTTGGACATTCGAGGAATCGCGAGCACAGTGCTCTCGCTTCCCTCATGTGCCTTGTACTCATGGCTAAGCGAAGCACTGCCAGAGTACTCGAGGAAAGAAAGGAGCGCCAACATTGCATTTTCCTTCTCTCTCGCCCCCTTGATGCCGGCCGCAATGGATCAGTTGTGCTGACACCCAAGACACACACGCGGACGGTGGAAGGCGCAAGGGCAAACATACGTGGGCAGGTCTAACGAGACTCTTCGATTGCTTTCTGACGTTTGTCCCCTTCAGAATGGTTTGGTACGTCATGAGATGTTAAGTGCGCGAAGGAGTCTGGTGCACAGAAAACTGACAACGACGCGGCGGTGGCACGGACTGTTCGCCAAGTCGCGCGCTCGGTACTGAATTGTGCGGTACTTTGCAATGGATTTGCCGCGCGGCACTGCGGCGCCGAGCGTTCCCCTAAGTACGGACGATTCATACAATAAATGAACTGTGCCACGAACATGAGCCTTCGTTGACAACACGCACTGGATCTTTGCACATAACGAGTCCAAGGGCTCCACAGCCGAAGTACTCGCAGGGACTAACAGCGGACGGGACAAATCCTGGTGGGCTGACGTGCGCTCAGTACTGCTTCTACGTCACAACCCCACCCCCAAACAGCTTCTCTGATGGTGTGACCGAAGATACGCTCACAGCACCGCGAAAATACACAAGTTCGCAAATGTTCGTACTCTTGCTTCTATGTCCCAACTCATACCGGCACTATTCCTACGGCGCTCCACTGGGCTCTACAGGGCAGCCGACACCCGAACACACACAACGCGCATGCAGCGCGCACACGCAGTCCACAGACGGCCACGAGTGATGTTGTCCTCGTATCGATACGGTGGGTGCAGCGCCTCTATTCGTGTGCGTGCGCGTACTCGTGCTGTGTTGTGGTGCGAGATACCCCATACCCCACGACAATGGTGGTGCTGGCAATCCCCAGCGTGATTCCCGATTTGTGCTGACAGAAAAGCGAGCCGCGAAGACATGCTGTTGACATAAAATTTGTGGTCCTCTCGTGCGATTGCGTGCTCGTGGTCTTTGGTGGTTACCAACACAAAGGGGCGACAAAAACTGCTCTGTCTTCCGCTGCTCCAGCGCCACTTTGCCGAATCAGATCAAAAAACACAAACAGGTCTACGCAACCGCATTCTCGGAACAGACACAACGAGACACAAAGAGACACAAAGAGACACAACGAGACACAACGAACTGATCAACTGGAAAGACAACAAACACAGAGAGAGCGAGAGAGTAGCCACCATGGACGCCGTCGACTTCGAGATCAGCAGCCTGGCGTCCAACCCCGTTGGCATGTTCGGCAACATCGCCATGAACGGCGATGAATACGTACGATGCGCTCGTTGCGGATACGGAGGTTGTGATGTTCGGGTCGCAGGCTGTGGATGTGTTTTGCACGCTGTAAGTCCAGTACTCGTTTCTACGGAGGTGGCGGTTCACCCCCAAAATGCAAAAGAACAAACCCAAAACCGCGTCATGGTGTGAAGGAGCGTCGGATGTTACGGCATCAGGAGCGTCGAAAGCACTGATCAGATGGATG
Source organism: Craspedostauros australis (assembly GCA_026770025.1). Classification (NCBI taxonomy): domain Eukaryota; phylum Bacillariophyta; class Bacillariophyceae; order Mastogloiales; family Achnanthaceae; genus Craspedostauros; species Craspedostauros australis. Next base: position 1,765,631 of record JAMXDE010000012.1, on the reverse strand, counting down.
CAAGAGCGGATGCAAGAGCGGATGCATGGATGCGCGCTGCACATGAACTGCCTTCAGGCAAACCTTGGAGATTGCTGCGGTGCTCCCAACAAGATTCAAGATGCATCTTTGGACTGGCTCAGTGTGGACCATCGCGTTCGGCTTTGCAAATGCACAAATGCGCAATCCAGAGAGCAGAGCGCAGCGGGGCTCCAGCACCAACCCACACACTGTTTGATGTGAAGTCGCAGATCCAAGGCATCTTTTTCCATTGCCCATCGTCCACTGTCCATCGACTCTCACCCCCGCTCCCTCACTTACGCAATACGTAACACGCAATACGTAACACGCAATACGTAACACGCAATACCCTGCCTGCCGCTCCATGCACACCACAATGGTGCGGATTGGTCCGGCGCTCTTTTTCCCTCCGGTTTGCCTTCTTTGCTCAAACCTTGGACCACTTCCGGTCGTGGCCATGGCGGTACGCTCTCTTGTCTCTCTCATCTCTCTCATCTCCGCTGCGTGCATTGGCACATTGCGCCTCCCACTTCGTGCATTCCATGATACAATCGCAGCGATGCATCATCCTGCCACAATCAACTCCCCTTGCACATTGCCCCGCCTGTACCCGCCCGACGACCGGGCTGAACCTCTTCCCCATGTCATTCCGCGAGATCGACGAAGCCAAGCGCGCTTCCACCAGCCTCCCCAACGCGGCGAAGGGACGAGGGCGAAAGCGCAAGTCCATCACCGAACCGGGGGCCATCGACGAGAAGGTGGGAGCTTACGTCTCCGAACGCCGCACAGGCCGCTGGACAGTCGAAGAGACCGCGATGTGCGACAAGCTCATCGCGAAGTTCATGTCCGGCGAGCTCCCCATCACTGAGGGATTGAAGCTCAACGAGTTCCTCGGCAACATGCTCAAGTCCAAGCAATCGCGATTGACGAAGAAGATGAAGAATGCCAAGCTCAGCTCCAAAACCTTTCAGAAGAAGGTGGGCGCCATCGTCGACGACGCGGAGGCCCGGGAGTTTTCGGAACTCGAGGAATGCTTCTTCCAGGCCGTGCAGTGCCATCAAGAGCGCGCGGAGATCAAATTCCACATGCAGCGCGAGTGGCGGGAGCAGTTCAGCCAGTTCTGCGTCTCCATCAACCAACCGCTCGATGCCGACAACTGGCTCAGCAGCGTCGAAGAGATGGACCGACGCGCATCGCAGGCCAGGGACGCGGCCAGAATGGCCAAGCGAAAGCTCATGATGGGCATCGCATTGAGAACGGACTGCAGGAACCCCGACCACGGCGTCTTCATCGAGAGGACGGCATCGGAGTCCCGCGTTGCGGAACACGCAGCGCTGGATGGGCCCGACACCGATCACACCGAGATGCTCCAGATGCTCACGGAAGAGTCCAAGCAGGGCGTGCACGCCGACATCAACGGAAAGAGCAGCCTGCTGCACTCCGCTCCTTTCCTCGCCAAGGCCATCCTGTACCTCCAGCGCCACGGCGTTCCGTTCGAGCACATCGACCTCTGGGTCCCCTCCTTCGTCCCCGCACCTGACAATTCCAACAACACGAGCTGCCGCCTGTGCTACGCGGGCAACGCCACGGTGGAGGAGCAGACTGGTCCGGATGGCAAGACCAAGTCCAAGCTGACGCCCGACGACGAATTCAACCTATTCGCTTTTGGGGACTACAGCGAGAAGTTCTCATTCGATGTTGGCTGCGGACTACCAGGCCGAGTTTACGAGAGCGGCCGTCCTACGTGGGAGCAGAGCGTCCATAACGCACCCCATCACCACTTCGACCGTTGCGGTGGCGCGATGCAGTGGGGAATCCGTACCGTGCTCGGAATCCCAATCGCAAGCCCCAACGTCGGCCGCATCGTGGTGTCGCTCTATTCTCGCCACGACAGGCCGAAGGACGAAGAACTCGTCGCGCGCCTGTCCGAGGAGTTCACCCGCCTCATGCCGTCGCCCAAATGGAAGCTCGTCGTGGATCTGGGCGAACCGGATCAGGCAAGAGCGGCATCTGGCGACCCCCAGACGCAGCCCGAAGCGGGTGGCGCCAAGACTGCCACTACCGAGGTGTCCGACAGCGGATCGTCAGCAGAGAAGACCTCGGGCGGGCGTGACTCTCGTCTTGACGAGGTCGTCAGTCTCCTCGGCGAGCTCATGCCGTCCGACCCCAACTCCGCTTTTGCGCCATACCTCTCCGGTTTCATGTCACTGCGCCTTTTGCTGCTGCGTCCAAGCCGTACTCCAGATGAGGACGACCTGGCCAGGACCATGTTGGACTCATTCACTTCGTTCTCCCAGGGAGGGAGATCCCGTGACGACATCGCTGTCATGCTGGCCCGTGACTTCATGTTCCTCAGCCAACAAAAAGGTCAACCGCAGCAACAACAACATCAGCCTGCCGGTTTTTTTAGTTTAGGGCAGGGCACGGCAGCTTCGCGGGCGCCTGCTCTGTCCGAATACGACAGCGTTGACAGCGGCAACAACAACAACAACAAGAGCACTCGCAGCAATGGCCAGAATCAGAATCACAATGATGGAGGGAATGCCAATCCCCATGCCAACTTCGGGCAGGGTGACATTGGCGTGATCAACTACTCCAACTTTGAGATGCAAGGCTCGCCGGGGTTTGGACCCATCCAGGGACTCATGGGAGACAACCTCTCCATAGTATCCAACAGCTGACATCATGCACCGGGAGCAGCCAAGCCAGTGGAACGAATCGGATCGATCACCCATCACCACCAACCGAGAGATCTGCGATGATGGGTGCCGCATTCTGAAGCCTGTGTGATGAGACGATCATTGTCCGTTGCATGACCACCCCCAAAGCTTGCCCCAGGGGTTAACTTGCAATGCAGGGGATGGTCATGCAACGTCTCTCAGGTGAATGAACCGACGCGCCCAATTTTGAATCCCAGGGTGCGGATATTCTGGCTGCTCCCAAGCAACAATACCCAGTCAAGCACAGGCCTGCGTATGCATGTATGCATGCGTAGATACACACGCACGTACTCATATGAACGGGTGCACGCGCACTAGCCAAGCAGCTAGATCGCCAACCAACCAAACCTACCAAAAAGAGGAGCTTTCACGTTCATCCGAACGCGGGCTCCGCACTGTATCTAACACGGGAGAGTCATCGTGGGACTCCCCTCCCAAGAAAAATGAATGTACACACACTTAAACAATGCAAACAATGCCAGCCACCTTAGTAACACTGGAATATTATCTCCTGCCAACATGAATGCATGCTCCGTTGCGCTGCTGCATCAGCGGAGAGCGGCGCAGATGATGCGGAGCCTGTTGATTGCACAAGTACTCGCACGCAAGTACTCTGCCATAACCGCACAGTACGACGACGACTTGGTTCAAAATTGTGGGATGAAATTACAGTTAGCTTGGGATGGCTGAACGCCTGTCTTGTTGTGGTCTCCCATGTCCGCTTGGATGTTGTTCAGGGGTGCTTGAAATGTTTGGTATCATCGAGGAGCGGCACGGCTGGAGCATTGCGTGTTGCTGGCGGTGCGTGTCTGGTCCTCAACGTGCGCCATGATCATGGATTGCTGTTATCTGCGCCACCGGTGCTTGCTCCCTGCGGGAACGCCGACTGGTGCAACGAGAAGGTGCTGTTCGTGAGATGATTCATTGCTGCGTGTGCCCCATGCGTATCAACGTCGTTGACATTTCGGTTGTTCCCGAGATTGCTGCTGGCGGTGCTCATCCCGCCTCCGCTGTCGATGCCGCTGTGGTTGTCGCTGCTATTCTCAATGTTATCTTCTGGGGACGGCATAATCGGAGTGAGGGCTGGCGAGTATGCTTGCTGCCGCAGCAGGTTCGACAGCTGTGCCATCCCTTGCTGCTGCTGCTGCTGTTGAGATTGAGGCGCAAAATTGACGTGCGATGGTTGCTGCTGCATGTTAGAGGTGCTGGCGTTGTCGTTGCTGCTGCTATTTGCGACGTTGCCGCTGTTAGGCATGGCCACGACGGAGTTGCTAGATGCATTCGAGTTGTTCGTGTTGTTCGTGTTGATGCTGTTCGCATCATACGTCGCTTGTGTCGGTGCCTGCGAGACCATCTGCGGCCGTAGATTCTGCTGTGGTGGCTGCTGCTGGTGAAGATGTGGCAGGTGATGTTGCTGCGGCTGCTGCTGTCGTTGCGCTGACGCACGATACTGTTGCCGATTGCTGCCAGCCATGGTCTGCGATAGTAGCATGTAGTCGCGTGCGATCATCCAAGCGATGTCGGGAGGGTTGCGCGAGCTCTTGAGGTGCGACGAGTAAGATTCAAGGATGTTTGCCAACAGAGTCTCTTCTTGTGGTGCCTTGTTCTGCTTCATCAGCAACAGACGGAGTGACGTGAAGCCAGGCAGGTATGGTGCGTAAGCCGAGTTCTTGTGGGTCGGAATGTTCTCCGACATGAGCTTCAGCAGGGTGGGCAGTCTTGCATCAACTGGCTTTCCTGGTGTCGCTCTGGGAGGTGCCGCCGCGACATCCACCACGAGCTTCCATTTGGGTGTCGGCATGAGCTGTAATTGCGGGTGGGGGGTTGTTGATCGAAGTCGTATGTTGGTATTTGACATCGTTGCCATTCGTTCGGCGGGTTCGTGGGCATCATCAGGTGGTGAAGGAGGCATTCGGTTGAGGATGAAATGAACGGTGAGTGCGAGTGCAATTGCAAAAGTTGGATGGCATCGCGACGCACATGCTCGTATGTAGTTTACGGCCAGGAACTGGTAGGGAGGAAAATAGAGTACGAGCAGGTGTGTAGACCCTATTCCGATCCACCAAGGACCAGGATGAATGAGCCATCCGCAACGAATCGCGAATCGAGATTGGCAACCACGTCGCCATTTCGGCTATGCCTTCACAACGAATCATATCTGTGTAGTCTTCGTATTCGCGTTGGTGGTCACGTCACTCTAGCTCCCTTCTGCCAACACCAAGCGGGAAACAGCCACCATCCAACGGACGATGCATGCGTATGCGTATACATTGGTGCCGACAAAGACGACGGCATATGATTTCCACAGTGGCAAATTGCGCTTACCTTCGTCAACTCTTCCGTGATGCGCCGGACCATGTCGGGGTCTCGACGGCGATCAAACCTGGAATAGAACAAAATAACGATACGTCCGACATTGGGGCTTGGAATGGGCACGCCGAGCACTGTCTTGATGCCCCATTGCGATGCGCCACCGCACCGTTCAAATTGACGGCTTGGCGCATTCTCCACCCCCTGCTCCCACGAGCATATCCCGGAGCTGTACACCCTCCCCGGCAATCCGCAACCAACATCAAAGGAAAACTTTTGGCTATACTCGCCGAAGGAGAGCAGGTCGAATTGATCCTGGCTTTCCAACGTGACGGGGCGGCTCGTGTCGGGCGATATCTGCGTGTCCGTCGTGGCGCAACCGGCAAAGCAGAGGCGGCACTTCTGCTGCTGCGCCTGGTCCTGCGGGGGTGCGGCATCCGCGCCGTCCGGGGTGTGCGGCACGAACGATGGCACCCACGCATCGATGTGCTCGAAGGGGATGGCGTGACGGTGGATGTACTGGATGACCTTGCCAACGAAGGGCGATGAGTAGTTCCGGATGATCGAGCGAGGAGGCCCCTGCTTCTTCTTCCCATCCCGTCCCGCTGCCATGGCGACGAGCGAGTTGGTGGAGGCGTGGCTCCTGCTGAGCATGCCCTCGGCGGTGGAGTCGCTGTTGGTGTTCTTGTCGATGAACACGCCCCTCTCGGGGTTCATGGTGTCCTGGCTGAGAGCGTAGCCCATCATGACCTTTCGACGGGCCATCCTGGCAGCGTCCTTGGCTTGGGATGCGCGGCGATCCATCTCCTCGACGCTGGACAGCCAGTCGTCGGCGTCGAGCTTCTGACCGATCGCGACGCAGTAGCTGCTGAACATCTCCCGCCATTCCTTCTGCATGTGGAATCGGATCTCCGCGCGCTCCAGGTCGCACTGTATGGATTTGAAGAAGGCGACCTCGAGCTCTGAGAACAGGCGGGCGTCGTTGCGATCCCCGATGTGCCCCGAGTTGCGCTTGTACGTCTTGGCGCTGAGCCTGGCGTTCTTCATCTTCTTGGTGAGTCTGGACTGCTTGGATTTGAGCATGGAGGAGAGGAAGTCATTGAGCTTGATGCCCTCCATGAGGGGCAGATGGCCGGCCTCGAACTTCTCGATGAGCTTGTCGCAGTACGCGGTCTCCTCTGTGGTCCATCGACCGGTGCGCAGATCGTCGCCTGAGGAGGCATCATCGACGGAGGTGGTTGGGTTGAGCCTTGCGATCGTGGCATTCTTCCTCTTCTTCCCCCTCTTCATGCTCGGTGACATGTTGGCGGCTGCTGCCTTGGCCTGGTCGATTTCGTGAAAGTTCATGGGTACGAGGAAGAGCGCCTTGGCCTGCTTGGAACAGGCTGGGCACGTCGTCAATGCGACATTCTCGACCACCGGCACGCAGCGCTGCAGCGTGAAGTGATTTGACGTTTGGGGTCGAATGCAAGTGCAGCCACAAACGCAAATGCAGACGCAAGCGCAGACGAAAGTACAGACGCAAGTACACACAAATGCAAATGCATGGCGCCGAGTTGAGTCGTGAGTATCGGTACAGAATGATGGCAAAAACACCGACGAATGGAAAAGTGAGAGAGCGGAAGAATGAATGAGGGACAAAGATGAGCGACACGAGACCGACATCATGACGAATTGAATGGATGATGTGATGGCTTACCGAGTGCAGGAGGCAGCCGCAGCTGTGCACCTTGACGTCGAAACCATCCATGCCACAATGCTGGCAATGATTGCCAGGAACGACGGGATGAGTCGGCGGGAAGCCCAGCATTCCATTTGAAGCAACATGCGTCATGGAGGAAAGATGACGCAGGGTGTTTGGTGACATTACTTGTGCGGTGCCAGGCGGTGGTGCGCCTGTGACAGCCGTGGCCGCATTTGGATTCATCATGGCTGCGGCTGTGACCGCGGCTGCCGCCGCCGCCGCCGCCGCTGCTGCATTGTTGAGGAGATGGGCGGCGTTGACATTGGCATGGTGCATGTTGGAGGCAATTTGTGGCGTTGGTTGCAAATGAGGCTGATGATTTGTGGTAGAGGGAACATGCATGGACTGCCCCGTCATCTGCGCATGTGCAAGTTGCTGTTGTTGTTGCTGATGGGCATGCGAGTGAGCATGAGCATTCATTTGCGGATACATCTGTGCTGGTTGCAAGTGCTGCAAGTGTTGCTGCTGTGCCATGCGAATTTGCGATTGTGGATGAGCTTGAGCCTGCGAATGAGACTGCGAGAGTTGATTGAGTTGGTGCTGGTTGTGCTGGGAATGTGGCTGGGCCTGCTGCGGCTGGGATTGCGGTGCTGGTTGCTGCTGCTGATGGTGCATTGGCGCAAAGGCGTGCAGCATATTGAGGCCGTTGTTGGCGATTCCTGACGGCTGCATCTGTAACTGCATTTGAGGTTGTGGCTGTGTCGGCGTCTCCGCCTCCGTCTTAATTTGTGTCATGAAGTTGGGCTGGGTGTGGTGGGGCGGAAGCATCGTCTCGAAGCGCAAGATCTTGCCGATGGTGGGTTGGAGGTCGGAGTGTTCAGTCGAGATCGACGTCTCTATTGGCTGAATGCCGACTTCCACTTATCCTGCTGTGCTTCGACCGTACTTCGACCGTGCCTCGAACTGTATCTTAACGAGTAGGAGTGATGGCGTTCGTGGCTGTGATTGCGGCTGTGAGTGTTGGTATCCTGCACGTTCTATCCATTGCCCAAGTTTGTTTCCTGTTGGAGCGCGAGTGCTAAGTGACTGGAGACCTGTTGGATGGTAGGATGGTTAGGTGAATGGATGGATGCAATGATGGAATGATCGATTGAGGGACTGAATGAGGCCAATTGCTAGTCGGATCCTGAGGATTGTCTGACCAGGTGGGTATTTGCGCAGCTGTTGTTGTGCTCTTTTGCTGTTGTGCTGGAATGCCGATGAATGAACTGATGAAGGGCTGGCCGTTTGCTGCTTGGTACTCCAGAGTTCCGCAGAGTGCCAACAGTGTATCAATAGTGTATCAACAGAGTATCAATAGTCGTCCAGTATCTGGCAATCGAAGATGACGATGGCGATCCGTCTGTTGAAGCAGATGAGCTGCTCGATGCGCAATGAGTCGGTCGGTTGATCGATCGCGTTGATTGGAATGCGCTGATGGATCTTTCTCTGATCGGAGGAGGAGTAGGAAGCGCGAGAGCGTGCCGCCCTGTGTCTTTGTCTTTCTGTTTGTGTTGTATTGCAGCGTATTGTGCTCGGAAGGTGTGATGCCGCCAACTATAACACCGACTGCAACACTGACTATAACACCGACTGTTTCACTGGGAACCTCTGCCGCTGCAGCTTGACTGGATTGGCAGTGAGCGCCTGGGGCCGTACTGGTCTTCGTCTTCGTATTCGTACTGGTATTCGTGTTGGTATTCGTGCTCGTACGTGAGAATCACTGTGGATGATGATCTGAGTGGAGGCCGAATCTACTGGATTGTTGCGGACGAATCGTATTCACTGCCTTCGATGCCTGCCTTGCCTTGCCTTGCCTTGCCATGTGCTGTGCGTGGTGCTTTGAAGTGCTTTGGAATGCTTTGCACTGTCTACCTTGCCTCACCACAATGTTGCCGAGATGGTCTTACCAATGCTTTGGGTGCTTGTGCTCTATTCTTGTTTCCAATGCAGTATCGGTCTGAGCATGAGCGGAGTGTGTGCTGCGAATGCTTTATGCGATTGAAGTAATAGAATAGTTGTAGAATAGAGGGGTCTGAGTATCTGCTAACACGATACTCTATCCGCACTTGCTGCGACAACGACCTGTGGTGTGCCTGCTGGTGTGTCTTCTTGCTTGGAGTGCTCTGCTCCGGATGGGATTGAGTGGGTGGATGGGTGGATAGAACACCAACAACGATGAGCGGGACGTGTGCAACTCTGGAGACAGCTGCAACTTCCGATCCTCAATTCGTGAGCTGACAATCTGGACCCTCCTTCAAACCCTTTCGTGGCCTTGCATTTACCGATGCCAGCATCAGTGGTCCACGACCAGTGATGTCACTGTTTTTGGCCTCTGCTTCCGCTGGCTTTTGGCCCGGATTGTTCCACTTCTTCGCGTCCTTCGTCCTCGGTTGTGGACGCCTTTATTGGTCCTGGCTTCGTCCCATTCGTTCCTCTCCGCTCCACTGTGCAGCTACGGGTACGTGTGTGTCTACGTGCACATCTACGTGTTCGTGGGTGTGCTGCTCCTACGATTGCGCCCACCAGTGCGAGCACTTCCCAAATGCACGCGTTGTTCCACGTAGTGGCGGCAGAGGTGGAGCGCTTGCCTCCTGCTTGCAATCTGTCCTCTGGGCGCAAACAGCCACCCACATCTGAGGAAGAATTTGCCGGATTCCGTGTTCTGATTGGTTCCTTCGTATTCTGCCAGAACTTGTCAGGCTCTGTGAATGAGTACTTGATACCTTGCCGCCGATTCCAAGATACTGCGGTACCACCGAACGGTTGTCGGGATCTCCACGCTCAGGTAATCGTGGATCGGCGCACGCCATGGTGGCAACGACGACACACAAACGCGCAAACGCACAGAAGAACACAACTCACATCAACCACGTCACCACGCCACCACCCAACAACTCCCATTCCTCTCGTTCACGATGTCGTGTCGCAAAGAGATCTTCGACGTCCACCAAGAAAAGACCCAGACACTCCTTCATCTTCAAGGGGAGGTGATGCATCACCCATGTTCTCGTCGCCTCTCCTCGTTCGTAGAATACACAGCAGTGCATAGAGTGGGGCAGAGCAGAGCAGAGTAGAGTAGAGCATTGTACCATACTCTGCGAGCTACATACTCCAAGGACGACAGTGTCGCCTCTGCCATGGTCACCCATGATTGTGGAGAACTTCCGTCCAACCCAACCTGTTCCAATCTGTCTTCCTTTCGCCGTCCGCCACCAACACCAACGAAAAGACCATCTGTGACATCTGTTCTGTGCCAATCCTTCCGCAGCCATTCATAGAGGAGAGAGGAGAAGAGCGTGGCGTTATCTAATATACAATGGTATAATAGTACTCTAATAATAATAACGCACTGATTATCCCCTCATCAGAGGGTTGCCTCGAAAGCTTTAACGTCGCCGGCTAACAGCGAACCCATACGGGCCGACTGCGCTCGAACGACCTACCTAGGTCTCTCACTCCTGGGCCTACCGCTGGTTGCCACTCCACCGGGCCACGAAACGTACCGCACTGGGCATCCGGAATCCTCCGCTATGCTCTTCACTCTCTTTTTGTAAGGCCGAGGGGCTGCTTGTCTGCGTTCGCGTTTACCGTCGCGATCTGACTCGCCTTGCCCTTCCTGCCGCTGTTGTTGTCGAATCGGACCTCTTCCTTTTCCGTCTAACGCTGGCTGCTCGTGCCGCCTGCACATGCTTTACCCACGTCAGCTGATTCGCTGCCGACTGTCGTCTCACCGCCGCCTCCGTTGTGAGGGTCAACAGCCGCGCGTCATCTCCCGTTAGGTTGCCTACGCCCTTCCTCCATTCTTTGCGTACTGCACGCGCTGCCTCTCGTGTCAGCTTTGCGACCGCGATCCCTGACTCGCTTTCGTGCAGTACCTTATTTCTCGCTTCCCACGCCTTCCACCGTACTTCCCACAACCCCACTATCGCTCTTGCAATCCAGTTCGCCGCCGTCCCTGGCTGTTCGTGGAGCTCCATTGTCTGCTCTTGCATTAGCCCCCACTTCTTAGACCACCGGCCCCTCACCATCATATTCCACCCTATACTTGCCTGCTCTTCGACGGCCTTGCTCAGTTGTGGCCCTTGCTCGCTCTCCAACCTCAGCCCGTCGCACCACGCGCCTACCTGCCGAACTAATTCGTGTACCATCAACCCGCTTCCTCTCCCTGCCAGCATTCCTGTTTCCCACTCTTTCATAGCTGCCCGTCGCACCGCTACAGCCGTTGGGTGCTGGCACTGCATGACGTGGTCCGTCGTTTCCTCGCACTGCCCGCATATTGGGCACAGACTGGTCGCCCAGAATTTCCATTTGTGCATATTTCTGCCGACGGGTCCGAAACTGCATGCATGCTTTGCCACCCATTGCCTGCGCCTTGTCGTGATTCGCCCCATGGCTAATCTCGCCGCTACAATATCCACTGCTGACATCTGCTCCTTACGGATACGGCCCACTTTGCGTTGCCACCCTTTGGTCCGTTGGCCTTGTACGTAGTTGCGGAGCGTCTCCGTCAAACTCTTGCATACCTTCTCGCCGTCCAGCCACACCGACCACTCATTTGCTCCCCATTCATTGTCACTACATGCAGCTTCGCTCATTTGCGCTGCTCCGGCCTGCTTGTCGACTTCATCGTTCCAAAACGCAAATTCATCCTGTGCCACGCCGCGGTCTCGTTCCAGCTGGTGGCCATATACGTGCTTGTACCGTAGTTGTACTGGTAACCTGCGTTGTATACCCCGTATCTCCCTGAGGATGTCGAAGTGCTGAACTGCCGTACTGACGTCTTGCGTGTATTGGACTGCGTGGATGCCTGCCATTTTGTTGTCACACGCCACTACCACTGTCTTACCAGCTGTGTCATGCCGTTGGCGGTCGCGCTGCATGATGCTTTCGACTCTTCGCAGCGCCTGGAGAATCCCTCCTAGCTCTGCACGGTACGCACTCTGCACTTGTTTGCGACCTTGCACCACTGCTGCTGCTGTCACCAACCCCTTGCGCCGTCCATGCTTGTTGAGTGAGTACGCCGCCGTGCTTCTGCCGCTTTTGAACGATCCATCTGTACTGACCACTGCATCCCCTGCTGCCACTGCCTCCAGCCACTGCTTTTCCGCCTTGCTCAATCGTTTGTCAGACTTGGATTGACTCCGCTGGACTCTGCCGCCTGTCCCAACCACGTGTAGCTCCTGACGCACTTCTCGCACAAACACCGCTCGCCCGCCTTCCGGTGGCCCGCTCGATGCTCGTTGCGTACGTTGGTATCGCTCCATGCCCGGAACCATTCCTTCTCTGCTGCTCCATTCAGACCACTTCCTCGGCCCATCGCGCGTCCACAGTTTTCTTCCATTCTCGGCCCGTACCGCGCCGACCTGTTCCAGTTCCCATTCCTCACTGTGCCTTGCTTTCTTGGCTATACGCGTCATAGCTTGTTTCCATAACATCCAATCTTTCCGTGGCAGCGGTCCCTGTCTCGGCCATTGGATGTGCTCTCTTCCTCTCCACTTGCTGCCATTTTCCATTGGACTGCTCGCCACTGATCGTCGTCGCCTTGCTTCGACCACGTCTGCCACACTAACCACCTTCATCACTATTCTGCACCTGTTCAGTCGGACCCGTTGCTCTCTGCTATATCCTTCTCTCGTTAACGCCACCATCAACCACTCGTCTCTTTCATGGACCAACCCAGCCGTGTCTGTTTTTTCTTTCAACCTTATGTTGCATTCATGCGTTTCTCGCCAGACCGTTTTGACCCAACAATCTGTCGCCAGGAATGCCCACTGATTGAAATCAATCTCGAACGCCGAGTTGCCCACGCCCACTTCGGTTTTCATCGCCTGTATGCTGCCTCTTAGCAGCCGGCCTGTCATGTTGTCCCTGCTTCCGTGCTCCAATACCATCTTCACGTGTTCTACCACCTGCGTCGTGTGTAGCTCATGCATATTGGCCCCAAGCCACTCGTGCGACGCGTACGCCATGGCTCTGGGGAATCCTTTATTGAATCCGATTTTTGACATCATCGTGCTCCACACGGGGCGCATCACGTTATCGCATTGAGTTCGCGAGAGCTGCGCCACCGGCAGGACGTATTCCAGTTTCTTCATCAACACTGTCCGCATTGCCACTTCTGCATCCTCTTTCCTCATTCGCCATGCCCGTACCGTTTCTACCCATTTCTCGGCCTTGCCCTGCAGCGTCGATTCAATCGCAGACCCGTTTCCATCCGGAGCGAGCTTGACGCCGAGCGTCTCGAATGCCTGACCCGCCGCGCTTCTTGGCATCTTCTGCAGCTGCCCGGTCGTCCCGCGCATCATCAGGCTCGCAGGATTCTCGTCGTCCTCTGCGTACCTCCATGATCCGTCTTCTTCCCATCTGAAATCGATCGCCCACCACATGCATTTGTCGACAACTAGTGCTCCTCCTGTCGCCCTCGCCAGGCTTTCCCACCTTGTTACGCTTTGTTGCATGCGCCGGATTGCCTCCTGTATGCCTTCTCCTTGTCGCGCATTCACCACAAGGTCCGTATCATCCACAAATGCGTATCCTACCATCTGCACTTCTTCGCCGCTTACTGCTGTCGTAAACCGCGCGGTATGTCCTTCCTTCTTCATCACTTCCAATATAGGCAACGAGATCACTGCCCATATGACAGGCCCTGCTCCGTTTCCTTGGTAAATACCTTGCATAGGCACCACCCATCCGCTTCCTCCATACGTATGCTTGGATTCGCCGTACGCCGTGCGGATGTAATGCTCAAGGTGCTGGAGCGTGCTGAACATGCACACCACTTCCGACTGCGCTATCCCTTGTCTCTGCAATCCTAACGACGCTATCGAGTGCACGATCCGATCGTAGCAGCTCTTTAGGTCGTTTGTGCACAGGACTGTCGGGGTTCGTGTTTGTCTCGCCCAGTCCATTGTGAGTTGTTTGTTCAGCGCGTGATCAATGGCGCGGTGTCTTTTCCGGCTGCCATATTGTTCTTCTGCGAAGCCCTTCTGCTGCTCCGCCTGCTTCGCCGCCTTCCTTCCGATGGCTTTATTCGCAAAATTGAAATCTGCTTCAAACAGCACAATCGTTCTGAGTTTGTCCACTCGAAAGCTGTTGGCCTTCTTCATGATCTCCACGTCGGTTCCTCTGCGCCACCGCTTATACGAGTACCCACTCTTCATCGCCACCGACGTCATGCTGGCTTCGAAGTCCGAGTTGGATCGATGGTGAGCTATAGCCTTGAAGTGCCCAAAGTGTAGCCCTGATGGCCCCGCAGAGGTATCTTCCTTGGCCTTTTTCCACCCTTGCTGGAATTCGTCGGTTGTCATTCCTGCTGGGATTTGTTGTTTGGCCACCGATTTCAACCCTTGCAGTAGCTTCCGTGCTCCTTCATCGACCCATGGTTTCGGTTGATAGTCTCCCTTCAGCGTTCTATCGGCTGCCTCAGTCACTCCCAAATACCCAAATTCCTTCGCCAGGACTCCATGCATAAATGGCGTCTCCTCCGTTTGCCTGAACCTCCTCTTGTTCTCTTCCATACATCCCCTCTCAATTTCTTCTTTACCCGTCCTCTCTACCCAATTCCCTTGTCCGTCCGGGGCTATCACCATTGATATACCCGCCGCTGTATTGCTTCCCGTGGCTGTTCTGATCCTTTTGTACGTTGCTCTCACCCTCTCTTTCTTGCGCAGCTGTCGTATTTGTTGCTCCGTAGCCTCCTTTGCGCTCCTCTGCTGCCTTTGCTTCTCGGATTTCTCATCTGTGTTCGCCTGTTGTTGTAACTCCGCTCTACCTCTTGCTGTCGCTAGCCCCTCCAGCCAGTTCTCTCTTGCCCTCGTGGCTCTTGTTCGGAACATTCGCAATGCCTCATACGCCGCTTGTTGTTCCTTCTCCAGTTCCCCGTCGTTCGCTCGCATTAGTTCTTTCACTGGCCTGTCTTCCTGGGCCCGCTTTGCAAGTCTTACAATGGTGGTGGACGAGACATTTGCCCCTTTCCTTTTTCTGACAATGTTGTTCCACATGCCTATTCGGGCTTCGACGACCTTATACTCCCTGGAATACGGGATTCCTCCCATCCTCAGCCTTCGACAAGCTTTGTCTGCTTTCCAAATTCCTTCGACCCTGATTCTATCCAACCTTTCTGCTTCTTTCTCCATGTCCGCATTCCATTCTGTTGCTGCTTGTCGCTCCAACCGAAATGCTCGCTTCTTTGCTTTGTGCATTTTCAGATGCTTCGCGTATGCTATATTGAATCGATCGACTATCCTTGGGTCTTCCGTTTTCACTCTTCTTGTCACTGCTTTCCTCAGCTGCGCCATCGATTGTCCCAGCACTGCCTCCATGCTTATATCTATCCACAGACATCGATGATCTGCCTGCCGCATCTGTATTCCTTCATCCCAGTTGCTCATTCCGGCACCTTCCACTTTCACTGCTGCTGTTGCGAATATCCCATCGATCGGTACCTTCCCAAGGCGGTGAGTCGGCATCCGTCGCACTTCGTTGCCTGCATACTCCATTGTGTTGCGAAGCCCGGTTGCTGCTCTGAATCTCGTCATTGTGGTTGAATCGGTGTCTTCATTACAATCCATTATCACCACAATGTGATCTCCCTCACTTCGCCACTTTATGATCTCCTTCTGTAGATCCTCAATCATCGCTGTCCTTGGCTCTCTGTCCTTATCCCGCTCGTTGAAGTATCTTCGTTGCTGTGCGTGTGTATTCAAAAACCCTTTGCTTCGCGGCCTGCACGGTCTGTATGCCGTCACAACTCGCAGCGTTTGTTGTTGTGCTCCTCGGTATCGTTGCCAGACCCATCTCCCCAATCTCGTACTGTCTTCTCCTTGCTCCATTATTCTTATTGCGGCCTGGAATCTGCTAATCATAGCGACTCCTCCCCATTGCTTCCCATGAGCTGGTTCGCACGTCTGATTGTTCGCCGTCCTTGCCACTGCCGTTCCCGTGGGCCACCACTCTTGTATCCTTCCTTTGAGTGAGTGCTCTGTCGTCGTCGTTCTCCAATCCACATTCACCTCCGTTATTCCAAAGATATCAAACTCCCCTTCATTCATCCATCTCTTCAGCCCTTCATCTACATCCCCTGCTCTGCTTCTCAACCCTCCGAAGTTCTGTAGTCCGATCCTTAGTTGCCCTGTCTGTTTTCGCAGCATGTTCCTCCTCACCCTGATCATCCTTCCCTCTCTGCTTCCCTCGTCGTTTCTACAGTCTTGCTGTCGCGGTATGACATTATCGTTCGTAGGCGCTTGTTGTGGGCTCAGATGCAATCGCCGTGCTGCCACTGGCTGTCGATCTTGCCCTGCGGGTCTAACCCTTCTCCGGGTCACCTTGCGGTTCCCCGTTCCCTTCATTGTCGTGCACCTCGTCCTGGTTGTCGCCCATTCTGATGGCTGGTGTATCGCACTGGACCGTCGGTGGTCTTACATCCGTCCGTTCTTGCACATCTTGCCTCTCGGACCTGAGTCTTGCATTCTCCTCATTCGTTGATATCAACATTCTTTGCATCTCCTCCATCTGTCTCTGCATCGATGCCATCATCGCCCTTGTCGTTCCTGTCGTTCGTCCTGTGCTACCCGAGAGTGTCGATGTTACCGACCCTTGTGCTCTCGCTTCCAGGATTTTCCCCATCTGTTCTTGCAGCATTGCCACTTTCTCTCGTTGTGTTCCCGTGGTCTGTCTGCTTCCTTCTGTGATAGATGATGCTACCGAAGCCTCCTCCTCCTTCTTCTTCTGCGCTTTCTTTCTTTGTGCTGTCTTCGTCTCCTTAATTTTTCGCCATGCTTTCTTGTCCCTCATGGATGGAATAGTATCCTCTTCGCCGTAGTCTTTCTCTTTTCTGACGTTGCTCTCGAATCTCTCCTCCTCCTCGTCGCTGGACTCTTCCTGTGTCTTGTCTGTCACGAAATGCATGTCCTCGTCTATGGTCATCGCAGCTTCAACCTCTTTGTCTTTTTCCGAGATCACTCTCTTGGACTCTTCATCCCATCGCATCGTCCTTGATTCCACACGGGCCATTGAAGTGAATACTCGTTCCACGTCACTTCCGTAGTCGGCGGTCAGTTTGACCAGCAGTCCTTTCACCACCATTCTGGCTTCCGCCGTTTTGTCTGGATGAAATTGGAGCACATAGCCGTTTCCCCTCCACTGTTTGTCCACCGAAGTGAATAAAGGCGTTCGGATGTTGCCCGAAGTCGACTTGATTCTCATGATCATCTCCCGAAGTGTGAGGTGCGATCCTTCTGGAATCTCCTGTAGGCATTCTGGTATGATGTCGTATGTCGTCATTGCGACCACATTCAAACACCATTCCATCTGCCGTTCCCTCAGTTCGAACCACCCTTTCCTCATGTCGGTATTGACGATTCCTGAGAGGGGTGTGATGATCCGCATTCGTACCCCCAGTGGGAACTTCTTCGCCTGTGTGCTGTAGTACACTTCGAGTACCTTCGCCACCAGAGCTCTGTCTTCTGTGCTTGACTCCACATGTAACGCCCGGGGGTCTTTCTTTGTATCCCGATTCGGGTCGTACTTCTCACCGTCCGAGATCCGTTTCCACGTGATTGCTACCTGTGTCTTCGCGAGCTTGGTGAGCTCCTCTTCCAGAGCATCTGCGTCAATCTGTCGTGTGGAGTACAGCAGCCAACCGAGCGTCGTTGTGGATGGTGCCTGGATTTTGGCTACTTCAAATCTTCCTCCCACGTGTTGGAAGTAGTCAGTCAGCTCCGTCGTGATTTTGCTGATCTGTCCTTTTGCTTCGATCTTCACCTTCAGGTATCCTTTCTCTCGTGCTGCCTTGTAGATCGGTCTTACTCCTTTGAAGAATTTCTTCAGGTTGGTCATGTCGGTGGGGAATGACTCCATGGCGTGGACGATAGTCTGATCTTCATAGGGATTCCATGGGATGAGTTTTGCTGTTGCATTCACTCTTTGAATCGATCGTAGAAACTCCTTGCATGACGCAATGGCCGCATCGATCGCCGTTCCTGCGTCGTTCGCCCCGTCTCCTCCTTCTATCATCATTTGTACGTCGCAGTACCTCGTTTCCACCGCCTCGTCGCGACCTGTTCCTCTCCAGTTCAAACCGCTTTCATTGCTGCCTGCCTGTGTGGCATCGTCGCAGTCCATGCTTTCTTCTGGTTTGTGGAGTTCTGGCTCTTTCTCCTGTTGTTTCTCGTCTCCCCTGCTGCCGATTGCATTCTCCTTTGGTCCTTCTTGTTCCTTGTTCTCTTCATCGTCGTCTTGTTTGGCTGCCTCATCTTCCTTTTCTCCTCCCGTTCTACGCAGGTCCGTCCTTTTGTGTGGTTGTTCCTCTTGCATCGCGTGTCGCGGGCTCCTTGTCGTCCTCTTCTTGTTCCCTCCTTCTGCACCTCCTTTCTCTTGTTGCGCGTCGTCTCCTCCTCCTTTCGTAGTCTCTTCCCATTCGTCGTCCCATTCGTTCTCATCTTCACTGCTGTCGTCCGCTCCCTCTTCGTCCCTCTTCTTCTCCCCCGTCTTGTCTCGTGTTTCTGCCTCTGCACCCTCGTCCTCGTCGTTTGCTGTCGGTTCCTGTACCCGCGTTGCCTGCTTGCTCTCTTCTCCTTGCTTTTCTCCATCATCCTTCGCCGTACCTTCATTGTTGCCTTTCGCATTCTTCATCTTTCCCCACTTCTTGCTCAGTGCTCTTCGGATGGCGTCTTCCGATGACCCCACGTATTGCTGTCCTGTTTTTTCTTCTTGGACGTTGATGCCTTCTTTTGCGATACATTGTTTGCAGACCACCGGGAACCCTCTCGGTGTTGTCAGCCCTTCTTCTGGCTTAATCCATGCCCTACACTCTCTGTGTGCCGGCTCTCCGCACGCGATGCATCTGACTGCTGCTGCCGCCCTTCCTCTTCCCTTGCAATACTTCCCTGCTGCGCACTCGACTTTTCGTGCCCCTCTCCCTTGCTTTCCATCGTTCTTGCCCGTTTCTTGCCCAATTCTTCTCCTGCTCAATCCCTCTTGCGCCTCTCCCTCTCTTCTCTCTGCTCCTGTTGTTTTGTTGTTGTTGATTGCTCCTCGGATATACGCTTCCATCGGCATTTGGCCGGACGGTCTCGTCATCTTGCTCCTCGGTGTCGTCATCGTTGGTTCGTTGTCTTACTGGTTATTTTTGCTGTCTGTTGTCTTTCTTTTATTTGTTTATTCGTGTTTGTTTGCTGCGACAATTTCTTCCGGAATTTTGGTTCCTTTTGGAAATTGTGTATAATAGTACTCTACTTCACCAGGCTACATAGCTCGTACTCGTATGTATTTTATCTATTGTCACATTATACGATGGAATGCGATTCATTAAAATTGAATAGAGTTGAATTGAACCGGATTGGATTGAATAAAGGAACGCCAGACTATTCCTGCAGTGTGTCTGTTGCTGGCTCAATGCATCGTCACGTCGTTCTTGTTCCTCCAATAACGCTTCCTCGGCCTACGAGTTGTACACCTTCAGCATGTACTCAAACCCCGCCAACCTCTCGTAGCATTCCGGCGTGTACAGGAACAGGCTCGTACTGGCGCCATTCCGCTCGTGCACCTCCGTCACGTCGATCGGTTTCAGCTCGCAAGATGAAGGAAATCCCCACGTGTTGAAGATGATGCGGCAATCCTTCTTCATCAGGTACAGCAGCTCGGCTTGGATCTCCGCGATGGCGTCCGGCAGCAGGTACAGCACGATCACTGTGGGCAGCGGTAGCTTCTCGCACTCCACACCTCCACCCTTGTCTTCGTCGCCTTTGCCCCCAGCCTCATCAGTCTTGGCGTTCAGCTCGTCCAGCTTGGCCTCGTCATTTCTCACAGTGGCAGCCTGTTTCACCAGAGCGTCCAACACCGTGCGTAGATCAGCCTGCACGAGCTGTATTCTCGGCGCCGTTCGCTGGGCCGCATCTTGTGGGGATGGTCTGTCTGCATCACCAGGTTCCACCTCAGTCGACGCAGATGTTGCTACTGCTGCTGCTGACTTGATCGCCTTGTACTCAGCCGGCAAGTTCTCGATCATCTTGTTCCCCTTTTCCACCAGATCCTCCTCCAGCTCCACGCCCACGCAATGGCGGCATTGCTTGCGCACCAGAGCCTCCAAACACACGCGCCCATCGCCGGCGCCAAAGTCGTACATCACATCATCGTCCGTCACCTTGCCAAATTCCAGGATGGAGTGGATCAGCGGGATCGAGCTGCCGCACGGTGGTGCCAGCGAGTCGCCTTCCATCCACATTCCCGCTCGCAATGGATCGTTCTCGTCGTCGTCCTCTTCTTCGAAGTACCGGTCGTTGCGATCCTGCTGTTGCTGTTGCTGCTGAGTATATTGGGAGGACGTCATGGGCATCACGTGCGATGACTGCTGCCTCCGATGGTCCGCAGCCGCCTCGAGGTTCGGTCCATCATAGTCGGTGTATCCATAGAGGTTTCCCATTGTCGTATTGCATTACTATATATTATAGAATACGAGCATGTCAGGGCAGTACTGGAGACAATAATGGAGTGCTTCCGTACAGTGGAGGATTGCGCTTTGAGTACCCGCAGAGCTCTCCTTTCCTTTCGTTGCCTTGTTGGATCCCTTGTCTTCTTGATGGATGGGTGGGTGGAGAAACGACAGGAGACTTGGATCATGTGTGGATGGTGCTGCTTCGGGTGTTCCTCTGTTTTGCTTCGCTTGTTGGATTCCCTGTGTCTTGGTATTGGTCGTGTGTTCTTCTTGGTGGAGTCTGTCCGGCATGCGATGATGACATACAACAATTCGTTTGAGACGTGGATCCTCATGTTCTTTCTTCGTTGCTGCCTCGCCACCCAGGCTGCGAACGCAGCCAAGTTCGCAAACGCCATGTCGCGTTCGGATTTCGTTCCCTCCATTGGTTAGTCAACCGCCTCGAGAACGAGGCCCTGTTCCACTCTCCACACCACTCCACTCAATTCTACCTGGCCCCTATCCAAGGAAATCCAGTTCGGTGAACTATGCGGTGTGGTGTGATTTCGGGAACAAATTGCACTTGCACGTGCCGTTGATGTTGTGGAAGGAGGGTTCGGGAAGTCGTGAAGGTTGACAACAAGTGCAGCGCATCGGAGCAGAGATGCCAATTCGTTTTTTGGCAGAGCGTGCACCGAAAGAGAGAAAGCCGAAGCGCACATGAGAGTAGAGCAGAGTCGAGCTTGAGCCTTGAGCTTCAGCAATCAAGTTGGGCAACAACGAAAAACAATATTATTCTATTATTGTTTGAGTACACGTATTGCGGCACCGAGCATACTATCGCAGAGAGAAAGTGACGGATCCTGCAGGAACGATTGTCATTGGTGTCCCTTTTTCACCGGTCGGACGCATGTTTGGTTGTTGGCTTGCTCCTGTGTTGGCCATTCCGTCGCGATGTGGTCATCGGCCCGCTCGTCGCAGTTCTTGTTTGTTTGTCAAAAACTGCGCGTGGGCACATCACAAGCGTGACTATCATTGTGTGGACGTTGTGGATGCGGTGTTGAAATGGTGCGGACGGACAGACTGTCGAGGTTGTCACCTAACTGGTGACCTTCCCCAACGTACAAGGAATCACCCAACGGACATCTGTTCTCTCACAGCACGCATTGCTTTCGTGCGCCCGTTATTTTTGCGACGTCTGCATGGCGCAGCGAACGCGCGCAAACAGGAGAAGCACGTGGCCGAAATTATTATGCGCCCACAGAATCACTGTTTTATGCACAAGCACACGATCTGTGGCCACTCACGCAGTTGCGCCGAACAACACGAACGGATTTCTCGGCAGACCGAGACCACCAAGAACACCGAGACCACCGAGAACACCAAGAAGACGAAATTCGCGAACTTCGTGGCAACCCCCTCACACGATCATGGTCACATCAACGACTGCTCCCCACAACCACACCATCAACCAACCCGAGAGCAGATCGAGTTGAGTTGCATTGGGTTCCAGCGAACTGAGTCGAATTGAATCGATTTCAACAAAGAGAAGTCTATTGTGCCAGCACACAATCCAGCATCAATCCACAGATCCACAGATCCACAGATCCACAGATCCACAAGTGCAGAACAATGACGGACGCATTCAAGGTGGCTGTATCGTCGCGGTTCGTCGTGCTGTCGGTGATCGCGACGTGCCTGTGCGCCTTCGGAGTTGGCAGAGTGGCCAGGACCCTGCTGGTCGATGCGCCGTTCGAGGATGCCGTCAGGGCTCAGCAGACTCTGCTCAGAGACCTCATGGAGGAGCGCATGCAGCTGACGGCCCAAATCAGCAGCCTCGATGATGCTCTGCACTCCTCCGCCAATCAGGGGTCTGAAGCTCGCATGGCGGAGCTTCCGGACCCTGTCATGAAGGACGGCCGCATCGTCCCCCACACCCTCTACACCTCCAAGAACTTCGACACCGCCAGATCTGCGTCGGTCTCATCGCGGTGGATCAAGCCCAACGAGACTCCTTCGGGAGCCAAGGCAGGTGGTGATGATGCTGATGCTGCCGATGCTTCGGTGTGCTCCGATGACGCTTCGGCAGATGGAGCCAAGCAGCAGTGCTCTCGATCTTCCATGGCAGCGTCTGCGCCAACCGCCGATGACGCCGCCGGTATTGATCTGGACGAAGGGGACGGCGACGACGAGGAGCATCTGCCAGCAGGGCAGCACATCTTGATGGACATCGAAAATGTCGACCCTGCCTTCCTGGATTCTGAGGAGCGGCTGGCGATCGCCATGCTGGATCTTGTCAACCAGTGCGGCCTCACCTTGCTCTCCTACCACTGCCACAAGCTCACGCCCACGGGCGTCACCTGTGCGGGCGTGCTGCTCGAGAGTCACGTCTCCTTCCACACATGGCCAGAGCGTGGCGTCATCACCCTCGATCTCTTCACGTGCGGTCCCGACTCCTTGCTGCCTGTCGTTCCAAAGGCGGAGGCGCTCTTCAGCATCCCACGAGAGCCAGCCTACGAAGGCGAGCAGGTGGATACCCCCCACGTTGTTTGGGCGCACAAGCTGCGTGGATTCCGCGGAGACAACGAACCCGGTGCGGAGGAACTCGCGGATGTGCTCAATTACCCCATCGGCCAACGTTTGGATTACAAGGAGTCGGTACGTTGTTCTCTTGATTATTCGAATGCTCTAGCTTGCTAATTTGCATTGGCGGATGGAGGGATGGAGAGATAGATGGATATCGCAATGCGTTATTGCCATTCAGCGTATCTACAGTTGCCATCTCGTTGACATCTCATCGACACCTAACCACGCGACTGTGCCCACATCATCTTCTTCCCTCTTTTCACTCTCTAATGGTATCATCAATGCCATTCTCATACAATGCATACACTGCATACGCTGCATGCACATATTTGTTTGCGATGGTACAGGTGGCAACCGTTCAGACCAACTTTCAGAAGATTGAGATTTATGATGCCTTCCTTCTTGGAAAGGAATCGCACGAGGACTACGAAAAATCCATCGGTCTGGGAGGCGAGGGAGACAACACCTACCACATGCAAAATCCTAAATTCTTCGAACCTGACCGCATCGTCTTCCTGGACGGTGTGCTGCAATCCCGAAGAAGCGGTGATGCTGCTTATCACGAGGCCCTCGTTCACCCTGGTCTGTTCACGCATGAGAATCCCACGCGCGTTGCCATCATCGGTGGTGGCGAGGGAGCCACGCTCAGAGAGGTGCTCAAGCACAACACCGTCGAAAAGGTCGTTTGGATTGAGATTGACAAGACCATGGTGGAGGCCTCAACCAAGTACCTTCCCCAGTGGAACGATTGCAGCAACCTCATGGGCAGCGCGGACAGTTGTTTGGATGATCCCAGAGTGGAAACCTACTACGAGGACGCGTTCAAGTGGTTTGATGATCGTTACCCCGTGGGAGAGCCTCTTGCTGATCTCTTTGACGTCGTCATCATGGATGCGTTGGATCCGCAAGTCCAGGTGGACTTTGTCGATGCCCTTTACAGCGAGGGAACGTTCCTCAAGGCCATCTCGCGATCATTGGACGAGAGCGGCATACTGGTAGCGCAGGTCGGCCAGGCACCAAATCTCAAAGAACCGGCAGAAGACCACTCCATCAACAAGAACCGAATGAAGTTCATCCTCTCGCTCCTTGATCTCGATTTCGGACACGTGCGGAATTACGAGGAGGTATGTTCGACCGGTTGCAAAAGGCACCATCCAATTTGTTGCCATGTCGTTATCGTTATCGTCGTCAGATTGTTTGCTTGCGCAGAACTGCAATCGCACACGCTGTGGTCACCGCGTCACTTTGCATTTCGCTCGACTCTACGAGTATTCCGATCGACCATTTCGTGGAACATGAACCCTCACCCCAATGCCTTGTCATTATTCGTATTCATTCCCACTCCAACGACAACTCTCCACAATATTCAATATACTGCAAACGTTCGTTTCTGACGATGCAGAGCCATTGTGGATTCAGCGCAGCATGGGAGATTATCGTCGCGATGAAGAAGTACGACACCAAGGCTGATTGGTTTGATAACCCAGCTGTCGTCAACTACAAGATCCGAAGCAGGGTCGTCCCAACAAAGGACAATCAGGTGCCGTTGCATTACTTCGATGGTCCAACGATGGCATCGTACGCCTTCCCATCAAAGCAGAGCGAGGTGGTGTACTGCCGCAGGGAACCAACGCCGCAAGGTTGCATGGAGCACAGAGGTTTCGACCAGACTCGCGCAAATCTCCCCATTTCGATGCTGGAGGTGAAGCCAAGCTCGCTCGGTGAGAATGCTGGACGTGGAGTATTCGCGAAGGAGGATATCCCTGCGCACTCGTACGTTGGACTGGAACGTCTGGTGCACACCGTGTACGTGGAACCGAGCACATATGACATCATCAACAGCTGGTACAAGTACAACCACAGCACTTTCGACGCCGAGCACTATTCGTACAGCTTGGAGATGTATGTCGATGCGTACGGCCATGCCTTCAGCGACAGAGGTCGCATCCACATCTACTCGGATGCCTCCATCCACACATTCATCAACCATGGCTGCAAGAGCAGCAACAACGTCGGGCACAACCTCACTGTCCACGAAAGCACAGAGAATGCCGGCAATGATATCCCAGCTGAGATCTTGAAGGTCAAGACCAGACCATACGCATACAACCCAAGCACGGATCGAAAGCCACACTTCTATTCCAGCGGCGTCCCGCTGATTGACATCGCGCAGGGTGAGGAACTCTTCGACAACTACCTCGGCATGACGGGTCTGACCACAGGTTATTGGGAGATAGAGTTCGCCGGACTCAAGGCACAATGTGATGGCACGGATCTGGGGTATGTGAAATACTACGAGACAACCAAGGAATAAGGCGTCTGTACGATTTCACACTCTATCCCCCGATCCGCACACCAGCTTCCCGCATCGAAGCTTGTACATTTCTCCCCCCGTCTCGTTCCACAGGAAACGTACGATGTAGCCATCACATCATCCGTGAACATCCTGATTTGTTGTTTCCAAACACTAGTATACACCATAAAAGCAACGCAAGAACAGATGCCAACGTAAGAACTGATAGACGATCACAGTAAACAAAGACAATGCTCTTTCCTTTGAGGCAAGGGCGTTACGCTCGTGGCCTTCACTTCTCTCTGGAGTAGCACACTATGTCGCATCATGACGAAAGGAAAGGACGGCGTGTCAATGCCACACTCTATGTCCATGAGTGTGGAAACAGAGGTGGACATGATTGCGATCACGATCATGATCACAACCACCACGATCATGATTAGCATGGAATGTGTCTACCATGCATTCTCTCAGAGCTACGTTGAATTCGAACTCTCCGTAATCGGTTGCACCAACGCACGCAATGCCTTCTTCAAACATCCGATGTTGTAATTGATGAGACTCTTCTTCCGGAAATTCTCGGCACGAGTTATGCACACCAAGGCCAGCATCGTATCGACTTCTTTCAGGTAAAGCACCTGCGAACGAGGAGCATCACCCAAATGAAGTGAAACGAAACAGAATGGAATGAAATATGCAAGGCAGAACCTGGATGAGTCTGGGCTGAGATTGTGCGAGTATGAAAACTGTACGAGAGTCGAGAATGGAGAGTACTCCTACTGATGACAACCAACACGGCCGTCAATATCACGGAGTAGTACTCTGCACGAACTTACCATTCCATTGCTCAAACGAATAACGCTGGCACTTTCACTGTCGTACGCAGAATCCGGGTCCACGATCTCCTCCTCGTCGGGGGCTTCTCCCGGCGTTTGACTGATCATCGTGCCGACCAGTTCATCTCCTCCGTGGCCATCCGCCGATGAATTCGCGGCGCTGGTGCTCGCTGCCGCCATCGGGTCCTGCCTATTCGCCTCTCCACCCTCGTTCGCGGGACCATTGCCAAGCTCCAGGTGCGATGGGCCCAGCCCGTAGATGCTGCTAACATCCAGCACCACATCGATCATGTCGGAGCATAGCTCCACGCTCTGGATGTCAACCGGGCCATCGTCTGTGCTGAGGTAGAGCTTGGATACCACATCGAAGAGGTACGCCTTTTCCAAGAAGCATGTGTTAACCAGGACATTGAGGAGGTTCTCCAGCGTCGGCGATTGCGGGATGAGCCGTTGCACCACCCGTGACAATGCCTCGTAGATCGAGTGATCGTAGATGCTGGTGAGGTAGTAGCTGATCTGGATGCTGTCCGGGCTGAGGCCAGCCTCCCTGAGCTCGTCGTTGACCTGTGCCATGATGTCGCGCTGGCACTCGTACTTTGCATCGTCGTTGAAGAAGAGGTCGCCGTCCGTCTTGTTGATGAATACCTCCACGGCGATGTTTGGATTGACCTGGATCGCGCGCCGGATGGCCGTCGTGAGGCTCTGCAGGGCGTTGGCGAACGGCTCGTCCTGCCCATCCATGACGAAGACCAACGAAGTGGTGCCTCCGAACGTGGCGGTCTGATCGATCTCGACCATCCCATTCTGCTCCGCGGGTGCACCGCCTGCTCCCTGCCCCATCGCCTGGGTGTCGTTGTAGCCGAAGTCGTCATAGCCGTAGTAGTCGCCCGGGAAGTCGAGGATAGTGAATCGGCACAGCGGAGCATGGTCCACGACTGCCCGCTCTAGCCTCTGCGTGGGTTCCAGCCGGAACAGCGTCTCGTGGGGCGACATCTTTTGGAAGATGACACGCTGTGATGATGAATTCAAGTCGAGGCGAGTCGAGTCAAGTTGAGTCGAATACGGGTGAGCATTGGTGTGAATATGAGTTGAGTAGAGTGTTGATTTTCGTATGGCAGGTATTATATAATATGTGGATAGTGTATAATGATGCTGTGGAATATTGGTAGAACAACGGAGATCCGAGATCGAGCATGGCGAGATGAAATGCGATGAAGTACAGTTCGAGTTCGAGTTCAAGTTCAAGCAAAAGGAAAGGGCATCAGATCCCATGTTGCGCTGCAGAACAAGACCGCAACACTGGTTCGTTTGGCGACGACTGAACGGACCTGAATACTCGTCTTTCCGCTCCTGCGAGGGCCCATCAGAAGGATGCGTGGCAACGATGCGATCTTGGGATCATCGAAGGCGTAGGCCACGGCTTGCTGCTCTGGCTGGAGCTGCTGCTGGTATGGCATGGACTGATCCAGGATGTGCTCGTCTTGCTGGACGCCAACATCGTTGTAGTCGTAGGCGTCGTATGCCCCGTATTCGTTCGTTTGCATCTTGGTCGTTGTGGCAGATGGGTACGTGAGTATAATATGTGAGTATAATATGTGGGTATAATATGTGGGGTATATGACTGTCTCTCTCTCTCTCTGATCAATTCGCAACAATGGGGCCTCCCACCATTCCGTGCCGCGACGCAGTTGATGGCTGAGGTTGTGTGCGTCGATTGGGATTCTGACCGCAATTTCTGATCGGAATGCGAAATCTTCTCGGAAAATACAAGCGCTTCCGCCAAATACTCGTTTGTCGCATTTCTTGCTGCAGAAAGCGACATATCCGCAGTTGTCAAAAGGGCTAATCAAGCACCACGTTGTTGTTCTCGTTCTGTGCGGCAAGCCGAAACAAGAAAGATCCAAAGATCTACATGTCTTTGACGCCGTCGGGATCCTTGGCGTCGTTGACGCTGACCAGCACCAAACATTTATGGCTGGAAGGAGCATCCAAAGAGGAACTGCCGCAACAACATAACATCTCCCCATTCAACTCCACTTCGTTCATCCTCACAATCACAATCACAATCACATAATTACTCGAGAGAGGCAAGGCACATCATGACTGGATTGGGAAGACTCGGTTTCGCGGTCGCCGTCGCAGCGGCTGGACGACAGTCAGTGTTGGCATTCCGACCTCTCGCGAGCGGCATTCGCGCAGGCAGCAGAGGCATCTCATCCACCACTTCGCTGTCTGCAACGCAGTTCGTCCTCACGTACGACTACATCCCCGATGTTCTGGAAAAGCGAGGGCCGTATCGCGAGGGACACATTGGCTTGGCCAAGAAGCTCATCGGCGAGGGCAAGTGCGTGAGCGGCGGTCCCATCGGAGAAGTCGCCATGGAGGTCCCCACGGGCGCCATCTTCGTCTTCAACGACGCTGCGTCCGCCGAGCTCTTCGTGGAGCAGGATCCCTACGTCTCCGCAGGGATCGTCACCGGACACAAGATTCAGGAATGGAACGTCGTGGTCCAGAAGGAAGATTGATGCGTTGGTACCACCCTGCTATCAACTAGTGCATGTGGCATGCTATACTCCAGTACGATCGAATGTGAAGTATAATATAATATTATATGATATAATGCATGGCACGTTCTCTTTCTCTCTCGCTATTGAGAGAGCGACTACCATCCTCTGCTACTCTTCTGTAAGACTCAAGAGTACTAACATCAGTGATCTTCCTACGTCCAAAACAAAGCAAATTGAACGGAATGGAATGGAGCATCGTACTGTTGGCACTTGCGTTCAAGTGCGTTGATGACTTTGCAAGGGATGCTCCTGAGAGCATCACCATGCGCATACGCGTACGATTGCGCACGGCAAGTTGCAAGTGGAACGTATCGTACTCCATTTATAGTATTGATGAGACCTTAATGTTGATGATTATCCGTAGGGTTGTCGTCCTGATGTTCCATCTATCATGATCGCACTCGGAGAGCATCGTAGATCGTATGTTGTGCTTCATTGTACGGGACTGCGCTCCTGCTGGAGTGGAGTATGCAGGGTGCGTACGATTGCTCTCTACTCGAGGAGAGACCATTCCGATCAACATCAACATCAATATCTAGCACTACGCATCGTTGTTGATCTTGGCGAGGTGCACAAAGTCGACGATCTTGAACTCCTCATTGGCATCCCTCAAGATGGCGTCGTTGTCGTCGATGCAGATGAGCTGCCCTTCCATGCCGACGTCGGCACCTCCGATCACTAGCACGGTGTCCTTCTCCACCGGTTGGACCTGCGACACCTCGTCGACCCGAACTGTGCGTCTGGAGCCATCGTCCATCTCCACCACGGCCGTGCTGTCGTCGTTGACCTCCTTGATGACGGCAGATTTGCTATCGCTCTTGAACTGCACATACACGCGCTCCATGAACCAAACGTTCGCGCTGCCACCATTGTCCGCGTGGCCTGCCGCCACACCTTGGCTGCCCTTGATGGCGGGAGCCCCTGCTGGGCCGGTTCCGTTGGCGCTGGCGCCCACGCCGCTTGTGTCGATCGAGGCTGTTCCATTCTGATGCGAAGTCTCGACACCTGGCTCCTGCTTCGGGGTGGCCGTCGCACCCCAGGTGCTGTTTTCTTGGTTGCTCGATCCCCATCCTGCATCGTTGTCATGCGTAGATGCGCCGAATCCAGTCTCTTCCTTCGTGGACACGCCCCATCCATCGTTGTCCGATGACGAGGTTGCATCCTGATCCATCGCACCAGGCCTCCAGACTTCGTCCGCGCCAGCATCATGCATTGGAGTCGCTCCGCCGTGCATGGGCGTAGCACCTCCGTGCATCGGGGTTGCTCCTGCGCCGACGAATGGGGTGGTCGGTGCCCCGATCGGGTTGACGTCGGGCATATTGGTTGTGTCGGTGTTCTCCGTCGCTCCGAACTTGTCTCCAACAACGGCAACTCTCTCACGCACGACCATCACCTTCTTCAGACGGGAATGCAGTTCCACCTGCACATGCGTCGCCGTCGCGTCAGACACGCCACCAAGATACCCTTTCCATTTGCCGGATTGGATTCTGACAGTCTTTCCGACCAGTGCGTCGTCACGCCGTCCGCGTGATGCCACGGGGGCGGCCGATTGTGACTGAGGCGATTGGAACGGGGAGCCTGCGACGCCAGATCCGGAGTCGCGACCCTGTGTGCGCGATCCTGACAAGACGCAACTTCTGCTGCGGACCACGAAGATACCGGCATGTTCCGAACGGGTCTGCGAGTACAGAAACAGCTGAGACCGGCTCATGCGCTTGATGGTGGCGACCTTGCCCTTGTGCGGCCCCTCCGCCACGTTGACCAAGTCACCGCAACGGATCTGGTTGCCCTGCACATCCAGCGCCACTGCGCGGTTGGATGCCTGGTTGCGCTTTCCTCGCAATTCTTCAGGCCGAGCCTCGCGACTGATGCCGTGATTGTTGACGACGGTGAAATCCTCTCGCCCGACTCGAACGATGACACCGACTTCGTTGGCGGAACCACCTCCACTGAGGACGACCAAGTCGTACAGTTCGTAGCCTGCCAACTTGTCCTGCCCGGATGCCACCTCGGCAGACTCTCGGACCTGCGATGTTCGGACGGAGATTTCCTTGTTGGTGATATCCGTCAAGACAACGGCGGTGAAATCGCTCTCACCATCCATCTGTTCCACAGCGACCACCACACCTGTTTCGTTGGCGTACCGACCGTCCGTGACCTTCACGTGGGCACCGACGGCAATGAACTTGCGCACCTGGTTGGAGAGGAATTCGATTTCGCCAGTTCCACCAATGTCCATCGAGGTGTCGTTTGGCTTGACCTTCACGGTCGACCCGTCCATGCTCATGATCTTGCCTCTCAATCCAACCAAGTCTCCCTCGATGACTTCGACGGTGTCGCCGATCAGCAAGCCGCTCCCGGAGCTCTTCTTGCCAAGGTTGGTCTTGCCCTGCATCTCCGACAGCTCATCCAAGAGGGAGGATGCCATTTTGGATCCGGCGTTTTCATCGTCGTCATCTTCGCCTGACTTGGGACGTTTGCGGAAGCGCTGCAGTTCGTCGAGGGTCGGTGGATCTTCGTCCGTGCAACGCTTGACCATGGATCCCACCGTCATTTCCTTGATGAGGTAACCATCCTGGTAGTGACTGCCGTCGTAGGCGTCGCAGAAAATGTCCAAGCCAGGGAATCTCATTCTCCGGATTTCGCTGTTCCCAACCAGCGCGGCATCGGCGGGGTTGAAGAACTTTTGCGGGGGTTTGACGGTCCTGCGACGGATGCGCGCCTGTTCTGGGCTCAGTTCGCTCAGCGTGTAATCGATACGGGGCACACATTGGACGACGCACTTCAATCCCGATTCACGGACGGACAGGACAAGCGCGAGGTCGCCTTTGTAATGGCCACGAGTCATGCGCACCCAGTCATTCTTTTTCACTATTGTTGTTGTTGTTGTCGATTGCAGGATGGAGATTAGAGCGTCATAGGTTGCAATATGTTGGAGGGTGGGGTGATGCGATTGATCGTTTGGTTTGGTTTGGCATGATGTGCACAAAGATAGTGCATTTGATTGTAAACGAAGAAGCCAGATAATAATTACATGGGGAGATGTATGAGCAAAAATGAGTGAGAGAACGGCAGCATGATGATTGTGCGGATATGCACCCCACCATGAGACGAAGAAAAACGATAGCAATGGCAACGGATATGGCAATGGCAGTAGGCAATAACATTCACAGTGGTAATCGAAAGTGGCAAGTCGCGCGTACCTGGTCTGTTCTTGGGAACCACGGTCATGACAGTCGGCATGTCCTGGATGGGCATGAGACGCATCGTGTACTGCATGAGCCCACGGATGCCCTGGACGGCCTCCATGACAGCCGGTTCGCTGGTACTCTCGATGTAAATGCGTCCCTTGGACTGTCCCGCCACGGCACCGCAGATCCCAAGCGGCTTGCCCCGTCTGGCATACGCAACGCATTTGTTCATGAGCTGCAGGACCATCTCCTGCTCCTTGCCCGTGAGGCACGAAACCATCCACATGCTTGGATCCGACACGGAGGGCAGGAGGCTCTGCTGCGACACGGCCGAGTAGGACTCGGGGCCGCCGACTCCGGTCTCTTCCCGAACAACGCGACGATCCATGACGTTGCGGTCCACACGACGCTGTTGCATGCGATGGCGGTCTTCAATGTCCCTGGCGAGGTCCGCCACGGTGCGCTCCGGTGGTCGGCCCTGTTCTTCGTGCTCCTCCTCTCCGAACGTCATCCCCGCCTGCGCACGACGGCGATCCTGCTGACGGATCATCTCCTGCGCATCTTCGTCCATCTGCTCGCGGCGGATGTCTTCCTCCGTGTAGTACTTCTTGACAACATCGTGCGGATCGTGATGCGTTCCGAAGGCCTCCTCATCTTCGTCGTCGTCTTCGGATGCTTCTGCCTCCTCGTCGAAAAAGGAGCTGGCCTTGGGTCGCTTGCTGCTGGAGGATCCCTTGGCGGATGACATCTTTCGCTTCTTGGACTTGGCTGCTTCCTCCTCCTCATCTTCGTCGTCATCCTCGTCGTCATCGTCGGAGGAAAGGTTGGCATTGACGTTCTTCTTGGACGACGGCACCGTGTCCTGCTGCTCGTCTTCCTCCTCCGATGATGAATCATCTTCGTCATCGTCCGCAGGCGGTGGACGAAGGAACTTCTTGCCCGGTCGGAAGAACTTGCCGCCTCGAGAACTGCGAAATGGTTTGAGTATCGTGCAGCATGGATATTGGTGCGAGTACGGGTATGAGCGTTGGCATTGGAGCCAACGATTCGATGGCGGAGACAGCGGCGAAGTTGGCAATGGAAGGCAATCACAGGCAATGGAAGGCAATCAAAGAAGCGAAGAGGAAGATAGACATGGACACAGAGATGGAGAAGCAAGAGAAGCAGGCGAAGAAGGGTGTCAGAATGACCATCTGCCCGTTGTTTCGTGACCATGATGATCGTCCGCGATCGATCATCCAATCATCCAATCAGTCAATGAAGCATGGCAACCATGTAACACAGCAACTCCATCAGATAGATGATACCC
Source organism: Craspedostauros australis (assembly GCA_026770025.1). Classification (NCBI taxonomy): domain Eukaryota; phylum Bacillariophyta; class Bacillariophyceae; order Mastogloiales; family Achnanthaceae; genus Craspedostauros; species Craspedostauros australis. The sequence goes on along the minus strand of JAMXDE010000012.1, from coordinate 1,732,682 downwards.
CTTGCTTCTCTTTTCATCAACGCGTTGACCATTGCGCATCGTGCAATCCATCAACAGATCCACTCCATCGCCGGCTTTGCAGCACATGCACAATCTCGACTTACGCCATGGTCAACTAATGATCAACTAATGATCAACTAATGGTCAACTGAAGGCCAACGAATGGTCGATGAATGCCAAGCAAAGGGCCACTCCGGATGGGTGGGTCACTGGATGATCAGCTCTCTTCCAAACGGTGAGGTGATGTCGGCGCTGGCGCGATCTGATGAGGGGCGGCAGCGTTCACTCTTCCCAACGCTCACGTTTGCAGCTTCGACGAATCCCAAACCTTGGGGCGATGTGGCGCGGAGCGTCTCTGTGTGATCATCAGGGGACAATCATACAGCCTCTTTCGTTGGACACAGCATCGAACAGTGCGTCTCCCTCCTCTTCGCGCGATCGTCAAACGTCGAACGTCGAAGTTCCATTCCCACCACCGCCGTTTTTGCCGCAACACAAAACCAAACTCACACAAACGCCTGTTGGTCATCGTTGTGTTGTTGATCGTACTGGTCGAATCGCGACCATTCATCTGAATCACGAGACTGTCGACACAAACAATTTCGCGTTCGTTGGGAGCAGCAGGCTTTCTATCATACAATACTTTCTCTCTCTCTCTCTCTCTCTCTCTCAACATTGATGCGTTAACGAGCTATGATCAGTTGCTCTCACGTCCGACCTACTCTTCCGCCGGAGATGTTCGCTCGTACAAGTGTGGCCCTCGTTGCTTGATGCGACTTGCTTCATGCAACTTGGCATCATTTAGTGTGTCCTTAATAATTTTGAGGAGGGGATGTGGCATAAAAACGAAAGACAGAAGCGCGGGACACACCAATAACATTGCTGACATTGAACACATTTGTATCAATTAAGGACACTCTGTTTGTATATTCAACAGTCACACACAAAATGACATACATATGGAGTTGATTGTTCCAACATACAAATAGTAAACAGACAGACACAACGTCCTCTTTCCACGGTCCATCGGCTACAAACGATCACTTCTTGTCACGGTCACACTATCTACAACGTGGAGCATAGATCGCAGACTTTGGATCAGCGCCCTAACTTTGGGAGAGACACGGAGGACGGGATGAAATCATCGTGAGGGAAGTTGCAGGAATGCATGTTCTTCTTGTGTCGCATCTGCGCGCTTCGGGCAGGCAGCAACGATCGGGGCATCGCGGAATGATCGACATGGACTGTGCCACCGTGGTCACGAAACTGTCTTGTGGGGTCTTCACTGGGAGCATGGCTGAATGCAAATCCGAGCAAACAGAGTGCAAACACCATGCCAATCATTGCACTGATCAGGAGCGGGTTGACATCCTCAATCCACTATCGCAAGCACGGTTGAACCAAACGGGATCTCCCACTCATTACGCTCATATGTGCTCTGCTCTGTTCTGTGCCTTTCTCTCACTCATGATGCAAGAATGTGAGGAAGCAAATGAGAGCCCATTGTACTCGTATTGGTAGAGTAGAGTTGCAATCATATAATGGGACTAATCAACAGAGGCAAAAAGCAAGCAGTATCGAGGAGAGTTTTCCGAAGCAAAACGTTTGGTACTTGTGGTTGAGCAAAACGACAACGGAGAGATTCGAACTCTCGCGTTCAAAGAACAATGGATTAGCAGTCCATCGCCTTAACCACTCGGCCACGTTGTCTTGTGGTCTGAGAGGTCGAAAAAGCAACATATATACACTTAATTTCAATCCAAACAGAACGACAGAATTCCTCGAAATGTCAATAATGTTCCACTGAGATAGAAGGGACAAGTTCAAGACTAGGCATAAATGGAGAGGATTGTCTTGCGACAGGACATCGTGATTGATTGTTGACAGTGACAGGCGGAACGAATCCCGAAACGGGGTTTTGATATCCATTGATACGGAAATAGTTCCTGCGTGATTCGTAAACGGGCGATCAGTCTCACTTGTCTGTGTCGCATTGGAGGAAGCGGCACCGATGGGAACTTTGCGGGATCGGGGAAGTGGAATGACATGCGACGAAGTGTGGTGAACCAACGCGAATGATGGACGAAGACCAAGCGGCACCACATCCCACGGATCTCATCGCTTTGGATTGGTGCCGGTGTTGGTGGCAGTGTCGGTGTTGGTATTGCTTGTGGCCTCTCTGCGCAAGGTCCTGCGTTGTGGACCTTGGACAACAGTCACCAGCCTCTGCGTGCCGTTTTGGATTGTCCGAGAGTTGCGCGTATTCCCACGTGTGCGATCGATGGCGGTTGGAGAGGAATGCAATTCGGCATGGAGAAACAGCAACAACAACGACGACGACGACGACGGCGGCAATGCTGAGAGGAGGAGAAACCAACGCCTGGCTACCAACACTTTCACTCGTTGGCTGTTTGGCAAGAAGAAACGAAGGAACTTGATTTCCTGCACGGAGAAGGACAGGTTAGATGTTTGGTCTCGTGCGAACGGCAGTCATCGCGCGAATTATTGTGTTTGGGTGATTGTCGTAGAGCGTGATTCCTTTGCCTTTCTCTCCTCGACGTGCAACGTGGTTCCTCCAATAGGATCTACCACGGTAATACTAATAACAAGGCTGTCTGCATGAAAACGTACTTTCGATCCCAAAACACGAAAACGGGTCACCAAACTCTCCCAACGAACAATAAGCAACCGCAGAAGGGGTTAGTGGCACAGTTTCACGAAGTGTGGTCTTGTCGCGAAAGGAAGCACAAGCTCCGAGATTCGGCGTTGCTGACAACGGCATCATCGAATTCCATCGGCAAAGCTACTGTTGCTGTTGTTGTTGCTGTTGTTGGTGTTGGTGGTGTTGCTGCCCGAACATTTCTTTTCTTCATCTTCTTGGTGAGCTGCCGCCAACACAATTCTCAGAATCGTTGACACTGTCGAAGTTACCAACACCGCAGACCGGCATCGGCAACTCCATCCGAGGTAACCACCTTTCGCCTTCACCTTCACCTTCACATCCACGTTCACATCCCATTGGCATCATCACGCTCACGCTAACGCTCACAATCACACTTGCAGCCCAAGAAGAAGACAAAGAGCGAGATTGACAAGATGCGAGACATGGAGGAAGGCGTGATGCCTCTGAAGGAGGAGATGGTGTCTCCCAGGTCCGGCAAGCGATCGAAGGCAGCCAGGGCGTCGAAGAAGAAGGACAAGAAGAGGAACAGCGTTGGCGCCAACAGCCACGACGGCGACGCAGACCATGTCATCGAGGCTCACCTTGAGGCTCATCTTGAGGCTGACCTCGAGGGGGACCTTGAGGCTGACGACCGAAGCCAAGGACGCGGTCGCGGACGCAACAGGGACCGTGGCAGCCAGTTCGGCAGCAACCGCAGCAAGAGCGCGTCGGCGCTGGCAGCCCTCCCCTCCAGACTCGCATCGAAGCTGAATCGCCGCGAATCCACGCGTTCGGCGCACAAGATGCATCTGCTGCAGAAGGAGTACAATTACTCCTCCGATGCTTCGTCTGCTTCTCCCAAGCGCAGGGGCAGGCGTCCCAGCCAGCGGCCTCTCTACGACAATGACAATGACAACGACAATGACACGGTCGTCTCCAGCATGACCATGGAGAGCTCGCTCTTCGGAGGCAACCGAGGCAAGGACGGCTCTGGCGGAGGCACCGGCAGACGCCGTTCCCGCAGCGCCTCGGCCCGCAAGAGGGTCTCCAACCTGCTCACGTGGCCGCTCAAGCGCTCCAAGAGCAAGACCAGGAAGTCCAGGACCTCCATCGCTGCCTACGACATGGACATGGATATTGACAGCGACATGGACATCAACAGCGATGAGGACAACAATGACAATGACAATGTTGACAACCATGTTGACAACCATGTTGATGATGTTGATGACGATGACATGTCCCAGTTCACCACGCAGACTGCGCAGACAGACGTGCGGCGGCAGGGACGATCCAGATCCACGCACATGCGCTTCGGTCTGCGAGGCTCTGGCCACCGGCGTCGCAATCTGCGTGCGGACGCTCCGCGCGATCAGGACAACGATGACGGCGACGATGACGACGATGACGATGACTCTGTGGGCGGCCGCTCCACCTCCACCGCACCCATGTCCATCATCCGCACCAACAGGAAGGAGCGCAAGCAGTCCAAGAGCCCCCTTCCCGGCCGCAAGGACAAGAAGTCCGACCGCAAGACCAAGCCCAAAGACAAGGAGCGCAAGAAGCGCACCAAGGGAAGCACCAAGAGCAAGCACAAGCGCTCCAGCATGCAGGCTGATTCGGACTCGGAGACTGCGGAGGTGTCCACGGGCGGCAAGAAGAAGAAGCGAGACAGCACCATCGATGGCACCGGTTCCACCAAGAGCGGATCCAAGAAGAAGGACAAGAAATCGAAGAAGAAGAACTCAAAGACCAAAAAATCAACTGGGAAGAAGGCCTCAAGCGACAATGACAATGGCAACGATCATGGACACGATCATGGACACGAGAGCGACAACAGCGGCGATGGCAGCCGCAGCAGGTATCTCATGTCTCCCAAGGCCGAGGGGGCAAAGTCGGTCGTTTCCGTGGACACCACTGCAACGCCAACGAGCATCGATAGTGCTGACAACATTGTTGCAACCCAGACGCAATCGCAGTCACAGTCGCAAGCGCAAACACTGGGGGCGACTGATGCGGGTGATGGATCGGAAGATATCGCGCCCTCAGCCCTGACGCCTGACGAAGCTTCTCCAGAATGCAACAGCGACGATGATTCCGACGACGACGCAGCGTTCCAGAAGCCCCCAACGTCCGCCATGGAAGTCATGAAAGCCGAACGCGACGTCTCCAACGCCCGCGAGCAGTGTCTGGCCGTCTGGGAGACAGAGCTCAACCAGCGTGAGGAAAAGATCAAGGGAGCCGAGGCGCAATCCAAGCAGGCCATGCAGGAGCTCGACACCTACTTCTGCGCAATCCGTGCATCCAGGATGGCCATCACGCAGTACGGTGCCAACGCATCCCTGCAGCAGCGTCAGGATGCTGTGGAGACCATCGAGAAGGCGCTCTCACAGGAACGTAACCTGCTGCGTCAGCAACGCATTCATTTCCAGAGCGAGCAGGACGGGATCTACATCAAGCATCAGAAGCAGCTCGAGAAGAACAAGCTGCTGGAGGAGGAGCTGCACCAGCTCCAGCAGGAGTACGAAACCATGCAATGCCGCGTCTCCATGTTGGAGATGGAGCAACACGAGCATGAAATCGAACGCGACAATTCCAACCACAACAAGCACGACGGTGATGACGACAAGGGATTCTTGAAGGGCGAGTATGCCATCCTCAAGCAGAACTACGAAGTTGCGCAGTCCACCATCGAGGAGCAGGATGATGAGATCCAGAGGCTCAAGGCGTACATTCAACGCATTGAGAATCCAGCATTGGCCATCCAGGCTGCACCGTCACTGTCATCTGCGATAACATCATCATCAGCAGCAGCAGCAACAACAGCATTGACAACCTACCCATCCGCATCTCCCAGCCATGTCAGTGGCACAGGAAATGCCAGCACGGCCATCACAACGACCACTGCTGATGGCAACAGCAACGGGTTCCCATCGCACTACAAGCAGGAAATCCAGCAGCTAAAGGAGGAACGCGATGAAACGGAACGTCAGCATCAGAAGGAGATCGACCAGCTCATCGAAGAGCTCGATGAAAAGAATCTCTTCATCGAATCCCTGCGCAAGGAAATCGGCAAGTCCAAATCCCTTGACCGAGGCAGCACGCACGGCGGCAGCACACATAACAGCGCTCACGGACCACGTTCACTGGGCGGCTTCTTCTCGCAGTTAACGCCTGTCGGTTTCCGCGCGACGGTCGGTGGCAGGAGCAGATCTGATGACGACGATGACGATAGCGACGACCGCAGCACCCGAAGCAGCGCAAAGCATCCAATCACGTCTGCCATCGCACCGTTGGATCTGATGGATTAATCGATGCTGAGTTCGAGCACCAGCAAGATGGGAACTTTTAGTAGACTACAGTAGACTTCCACAGCAGTATACTCGTTGTACCCTCTCTCTTTCGAGGGAGCATTGGTGGTGAGGGCGCTGTGTGGGGATCGCCGCAGAGTGCACTGCTGTAATGCTCGTGCTCATATGATGGGCTTGAGGAGAGTACTCCACTCCACTAAACTCTGAAGCGAATTCTACAATACTACTTATCAGCTTGATACACATAGATGGAACAGCCGGGTTCAACTTATCTTTCGCACCAAGCACCGGAGATCCAAATACCTCCAGAAAGACGATAGTGGAGCAAAGGATGTGCTCCTTGATACGTGCGCTGCGACTTCGTGCGAGAATGCCCTCAGTTCTTCTTCTCTTCATTGTTGTCTTTTTCGTCTTTTCCGCTTTCGTATGCCGTCACACGACCGACGTGCTCACCGGCACAGACAGCACGAAGGGATTTCAATTCTTCTTTCCAGAATCCTTTCTGAATCCCGCTCAGTGCAAGGTAGTTGTCGGTCAGCTCCTCGCCTGCCGATATGTCTCTGCGCGCGTGACCGGCGGAATAGAAATGCATCTGCCGATCGGTGAATGGACTGTAAATCCTGGAGGTGTAGCGCTGGATTTCGTCCGGCGGTGGGTCATCGGGTGATACGTTGGTCTCCGTGACGGAGATGTCGTGCCCCATGTTATTCTGCGCGTTGCAGGCATGGTTGATGAAGGTATGCAGCGAGGCGTCGACGAACGCGTGCGTTCCGCCATGATCGCCGAACAGATGGCCGTAGCCGTGCGTGTATCCCTCCATGGCCTTGTTGTGATAATCCCAGTTCCAATGCTCGTTCTCGTACCAGGCCGTCATGAGGTCGTGGGTTGCTGGTTCCATGTACACCGCATGCACTAACCTGTCCATGCCAACGTACTCATTCTTCTTGAGATCGACCTTGGTGAAGACACCACGTCCAGCGTTCTCGCTGACGGAGCTCTGCCGCACCTCCAGGACGTCGATGGGATGATGGCGGTTGTCAGGATTCAATCCATGATCGTCCTTGCATTCCTCCGGCTGGGGTATTCTGCGGCAGTGCACGACCTCCATTGCCTTGCTGGGGTATTGAAGTTGCTTCATGGTCGCACCGTCGAAGAAGAGCAGCGGCGACGCCTCTCCGCCCTTGACCCTCATGAGGCGCTGCCGCATCTTGAGGGTGACGGTGGCCTCGTTCGCGAACCAGTCGGATCGCGAATTGTAATCCTTGAGGGCGATGAAGAAACTCCACGGTGCCATGAAACCGCAGTGGCCTTCCTCGTAGTTGAGGATGTTTTTGAAACCGACATCGGTGGCTCTGTCGACCATGTCCGCAACGCAGGAGTCCCGAGTGAACTGGTCCGCCGGATCGCTGATACGGTCCGTCTCACCGATCTGCGAAATGAGGACGCCGTTATCAGATAGGGCGTTGTAGATGGAGGTGTAGAAGTCGGAGTTGCTGTAGAGCTCCGCGGCGAGGCCTACATCATTTTGTGGATCCCTGCATTTGCATTGTTTGCAATGTTCGAGTTATTTGCACAGTATTTGGTATTTTGTTGTGTGTCATGTTATTCGCAATTGGTGTGTGATTCCGTTGAATGTACAAGAAAGAGAATGGATTGGAGGAGCATGATGACGCAATGTGAGCAAATGGGAACTCGTTCCTTCGTTTGTTGCAATCAATGAGGAGCTGATGCACAGTTGTACAGTAGCATGCAAAGAGCATGAAAATCACACGACGATGGATACATGACTTACAGAGCGTCCATGATGATGACATCGAACTTCTCGTGTTGCTGTTCCCCATCGCTTGTGTTGAGGTAGCGGTTCAAGAACCATGCCTTGGCATCCTCGTAGCACATGGTGGTTCTGGGATCGTCGAAGCAGCTGTCCGCGCTGCCCACCAAATTGCTGCAGTCGCTCCATTGCGGAAGATACTTGCGGGAGACGTTGACCATCATTTCATCGATCTCGATCATGACAACTTCCTCGACGGTTCTGTGCTTGAGCGTCTCGCGCAACGTGGCACCCTCCCCGCCACCGATGATGGCAACTCGCTTTGGGTTCGGATGCGTGAAGATGCCCGGGTGGACGAGGGTCTCGTGGTAGGCCGCGTCGCTTTTGGATCTGGACTGTAGGACACCGTCGAGGAAGACGATGCGATCGGGCTGGAATAATTGCGGATGCTCGGATTCGTAGGACGGGACGTCGGTTTGCATGGCTTTGCGGAAGGATTCCATGAGCGTGAATTCGGGCTGAACGACGTCGTAAATGTCGATGGTTTGGAAGGGCGTTTTCTCGGACGCGATCTGCTCCTTGTACTCCATCATGCGACCGATGGGGAAGAACTCGAGGTCGGCGACGGCCATGAGATCGGCGGTTCTTGAGCTGGAGTCCATGTCCGGAAATCCTCTGGTCTTGTGCGCCCAGATCATGGTCGGCTTGACGCCCGGCGATGCGGCGACGGAAAAGAGGCGTTCGGCAGATGACACGACCGGCAGGAGGGAGTTGGGTCCGCAGGTGAAGAGATCCAGCGTGATGACTCCGTGCGATGGCCAGGTGTGCAACGAGACGTGGCTCTCCAGGAGAACGCCGACGCAGCTCACGCCCGAAGGTTGCAAACCGTGACAATGGTACGACAGCAACGTCAAGCCGCACTCGTTGACCAGATCCAGCATGGCGGTTGCCAATCTCTCTTCGGAATCCAGAAAGGAAGCATCGAGGCCGTCGAGATCAATGAGCAGGTGCTGACCAGCTGGCAGATGGACTTCTTCATCGCCATCTGCGCCGTCTTCATCATCGTTCTCATCATCTTCTTCGTCGTCGTCGTCCGCCTCATCAGCTTGTTCGGTTGGCGCTTCTCCAACGCAGGATCCATCCTCGTCGGAGGCCTCACAGTGATCTGCAGCAGCAGCGGCCGCGGCCGCATTCGCAGCAACTGCATCGGCACCGTCCTGATGCTGCACGACCCACCTGCTCTTCGTGCTGGAGCTCTGCGACGTGTCGAAGTTCTTGGATGTGTAGATGGTGTTGGGCGATCGCTTGCCCTTGGGGACCACCGGCAGAGGAAGGCCCGCCGCCTTGCCGTCTCCAGCACCGTCGCCGATGACGGTGGCTGACGCATGCTGCCGCTGACTTCTGAGCCTCTCGACGGCCGCTGCATGATCCATCAAGATCCTGTTCTGCTCCTGCAGCAGCGTCTTGGCCGGTCCATCCACGAGGATCTCACGAGCGAGTTTGCCAACGAAGAAGGCAATCAGAGAGCTCAGGACGGTGGCGACGATCACGAAGCCTGTGGAGACGCGGGCCCGAGCCTGCGATGCTCCGCCTTTTGCCGGCATGGTGTCTGTGTTGATAGTGCTACTGCTCCTGCTACTGCTCCTGCTACTGCTCCTGCTACTGCCACTGTTGCTTGGCTTCGTTCGGATCTGGTCGAGAGTCTCAGATCTGTGTTGATGACAGCGATGTTCTTGTGCGCAGCTTCGACAGAATCGTGCAATAGGCAGTACAATAGGCAGTACAATGGGCAGTGCGATGATACAGCTTCTTCGCCTCTCTTCACGTTTCCCTCTTGTGCGAGTGCAATCGACGCCGCTCCAGTTCACTTCACTTCACTTGAACTGTGTTGTGCTGTGCTGTGTTGCTCTGTCGATACTCAGCAACACGGATGCTTCTTTTGCCCGTCTCTGGTATTTTGGCGATGTTGGTATTCTTCGTTATCTTGGTTGATGTGAGGGTGAGGTGAGTTGTCTGGTGGAGCAAATGATCTGTGGCTCCAACCGCGGTGGACACAAAACGGAATTCGCGGCCAACCGGCACCACAACGGAAACTGGACGAAGAGCAAACAACAAGCCCACGCGTTCACCCCTCGCGTGTCTGTGTCTCTCCCTTCCGGCAAATCGTGACAAGAACATAGCCAACGCACACAAAATGAACAAAACGCACACCCAACCAACAGAGGGATGAAGCGAAAGCAAACTTCTTCGTTTTCCAACCGTCAGGCTTGTATGTGTCAAGCGTCACAGTATATGTCGACATGCGCCAATCGTCCCCAACACAAAGCCCACTCGTGACAAATGTGACATCGTCAACGAGCACGTGGTATTGATTTCATCATTATTGGTACTTCTCCAATAGTATTCCTTCCAACTGCGTCGGGTCGTGTTTATTTCGTGATTCATGAGTGCGCGAACGCGAAACAGTTCTCTGACCACGGTTCGCTGACATCAGTCATCGTCGAACAGAACAGCTCGAAAAATGCCAACACAACCAAACGATGACGCCACAAGGAAAAGACCGCGACGCATCCATCGATGGATCGCAACACGCACGATGGTGGGTGGCGATGATGCCCACCCTTACCCACTCACACGCACTTCCAACAGAATGCTTGCGAACACGAATAGGTACGAAAACGAAATCACACACACGACAACTGTATCGACAGGAACAAGGATCTCCAACAGCCAGGTCCCATCGGTAGACCTCTCATAATTCTCCACGACCGCCGATTCAGTTGTACACAACACAATAGAGTAAATCGAAGGACCCAAGCACCGAAACATCAATACAAACAATCGCATCCACAACCACATCCACATCCACATCAACGCACACGAACCATGAGAGGAATTGCTGCATTCGGATTGTCGGCCTTGGCCACCAGCCAGAACAGAAACGACGTGGCCACACCAGAAGGTCAGGTCGCGGCTGTTGTGCCAGTCGTCCCCATCACGCCAGCTGCAGCGACCACATCGGCGAACGGTCGTCGTGACTTCCTGCAGACGCTCTTCGTTGGCGGAGCGGCAACGGCGCTTGTTTCCGCACCGGCAGTCACCAACGCCCTGGATATGGATGCCTTCATGAATGCAGAAGTGAGTCAAACAAGGATCGTTGAATGGTCTCATACGAATGGGCCGTGGGGTCCATCTCCGTACTATGCTGTGCTACAAGGATTCTTGGACTATCATACTGTGGCGTGTTCCGTTGCGGCCATGTACTGATGGAGTGCGGTGCCGATATGGTGCTCGTGCCATGGAGTGGCAAGCATGGACAATTACACCGCTCTGCACTACTCACTCGACAGCACTCCACAACAAATACATGGGGCCAACATCAGCTCACAGTCTGCCCTTTTCCTGTCTCCCTCTTTCTGTACCCTCTCTCTCTGTCTGTCCTCACTCATGCACCACACGCTCCCCATTCACTACTCGCCAAATACGTACGCACCACAGCTCGAGGCCGACAAGAAGAACTGCGATCCAAAGCGGGATCCAAAGTGCATACCAAAGCTCAGCTCCGATGAAGCTCTGTGCAAGTATGGCCAGAGCGGAAACGCCAAATCCGAGGCCTGCAAACGCGTCAGATCGGCCGGCGGAGAAATGCCAGACAATTCCAAGCAGGGAAAATCCTTGGGAGGTGCGTACGCCATGTAAACAACAGCAATACTTGGTCCGACTGGACGACAAGGCAAGTGGTTCGCAGAGCATCACCCTTGGTCAACTTTCGACGTCGGCTCAGCCAGGGATAGAATCTGTCAGTCCCACCATGACTGCCTCTGTTGGTGTCATAACTCCAGCAGTTTCTCGCCACTGGACAGCAACCGAAATCACTGTCTGTTGCCACTGCACTCGCAGCTCGTAGAGTGCGGTGTCGCGCTCTTCGACAACATCCGAAGTTCGATCAATGATCGTAGCTCGTACTCGTGCGATACACCCATATCAGAGTCAACTTGGGCGAACTCCTCCCTTCCGTCATCTGTTCGCAGATGGCTGTTGGTGATGTTACGAATACGAATAGAAGTCAGTTGCTTTACGAGTATATGTATGTAGTCTTCATGTGGTGAGGTCTCTCTGGTAAATAACTCTGTTCAAGAACCGCAGGGATTTGAATGCTGCCCTCCGGGTGCAGTTAGAAGGTCACATGACAAAGATGCCAACTCAACAACAGCCATTGCTGTTGCCATCAACATGGACCACAGTCCTCTCCATCGGAGCGGGGTGGTGAAGCCAGCAGCACGCGGGGTAAGAATGATAGTGATGCATGATGAATTAGATGGCACAGAGTAGATGCACAGTCAACAAAGCGTTGATGCCTCGATGAACAGCCGAGCTGCAACCAATCGTCACAGCGCAATTCCCAAACAAGTACTCTTACGAGTATGGAGTAAGATCAAATTGCATTCCTACCAAACTGCGTACTGTTATATTATTTTATATATTCATATTGCATTCTTCAGTCACGGCGACGGCTTGGATGTCGGTGGCGAGATAGAATTCGTCATGGACAACCCCTTCTTTGCTTCTGCAGTTGCGGCAGCAGTAGGGCCGCCGTTTCCAGGGTTTGCCATGTGCCTGCCATTGCTCTTGCCTTCCTCGATGGTCTTTCCAGCTGATGACGGCTTCCTCGTAGACTTCTTCGCGAGTGATTCAGTCTCGGCATGGGCAGATAGCGGAGCGGTTCCCGCCATCATCTTGCTGGAGGGCGTGATGATGCCGTGCAGCCCGGTGCGTTTGGAAAGCTCCTTCCGAATGCTTCGCAGCGGGACCTTCTGCTCTCGATCATCCTCGGTGCTCTGCAAGACCTGCACCATTGATGAGAGGTTATCGACGTCCGCGAGCAGGCTCTGTTTATGTCTGTTGGCAACATCCAACGATTTCTCGATCTCAGCCTTATCCCGTCTCAGCTTTGTCAACTCCTTCTGCAGTTGGGCTTGGCCAGTCTTCAGTTCGTCCACACCCTGCAGCTGGAGCTCCATCTCTTCCTTGGACACACGCAGCATCATGACTTGCTGCTCCTGCGCCCGCAGCGCCTTCTCGAGCTCAATCTTCGTTTCACGTTCCATCATGAGGTCAGTCTCGAGTTTGCCCAGCTTCGAACGCAGCTGCTCTTCTTCAGCTCGTTGGAACTCGCCTTCCGTGATCAGCTTGCGCTTCTCCTTCTGCAACACCGTGCGTTCTTCAACGAGCTCCTCGAGCAACGTCTTCAGCTCCGTCTGTTCGGTTTCATACGCCTCCACCTTGCTCTCTGCGACCTGGATCTCCTCTTCCCTCTTTTGCATGGATGCCTCAATTTCCTTGCACTTCTTCTCCCGCTGCTCCATGTCACGACGCAGAATCGCGAACGATGTCAAGCGCTCTTCCAACCGGTCGACGTAGGTGCCTACGGCCGTCAGGTTGGAGTCCTTCTCGCTGATCGCCTGTTGTTTGACATCGATCGTTAGCTGCAACGATTTTAGCTCGTCCTGATGCGTTCCGATGATCGCATCGATCTCATTATTGCGTAGCACCAGCTCTGTTTGTTTGGGAATGCACCAGAATACCAATGGATTGCAGAAGCAGAGCAGAATCGCGTGAACGGTTAGAGCTGGAGTGCAGAACATGGCATCGCACTTTGACTACAAAGTGGAAAGCAGTAGCAGCAGCAGCAGCAGCAGCATGGGAAAACGGAGCAAGGGGAAGCAAACCCCTTCTTGTATGCGTAGCACTGTACTCACCTTGTCGGACAGTCTCCAGCTCCTCCATCAACTTTTGCGTCTTCGGCGCTTCCTCATTGATCTCCTTCTGCAGCTGGCGCAACGCAGCCTTGAGGACCATCTTGTCTTCGTCGAAGGTCGCCACACGCCCGTTCAACTCCTCGATGGCGACATCTCTGGACTGGACCATGTCCGAGATGGCGGAATTGTTCTGCTCCAATGATGAAACCATGGTCTCCAATTCTTCCACGTTCTCGCGTTCCATTTGCAACGCGCGCAGCAAGGACGACTTGGCCATGTCGTAGGCGTCATCGCGAATCTCGTCGCTGGCATTGTCGAAGCCACCGTAACGAGTATCGCTAACACCGAAAAGGGAACTGTACAACCAACCAAAGAGCCCTTGTTGCTTTGGCCGACGCAGCGACATGTATTCTTGCCTCTCCTTTTCTGCCAATCTCAAATTCTCAATGGCGATTGCCAGCTCCTCGACCTCGCGGCACTTGGACTTGAAGTCTTTCTTCCACTGACTTGTCTCGCTCTCCGCATCGTCGAGCTGCTCCTCCAGCACCGCGCACTTGTCCTCCCAAGCCTTCACATCATCTTGCAGGGCCCCGATGCTTTCCAGGAAGGATGTGCGATTTGCTTCGTATTCTGCGATCGTGTTGTGATCCTGGGCGGACCGCGATTCAAAGTCGATGATACGCTCATTGAGGATGTCCAGTTGGTGCAGATTGCTTTGCTCTCGTTCTTCCAGGATGGATAGGGCTGTCGTCATGTTGTGGATTTGAAATGCCAAACCATCTTCTCGCGCCCGAGAATCGTCGAGTTCAGCATGCAGCATCATCATCTCCGACTGGTGCATATAGTATTCGTCCGGCGGTGGGTACGGGTAGCCTTGTTCGTTGGCATGCTGCTGTTGTTGATGCTGCGGTGGTGGTGGCGGCACTCCCCAACCTCCTGGTCCGGATGCTGCACCTACAGGTTGCTGCTGGCTCTGTAAGCCCCATTCCATGTCAACCTTGTTGTCGCTGGAGTAGAGTGAGTTGGATTGTTCTGCTGCATGGGCGGGGGACTGTTGTGCATCATCATTTTGTGCATCATTGGTAGATTCCAATGCCATATCACCTTCTGCGATGTCGTCTGCACCTACTACATGTGAGGCTACTGCCGCTGGTGCTGTGTTGTTGGTGGCAGCATCGCCGCTGATTCCACCTTCATTCAAAGCATCTGGTTTGGCTTGTTGATCGACTTCGACTTCGACAGATGCTACTGCGACTACTTCTGTATTGTCGGCTTGTTGGCTGTCGTTGGTGTTACTGTCAATACCACCCGCAGCCGTTGGTGCATCGGGACGTTCGCTTTCCTTGTCATGCGTCGCTTCAGCGACTGTCTGTTTGGGCGGTGGGGGAGGTGGGGGTGGCCGAAACATGCCGCTCCCCTTCCACGCAGGAGGTGGACCGGAACGAGGAGGAGTGTCCTGACCGGGTCGCATGTTGGCTGGCGGTGGTGGTCGTCGTCCGTTGGACGTCTGGTGTTGTCGGGACTGATACGGTTGCGGTGGATATGACCTGCTTCCATCACGCCCAGTTCGCTGCGCAGGTCCATCTCTTCTCTGGTGCTGCCCTTGCGGCGGCTGCCCTTGCTGCTGTTGTCGCTGATTGCCGTCATTTCCTTGCCCCTTCCTGGCATTCGGATCAGCGTTGCCCTTGATGTTACCGTTATTGTTTCTGTTGTTCCCGCCAAACCCAAAGATGCCGAGCATCAAAGGGAGCTGTGGTGATGGCTGCGCACCATCGCACAACGATGATTGCAGCGACAGCACAAGCAGTGCCAGAATGCTCAGGCACAGCTGCATCGCATTGGTTGGCAACTTCATGGTTGGCCAAAGATCTTGATTCTTCCACTCCTCGTCGCGTGTGAGGACTCGCAGACCAATCGAGGTGGACGAAAGCCCAAAGAAAACGAAGGTGTTTGGTTGGAAGTGATTGACGAAGATCAAGTCAGCTCAAGCCAAGTTCGCTCAAGTTGTTTCTGAGTAGCTCAACTGATGCCAATGGGGCGATGGAGTGATGAATCGACAGATCGTTGGATCGATGATTGAATTTGTGGTGTGCCAGCCGACAACATGGGTGTCCGCGTTTGTTGTTGCCATTGCAACTCCATCCAACACATTTCGTGGTTGATGTTCTTGTTGTTCCACGCGTAATTTTGGATTGGGGTATCTTGTCTGTGTGGCGTGTGAACGTGGTACCCTTCGTGTTGTTTCGGGAGTCAAATGGGACTCAATGCGTGAATGCGACGCTACCCAATCCAGTCTAGGCTTACCTACTCCACGCAAGTGTGTGCAAGCTAGAGAGCACCTGGGCGTTGTGTTGATCTGCTGCTCTCCAACTAACTATTCTCTCTCTCTCTCTCTCTCTCTCTCTCTAGAGAAAGAGACGGCGAGGAAGCAACCCTATTGCAACATTCCTCTCTCGCCAGAGACTTTGCTGCTCCATACTGTTCTGCTGTACGCGAGAGTTGACTCTTTCTTGTTTGCTAGTTTTTATGTTGTTTTTCTTGGTGATTTGTGTTTTGTTGAAAGAGTCCATCGTGTATTTCGTTCATGCAAAGAAGAGGGCCGGGCAACTCTAATGAGGTGTAGCACTGATACTACCAGCGAGCTGCTCTTTGCAGCCCTGCTTCGGATCATCGAGCTAAAAGCAACGCCGTTGGCAGCTTAGACCGTGTCGATGTCGTTGATGGCACTGCCGTGCTCTTCGTTGTGAGCGACGAAGTGCGCATCGCCGTCCACGTCACCGTCCATGACGATATCAACGTCGAGGTCGATGTCGACGTCTCCGCGACATCCAATTGCCTTGATGGACGCGAGAGAGACCTCGAACTTGCCCTTGGCGCCTTGGGCCCAGAACTCAAGGATATTGATGTTTTGCATCCCCTCGAGAGTGGGGCAGACGCTGCGGTTTCTGCGGCAGGGGGTGATGATCTGGCCGGTCATGGGGTCCCAGGAGCTGCTGAACATATCGAGGGGGATACGGATTGGGAGTCGGGCGCCTTGCTTGACGATGACGGGTGCACGCCATTGGAATGGGACTTGCGATGCCGATTTTGGGAGGACGTCGCTGAAAGAAACGTAGAATACGTTGGACGGGCCCAGGGCTTGAAGGTTGACCTCGATGGCCTGGCATGACGAGATGTCACGGAACGGACCACCGCTCGTGGTGCGGATCTTGGAGAATCCAGGGCCACGGAAGAGGGGCAGGTCCTCGACCTCGCCATTGAAGCTGGAGAAACCTCTGGCTGGTGTGAACTTGCCCGTGGAAGCTCCTCCTGGAATGACTTGGTCGGTGACGGCTTCCCAGCCGTTTCTAGGGTTTCCGAAGTCCTCCAAAATGAGGTCGACGGCGTTGACGCTTGACATCATGCCCATGAGGGCAGCGGCGATGGCGGAAGAAAGAACGAGCTTCATGTTGATGTTTTGTGGTGGCGAGGGTGGTGTTTGACTGATCGGTTGTGGTTGTGTGAAGGCTTGAATTGAAGTGTAGAAACTTTGATTTTATGAGAAGAATTGGTTGATGAGCTCCATGACATCGACACACTGCCTGAAACCAGTGGGCATGCTCGCAGGTAACCTCTCTCGCAATTGCACTCCTGCAACCATTGACGTCGCAAACCTACCACAACCTACCGCAGACATGAAGACAATCGCACCCTCAGATCAGATGCAATTATCATCAGACCAAAGAGTAATATCTCGTACCATCGCTCTCACCTTCGCAGCTTGATGGCTTCACCATTTCACCATTGCATCTCCTAGTTGAGCGTATCGCATCTCCATCGTCACCCCAAAGATCAGCGGCCTGGCATGGTCCTCACGAAGGAACCATAAATCTGAATCCCTCGACCATATATCTCATGAAGGAGATGGTATGCATCTCATCTTGAGCTCAGGCGGGGATTGAGCGATTGACAACTGACCTCACCATGATCATGAAGGATTCATCAGAGATGGAGATACGAAATGTAACATGCAACAATGCAATTGCCAAGAAGTTTGACATTGTTTGGTTGCGCTCGTTGGTGAAAGCGAGGGTGACGATGATGTTGGTGTTGATGGCAGGCGTCGCAGATGATGGTAGATAGGGAGAGAGGCAACGGTGTGAGTAGTTTTTCGATGTTCAGGTGAAGACAAATGAGATGAAACCAACAAACGAGACAAATCGAGAGGAAACACCAGACAATAAATCTGACAACAAATTGACCACGAGTCGATCCTGGACCATTCTTGTCCGTCGATGGGTGTTGTGCATCGTAACAGGGAAGCGAATGATCTCCGTGCCAACGTTTGAAGCAGATCTGTCACTTGCACACCACCCATCTCTTGTGCACGATTCTATTATGGTGCGAGCAATGTTGAATAGAATAGCTCTGGCAGCCTTACCATACTTCGTTGCTCCATCACGCCATCTCTCCATCCCTCCATCTCTCTATCGCTTGATGGTTGCATGAACTCGGAGGCAGTGTTGGAAAAGAGACTTCTGCATGGACGTTTGCGTGGAGCCGGGCACGATTGTGTTGTACGCGCTGCGCTCGGAAGCTCACTCGGGTGGAACATCGTGGCACTGTATACACGATCGAGACCGGCTCATGTGTGTCCACGGCTGAACGCAATGTTCTGTGACAGATGCTGAACTGCTCTCGTTGATTGATGAGCATTCTCGCATCGCATCACTCATCACTCCGCTGTGCACGAGAGAGGTTGTGCCCGTTCTGTTGGAGTACTCTACAGAGAGTATTCGTGCATGCGGCACATGCGACGTTGAGGTTGTTGCAGCTGAAATCGCTGGGGATAATAGTCCTCCTCCCCCTTGAGTGTGGACATCGTCGAGTGGTGGGAGCTGCTCTGAAATGAGTCAATGCGGTGCAAATGGTCTGTATCGCATGCAAAAGGCGTCTGCACAAGTTGTGTTTGTGAGGTTTCCTTGGTTTGGAGACTGTTTGGAGGGGAGAGATCGCGGACAACCAAAAAATGACGCCCTCGGCATCTTCCTTCACCTGCTGACGCACGTACGAAAACTCGTGCGAACAGGATGGGCCAAAGGCTCTGCCACGAACCAAGCCATTTTGAAACAAAAGAACTAGCACGACGATGTTGCTGTCCAAGGACCGCACTCCCAGCTACTTGCACGTGCTCTCTTCATGGACTACAATCTGCATTATGCATACGTACGTGCGTTCTACTTACTTTATGAAGTATTCGATTCACCTGTTATTGCTTGGTTTGTCGGTATGGATCCTCCCAGGATTCCACCACCTCCCGTTGCTTTTTGTCCTGAGACCGTCGAAGGTTCAGGCATTCCCTCAGCATCGCCCCGCTGACGTGCGGAGGGATGCGCACGCAAGTCTGGCACCAGCCCGTCTTGGTGCAGAGCTCGTTGCCAGTGTGGACGCTGGGGACGAGGAAACCGCATCTCACGCACGTGTCTCCAGCGTCGGCTGGTCGGAATGGTCCGAAACGACCCGCGCTGCGTGCCAAACTCCCCACCAGCACACTCTGCCCGGCTAGCACCCCGATGCCGGAGTTGATATCCCAAAGATCGGCCGTTCGTCCCTTCAGGCTGTCCGGGAACTCACGGAGCCGCTCCATCCGAATCTCCTCGGGGAAGTCCGTGTTGGTGCTCAACCGTAGCCTGTGCTCGTCCTCGCGCTCCAGCTGCCGCCGGAGGTTGTGAAAGCGGTTCTTGATGCCATTGTCGGTTCGACCAGGAATCATCTTTGACATCTTCGCCCAGTGACTGCCGATCGTGTTGTACAGGTGGAATATCGTCGCGTCCTCGATGGGGCTCCAGTCGGTGACCTTGAGCCGTGGATTGAGGTGGTTGACGTATCGCTCGCGGCATTGCTTGCCGGTTCTACCTGGCAGGCTCTGTGCTACGATCGACCACTTCATGGGCATGCGCATGCTCTGCACGATGTTCAGCAGCAACGCGTCCTCCTCCTTGGTCCATGCCTTCGGACCGTTCTTCCGTTTGCTGCCCGCGCCCGAGGACGTGGGACTTGACGATCCTGGTGACTTGGCATGGCGATCAGGCCCCATACCGTACTGCGCTGCATTCGGTGGATAACCGTACAAAGATGGTTGGGGAGGGTATCCTGGAAACGGAGAGCCCTGATGGTGTGGTGGACGATATCCCGCGTGCGGCGGGTACATGCCGTGGCTGTTTGGAGCAACGTACGGCGGAAACGCACCGGGAGGATGCATCGATGGCATGCCAGAACCGGGCGGCGGTCTGGATGCGCCCGTTTGCCACTTGCCGTCAACAGGAACAGCCCCCTGCTGTTCGTGCGAGTAGACATGGGATGGGTGGACACCTCCCGAGGTGGTCGTTGGACTATCACGCAGCCCTGATGGGTGGCTGTTGGATGGGGAGACAGGCGATGGTGCACCCCTGGACGTGCTCTCGGTGGGCGAGGCAGCACGACCAGTAGCATTTGGTGTTCCCAACGATCCCTTGGCGATGTCCCTGTTGGACAGTGGGGCGTCACCTCCCTGCCTGATGCTGCCTGGAATCTCCTCCTGCGGTGCTGTGGTGTTGCTCTCGCCGATCTTGACCCACTCTGTGTCGTCATCGTCATATCGCAGCATGTGCTCCCCCGTCGTGCCGGAGTACTGCTCCACTGTTCCCATGTACCACTTGTTGTTCACGGGCCAGAACACTCGCACCTTCTTTCCAATCATGCAATTGGGACAGAATCTGCAAAGGACAAGGTCGCCATCGATTGTTCACCATTCATGTCATGCGCCGTTGCGTTGCGTTGCGTTGCATTGCAAGCACACCAATGTGATACATCGCACGGCACAATAGTACAGCGAAGTATGGTTGTACGAGATAGGACGACAGCAGGAGAGTGAGAATCGAGAATTCATAGAGTAGAGTACGGGAGGGTAGAGGCGAATGCAATCATGCATGGGACGGTATTCTTCATAAGATGTACGATTAGGTTGGCACTGGACGGATCGAGTTCGATGGCGTCTTGCATTCAGGACTCAGAGCTCATGTTGGGCTTCGCTGGGAGTGTGATAGAACTCACCGTGCCCGTTGTCCCCCAGTGCCTTCGAAGTCATCGCATGCTAGCAGCGACACTCCCGTGGCGTTGCATCCAGCGCAGTTGTCTGATTCAGGAATGGCGATGGAAAGGGAGGACGGGTGCGCTGGTTGGTGCGGCGGTCCCTGTCTGTGCGGGTGGGAACGAGGGTGACCATGCCCGTGGCCATGCAACGGCGTTGCGGAAAGTCCAGGTGCAGAGCCAGGTCCGCCTCCAGGTCCATGCACATGGCTGTGTGATGCGTGCGAAAGAGCTGCGCGAAGATGTGGGTGCGTGTGCGAGTGCAGCATTGGCGTCACAGAACCTCCCATCATGGCCGATGGATGCGATATCGGTTCCGGTGCAGCAGCGGCGGCGCCCGCGAACATTTCCTCCATGGTCGGCATCGTGTTGCGTTGCGTTTCTGCTGCGCCCTGCTGATGGAGTTGCTGATGCGGTTGCTATCGTCGGTGATGCGGTGGTCGAACGTATTCCGTGAGGTGTGCTCTATGAGAATCGAAGCAGATTTTTCCGCGCAGCCACAGATGAACAAGAACAACGGAAAGCTGGCGGCATCAACAGATGGGCCCAACCGACTCAACATTCTGTTCAGCGTGAGTAACGGCGGACAATTTCCTCGACAAAAAACAGGAACGCCGCACCGATTCATGGCGTTGAGTTTTCCGTTGGAGAGGGAGACACATGCTTTTTGTCACATCGCGGCCAATGCAGTCTTTCCAAGAATCATTTTTCGGATGAACCCTCCGATTGCTTCCAGGTGTTGTTCTTGTTGTCAATCTTCTAGTCGTGCATAAATTCGGAAAATCATTTGTTGCCGAGAGACACGATTGACAGGCTGATGGCACCCAAACAGAGTTGTGCCCTGTCTGTCATGTTCTGTCTTGTTCTGATGTCCCTGCGATGACAGGAAGGGCCGTTGGTTCGGATAGCGACCATCACGAGAGGGCTGATTCTGTGTCAAAAGGGAAGGGCAGGGATCGGTAAGACTAGTTGTACGGAACGGATACAACATCCGCAACGGCAACAAAGAGAGATGGGAACGGCACGCGAGCGTCGGTGGCCTTGCTGTCCCATCATCGCTGCCTGATCACAATGCAAAGCAGGAGAGACAGGCACAAGCACAATCACGACGCAGCGCAGCGCAAAGGAAAGGGACAGCAACAAGGCAACAAGCAGCAAGGCAACAAGACAACTGGAGATTAGTTTGACTCATTGCTCGAGGTGACAAGATGTTCGTCGACACATTCCCATCACCGGATGAATTGAAAGGGGTGAGTGGTTTGTTGTCGTGGGCGTCTTGAGCGTCTTGCTGAGACTGAGGAAGAGGAGCGAGGCCCACCATGTTATCGATGGTCAACGCACGCACACACACTCTCTCTCTCTCTCTCTCTCTGGAGATGCGCAGGTGCCCGAAATGACAAATCACTGAACATATTGCACAAGGACGAGTATGTACTCACGATTCTCCACACACGACGTGACGCAATTCGACACAATGGTGCAATTGCTATTTACGAAATCGCCCCATCAAAATGGATGCCCCCCTCCGCTCCGTCATGCTGTCATGCTGCCATACCACCACGAAGGCCGTCCAAGGAACATGGCTCTACCTGTCCATATATCTGGCCATCTTCATCCCTTTCCAATCGTTCAGCAAGTTCTATCTGGTGAAGAAAAAGCGGGCGGAGGCCAAGGCCAAGGGCGACAAGAAACGGATCTCCCTGGCTGATGTCAAGTACTACAACAAGACGGATCTGCTGGCGCTGGTGGGGGATCGCACCGTTGGGAACTTCATGGAATTCGCGATCGTCTTCCTGCCCTTGCTTTGGATTCACGCGCTGTTCGTTCCCGGCGGCTGCCAGGAATCCTTCACCATCTGCGTCATCTATTCCATCAGCAGGATGTACTACCCGATCGCGCTCAGTCAAGGGTTCGCGGTGATGCTGAGCACAGTTCCTGGATACGTGACGTACTTGTATCTGTTTGCGAAGGTCGGATGGGCGATGATGTAGCGTTTCGACTGGCACTGCGCATGCATGCATCCCACTTGGACGATCCCGCCCCCGTTTCCACGTGCAGGGCATCCGAATGACCCCCCAGACATCGAGCATGCGTTGTTACCAAGACCGATCTCGCCTTGCACATCATCACGAGCACAACCACAATGCACCTTGCTGCGTTTGATTGTCGATTATTCATTGCTAGTACACCGTCTAAGTTCATCATGGTGGACATCGCCTGCCTTCTTGATGTTTGGATAGCTCGCATCCATGTCTCTCTCTCTCTCTAGCGACAGAGAGAGAGAGAGAGAGTCGTAGCATTGTGCCATGAGTCGAAGCAAGGCATGCACATGTTGCTATGTCTCTGCTCCTGGGGCAAACATCTCCATGAGATCCACAACACACGAACTCTGTCTCGCTTCATTGAAGTCCCGTTGAGATGTCATGGTGTACTCACACCAGTCGAATCACGGATATGCCTTCCAGCGTCTGACCGACGCTCCTGGCGATGACAACGCAGAGACAAATGCGCACAACAAACATTACGCGGAATGCCCAGTAACGTCAACAAGACCACCGCGACAAGATGAGGAACGAGAGCCACAACGCCAACGCCAACACAGAACGCAACAGGAGATTCTGCGATCGTTTGGGTCGATGACGACAGCGACAACAACACCAAGACAGACAGACGACCGAGGAGGACAGGAAGAGCAAGAAGGACACAACGAAAGAACATCAACAGGCCATCAGCATTCACACGCAGCACCCTCTTCATCCCATCAGTCTTGTTATCCACACACACAACAATAGCACACACCGTCGCATCATGCTGTCCACCGTTTCACGCACGTTGATCTCGAGAGCCGCAACAAGGCCCTGCGTGCAGGTTGCTCTCAGACCTCTGTCTGGGGATGCCGAATCCAGGACATCAGCGGTACGTCGATGCGAATTTCGCCAGATGCTGCTGGTGCAGAATGGTACTGCCCGAGTTGTGAGCAGCGCCGCTGGCCATGGGCGGTGCAGCTGGAATGGGCGGTTCACGCAGGTGCTGCCCTTCGACAAACGGCTTGGTCGGTTCAGGCTGCCTGCTCGTATTCTACTGCACATACCACACACCAGCAGAATGGGCGCCGCCAGTTCCGATCACCCTTCGATGCGATATGATATACTGCACATAGAGTAGACCACTCTGTCCTCTTTCGTTGCTCCTGCATCTCATCAATCTACTCCACTTGCACCACCTCCATTCTATTCCATTCGATCCCGATCTGTTCCGCTTCACTTCCCTTCTTTCCTCTTCGTTGGCGCTTGGTGCATCCGCGGAAACACAACATGAACACCACCATCGACGAAAACTCAAACGCAAACGTTGTGGGCCTTGACCATGGGCCATGGACATCCGCACGTGCATCCGCATTCACACATTGGCGTCTTAATTGCTTGGCGCAACAATGCTTTGACCATTTTGTTCATGGAACACGATAAAAACGACGGAACGGGGTCACATGCGACGGATCTACAATGAAATGCGCCGTAATCATCGGCACTGAACTGATCGAAACGCAACCAACGCAACTCGACTGAACGTAATTGACCAAAATTGACCAAAATTGAACAAACGCAGCTTGGACACTTGGACAACGTCGAAAAGTTGGAGTCTCGCTGGCTGGACCAGGTTCCGGTGAAGGACAATGTCGAATACACTGTGTCGAAGGTGGATGAGCTCGTCAACTGGGCCAGAAAGGGTTCCCTGTGGCCCATGACCTTCGGTTTGGCATGCTGCGCCGTGGAGATGATGCACGCAGCCGCCTCCCGATACGACATGGACCGCTTCGGTATGGTCTTCCGTGCCTCCCCGCGTCAGTCCGATGTCATGATCGTCGCCGGAACCCTCACCAACAAAATGGCACCAGCGCTCCGCAAGGTGTACGACCAGATGCCGGAGCCACGATGGGTCCTCTCCATGGGATCATGCGCCAACGGCGGCGGATACTACCACTACTCATACTCCGTCGTCAGAGGATGCGATCGCATCGTTCCCGTCGACATCTACGTCCCTGGCTGCCCACCAACCGCCGAAGCCTTGCTGTTCGGACTGTTGCAACTCCAGAAGAAGATCAAGGGAAACAAGAACCTGCTCCTCAAGCTCAGAAAGTAGAGTAGAGTAGGGTGGAGCAGAGTGGAGTGGAGTAAACAAGCCTGGAGAGTGCCTGTATGCTTGGAGTGGAACGATCTAATCGAATAATAGTATTGGTGCTCGCACACGTTCATGACAACCAAAAGGACAAAGGGAACATCAACTTTGCACACACATACACACACACACAAATCATGAGAACATCGAAATACCATCCAGTTGAAACGTCTCCATTGCCTGTTGTTTGTACCAAATTGCAACGCAATGGGACATCGACTCTCCCACAACACACACTTGCCGCTATTCTTGTTTGTTTTCTTGTTTGTTTAGCTTATTGCGCTTCTTCTGTCCTCCGATTCGTCATCCATGTCGCTTTCTCCGTCATTCCTCTACCATATTCAATCATCGTCAGTTCATTGTTGTATTTGTATTTGTGTTCATTGCATCTTTTGACTCCACTCCACTCGATGGCATCGTGTTGAAATGCATTTGTGTCGCTATTGCCATACTCATACGTACTGGACTTGTGTTTGCTTCATCTTCATGACGCGATTCCACGCCTGCGAGCTCCTCCAGGTGCAACCCTCCACACGACTCTCTCTTTGTTGAGATCGCATTTCTGGTGCTGCCATCAAACCAATTCAGAATCCTAGCTGCTCTTTGAATGGCACAGTTCTCAGGGCAGCGCGGTGGTACTTGCGCATCTTGTACTTGGCAAAGACGGCCTTGAGGTTGGATTCCTCGGCGGCCAGTTGATACCGGTGCACGGCAAGCACCGTCTCCTTCAACTCGGCCTTCGTGTATCCGGTGTAGTGCTGCAACGTCGGCGTCCAGAACCCGTTGGGATCAACAGCAGGCGAGATGAGGTGTGGCTTGGCACGGATGCCCAACGTCACGCGCGCGAGGTAAACGGCCGTGGCGGCCAGCATGCTGGGCTTGTACGTGACCGGTGCGAATGGCAGGCGTCCCAACTCCAGCAGGTACATCGCCATGTTCCAAACATGGGGAGTTTCCAAGCAGGGACAGCCTGGATCTGGGCATTCGTTGCTCGCGCGCAAGAATTCGTAGAGGTAGGGGAACGGTGTCTGGACGCACAGGGAGAAGCCCAGAGCCTTGCAGACGCGGCGTTCCATACGCTTGATCTGGGGGACGGTGTAGATGTTGTCCGACACGTACGCAAAGTCCTCTACCTTGGGTGGCACCCGCATCTCGATCTTGCACGCGATCCACGTGCAAGTGGCACCAAGGAGCTGGAAGCGTTCGCGAGAGATCACCATGCAATCCGTCTTGCTTTCGAGGTCTTCCGCTGGCGATCCACCATCAGCAGCCGATCCGGAGCCGCTTGCAGCCTGTGACTCGGCATCGGGGCTTCCGGTCTTGCCGCCGTTTTTCGTCTCTTGGCGTGACGATGACACAGACGAGGATGCTGAGGAGCACGTCGGTGTGCTTCGTCTGCCCTGCAATCCATCGTGGTAGTCATCATCCTCATCCAATGGGCAGCAGGCAAGGACGTTGTCGATGAGGGAGATTGCGAGGTGCAGCGTGGAGACTTCGAAGTGGAAATGCTCGGACAGCTCGATGATCCAATCAATGAGAATCGTTCTCATCTTGGGGGTGAGATCTGGCTGGTTGGGGAATCCCACGGAGCTTTCTGTCGGAACTCTGGGTTCCATGACCACCTTGTCGACCTTTGGCAGGTTCTTGCCTTGGATCGGGGTCTGTTCGCTGCTGCCTTGGCTGCATTTCGACGAGAGTGACGACTTCGAAGAGTGCGGCGAACCGCGCAGGTTCAGGCGTCGCGAGGATCCCTGCTGCTTCGAAGATGCCGAAGACGACGCTGACGAGCTGTCGCTGTTGGTGTACCATGGCAACGGGATCGGTTCCTCCACGGCCTTCAAGCGATCAAAGAAGGTCTTTCCGTAGCTCTTGAGAAAGGCCGCAGTGGTATCATCGACCCTCCAATCATGCGATCCGCAATGACGACAAGTCGTGCGGATGTTGTGATCGGTCGGGTACAGATCGACGACATTCAGCGGAATGCCTGAGGTTTTCCCGTTGCAAACACCTTCGTCCGACGGGCTCTTTGTGGAGGATCCCTCAAGCACATTGAGACGTTTGGGTGTTGCGTAGCTGAAGGATGGCTTCGCAAATGTTGCGCGATGGGTGCTAGGAGAGGGTGTCACTTGCGGCGTTGATAACCATCTTTGACTGCTTTGCTTTCGCTTGGCACGTTCAATGGAGTCCGTCTCCATGAACGAGTCATCGTTGCATTCATTCTCCTCCTCACACACGGGTGATGCAACCTTCTTGCGCTTGTTGGGCGCCGAGGTCGTTTCGGCAGCTTCGATGTCAAGATGGCAAGATTGCTCTGCGTCGGCTCTCGCAACAGGTCGTTTGCGAGTCGCTATCGTCTTCGTTTGGACATCATCTCCCATTCTGCTACTTTTTGACGTGTTTCCAGCATTGCGCTTCGACTTGCTTCTGGTCTGAGTCTGTTTCTGTGTCTGCGCAGCAGAAGATCTTGTGCTCCGCCTCAGCACGCGCTTCGGCAAGCTTGAGTGCGGTTTTTCGTCCCGTGAGATGGTATCCGCAGCATGATCCTCAGCTTTGACGGAGGAAGACACACAAGATTCGGTCGAGGATGATGACGCCTCGGATGCTGGATGCTCACCACACTGCATTTCATGCGTTGCTGCTGTGCTCAGCGGCTTCTTCGCGCCGCGTGGCGATGGATTTGCAACAGCAGCAGTCTTCGCTGCTCTGTTGGACTTGCTTCTTTGACGTGTGACGGGCATGTTGGTGGGTAGGGTGCTTGTCACAATTCTGGTGCAGGTGGGGTTGCTCGTTGTGACGGCAAGTGCCATCGAGACGCTAGTGGATAAGGGGTGCTTCTGCTCCCGTCGTCAGAGTCGAAGTCGGTTGGAGGAGGAGTTGGCAAACTGTACAATGAAGGCGGTATTTATGCGCGTGTTGTTCGTGTCCGATCTGATATTTGATGAGCTTGGTGGTCTTGATCTTGTTCCTTCGTGCAGAGGGTGTTATTCTTGACAAGGTCTGCAGGTCGTTGTTGCCACTCCTTCGGCTTGTCCTTTCCCAAATGGTTGGG
This sequence comes from Craspedostauros australis, assembly GCA_026770025.1. NCBI lineage: Eukaryota > Bacillariophyta > Bacillariophyceae > Mastogloiales > Achnanthaceae > Craspedostauros > Craspedostauros australis. The sequence goes on along the minus strand of JAMXDE010000012.1, from coordinate 1,704,847 downwards.
TTGTGTGCAATCTGCCAACACTACATGCCACTCCACACAAACGAAGGTGTCGCATGCTGTTTTTCCCATGTTGGGTCAAATCTCGATTCTGCGATGCGAGAAACAATTGTGGCGACTCTGTCTGTTCCATCGCCCACGTAGCGCTCTGTACAAAACCTACTGGGGTGAACTGTCCGTCTGTCTGATAGATGGGGTGTGCGCCATCGAAAATCGACGATCGTTCGCTTGTTTTTGATCGAACACTGCTTTGGAAAATGGCGCGATGTGGAAGAAAGTTCGACTCCCTTGATCCACAATGTGAGCAATGGGCCAAATCGAGTCGCGGGGACAAATCACGAAGAAACGAAAATGTGTGTCCGATAACGAGATCTCATGACGAACATTAACGAACATCCATATCGCAGTATTTCGGACGTGACCGGGTCTAGAGTGTCCGACATAAGGTGAAAACGAAGCCGCAAAACTCTTCTCCACGTCAGTGGAGGCTTCGCGTTTGTACACTAAAATTGTCGCAATCCTTCGGCTGCCACGTACCCTCGCAAAACACGTCAATGGAGAACGAAAAGAACAAGCGAAGAAGCGAATGGTATCTTTGGTGTCTTGGATCCAACGAAGCGAAACTCAACCCAAAGCACAAGAAGCATGACCAAGATGAGAGACGCACAGCTATCACACACAGTTAAGACACACGCAAACAAGGGCAAACTGAGCACAAACCAAAGCAAATCAAACAAAGGCGCGAAACAAAGGCAAAGGCAAAGGCGAGAAGCAAACGGTGGACCACAGAGTACGACAACACAACACCAGCTTCCTTTCTGTTCGACTTCGATGGTGAAGCGACTTCGTGACACCAAAGTTCTCGATTTGGTTCGGAGCACTTGGATGCTGCGACCCCACATGCGAAACGTACGGTGATGGGGAGGACTTAAGTGATCCATTGTCCTCTATTCTCCAAAGCTGCAACTTCTTGTGGATGCATTCCACCCAGTTGCGTGTTCTGGATGAGACGTCGTCTTGGACATCCTCACACTAACGTTGATACAGCCTTGCGACTTCCACCATGTCCAAGCCCTTAACAATCGCTACATGACGCAAACATTTCTCTGTCGGTGTCACCATCTGGCAGTATGACGCCAATGCCCAGTCCCCTTAAGTGGAACCGATGAGGAACATTGCGTGGCCGAAAGAGGTTGACAACGAACAGCTTGATGGGAGAGCCTGGTGCCCGAGTTCTGAATTTTCTTTTGTTCTCCAATTCATCCAACCTGCGCTCCTGATGTCGCGCGACCTGATCCGATCTGACATGCAGCGCTGTGCGATACTGACACGGTGATTTAGCGTGATGTGATGTGGTATGATGTGCTTTGGCCTCTCTCTTTGGCTTCACTTGGGTCGGCTTGGCTTGGCTTTTGAAGTACGTGTATGTACTCGTACTCGTACTCTTGCGGCCAATGGTTTGTTTCTACTTGCGTCACGCATTGTCTCGCCAACGATCTCGCGATACCGTTTCCCATCACCACCACACTCCCAATACGCTGTTCCAACGCACATCAGTCTCCGATCGAGTTGATTGATGGCTTGGTGCGAACTGGCGCACTGTGGTGCACTCTGTGATGCACTCTGTGGCGTACTGGCACGTGAAAACATGACAAACGAGAAACATGAAAGAACGAACGAAAAACGTACCACTGCCATCATCAATACCATCGCTACGACCGTCATCGCTCCCATCGTTCCGTTGATACTACTACTATTACCACTACTGTCATAACCACGGGTGATACTACGGTTGCTGGTGTTGCCGTTGGTGTTGCGGGATCAGCTCAACGCAGTCGGCAGCATCAACGGTGACCCCGGTGCACTACTTGCAGCAGAAGTGATCAGAAAAGCAGCAGCAACGACAGCAGTCATCAAACGGCAGCAGTCATCAAACGACATCTATCATCAAACGACATCCATCATCACGGCTACAAGAGGCACGGGCTTGTGAGCCAAGCTCCGTCAGAGCCTGTCGCACTTCTGCTTAGCCAACTCTCGCGCACACGGGAAGACCCAGCACAGACGTCAAGTTCTGACAGAGCGTTCCCTCTTGATCAGTCCCATCGTTCTACCACAGAGGTCTCGACCTCAGACTTCATTGCTGACACCTCGGAGCACATCGCAGGCACGTTCTACGTACGAGCTTCGCACACGCAGAAACGCAGACCAAAAGCCAAAGACATGTGCATACATGCACATGCGCATGCACACGCACAGACTCTCCTCTCCACAGATCGTTTCAACAAGACAGCATAGAGTGGCAGCACCATCGTCTCTGATCGCAAGCAGTCATCGTCATGTCAAATCGACAAGAGTCATCCTCCAACGCCACACAAACATCAGGAGCAGCGCCATCACCAGAATCTGCGCCTGCACCTACACCTGCTCCCGCGGCTTCAGAACCAAGAGATGAGAGAGGCGAAGCACCTACCGATCATGCTCCTCAACAACATCAGGGACGCAACCCAAACATCTATCAGTCTCTCCACCAATCCAGCACTGCTGACATTGCATCCATGGCGCAGATGACTGCAACGACAACGACAACGACAACGACAACGGCCATCGCGGCATCAGGGATGTCACAGCCAGCGAGAGCAGGATCCACCTCCATTGCCGACTCAGCAGGATCGACCGACGACATGACGTACACGAGTAACATCGCAGCAGCGTGCGCAGCCACCAACGCCGAAATTCAGAACCAACCTGAGCTGTCTGAAGAGCTCCAGAAGGTGAGGAGATTGGAGATGAACCGGGTGAATGCACAGAGGAACAGGAACCGAAAGCGCATTCTGATCGACATGATACAAGCTGAGCAGCAGGAGCTCCTGATCGCCAACAGCGCCCTGAAACACGAAAATGAACAACTTCGGAATGCGATAAGGCAAGTCAAAGCACGGCAGCTGGAAGGAGGAATCGATTCTCATCCTCGGGCCCGGTCTCAGAATCAGATTCAGCCGCAAATCCAGCCTCAGCTTCAACCTCATCTCGAATCACACTCTCATGGGTCTGTCGATGCAGCTGCACATGCAACGCAGACTCCACACACCACGGCACCTGCCACTGCGGGATTGCTTTCGAGCCAAATACTACCACTTCATCCCCAAGTCGCGACCAACATGGCACTACCTTCTGCTAGCCTGCCACCTCCATCTCACTTCCAGCCGCTGCAGCAAATCCAACCTCGAACCCATCTCCAGGCGGCCCAGCTACAAGCACCATCGCAACAGATACCTCAACAACCCACGCAACCAACACAATCGACACGACCTGAGCATCTGCCACAGATACCACAGCAAGCATACGACGCCATCATGGCACAGGCTGTCATGGCCAGCCAGATACTTTTCCAACAGCAGATGTTAGGCTTGGGTGGGGTGCCGCCAACACTCGCGACGGCAACATCGTTGTTACCAACACCACTTTCAGGCACCACTGCTTCGATCCAAGGACAAGAACAAGCGCAAGCGCAAGCGCAGCCGAGTACAAACATGCTCCCCAGCAATACGGGCCATGTCTCAGTACAGCAGCAGCAGCAGCAGCAGCAGCCGCTACAAGAGGATCAGTTGCAACCGCAGCCACAACAGCAGCCACACCAGCTGACTCACTTGGATCAATCCTTGCAACCATCGGCCAATCTAGTCCAGCAAGGCCAGCCTGAGTTCGCCCAGTACATCCAACAGCCGTTGACAGCGCGGCATGGATTCCAACACCACTATCACCATGGGCAGCAGCAGCAGCAGAAGAAGAAGAATGCTCAACAACGAGATGAGATTCAAGATGATCCCCCGCCCGCAACACAAAAGAAGGATACGCACGATGGAGCTCACAGCAAGCCCAGAGAGGACAACCAGAGCACCACCCAAGCACCGACCTGAAGGGCTGGCTAGCTTCCTGGTTAACTGGCCGACTGTATCGGTGAGAAACACTTGATTCCGTTGACTTCGAACGATCGATCATTCGTATCGTGCACAAACAAGTTGGCCACTTCGTGGATACTGTACAAATACTGCGCTGCGCTGTACTGCATTGTATGTCTTACTCATCCCAATTTCTTTCAGTCATCTTACTCTTGCGAGATGTACTACAACTACTGCTCGTATCACACTATTGTATAATACTATGCGCCGATTTTTGGCGTGTGAAGTTCAACCGCGCTGATGTGGACGCCGAGAAAGTCACACTTGCATCGTCACATTTTGCATCGGGAGATGTACATGCGCAGCCTGGCGGAACATATCGCATCCCATTTCGTTACGCTGCGTACAAGTCCGCGATGGCCTTACAGATTCGAAGTCCATCAACAACATCCGATACGCAGGTAAGTATTGTGTCATGGTGTAGAGGCGATCCTTGAGTGCCACGATGTTCTCACAAATGACTGGCACAAACAATTCCATCACCGTGTCGTGTTGTGCTGTGCCATCGCCTTCGCTGCTGAAGTCGTTGCTGGGCTCGCTGATTTGCTCATCTATTTTTCTTATTCTCGTTCTCTCATCGTCTTCGCTCTATGGGTTTGAATGTTGCTACGAGAATGCTCCGAACACACGCACAGGTGTCGCAACCATCTCTCTGTTCGAAATGGCATCGAATGCAACATGCCACTTTTGCTCTGCACGAAAAGTATTGCGTGAACTAGGCTATGCGACTCCTTGCTGGTACCGCGCGCATACCCTGTAATCCTCAAGCAACCGCGATCATCACCTCCTGTACAGAGCCATTCTTGTTGCCAGCAAGGTTACTCGGTATTTCCGTCCTGGCGCCACAGGCCACATCAGGTCACAATTGAAACTTGTACCAGGCCAACCTACCACGCGATCGTAGGAGCGCGCAGATGCCGGTTGCATCTGCGAATGGCGTGACCAGGGTCATTTCCGCAACTGGCAATCCAAGCAGTCCTGATGGTCCCAACACCATCTACTGTTTCCTCAAACGACATCACCAACAAGGACAGAGTAGGAGATACATTCAAGCGTGTCCCAGATTGCGTGATCTCGACATCTCTGTACGGAATGGTGTGACATTCTCTGTGATAATTATTTACGGTGCAAGGAGAACACGAAGGTTCGCACGGTTCATGAGTTCGTTCACGACACCAAATTGTTGCTCACAATTCTGGCAGCAAACACATCCATTCACAATACACCACAAAGCAGCAGCTCTCTCGCCGTCCTGGCTTGCCAGCGACAGCAGAAGTATTGGCATGAATAGGGCAGGACACTGCACTCTACTCCAGTAAAAATATGAGTGCAATACAATACAATGCAGTACGATACAATATAATACAATCTAATGGATCACAAGTTGTGCGATGGCATCGTCTTCATTCTCGAGGCTGCGCTACTCTCAATGTTGATGCCGGATGAATGATCCTGCTCGTACTCATGATTCGTCTGTCTTGATTTCAGCCAAGCAGGTACCCTGCGAGTATGCATCTCGCTCATTCTCTGCCTCCGTCTGTCTCTGGCCGCTATGGGACACCTGTACCAAACGAATACGGATACGAATAAAGGTTGTGCTCTGGAGCTGCGGGAACACGAAAGCGCATCTGCTGACCAAATGGCCGGCGCTGGTACGACCAGTCTCCGCCAATATCCTGCCTGTTCATTCGCCACTGGATTGGCATCGGTATGGATCTCGACGCGGATAGTGATGTCATTGCTGCGATTACTCCTAGGCCGTACACGGCAGTTGATGCGTGTCCCCATGCATGGCGTCGTGTCGATGTTAGCGCTGGCGTCCACAGCACATTGCTCCATTCTCGCATATCACGAAGATGATTGAGACGTGGCCATACCTCCGATAGGAGTGGAGACACGCACCGCACTGTGTGCGAAGTCCTTCGCGGCAATTCGTGATGCTTTGCTTTGCGTGATGTATCACACATCGTCGCCATCAATGCGATGCCATTTGTTCTGCAGGCAGAAGGAGGCGACAGAGAGGCACAGTTGATAGGTACAGAAAGTATCACTCCGACGAACCTGACGCGGTCAGTCCAGAGATCAGATGGCTCAATCACACTTCAACCTGAGTTTGGTCGTGTCAGATCCAGGCCAAACATAAATGTGCTTGGTGTCTGGATACAATTGTGGAGGTACGCACATCACACACCCGCGCATCTACGAGCACCGCGAGAAGGCCAACGAAGCGTGCTGGTCTCTGTTTGTTTGACCGATGTGTGCTGATTGATGGGTTCCAAAACCTGGGCGATGTGGTCCCTTGTGCACAGTTCTTCGCACGTCTCCAAAGCCAGCGTCGGGCTGTTCTGAACGAGCACACTCTGGGTGATGTCTGAGATCCTGCATGTCGCCACATTTCTGCCCATCCCAGTGGTTTGCCTTGTCGCGGTTGATTCTGTTTTGTTGTGTTCTGTTCTGCTCTGCTCTGCGCCATTGTCGCAGCTCTCTCCTTGTTTCGTTGATTGCTTGTGTGCCTGACGGAATGGAAGTGGTGTCAGCGGAGGTGCCACACCACGCCAGGCCGTACACCATGCCATGGCCACAAGAGCAGAACCAGATTGCAGTTCGAAGAGCAACGACACCAGCCCCGGTACTACCGCGGCGTGGAAGAGGGAAACACAACAAAAACGAAAGTGCTACCGAGTCAATGAACAGTCACAAACACCTCTCAATCATGTTGAACTGGACACTTGTGAACTTTCACAACAGCCCTTCAATGGGAATCGTTGACGCTCGCGGCGGATACAGCAATTTTATCATCTTATTGCCATCCTGTCACGAATGTGGCGCTTCCACCAATCATTTTCCCTCAACCATATGATCGGATGAGTCTATTGACACTGCTCGTCGTTATAGACCCGCTGCACTGCTTTCATTCACAGTTCAACAATCACAGGGGCTCAGATGTTAGCTCTCAATTGTTCCTTCTGCCCTTGGTCAAATACAAGGAATCACCATGGCGATTCTCCAGCGAACACTCTGATCGCGTCTTTCTGAGCTTAGTGTGTCGTCGGATTCCTTGGATGAGAGTTCGCCATTCTTCGAATGATGTTTTCCACACACAAACACGCACACTCGCACAAACGCAGGTCCAGTTGTGTCCGCGAAGCACCACAAGGAATCCCATCGGACAGCCGCGCCAAGCGCAACAGATACGACGCAACAACATCGAACGACAAATGTCGACGAGACAACAAACAGAGGGACTCCGCCACGCTCGCTCCGCTCTGCCCTTCCCTGTTCGGATCTGTTCTCTTCTGCGCTCTGGCCTCCTCTTGTCGACTCTGACCGGATCTGCTCCACCCTGCCCTGCTGTGCCATTCTGCCAAAATCGGCTCCTGTAGAACACAGTTGGTTGGCAACCAGATTGCATGCAGACGCAATCCCTCACACAACACCAGGGATGGTAGCAATTGGATCTTGTAGAGGGCCTGCGAGGAGTAAACTCATACCTTTGGCGACCAATCCAGGCAACCCAAGACCACCTCCAATAAGTATGGGTCCAGTATGCTAACGAAGCCAACATGAGGAGGGTGTTCTGTGCGTCCAACGAAATGGTTGGCGATCTGAGGTTGTGACCTTGGTACTGATGCTGATACTGTGCTTGCTGCTGCTGTTGCTGCTGTTGACGCTGCTGCTGTTGTTGTCGATGAAAGAAGATGAATAGGTCGTCGTTGCAACTGGAGGTGATGTTGGATACGTCCAAAGTCCACGGAAATACCTTGATTGTTCAACCATCAATCAACGTAGTCGCATCAGTAGCGATGTTCGTGCTTCGTGCTATTGAGTTGCAATCTTAGATAAAAGTGTAAGTGTAAGTGTAGGTGTAGATATAGTTGCAATTGTAGCTGGAGGCGTACATGTCATCATGGCTGTGGAGGCGCGGTTGTAGAGTAGGTGACTCTCGGGACAGTTGGCGATGGCAGTAGCAGCGGCGTGTGCTCTAAGTTCTGTGCAAGTACGTGTGTGTCTGAGTGTGGTGAAGGAAGGCACAAAAACGGACAACACACACGATACACACGATACGACACGATACGACACGACCAAACGAACGAACGAACGAATTCAGCGTATCTGCATGTCTGTCTGTTCACCCGGCATTCAACTGGCTGACTGATTGTCCCCTTTCGATGCATAGTCGCAGCTCGCGCCCGTACCGATGCGTCCTACTCGACTCTACACGGAGATTGTCTGCGAGTATTCCTGACAGCAAACCGGAGACGAAATGGGAAGGGAAGAAGCGGCAGGAAGAGGAGAGGAGAGGCGAAGTGTGTACGCACCATAAGAATCCAACGTTACCAAGATCAGATAAGGATGGAGTAGGCGGTACACGTCAATAGCCAAGACCGGACAAATCCAAGGAGAGCACGGCAAAAGACCAGAGAGAAAAAACACTGAAAGATCAGAACTGAGATTGCCCCGCTTCCCTATACTCCACTCTACTCCACTCTACGCTGACCCCACTCTGCGAGTACTCAAGGACAAAACACATCGAACTACGGATCCACCCACAAACCCAACAGGTCTCACAATATTCAAATCCGCAACAACCACAGAACACACACCGCATCTCAGCACTACTCGTACCAACACAGCAACACAGCAACACTTCCAGTAGCATTCACTCTCTTCTTCACCTCTGTTTCCGCTCACGCTCACGCTGACGATCTCGCTCTCGTTCAAGATGATGATGACAACGAACCACACTCCCAGGGTCTTCCTCCCCAACCTTGACATCGCCAAGCTTCAGAAGCAGCAGGCGATCTCCAATGCCAAGCGACAGGCCACTCGGCGCAAGAACAGGCACAACAAGACATTCCCATGCAAACTCCATCGCATGCTCCGGGATGCCGCGGCAGACGGCAACGAGCACATCGTATCCTGGGTTGCCAACGGAAAAGCATTCAAGGTGCATAGCGTGGATGGATTCGTGGAACATATCATGCCTCGCTACTTCAGACAGACCAAGTTCAGAAGCTTCACCAGGCAGGTACGTACCATACGAGTAGGGTACTTCTATCAAGATGCCATTTGTACCTGCCATCCCGGTGCTCTTTTGAGATTGTCCCAACGCAACAGCACGCTCCTGCGCCATCGATCGTGTGGCCTACCACGCTGGCAACCCTCTTATACTCACACATCCCCTTCCCCTAATCCTTTCGTATCCTTTACCTTTTGCCCGTGTACCATTTACCCTTGATCTTTGTGCACAATCAACAGCTGCAGCTGTATGGCTTCATTAGAGAATGCAAAGCCACATTCCGAGGATCCTATCGTCATCCAAGCTTCTTGAGAGATCAGGAAGAGCTGCACGAACGCGTCGTCCGCCAGAAGAGCCAGACTAATTCCAAGGCGGAGGCAGCAACAGAACAACCAAGCACACAATCAAAGACGATCGCAACCGCAACCGCAACTGTAACCACCAAGCCATACCTAGCATTGCCTATTGCCCAAGCCGAGAGAGAGGATTTGTGCGGAGGAAATGCATCAGTGGGCAGTAGGAACTGCTACCGTCGTGACGAATCCAGCTGCGACACAAGCAGGCGTAGCAGCTTCACAAGCCACTCAAGTAGAGACTCCAGTGTGGCGACAGACATGACGGCAAGTACAGCAGCGGGTACGACTTCTGCGGATGTGGTTGCCAGCCTCCATACCAGCATGAATGCGGACACTGCCACTAACGCGACAAATGGAGAATCTCCAGAACAGTTGTCGTTCCTTGGAAAGAGATTCTTCCCCACTGACAACGGCGACGCGATGGCCACTTCCAGCACCGTCCCTGCAGCCATTGCTGTGTCATCTAGCTGTGTGGGAGATGAAGGATACACAAGCGATGTGCAGCAATGGCAGGAGGTGTAGCTTAGCCAAGAGGACACTCCTGCAGTCTCACAGGCGCATATCAGTTGATACCGGTTCACACCAGTGCATACCGATGCATAAACAGTTCGCAACGCATGGTTCATTTGACACTGTTCCTACCTATTATACCTACCCACCTCCCTACCTACCTCCCTACCTACCCGTGCCATTATACTCGTACACTCTCACCCATAATATTATATTAGAGAGCAGGGAAGTCTGCACCCATGCTCAAAGTAAACACAGCAGTACTCGACTCCCATTGTCTTGCGCTGTTGGGAATAGATGCAGAACGCTGCAGCTCCATGTACAACCTACCATAAAACATCGCCATTGCCATTGTCGCCCTCTGTGTTCGCCACAGCAGCTCTTCTTGCGCGATTCTCCCAAACTCGAACTCCGTGCAGGTTATGAGAAGAGAGCGAAGGATTCAAAGATGGCGCAGGCTACGCGAAGTGGTGGAAGGCGAAGTGACCCAACCTAACATAACATAGAAATGCACCACAACAAGCACCATAGCAATCAATGCACATCATAAGAGTAAGCATTGATTATGTCCGCGCTTACGAATGGAGCACCACACTCTACTTATGCTTAGATTGATCGATTGATTGATTGCATCCCTGCTCGTTCTGCGCACTGCATCGAGCTGGAATCCATCACGATGATGCGGATGGGCCAGAGGATGGATCCATCTTCTGGGATCGAGCACGAGCACGAGTACGAGCACCATCACTATCACTATCACTATCACTATCACTGTCGCTCAAAGCGAGGAACAGCGCAACTCCAATCAAGGAGGCCAGGCCAGCAAATGCGCATTCTATGCCCTGAAGGGTGGGCATCGAATCGGCAACCAGACCAAGAAGGAACGGAGCCACGATGTACGCGGCATCACCGGCCGCACGAGGCAGAGCAAGCGCCGTTGCTTCTGATCCCAGTGGCGCCATCTCTTGGGCAAAGGCCGTCAGAGCTGGTCCTTGCGCTGTTGCGCCCAAACTCCAGCCGAGGACCACCAATGTGAACGCGATGGCCGAAGATGTCAGCTGCCCACCCAGAAGCGGCGCATCAAGCACGAGGCTGTTCGTGGTGTGCAGTATTGCGTCCACATCGCCATTCAATGCCAGCGGTATGGCCATCAATCCAACGCTGCTGATGATTCCGCTGACAAGGGCGGTGAACCTGGCATCTGTGCGATCTGTCAACCAGCCGCCGAACGGCGCACCAAGCAACCCGCTCAACCCACACGCGGATACCAGCGCGCCCGCACCAGCGGCTCCACCAGGAAGTACTGCTGTTGCCAGGATGGGAATGCTTGCTATCTTGGCGGCAAATCCGAACGTGGCACCAACCTGGCACAGCGCCAAGCCTTTCCATGAGTTATTCTGCAGCAGCTCCCCCCATCCCACCTCCTCTTCTTCTTCCAGCTGCTGCTGCTGCTGCTGCTGCGATTGCTGCTGCGTTCTCTTCTTTTTCTGTTGCTGGGGTCCTGTCGCACTCTCAACGGCTTCCGGTGGAGCGATGAAGATGGACTCGATGAAAGAAGTCCGCTTGTTCGTTTCGGCGGCCATGTCCGTGGCCATGCCCATGTCCGTGTCGATACCTGCACCTCCACTGGCGCTGGCACTGGCGCTGCTCTTCTGCAACCCACCCTCCAGCTGCCGCGATGCATTAATCCCAGTCGTTTCCGGAAGAAAGCAGTACATCAACAGCGCCACGATTGCCGCAGCACTCACGCAAAGAAACGAGGCCCGAGGGCCATACTGCTCCACCACCACCCCGCCAAAGGGCGCACCGATGGCAATCCCCAGTGCCACCACGGCCTGCTGAGCTGCCAAGATCCTGCCTCGAATGTCCGGCACCCGTCCCGCCAGATCTGCAAGCATTCCGCGTTCGCCAGCTTCTGACACGCAGCGTCCCAATCCCAATCCCAGCCGGGCGACGACCAGCGGCGCGATCGATGTGGCCAGTGCTGTGCCGACATCTGAGGCTGCGATGACCGCCATGCCGATCAGCATGGCTGGCCTGCGCCCACGATCAGCGAAGGTGCCGCCGGACTTGGCAGCAAGCAGCAATGCCACGGCCGGGGCTGAGATGACGATTCCATTTGCCGCCGATGACAGGCCGATTTCCTTTCCGTACAGCGGGATGGATGGGATGACTGCGCCAACTCCCAGGAACAAGATGAACTGCGACAGCAGCAAGATTGCGAGGGGCTGCATCACGTCTGTTGGGATCCCAAAGAGCATCGATGAGGAGTCGCCGGTTGCGCCGCCGAGTATGTCCTCGTTTTCATCCTTGTCTCTACCGGTGTCGTTGATTGTGTGTGATCGTTTTGTGGCTGCCAGCGACGTGGGAGTGTTTTGTCTGCTCTGCTTGATTTCCCACTTGTGCCGATGCTGACGTTGCTGCAGGTGTGGATGTAGATGTGGAGCATTCCTTGCTATGAAGCCACCGCCACACACGGCCTCAGATTGCATGGCGTGTGAATTTGACCGAAAGGAAGCCACATAGCTGGAAGATGCCAATGGACCTCTGCTCGATCGCTCCACAACGAACGCGTCTGCAACGTGCACCAACAGCAGTGCTTGGAGAAGTAACAGAAGGATCAGCGCTGTCGCTTGCTTTGTTGTTGTCCATGTTCCTGTCCATTTTACTGCCAATGGTATCGCAGTTGTTCGTGTCATGATTGATGAATGACCAATGGACGGACGATCGATCGATGGATTTGCTCGGCGGCCAATGACGGATTGACTGGTGGTTTCGATGCCATGTGCGTTGGTGGTTTCGGTTTGTGCAACGGCAGCTCTTGCTTCACGAACGATCATGAGGAAGCACCGCGGGGATAGCAATATTCACGCGCCAATTCGAATGTGGTGCTTTCGAATACGTAGAGCAGATCAGCCGTGTTGTGCAAGCATCACGCCATGTCGTGCGAGCTATGATGTGATCGTGTGGTACCGATAATACCAATCCAGTTGCGTGAGGTTGTGACATGTGTATGTGTGTGCGTGTGTGGTTGGGAATGGTGTGCTGTGTGTAGTCTGTGTTGTTTCGCTGTGTGGTTGGTGACACGATGATACCCATCACACGGTACATTGAAATCAAACAGGTACTAGTGATAGTATCATGGAAAAGGAGCGTTGTATGTTCATTGAACTCAAATCACCATTCCAGTGCTGGAATCAGTACTCGCTGGTTTGTAAACAGACAAATACACACAGACAGACAGGCTACGAGGACGAAGAGAGCGACGAAACTGCAGGGATTGTTGATGGCGCCTCTCTCCGGAGAGACTCCAATGAAGTACCATGATCGCGTCACCTCCAATTCCATTGGCACAGCCATACGAGACTAGAAGGACTTGCAATGCTCTGGTGATGCTGTTAATTGAGATGCTCGCTTGGTTGCGTTACACCGCGAGTACCTTTTGCGCGATTGCAACGAGCTGATCGACCTTGCGCTGGGTATCAGCACCGTCTCCGCCGCTGACCTTGACCGTGAGGATCATCATCGGTTCTGCATCTTGCTTGGAAATGTTGGATTGGATAAGGAAGAGGGATCCGGATGCTGCGTCTTTGGCATAGAGGAAGAATTTGAATTCTGCTGGTAGCTCACCGCTGGCCATGGTGGAGATGTTTTCGCTCGCCAGCGCAGCTTCCACGACGTCTGTAGACGGTGGGATTCGTGGCAGCATGACCATGCCGACGACTGCTGCAGAGTCGGGCATGCTGCCCCACGCGCCTTGGTATTCCTCCCCAGTCATCGTGCCCTGAGCTTCCAAAACAATGCCTCCGGCAGGTGCTGCAGGAGCAGCAGCGGGCTCCGCGGATCCGCCAAAGCCCAAGAGGTCCGTCACGGCACCACCTGCCGGTGCTGGCTGTTGGTACTCCTGCTGTGGTGCTGCTGGCGTGCTGGACGTAGCTTGCTCGGACATGCCGGATGGCGCAGCGGGGACGTGACTTGCGGTTGCTCCTCCACCCATGTCCTCCAGAGGATGTTCATCTGGCATCATCTTGTAGCTGACCTGGAACTTCTCGCTGACGAATCCGATGCTCGGTTTGTCGTAGATGGTGGCAAGCGAATTGAACTCCTTCATCAGCCCCTGTCGCAGCACCTGGTCGTCGTCTTCGGCGAATTCGTTCTCCGCCGACAGCGTCGCATCCGTGTTGAGGACTGACGCGATGACAGACTTTGGATCGGCTCCGGACTGCAGCAAACGGTAGTACAGCAGCGCACGATCGTGCAGATCCTGGGAGGAGACGTCGTCCGTTGCCGCATGCAGCAAGCGGCCCAGCATGCGTTGGACTTCCGGCGGCCGCTTGAAGAAGAGCTTCATCGTGGCATTGAGCAGCGCCATCTTGACGGTGACATCCTCGATGGTGCCGTAGGAATCGATGAGCTTCTCGATGGCATAAGGCGCCTCGGCGACTGTGTCACCGCATTCGCCCAGAAGGTAGATGACGCTGGCCTTGCCTGCGGGTTCCTTTAGGTATTTGAGGGTGCGGGCCAGCGAGATGCTGCACATGGGCTTGAGCGATGGATGCTTGCGAACCATCAGCGTGAGCGCGGTGGCAGCTTCGGACGGGATGTGCTCCACCGAGTAGAAGTCCATCCATTCCACCATGCGCTGCGCGATGGCTTCCGCGCAACCTGGACCACCCGTGTTGCGGCATGCGATGCGGGACAAGCTGCGGATGGCCAGACGCGACAGGTCCGTGTCGTTGGATTGGACGAGCTCGGACAGCTCGGCGACGATGTCCGGGGCGGTCTCCGGATTGGCCAGCAAGGCGAGGACCTCGACCTTGAGGTACTTGACGTGCGTTGGTTCGTTGTAGCGGATGTAGAACTGGCGGTACTCGTCATCGAAGGATCCCGGACACAGCTCCACCAGCGCCTTGATTTGCTTGAGCAGACAGAACTCCATCTCGCTGCTGCCGGATGCCATGAGCGTGATGAGCGAGGCCTTGACGCGTCCCACGACCTGCTGCTTCATCTCAGTGTGGTCGTCACCGCCAATCTGATCGGCCAAGGAGAGGAATCCGCGCACGGTGGACAGCACAGCGGCGCACGACGACGTCCTGAGGATGGGGTCCAGGAGGTTCATGATCTGGAAGCCCTCCTCCGCGTTGGCCGGGATGTAGCGCGGCACGAGGTCCAGCACCTGGAGGATCTGGAACTCTGCGAATTCGTGGATGCGGTTGAGCAGGTGCAGCATGATGGCGCGGTTGATGGCCATGCCGCCGTTGGGCGATTTCTCGTGCGCCAGGATCTCGTTGAGCACGAGGATGGCGTTGGAGACCACGGAGGAGTCGACGTCCTTGAGCATGTCGTAGAGGATGTCGACGAAGTTGGCCTCGCGGAAGGAGTCCGGGTCCAGATGGTAGAGCTTGAGGATGCCCATGACGCCGGTCTTGCGCACGTAGGCATGGTGGTCCTGCAGGGAGCGGCGCAGCGGCTCGCCGATGTACTCCACCATCTGCGGCAGGTTGAGGGAGCAGAGCGCGCGCAGCGCCAGGCCCCTGACCATGGGGTCCTCGTTGCCGCAGTCCTTCTGCAGCGTGTTGATGCACATCTGCGCCAGATCGGGGTGCGTGTTGGCGTAGTTGCACAGGTAGAGGTAGACCATCTTCTTGATGACGAGGTCGCGCGTCTCGATGGCCAGCATCATCTCGGTGAAGAGCCTGGAGACGTCGATGCCGATGGTCATGTAGCCGATGACCTTCTTCAGGATGTCTCGCTTGCGCTGCTGGCTGCGCTCCGTGGCGAAGTTGCGCAGGAGGTTGCGCAGCTCGTTCACCTCGCCCTTGCGAGACTCCGTGAAGTACGAGTCTGGGATGGCGGCCGATCCCGGGCCTCCTGGAGCGCCTCCCATGGCGGAGCCGCCTGGCTGAGGCATGTGCGCCGGAGTGGCGGTGTGCACCTGTGCTGGATATGACATGGTTCTTCCCTTTGTGGTGGCTCTTGCTATGATGCTCCTAATCTTGCTCCTGCTGTTGCTACTTACTATATATTATATTATATAAATTGAATAAGTTGCTAATTATTATATGCCGCTCTTGTTGCCTCAAACAGCCTGTCAAACTGCACAAGTATTGCGATCGAGTATGCTGAGTATGCTTGTCTGAGGATGGCGAATGTAAAATGATTGTGGATCCGAGCATCCGTCGAAAACTGCACTCCGATGATACGAGCAAGAACAGAGCATGTTCGCGCGGTGAACGTCGCAATGACAACAACGAGATGAAGCATGAGGAAGTCTTCGAATCCCCATTTTGCACCGCGTTGCGCCAGTTTGTTTTTTCGTCATCATCTTGTTTGCTCTTTTGGCCAGACCAGATCGAGCGAAAAAATTGAGTCTTGGATTCACGTTTTTCATTCTTCAGGAGCACCGCGCATCCGCTCTGAACAGCAGCAAGACAAACCAACAAGGCTACGCAAAATGGATGTTTCATGTGTCAGTGACGTCCATTTTACCGCGGCTTCCGCGATGTTGATCACTTGTGTCGTCATCGCTTCGATAGACAACTCCACCAGTCGTCGTACAAAGGTACCATCCTCGTCTCTGTAGGCAGAAGAAGACAAGTCCCTCTCCAGAGGTTACAACTCATAAATCATAGAATATGATATAATATTATAAATTAATACATCTGCACTTCTACGTAGAGGAGTGGAAGCGATCCTTGCCCATGGAGGAAGCATTCCACCTGGTCGGGCACTAAAATTAAGGCGATGCGGGAGATGTCGACGGATCAGAGATCGCTGCGACGTCGAGCAACTTGGGATGAGGGTGTCGGTCACTCATCTTCACAGCCCTTGCAAGTCGGCGGCCTTCTCGATGTTGGACAAGAACATCGTCTTGTTCTTCATGCCGGGCAGAATGAATTGCGTGTGACCGCAGCATCCGATGCCGCTGGCGACGCCACTTTTTGGCCCGATAGTGGTGACGGTGATACGTGGCGGCGCCTTGGCCTTTTTGAATGGCTTGACTTTGGACTTCGTCTTCGTTTTGGCGGCACCTTCATCTGCCGCTCCGGACCTGGCGGCTTTTCGTTCGGCGATGGTGTACAGAGCCATCGTGAGGTTGTGTCCGATGGTCTTGCCATTTTCCATCAGGGCCATGCCGGTGTTGGGCCACCAATCGCAGCAGTCGCCGAAGGCAAAGTACTTCTCGGAGGGCTTGTTCACATTCCCCTTCCTCTTCACCGTGATGAGGAGGCGGAAGTACTCGTCGACCTTGAGCCAGTTCGTTTCGAAGGTCTTGTAGTCGACGCCGAGGAAGTCGTTGTGCGACGAGATGCCCGTGGTCCACACGATCTCGTTGGCCGACACCTGCGTGTTCGATGCCGGAAGGAGCAGATCATGCTGATCGTCGGGGTTGTTGGACATCTTCTTGCACCGCTCTCCGAGATGCAGCGTGACGCCCAGCTTCTGCAGCTTGCGCTGCGCCATGGCCGAGGCACCGGCCGTCATTTCGTTCATCGCGAGCCTCGGTTCGGAGTGGATGAGATGCACGTGCAGCGGGATCTCTCGCTGCTTGGCTGTGGCCGCGAGATCTCCCGCCATCTCGATGCCGATCAAACCGCCTCCGACGATGGCGACGGATCCGCAGTTGATCAGTTCCTGTCCGCGCTTCGCCATGGTATCGAGGCGGTCGCCCTCTTCGATGCTGCCGCCCTGTCCCGGCGTCGTGCGTCCCAAGCCCGGTTCTGGATTCGTGGCGCCGACCGCGACGAGCACGAGATCGAAGTCGACAATGGTGCGCGAGTTGGCCATGTTGATGTTGTCCTCGTCCATCGACGTGACGTAAGAATTGATGAGCTTGACATTGTGCTCGGATGCCCAGTCCTTGAGGGAGTGGGTGGAGGCGTGAGACACCTTCGCATCGATGAGACCGCGCACGCTGGACCAAGGCACCTCGAAGAAGTCCTTCGGTTCGATCAGAGTGATGGCAACTTCCTGGTTGAGCCTCCTGACCTCGGAGATGGCGATCAGCCCGCCGACGCCGCCGCCGATCACCACGAGAGTTTCTGCCGATGTCATGTTTCGCTTGGAGATGGAGTTGAGCAGAGCAGAGCAGAGTAGAGTAGAGTAGAGTAGAGCTTCGGTGATGTGCGGTGCGTGATGCGTGATGTACTCGTATGACACGAGCTGCAAGTTGCGAAGAGTATTTTTATGGCACCACACGAAGCGTCGCGCTGCGATGCGCTGCGGCACACAACCATGAAGTAGATCGATGCTGGACCAGTGATGCGTATTGGTTCTGGCTGTTGTTCCTTGAGCCCCTTTGGCATCACAAGACGAACTGTTCGTGTCGAATGAGAAGCGACAGACAGAGATCAACAACGAACTTCGTTGGGATGCCTCCACGACAAACGTGAGAACCTCAACGAGCGAACGCGACACAGTATCTTCGGCGAGAAGAAACGTGACTGGGAGATTGCTTTGCGATTCGCAAAAGAAAAAGAGCTTGGATTGTAGTCGCATTGATCGATATTGTTTGACTGGTTCGATTTCTTAAGCAGTTCATCAACACAAATGCGCGAATGATGTTCGTTCCCGTTTCCCGCAATGACGCAGAACGCAATGGATGAGGTGACGAGCGCAACAACCACAACATTCACCACACATCGAGACGGAGACAAAAGCGAACAATCCCCATCACTTCGGTTGCTGCTATACTTTGTGCAATCCATCAACGCGTTCCATTCCATCAGTCGAGAAAGAAAGGTCGCCGTCCCGTGAACACAAACCAAACACGATGTTGGCGCAATCTCTGAAGAATCTCCCGCCGGAAGTCGCACGCGAATTGATGCGACACGTGAAGCCGACATCCAGGGCAACGAAGGCGGCCACGAAGCTCAATACAGCGAGCGCCGACGGTGCTTCCGCGACCAAGTCCAGCGCGAAGGTTGTGCTGGGTTGTCTCACCGTGTTGGGTGGCATGGCCTCCATTCCGTACATCGCGACGGCGCGCATCCAAAACTTGACGGACCGCGACGATGCGCTGACGCCGTCGCAGGTGCAGCGCGGTGCCTTCATGAATAGCGGCTCGAAGGATGCGGGCCGCGATCCCAATTGGGATTGGAAGAATGGAGAGTACGTCTACAGCAAGGGATTCAAGGAGCATCTCAAGAAGCAGTCGGAGCAGGAAACAGACTTCGGCCCAGACCTCGTAGGACCAGCCGTGCAGGCACAGAATCGTGAACGTGTGCGCCGCGATCAGGCACAGCAACAGAAACAATAGCCATGGCACTGTCTCAGAGTATTGCACTCGCATTGGTGCACCGCGCTTGCAATGTTATGACACAAAGATATTACAGGCAGAGAGATGCAATCACCCCATCTACGGTGTTGTTGTCTATTAGAGTAGAGTAGATTATGTTTGATCTCTCTTCATCCTCGTGCGCTTTCACTCAGTGCGAAACCAAGGTGAAGATCGTCCGCATGGGCTGCATCGTTTGATTTAACCATTCATGTGCATGACCATGCCCTTGTCCATGCGCATGTCCGTGTAGTGCGCTTGCAGCAGCAGTGTCCGTCTCATGTCGTAGTCTACTTGATACCAGTGCTTTCTGCCGTGCTTCTTGCGCCCTGTGCGAGGTTGCTGAGGTCGATCCCCTGGATGTGCGTGACAGCCGCTTCAAACGATGCGAGGAAGTAGCCGATTTCGCCAATGCGGTTCATGCCGTCGCAGAGTGTCCGTAGTAGGACGCCTGTTGGGATCGCAGTGAAAATGATTCGGGTTGTTGTTGTTGTTGGTAGGCGATGAAAGTCATGAAGCAACGGTGCAACGATACGTACAGCAATATTTGTGAGTTGATGAGGCTGGTGCCACAGAACACATGCGAATTCCGCAGGATCAATGCGAGATGTTTGCAGATGTTTGCGACAAACATCGCACGACGCAATACTCGTGTGCATAGGACATAGCAGTGTGAGAAGCGCTGGACTCCTTCACTTACAGAGCGCGCACGGTCTTTCCATCTCGGCGCGAACAACGCTGAAGATGATGATCGGCATGAAGTCATCGGCGCTCAACAAAGCCTCGCTGGAGGAAAGCGACGGGGAGTCACCGTTTCCCTTTTGGCGCCTGCTGATCAGCATGGCATTCCTCTCCGATGTTTCATCCTGGTGCAAACGAGTGATCTCTCTGGCGGCATCCACGATCGCTCGGAGCTTGGCGCATGGCAGCGTGCTGCGGGCGACGCCTTGGTGAAGGATCTCGGCCACCGACTGCCAGTTCGATGGACTCATCTTGGTGGGTGGGATGTGGAAGTCCTCCTGCGACTGCTTGCGGAGCTGGTTCATCTTGAAATACACCTCCATATCCTCCTGCTTCCACCCGTTGACCAACAGACGTGAAACGACGCCGCGAAGTGGCACATACACCTCGATTTCGATTTGTTCGCGGACGGCCTCTCGCACCAGCCGGTCCCAGTAAACCCTTTCCCCTCCGACTGACGCCTTGATCCAGTCTTCGATCTTGTGGTACTCCCTTCGCGTAGAGATAGACTCGAAGTCTGCCATACATCCTTCCATGATCAGCTCCTGCAGATGGTCCAAATAGCTCTGCATCAGGTCCATCTCCTTGAGCGCCCTCGTCCTCAATGCTTCCTTCTCCTCGCCTTCCAACGCTTCCACATCAACAAGCGATGGCCCACGCGCTCGCATGTTGTCAACAAAGTGATCCACTATGCGCCTCATGGACTCCACCAGGAATAGGCGATGTGTGTACCGCTGGATGCTACGTTTCAGCATCAACCGAACTTGCAGCTGAGTGTCGTCGTGATCTGGGTTTTCCAGCTTCAGGAGTGCCATGCCCTTCTTGTCAACATGAAGCTGGTTAACGGCGCCTCCTTGGACAGAATGTGCGGGAGGGAATGCCGCTTCGCACCCCAAGAAGGTTTGGACGCGAGCAGTGATATCGCCAACATCGGGGTGCAGCTTGTGTGTGTACATCAGCGAGCAAAGAGCTCGCATGAAGCGCTCCAGTTGGGTTATCTTCTCCTGCGTGATCTCCTCGGATTCCTCGGTCTCCTTGGCCTCCTTCCTGCTGAATAGGAGACCGCTGCCACCGTTCTTTGGGAACGGCATCTGCGCGATCTTGCTGCTTGGTGGGCACAACGGAAGTATGTTTTCGCGAAGGTCCATGAAGTCGCTCAGGTACCGGATCGGCGCGTACCACTCTTTACCGCTCTCAACGTCGTAGCACCATATGGTGTAGGCAAGACGATCTCCCTCTGGATTTTTGTTGACGATTCGCGCACACAACGCCTTTCGAATTCCCATGAGGGGGATGAAATACTCTGGCGTGGGACCAGATGATGTCATCCAAGGGTTCATGCCGTCCGCCGCGCCCTGATTTCCGGATTGACCAGAATAGCCGAAGAGCCCCGAGTTGGACTGTGCCGCGTCGCCGAAAGACCCCATCTGACCACCTGCTCCATTCCCATCGAGATCGCCCTCGGCCTTGTAGTCATCACCGTACAGCATGTGCAGGAACTCCTTCGGAATCAAAGGAGAATCCATTGGATACGTTGGGGTCGATGGTCCGAACGAGCGATTGACAGCACCACCATCGGGGGCGTCGTCAGAACCGAAGAGAAAAGACAGCTCGAGAGGCAGGTTCTCAGCGGCGAACTGAGGGATGATGTAGTGATCGTTCTGATGGATTCGAAGCGTCGAATTTGCTTCCCATTGCCGAGTGCGTTCTGTGAGGTCCTCCAAGGATTGTGTGATGGCCAACTCCTCCTCGGTGCTCTCTAGCAACTCACGTTTCGACAGTGCCTTGGCGAATGGGTGAATTCGCATTCTCTTCTTCGGCACTTGGTTCGTCGCTGATCCATGTGGTTGCATCTGTGAGTGTGATTGTAAATGGGTCGCGTTGAAGTTCGCGGCGCCGCGGTTGTTGCTGTTCTGACTGCTCGGACCGTCGATGATTTTGTTCAACTCCTCCTCGTCGTCGTCATCGTCATCGTCGACACCAGCCATAAGCTCCAATTCCTTGAGCGCCAAGTTCACGTTCTGAGCAATTGGTGGACGACCGTAGCTACTTCGGCGGAGGATTCCGACAGGACGGTGGCTGCTGTTCACGGAGGTCCTCCGTCCTCCGCCTGCATTTCCGGTTCTGCCGACGTTGTCTCCGCTACTGAAGTTGAAGCCGGACGCACTTTGTGGTGGTTGCAACCCCACGTTGTTACTGTAACCAGTGTTGCTCTGTGCCTGCTGCTGCTCCGGAACTGGCCTGCCAACAACTCCACCATGCCGGACTCTGTGAGAGGCCTGGGAAACGGCGAGCTCGTCTGGTGGATTGGTGATACTGCTGGTGTCAGATGCAACGCTCTCGTTGGTTGTGTCAAGCAGGGACTCGTTCCTCCGAATATTCTTCACATCCACGATGGGTGGAAGCGACGGGGGCAATGTTTCCAGGGTGGTGATTGAGACGCGAGAAAACCGACGAGGGTCTCTTGGTGGCGACCTTTCCCGTTGTTGAGCTTGCTGGCCGAAGCCACTCGCATTGTTCTGACCAGCATTGTTTCTGTTTTGCGCTTGGCCCCATGGCTGTGACATGCCTTGGGAGGCCGGTGTGGGTGGTTGTATCTGAGGAGGGGCATGGTGATGACGCTGCAGATGCACGACGAGCGGGTCCGGAGAGTTTTGGATGGCCTGAACCGCGTGGCGCAAAACAGTGGAATCGGCATACGGAATGATCGATGCATCGAACGCAATTCCGTTGATACCAATAACGTAGTCGTCGGGGATGACCCCGGCCTTGTGCGCAGGACCGGTGCCGAGCCCCGGTTGCTCCTGTGCGATTGAGTGCACCAAAATGCGGTTCGCATACTCGCTCAGTGTCATGCCCAGCCCGATCCTTGGATCTCGAATGAGCACGACGGTGTAAAAATCCGATGGGCTGCACGGGTCGACCTTGTAGTGCAGCGACACGTTCTTGTGCTGTTCCAGCGCCTGGTCCTCCAAGTCCTGGACCAGCTCCCATCTCATGGAGTCGGTGTAGGAATTGTAACGCTGGAATGCAACACTCATCGGGAGACGCAAGAAATCATCGCCGATGTCTGGCCGCTGCCATTGCACAGGTCTCTGCCGACGTTTCTTCTGGGCCTTCCGCAGTTCATTGTACAGGTAGAGTCCCAAGGATGAGGATGGCTTGGGCCCTGAAAAATTGAAGTCATTGTTGTCATCGTAGTCCCAGTCTGTGCTGCCGTAATCATGAGTGTCGGTCAAATCTGGAGCTGTCTGTGTTTCTCCCTGTGGAGTTGATTGCTGCGGTTGCGGTTGCGGTTGCGGCGGCGGTTGCTGCTGCTGTTGATTATTCTGTTGTTGTTGTTGTTGTTGTTGCTGCTGCTGTTGTTGCTGATGAGTTTGCGGTTGCGATTGCTCCGGTTCCTCGTTCTCAGGTACGATCTCATCCAAGGCCTGCACCAATGCCGGTTCTAATTGCATTGGATACTTCGACTGTCGTCGAGGGCGAGCTGATCGACGGTGATTTCTCGATTGCCGTTGCTGCAACACGGTTTCGCTCGGCGTTTCTTGTTGCTTTTGCCACACATCGGAGGATGGAGTTGGTTCATGAAGGGAGTTTGGTTCCAGGAGGGCGGCATCGCCACCAAGCAGCTCTTGCAAATTGGGAACCTTGGCATGCTGCGCCTCTTCCTCCTGTCGCAGCATATTGGCCAGCCTTGACGAATCTGTGCTGCCCTGTCTATGCGTGCTGTCATTGAGTTGTGACTGGGAGGAAGAGCGATCATGCTCGGAGCTCTTGAATCCTTCCATCATCTGACTTTGGGGAGGAGCGTTGCCATTGCCCTGAGGAGGTCCATCGAACATGTTGAATTCACCATGCTCGGCGATGGAAGGATTCATTCGGCTGCTTGATCCGTCGTCATGTGCTGTGTGCTGCAGTGACCGTCCTCCAGTCGATCCATGCGCGTGCTGGCCCAGCATTTGCTGAGACGCGCCATTGGCTGGCATTGCCATGAGCCGGGCATGGACTTCCTCCTCTTCGGTTGGATCGTCGAGAAGATCGCGCGTGGCCGTTTGGCTTGGCAGAGGTTGAACGTGCTGCAGTAGATTGTGTGGCCCAGCAACACGTCCAGCCCCAGATATCGTTGGCATCTGCATCTGCATGTGGGCATGCAGCTGCTCCTCTTCGTCTGGATCGTCGAGCAGATCGTGTTTCGACTGCGTCCCCGGCTGCTGTTGTCGTTGAGTGGCAGATTGTGATTGGTTGCGTTGCAAGCCGAAGGGCGTCGTCTGATTCTGACCCATATTCATGTGTGCGTGCATTTGTTCGTCGCCGTCGTCGTCGGGACCATCATCGAGAAGGTCGTGTTTGGTTTGCTGGATGCTCTGCGATGGATTGCGCTGCAATCCCGAAGGCAACGCGGCTTGCAGGTTGGGGTCGCCGCCCATCTGAGCATGCAGCAGCTCCTCTTCGTCAGGATCATCCAGAAGATCGTGCTTCGATTGCTCGATGGATCGCGATTGACTGCGACCCAAGCTGATTGGCATGCCAAGTGATGTTGGTAAAACCGTCGGTGCTTCGTGTGCGGGTGTCGCCGTCGTCAGCGGTTGCCGGTGGTCGTTGTGGTTTGACCCGTCCACGGAATCGCGATGGCCGGCCTGCGAGCGCTGGTTCAAATTGTTGATCCGAGATGCAGAGGAGTCGCCACTTGGAACATGCTGCTGCTGGGGCTGGTCCTCATCTTCCGAATCTATATCGAATCCAGCAAGCGCCTTGGCGGCCTCCTCAATGCTGTTGACAAGGTGAGGCTGGGATCGTGATTTGCGCCGCTCAATCATTTCCCTGCGCGAGTCCGCAATTCCATCATTGGCATGTCGCTCCATTCCCGTGCCGTTGTGCTGTCTTTGTTGGGGCTGGTGAATCTGCACGACTCGGCGACGTCCACGGCTGCTGCTGCTGTGTTGCGATCCCAAGTTTCGCAGATCCTCCGATTGGTGAAATGGACGGTTGCTTGCTTCGTGTTGCCATTGGAGAGATGGCTTGTTTTGCGGATGCCTTTGATGTTGCTGGTGGTGGTGCTCGCTTGGTGCGTGTTGTTGCATGGTTTCGGGGTAGTCTTGGTTATCATCCTGGAGTTCGGGCCCGGCATCCCAGACATTCGGTTCCGTTGCCATCATCGCGTCTGGGTGGAGACCGCCGTGTGGGCTTTCTCGTGGTTGGCCCAATTGCTGCTGAAGGACAGACGCATGCTGAGCCGTTTGCGAGTGCACGGAAGCATGTTCACCGAGACTGGATTGGATGCTTCCCCCCTGCGCGCTTTGCATTTCCTGCTGCTGTTTCTGCATGTAGAGGTGTAGTTCCTCCTGCTGTTTTCTCTGCAGCTCTTCGAGCTGCCGTCGGTGGCGTTCCTGCAAATCCAGCTCCTGCTGCCTCTTGAGCTCCTCCAGCTGCTGGCGATGCCGTTCCTCCAAACCCATCGTTTGCGGAGCCGCGGGCATCGATGACATGCTGGTGCTAGGGTTTAGAATTGGCGCGCTTTGCGGAAGGCCGAACTGCGTATCGCTGACGGTGGACATGTTGCCGTAGGGAGACAATTGCTGCATGGAGCGCATGTGCGACGATATCTGCGGTGGAGTTCGCGCACCGGGTTGTTGTTGCTGTTGCTGTAGTTGTGCTCGCCTCCACCTGTCCATCTCGTTGCGGCGCCTTGCCTGTTGCTCGAGGAGCTCCAGACGCTGTCTTTCGTATGCCTGTAACTCCCTTTCGAGGTGGGCCTGGTTTCGTTGGTCCGTCGGATTGCGCTGTGCCTGATTGGGGCCTTGCGACTGCAGCAACCATTGCTGATGTTGGAGGTCGGCGTCGGATGGGTGGTCTTGATGCTGACCAGGATGTTGGGCCGGACTAGCGTGCGAGGGAAACGGCAGTTGCGTAGAATTAGGCTGATTCTGATTCTGGCCAACCCGGCTCTGGTGCATGCGTCGCAATGACTCCGTGGATTCGTCTGGGAAGATCTGCTTGAGCAGGTGGATGCCTTCCATTTCCAGATCGTCTGTCGTGGAGAGAGCGTTGAGCGACACCGGCGTGGCAGAATCTGCAACATCGCTGTCGTCGTCGTCATCGTAGTCGTCATCCCCATAGGAGTAGTGAACTGGCGAGAGTATTTCGGGTGCGGGGCCTCCTGCCGCGACGGACGGTGCATCCGCTTGAGTGTCGCTGGTGTCGTCCACGTTGTCCGTTGCTGCCGCCTCCTGCTGCGCTTGCGGGGAGGATCGTTCCGCGTGGCTGGAGATCGAGACGGTGTCCGTGCTTTCCTCCTCCTGGTTTGTGTCGGCCGATGCCGTGGCGGGGATAGGACTTGGAGCATCATCGTTGGCTGTGGGCATGCCGGTTTGCTCCGCTGTTGACTCTGGTATCGTTGTGGAGTGTGTGCTCGTCTCTCCTTTCTCATTGCTCTTTTGCTTGTCATGCTCGTTGTCATCGTTGTCATTGTCGTCATCATTGTCGTTGTCATTGCCATTATCAGAGATTGTTGGAGACGCGGATGAGGAGTGGGATGGCAACGTGAACTCCATCGTCGGCTCACGATCGAGATCCGTGAGCAGGATGTCGTGGATCATCTCCTCCTCCTTCCGTTGCTGCGGAGGGGGAGTGCTGGTGATCGTGGACATCATGTCCTCGATCCGTCGTTTGTGGTTTTGTTTGTGCCTGCGTCGATGGGGCTGGTGAGCTTCTCACAGGGTTCTGTTGCTGCTGATGCTGCTGATGCTGCTGATGCTTGCGGAGGATGGTACGGTCTCAATGACTCCTCTGTTCAACCCTCACGGATCCGGTCTCGATCCAATGCAATGCGATGCAATTGACTTGAAGTGAAGTGCGTTGAAGTGGAGAGAACGAAAGTGGTGGAGGCAATGGAGTGGGATGCGTCAACACTTGCGTCAACGCCTTGTCCGTTGACTCGCTGGCTGGTTGTTTGGGTGTTTGGCTGGTTGGCTGGTTGACTTGGAAGCGCTTTCCACGATCTTGCCAGTCCTGTTTCGCGAGTGTTTTTTGTTCACAGTTGTCCTTGTTCTGTGTTGTGTTGTTCTGTGTTGTGTTGTTCTGTGTTGTTGTTGTGTTGTTGTTGTGTTGTTGTTGTGTCCTTGTTGGTTGGTTCGGGTTGTAGTGGAAGGAATGGACCAGCCCGCGGCTTGACAACAAGAGTGTGGTGCAAGTGCGCCTGAGCTCTGTTCCGCTAAATCTTGGGTGCGACAACTGGCTGCTTGCGCGTTGTTGATCGTGTGTGCGAACTCTCTCTCTCTCTCTCTCTCTCTCTCTCTCTCTCTCTGGAGAGATTATCAGGTTTCGGTGATGAGTCGTTGTTCCGCAGATCCTATTTTTGTATGCTGATCCGCCGCGGTTTCCCGCTCTCCATTGAAACGTATTCTATGATAGGTGTTCTGCGGTGCTGCCTGCGTCGCCCTACAATGGTGGTACAATGATATGATGGTACAAGTATAATAGGTCGGAGGGGTACCTTTGCAGGAGATGAAGACTCGGAGGCATGCGGTGTGCTGCGGTGTGCTGCGGTGTGCTGTGGTGTGCTGCGATGTGCTGCGATATGAACAATTTAACTGTGGTATGTGCGGAATCGTTGTGATCATCAAGGAGAGGAACGCGAACCTTGTTGTTGTCGTCGTTGCTCTTGTTGTCGTTGTTGTGATCGCTCTTATTGTTTATCTTGTTTGAGTTGTTGCTGTTGTTGCTGTTGTTGCTGTTGTTGTCGCTGTTGTTCCCCCTTTGGATTCCAGGCCGCTGTCAATGCGTTTATGCGTACGCCCGGTGGCATAGCTCGTACCAATACGATTACGCTCTTGCGCCTTCACCTTTGTTGGTTTGATGAGTCTTCTCACTTCTCTCTCTGTAGTTCTGTAGTTCTGTTGGGGTCGCAGGTTTCGTTGATGCTGTGTGTCCTCTTGGGGGTGTGTGTTGAAGATGGTGGCGCTGTGTGGTTCCGCAGCAGCTCCACAGAGAGCAATTCGTCACACATTGCCCGGACTGTTGTCTGTCTCTCTGTTTTCTTGGTCGTCGTGTGTCGTGTCAAAAAACACCACAGAGATGGCTCCACCACCCTTCGTGCTCGTGATTGGCCTCTCCCAGCCAAAACCGGAATCGCCACACGCGACACGCACGGGAACAAGGCGAAAACGTTCACGACAACAAAGAAAAGCGCAGAGTTTTCCTTCTTGTTTCGGCGCGTCTTTGGTTTTTGGACCAAAAGGTGTTGCACAGACACCCGGGTACGAATGTCTCCGCGATAGCCAGCGCGCTGTAGCCTATCGATTCGTTGCGTTATTGACGTTATACGACGCTGTCTCACCATGTGTCGCATACGCTATCCATACTTATATCACGGCTAAACTTATGCTCATTCTTTCCACGACTGATTGGTGAGAAAACTGCGCAGAAAATACACCAGCTGTGCAGGAACCGTGTAGATCGCACCTCGACGCGTTCACCATCGTTCGTGGTGCTCTACCATTCGGTTGCATTTGTTCAGCGTCTCGGAAATCACGTCATGGCAACATCTTCGTCAACATTGGCAGAGACAAAGCAGCTATCTAGTAGAATAGATTCATAGTATACGATCTATTCCACTGCTCTGCTCCGCACCTACTGATGTCCAATATACCTGCCTACTTTGATATCATCAACATTGCACATGTCAAGCACGAGCAGTTGTCCAACGTCCATCTATGGCGTTTTTTGTTTGGGGGAAGTGCCAAGAATGTGCGCAATACCCTCCGTGGTGGGAGAAGGTTGAGCGACTCAGCTTGAGCCATCAGCGGCACGGGGCAGACACCGAGCCAAGACGACGACTGGTCGGAAACACGTATGTACCGCCCACACCTTTTGGCTCCTATTCTATGATGCGAATTGCAATGCTGGCGGCAATCCATGCGGTCTTGTGCAATCGCAACATGGATCACATAAGTTGGACGATCTCGAAGAAGGAGGCGTGGTTGATAAACATGAAACAGAGTATCGTACTCTGCTTACACATAATTGATCGTGCCCTTGCATGGTTGTACGTGGCCCTGCCAACAAGTTTGGTCTTGTTATTCTCGAGGCCGGATTCGTTTGGGCTTCTGCTCTTCCGGAAGACAAGGGGAAGAGCAATTGAGCTTGTCATCGTTCTTTCGTTTGGTTCAATGAGATCCGAGAGTGCCGCGTGCAATGTCCTCAGAGTAGCTCGTGGGTGTCTGTACCATGAATGGCAATGACATTTGCATTCGTATTGAGTTTACATTCGACGTACTATGCCACTCAATCAGCATGCGGCTGTCGCGAGGACGTCCCTTTGTTCGAACTTGACCACGATCCCGTTTTTTCTGACTCTCTGTGCTCAATTTGAGCCAAGCTCCGAAAGCAGTGCAAATCCGAGGACAGCCCAAGTGGAGTATAGTGGATACGGGGTATAGTGGATACGGCGTGGAGACTGTTCTGTTCAACCACTGCGAAGGGGCATGAGTTATGGTGGATGTGCCGGTCAAGAACGGGTTTGAGGCTGATGTGTAAAAACGAAAATGAAGCTGTGGAGGGTGGAAGGGCGAAGAGCAAGGGTCGCGAGACGGAGGAGTGTAGTGATACGATCGTTGTGCGATGCACTGCTGCATGCATCATTTGATGTGATGTGATGTGGTGCGATGATGCGAAATCGGTCTTCTGTTCACCCACCGCATCCTCACTCGACCAGGACTCCATCCACGGTTCCGACACATCACATAGACTGCATGCTCTTTGGAGTTGATCCTTTCTCTGTGCAGGGTTCCGCAACCACGGCTGATCCCGTTGCTCCGTGACAATCGCCATCAGAATACACCATAGAACGAAGAAACGCAAGATACAAGCCTCTTTCCTTTCCAATGCCATTGCCGTTGCCATGAACACGGTTGCACATCTCATGTTTCGCGCATTTGGTGATGATGCGAAGATCCTCCTTCGGTGATGTTGCTATCACCTCCATCAGTCTCTCTAGATTGCATTCCTCTTTCTACGAGGATGTTGTCGCTGTCACGAAAAAGATACCTTTACTGTGCGGTCGCAGGGCAGACTGAAGGATTCTTCAACGGACCTCCACTTGTCAGATTCGTGCCAACCAAACGACAAACAAGATGTAGTTGTTGGCTTTGGATGCGGCGGATTGATGATCGAACGGTGCGTCGGTTGGATGGACGGAGCCACCGTTCAGATGCCAGACCCCAATCGTACTCGCAAGCTCTCATCTTACTCATCCTTGTATCACCAACACCAACAGACATCAGGGAAGATCCGAATGCTTGCCGCTTGACCGTTGGATTATCATTGCGTCCTGGAGCAACACTCACGCCACACCACTTCAGATTCGCTACTCCACGAGTATCAATAGAGAGAGAGAGAGAGAGAACTCCAACGCATCAGCATCCCGCCTTGTCCACCATGACGATGAAGAGGACGATATCCAGATGGGCGCTGATGCTGCTGTTGAGCGAGTGCCAGCTGCGCCGTGATGGCCCTTGCACGTTCCTGGCCTTGGCGAAGAGCTCCACGCCTCCGCCCATCAGACCGGGGACTGGCACATCGAGCTTCGCGACCGCCAATCACAAGGTCTTCGGTGTGCACGATGTACCTGCCGAGTCTCCGACTGCGGACGACTTGGCATCCTCATCTGCGCCGTCATCGCCGACGTCACCCAGCCGAAAGAAGAGAAAACGAAGAGCCACGAAGGCGGCAACCACGGATGACACGAAGTCGGCAAAGTCCAAGTCAGCTTCGACCAGGAAGCCATCCGAAGCAGCAGACGGCGCGCAAGATCCTGCTTCCAAGAAGACGAAGCGAACGAAGCGCAGGAAGGAGGTGGATGCTCAATCGAAACCAGACGCGGGCACAATAGCAGATGCAGATGGATCCAACGCAGATGCCGATGCCCAGCTGCGAGAATCCGACGCCAAACGCACCAAATCGGCCAAGAAAGCCAAACGTGTCAAGCATGCCAAACGTGCAGAGGCCAAAGATGATGGTGATGATGCACTGGCAACCGCGTCCGATGCGATTGCTTCAACAACGGCCGCTGCAACAGTGACGACGACCAAACAACCGAAGCGCAAGAAGGCTAAGCGCAGCAAGCGTGCTGGTCCATTGGATCCAGATCCGAGCGATGCACAGACACAGACGCCGCCCGCATTGGATCCGGTCACGCAGGAGCCAGATGAAGCAGAACAGCAACGGCAACAGAAGCAGCAGCAGCAGGAAGAGCGTATCGAAGAAGAACCGTCGCTTCCTGGTCGTTCCAAGAAGCCTGCAAAGAAGAAACGCAAGAGGTCCAAGCAGCGGCGTTCCGGAGACGAGGAGGCAGAAGCGGCCAAACCTATGCCCCCACCCATCAGAGGAGTTGCCACCAAGTCCACCAAGAAGAAGAAAGCCAAATCGAGGTCGAAGGCACAGAGCGATGCATCATCATCGTCGTCGTCCGATGCTCTCCCACAATCTGCTTCGCAACTCGCCGCTGCATCCATCCTTCAGACGAGTGAGAACATCGCGGCTCTCCAACAAAGAGAATCTCCCTCCGGGGTTCGATCTTTGCCACTCGTAGACAGCGCGATTGAGGATGCTGATGGCGAGGATGAGAAGGACGAGGAAGCAGCGACGGCCACAGAAGGGAATGCAAACGTGGATGAGGCAGCGCAGGCTGGAGCAAACACCTGCGATGCCGATCTTCCTGCTTCGCACGCAAACAATAGAGAAGTCACAACGGAAGAAACAGAAGAAGAAGAAGAACCGGATGATCAACATGACTCGGATTCAGCGGACAACGACAGCGCAGCAACGACAAACGAAGTCGTCGGTATTCAAAAGGCGGCCTTCGTCGTCACATCGTCCAAGGCAACCACTACGCCGGAAGCTGAAGATGACGGTGTGGAAGACGAGAAGGAACTGGGAGCCGTTCTTTCAGCACCAGATCCTTCGACTGATACGGTTCACGCCGATGAAAGCTCTTCTCTGGTCGATGATGCTTCAATCGACGCGCAAAGTGAGGATGATCAAGAAGCGGAAGCACATGACGAACCCATGGCGGAATCGGAAGCTCCCCAGGATTCGACCCAAACGGTCGCGGAAGCATCGGAAGCTCTTCCATCGACATCTTTGCCGACTGACCAGATTGAAGAAGATGACGAGGACGACGAAGAGGAGGAGGAGGAGGAGACTCCAGATGAAGAATCGAGCGAGAGAAGCCTGCCTCAACCTGACGAGCCGGTGACAGTTACGGATGCGGAAACCGACATGGCCGTGGACTTTGAGGACGAAGAGGAAGAGGATATCGTGTCAGTCGCGAGGGCAGAAACAAATGCAGATGCAGATACATTCGGAGTGGACGAGGCTGACCTGGTTGCTGAGGCGAACACAATCCCCGATGAAGATGGAGGCGAAGGCAGCAACGATGATGAAGAAGAAAATGAGGGTGAGTATAACGATGGCGCCGAAGATAGCGATGGTGGCGACGAGGACGAACCTGCAGATGCTGCCGGCACACCATCGTTAACGGACGAGGAACAGGATCAAGATCAAGACCAAGAACTTGACCAACTGTCAGCTGTGGCAGCAGTGGATGAAGCCGAACAAGATGAAGAAGACATCAATGACGACAAAGAAGACGAGGAAGCTGACGAGGAGGAGGAGGAGGACGAAGAAGAAGAAGAACGTGAGGATGTTGAAGACGAGGGCGATGCAAATACTGATTCGGATCAACAGGAATTGGCGCAGGAGATTGAAGACGACGAGGGCGGTGATGAGAGTGATGAGAGCGATGAAATGGTCTTGCAACAACACGCTACGTCACAAGCTGGGCTCGATGATGCTGAACTGATCGACGAGCCGACTGCTGATGAAGAGGCATCGGTAGAGGCCGATCATGAAGATGAAGAGGATATCTCACCCGCTGCGTTGGATCCTCAAGATGAAGCCGGAAGCGAGGCCAACACTGAGGCCACGGAGGATGTCGCAGCCCCAGCTTCGACGGACGAACGAAGCGCTGTGAACGCAATCGCAGCAGCCGAGGAGGCAAGGCAAGCTAGGCAGATTTTATCAGACGAACATGCCGACAAGCAGGGCGAGGACTCGCTGTATGATCGCGATGTGGTGAGTTTCATCGGGCAAGTGCTACAGGAGAATGTGCATCCATGGCTGGAGCAAGAGAGTGGCGACCACATTGCAACAGAAGCTCACCTATCCGCCCAGCCTGATTCTTCTGCACTGAAGGTTTCCTTGGATGCTACTGTCACATACAGCGAAGAAGATGGTGATAATGACGACGATCTGAACCATGTTGAAACCACGAGCACAACGCTTATTGCTCAAAGTGATACGGAAGAACAAGAACAAGAGGCCATTCTTGATGCATCTGAAGAATTCCACGCGATTTCGGACGCCGCAATCGAGGAAGAAACAGAAGGCAATGCTACCAGCGACAAGGCGGCAGATGAGGACGGGGAAGAGGAGGAAGAGGAGAATCAGGACGACGCTTCACGTCGCTCCATGAAAAGGATGGACCTCCGCGCCGGCGATCAGATCCTGGAAGACGGCAGCGGCGATGACAAGATTGAAGATGCCGCTGCAACATTCGCACCATCACAATCGCCGTCGCCTGTGGCGACGGACGGCATGGTAAAGTTGGAAACTTCGGAAGATGCCGAATCCGACATCACGGTATCTGTCGTGACATGGAACCTGGCGGAAGAATCGCCATCCGAGGAAGAGGCCAGCTTCATTCGCAAGTTTCGTCGAGTAGGAGAGAATGGCAGCGAGCTAGTGCTCGTGTCTGGTCAGGAGTGCGAGAACATCAAGCCGCGAAGGAGCGAGGGTCGCCGGTCAAGAGAGTTCCGTCGGCTGATGATCAGGATGCTGGGAGCACAATATGTTCCGATCGCCATGCACTCGCTGGGCGGCATCCAATTCGGCCTCTTCGCCAAGCGCTCCTTCCTGGGCGAGATCAAGGCATGCAGTATTGCGGATGTCACATGTGGCATCGGTAACGTGTTTCACAACAAGGGGGCCATCGGTGCCTTCCTCGAGCTTCATCCCAGACAAGCCGAATCGCAGGATGATGAGTCCAACGCCACCCGTGAGGGCGACGAGAAACGCAAGAAAACGACGAAGGCGAACAAGGGCAAGAACAAGAGCAAGGCAAAAAAGCCGCTCAGGATGCTGTTCGTCACGGCGCATATGGCAGCTCACTTGAAGCACTCGGATGCTCGGGATTCCGACTTCTGGCGCATCATCTCCGAACTCGAGGCTCAGGCGCCGGAGAGATTTCAGACATCGTCGATGATCTCCGCAGACGACAGCGCGCTCGGCAAGAAGAAGTCTCGCACGTTGCTCGACTCGGTCGACAGAGCATTCTTTTGCGGAGATCTCAATTACCGCGTGGAGCTTCCACGCGAAGAAATGGAGCGCATCATTTTGGAATGGCAGGACACTGCAGATGACGGCAGCGACAGAGATCGCCGGCAGATGCTGCTGGATGAGATGATGCCGTACGACCAGCTGATCCGAACCGTGAGCGAAGGGAGGGCCTTCCCTGGCATGGCGGAGGGCAAGGTCAGCTTCGCCCCGACGTTCAAGTTCGACAGGGACACCGGCACGTACGACTCTTCGCACAAGCAGCGCGTTCCGGCCTGGACCGACCGAGTTCTCTTCAAGCCGTCAGGGACCAGAGTGCTCGAGTACACAAGCGTGCCGGCCGCCACCCACTCCGATCACCGCCCTGTGTATGGTATTTACCGCGTCAGCATGCAAAAGTAGAGCGAGCCGGAGGTTGCGCCTGAGCGATACGATCGCAGGTCAAGACTTTCTTCTACAGAGAGTATGGGATGTAGACTGCCATGATAATACGAAGACGAGTAGTTCAACATTAATGCTACCAGCGTATGGTGCGACGACATCACGCTCGTGCATTTTTCGAAAGGAGAGATCCAAGGCGTTTGCTCAGTTTGCGCAACGTCCTTGGCAAATATTCTATGGTGGTATAGGTAGATGCTCCTTTGCCGAGACGGACCTGTGAAGTGCGCAGCATTACAATGAACAGGACGCAACAGCAAGGATCTTGCACAAGCGCATCAAAGGCGATACGATGCAACATCGGCAGAAGTTGATATCAGTGTTGGTAGACTACCAGTAGTTGTCACATGATCTCAGATACACGAGAAAGAGTGCCGGGCACCAGAAATGAGGAGCGTTGGACCTGTGAACAAATGCAATGATGCGATGTATATGGAGCATAGAATGTGTGACGCTGGCAACAAGAGCAAGTCGCCTTGGTCTAGAGGCATGATTCCTGCTTCGGGTGCAGGAGGTCCCGGGTTCGATTCCCGGAGGCGACCTTGGCTTGTTCCTTTTGTTTCGTCCACTGGCGTTGTGCGCAACTTTTGCCTCTCTCAGCAGCCAACACCAACATCGTGAGCTGATCCTGTCTTGTCCGTTTTCCTCTCGTTAACGTGGTTGTCCACGTTCCTTCCCTTTTGCGCGCCACGTTTGAGATTCCATGCCGACAACTCCAACAACATTGGCACCAAGGCAGCATACTCTGCACATGCAATCCTTACTCTAGAGAGCACGCTCCACTCTCTCTCTCTCTGGAATCCACAAACCATTCGAGGAAGAACTAGACACGAGGGACCATGACGAAAAGCGCAGCAGCATTCCGAGCGTTGGCTCAGGCACGACGAACGTCACGTCGGTTCCAACCAAACCGCGCCATCCCAAAGCCCGTGATGGCTGATTTGTTGGAATCCACGATGGTGAGCAACTGAGCACGGTGAATGTTAACGATGTTAAAGATGAAGGTGAAGACGATGGTGATGATGATGATGATGATGATGGTGGATATCTGTGCTTGCGTGTCTCATTCTTGATCTGTACATGGCCAACTCATGACAAACGCAAGACGACGAAGAAACGCTGTCTCATTTCGCCTGCTGCAATTCCAATCGCATTCATCCCTGGCTGCGCTCCCAGAGATCACCATCGAGCTTCAACTTGCAACCCAGCCAAGTCATCCTGGTGCAAAACGAACGCATCAAAGAGCAGCTCGCGGACCAGGCCATGCTGGGACCTGGCAATCAGTTCCGCGCCCGAGACGCAAGCGCGCTCGCTGTCTTCCTGGCCGATCTGGAACCCACGAAGCGCGTCGATCGCATTGCCAAGCTCGAGAGGGATCACAGGCATCCGAACTACATGGCCACCTTCCCGATGGCATCGTCCTTCCTCATCGGCGAAGGACACGCTGCGACGATGATCAAGAACGTCGCGACCGACCTGATGTCGCACGTGCAGCCGACGCCCACCATCGAGCCCGTGCAGGCATGGTGTTACAAGAACTCGGGCCTTCTGGCCGCGTCGTTCGTCTACGCGGCGACGAGCCACGATCTCGCGTCCTGCATCATGGAAGGATTCGACGTGAGGCGCACGAAGGAAGTCCTGCGAATCCCTGATCGTTACGCCGTGCCTCTCATTGTGGGCGTCGGCTACGAGTTCGAAGAGTCCAGCACGTTCGTCAGAACGCCGCGACTTCCCGTGGATGAAGTTGTGTTTTCGGATACATTCGGCAGCCCGTTGGATCTCGATGGCGCCGATGAGGGCGGTGATGGCAGCGACGAAGAAGAGCTTCGAGAGGCTTCGTCATGAGGCGTGATTGCAATTGTGCGCCGGGCTCTGCTCACATCAGGTACGAACATTTACGACGAATGCGCCCAATCTGCTCTGTTGTATTTCATGTTTTATATGTGCTCTCGCCATCATTTTGATTTGATTCTCAGTGTGGAGAATTAAGTGCGGAGAGCTGCTGCGCACTGAATGTTGAGTGTTGATGTGTCCTATTCGTATGCAACATACTGCATGGCACTATACTCCTACGAGTGAGTGCATACTATGCGTATGACACTCCCATCCGCGAGTGTTTGCCATGGTTCAACATCAACAAAGACAGTCAATGATGAGATGCCACAAAATCCCGCGCAAAAAATTGGCACTATCCGAATGTGTGTGGGACCAGGTTCACAACGCGACACAATCACATCTTTCGAAAACTCCGAAACCTCTGCCTTCCACAATTGGATAACGGATGCACAAACATGAGAGACCATCAACATGACGTGCCACAAGTGACAAAGATGGCAATGTCCAAATTCAAACTCACTCACAACACTGCAACTCACAGTCAACTCAAAACCAAACCCCTTTCTCTGAATCGCACGATGTCACCACACTCCGCAACAACAATCCAACGATCCAAGACGCCGATCACGCGCGACATACCACACCACACCACGCCGATGATTCCTTCCGTACTCTCTATTCGTCATGGTTGGTTGAGCCCTCACGCGTTTCACGCAAACCTCTTTTGGTGGAGCAGATGTGGTTGTTGCTCACAAATTTGTTCACAACATCATTCTCAACAAATTCAAAAACAACAACAACAACAACAACAACAACAACAATCTCACAGATCAAATCAAACAACCAAAGTAGTGACGAGACTTAGCAACATTTGGACGCACTGTGCCAACACATGATCGCCATGACGCAACTCACCTTCCTCAGTAGCGGCCCAGCCATGATCCTCAAATTGGCTTTCATCTTTGCCGCCATCGCTGGTAGCAGCAGCAGCAGCTTTGCAAAGGCCTCGGCTGCTTCGTCTCAAGCTTCATACCTGCGCACATCTATGCACGCGGAACGACAGCAACAACCGAACACGGATGCTGATCAATCCAAGGGCAGCAGCGGCGGTAATGGAAACGACGCCCAGCCGACAACGGCGTTGCGTCGGCGACGACAATTGACCACTGTCGCAACGACTCAGTGTAACGCAATCCGACAGAACACGTACCTCGCAGAACTTCAGCTCACATACTCCTACGAGGCAGAATTCCAACCAGATAGTTCTCGGAGCCTCGGAGGCTTGCAAGATGCGCTCATCCGCGCCGTCGCGGAGGCGCTTAACGACTGCGACGCCA
This sequence comes from Craspedostauros australis, assembly GCA_026770025.1. Classification (NCBI taxonomy): domain Eukaryota; phylum Bacillariophyta; class Bacillariophyceae; order Mastogloiales; family Achnanthaceae; genus Craspedostauros; species Craspedostauros australis. The sequence goes on along the minus strand of JAMXDE010000012.1, from coordinate 1,666,982 downwards.
ATGACCGGCCTCTGTTCCAGGTCCGCACCGATGGAAGGCACACATTTTCCAAAACAGGTAAGTCTTCAGCCGCGCCAGAACATGGCTACAACACGACCACAGCAAAATCCACTTTGCCCATCTTTCTCACACTTTTTCATTCTACCACAACTGTTTTTGTCTCCACGCATGTGCTGCATTCCAACGACGACGACGATCACTTCGCCCACCTTGTCAATACTCCAGGTTCCTGTGTCCCCGAAGGCGCCGGCACCACATGCTCTATCATCAATGGATCAACGTTGATTCTGCTCGACAGCAACTCCAACCTGGCCAAGCGCAACGCTCTTTCCGCGATCGAAGCTTCTTTGGCCGACACGGCCTTCCTCAACGGATTCGACGCTTCGATCGCCAGAGCGAAGTACCTGAAACTGATCAGAGATACGCTCGTCGTCGCACCCCTAACTGATGGCAAAGACGAGGATGATCCAGACAGCCTCAATCCGACAACCACCAGCATTATCATCGCGTCTGCGACCGTCACATTCATCGCGGCGTCCATCTTCTGCTACGGCTTCATCCGCCGCGAGCGACGCTTCTCTCCCAATCCAACCATCCGCAATCGCTTCCTCGCGTCCCGTAGGTCGATGAGCGCAACCTTGGTCAGTCCCATGCGCCAGACCATCGAACCGAGGCGCCACTTCTTCCCATTGGAGGAGCCGGACCTGACCAAATCCTTTCCGCTTGAGGCGCTACCAGCGGCACGTTTCGACATTTCGGCTGGTCAATATGTCTTCACAGACGACGCCAACCAGCAGTACATCGACGACGGCAATGGCCTTGGCGAGAACCATCTCCATTCGCCAACCGTCACGAGCTGGAGCATTTCTGACATTTCATCCGAATCGGGTTCCATCCTCTCCGCGCTGTCGCGCACCACAAGCATGCTTGAACGCATCGAGGAATCCGAAGAGGAAGGCGAAACCTGGGATGATGGCAGCAGCAGCTACCAGCCTCGCGAACGGAAGCGACACCAGGCCCGCAAGGACAGCGAGAAGGGCGAGCGAGGCAGTTCCAAGAGTAGCTCCAAGAGTGGCAAGGGCAAGAAAGGCAAAAATGAGCAGAGAGCAAAGCGAAGCAACCGCCGCAAGGAATCGACGTACTTCCGCAAGACAGTGGAACTGTACGATTGCGAGTTCCAGAACCAGCCAAAGATGGAAATTTCCTTGGATGTGGACACTATCCCTGACGACGGTGACGATCGCGATGCCAACGCCAATGTCAATGACAGCGAAGAGGCAACGAACTCGAGCACAGACATCACCGATGGAAGCCAAGACAATGTTGAAGTGCAGCTCGTCTCCAAGGAGCCACACACTAGGAACATCGCTGCAGCAGTCGATAATCCGATCAGCATTGCTCCAGCTAACTCCGACTTGGAATGCCAAGACGCCGAAGAGAAAGACGAGAACGAGAACCAAGATGGTGGAACTCGACAATCATCCGAGTCACAACCTACAAATGAGGGCGACGTTGCCACAGAGCACGAGGCTCCATCCAAGCCTGATTCGTCACCAACCAACAAGGCATCGCTCGTTCCGAATGATCACACCGCATCAGGCGAAAAGGAAACTGATGTCGACAGCAGCGGCGAGGTGGGAAACTGCGAAGTCGTGCTGAGGGAAATGGAGCCAATCCAACATGCGAGTGCTGGTGTTGGAACACCCATGGGCGATGTTGTTGGGACCGACACCATCAATGTGATCGTGACACCTGAGAAGAAACAACCCGAAAATAGATCGAAGCAGGTTGCTCCAAGCACCCTGTAGCGACGCACCACTCCGGATGCGATTAAGCAAACGCACTTGTAGAAGTACTAGTAGTAGCTCATCACTCTATTTATACGTCTTATGCCAACGATCGTGATTCTGCCGTTGGTCTGCGCTATGGACCGAAAGTTTGCCGTACTTCGACGCCCTCTTCTTCTTGGTGAACCGAAGCAGTGGTCGCGATTGATTTGATCCATTTCAACTTGGAACGTCGATTGCCGCTCTTTCCTTTGATGTTTGGGTCTGCTCGTACCCACCCCAGACTTCGGAACAAGGATTCAGAGGCATCATTCCCGTGCCGTATGTACGCCTCACAGGCCTCCCCCCTGGATTCAATGATCTCGGTCGCTTCCTTCAGCAACGCCGTCGCATAGCCGCGTCGACGGTAGTCGTCGTCCACGTGCAGCATGCCAAGTGCGCCATTCCTGTACCGCAAAATGCAGGCCTTCAACGAACCGCCAACCTCAATCCCAAGGCTGCAGCAAGCACTGTAGGGATCCTGAAGCTGCTGTTCCACCATCTTTCTGGACTTTTTGGATCGATACGGCCACTGCATGTCCACCCAATCTCCATCCAGACCCGAAAGTTGCCGCAAGGTGGCACCGTCACCAAGATCGATCGGATCGAATGCTGGCATCACCTCGGCGTCATGCGGGATGGAACCGCCCTGTCCATTCCGTCGGTCATCATCTGATGCTGACAATTGCATGGCATTGCCATCTGTGCCGTCAGATTGTTCTTTGCCAAATACTGCGTCTTCCACCTCTCGTCGCCGTTGCGTTTTGGCATCATTCTCACCTCGATTGACGAACCGCGGCAGGCTGTTCTGCTGAGAAACGACATTCCCATCGACGAGCTTGTGCAGTGCGCAGATGAGGTGGTCGGACGCCGCCTGCACTGCTGTGGAATCTGGTTCGAGAAGCTTCATGGCATACATACATGCTTCCAGCGTCGAGAGGAAGTGCTCCTTCGGTTCTTTCCGAATCGTGTTGTAGATGGATTCCCGGTCAGAAATGAACTGCACCTTTTGGCATGCCGCGACCAACTCTGGCGAATGGCGTGCCATGCGAGCTGCTTGCGTCCATGTTCCATCGATCAAGATGAGCAGTTGATTTGCATCATGGTTCTGCAGCTGGGCTTGCTGTGATGGGTTGGCATCGTCATCATCATCATCATCATCTTCGCCATGCCGTTGCGCACGCTGTTGCGCACGCTGTCGGAATGCCGCAAGCTGTTCAGGGACGTCCAGCTGGATGGCATCCTCGTGAGGAAATAGCAGGAGCATGGGGGTGCCATTCTGAATGGCGCGGTCGATTGCTGGGATTCTCCGAATGTCGTTGAACTTGGATCCAACAGACACGTTGACCTTGTCCAGCACCAGCGGTAACAACGGCACGGTTGAGACCGTCTTGCGCCGAAACTCAGTTGGATGCTGCAGCACAAGCACTTCTGTCGAGGTCTTTATCTTCGCCTCTGGCAAGACGTCGCACATGCACTGCACCGGTGGGCGTCGGCATCCATCGCAGACCTCGCGTCGCGCGGTTTGTCGTTCCAAAGCCCTTCGCTCGCTCTTGGCGATGCTCGATGAGACCTTGAATCGAAGATCCGCATTGTATGCCGTCGTGCAAGGCAGGTTCCGGACGACCGCGAACACGACAAGCCACAGAAAGTGTCCCATTCGTGGCCTTCGCCTGTCCAACAGCGCCATCGTCCACCTTGCCAGTCGAGTCTTCGTAACTGCGTAACTGCGTAATTGTGTGATGGGATGGTGATGTCCCAGATCGCTCTGCCGAAGCCACCGCCAATGCCCATCACGTGGAGCCACCGCCACCATCACTGAAGTTCTTGCGGAGCTTCCGAGCTGCAGCGTTGATGGGTGACATTCTTCGGATGGACAAAAATGAGGGAAGTTGAATCGAAGTAGTCTATTCACTACTAACTCTATCTTTGCGGTGGAAACCGGCGTTTCACTTGATGTCGCGCGTATGTGACGGAGCAGAGTGCTCTGTTCTGCTATGCTCGATTCCACTCAGACTGCCTCTACTCTGGCATAGTGGGAGCGCAGAGAGGGCTTCTTCGGTGTTGGTGTTATAGCGGGGGATTGTATTCATGCGTTATATTGTGTGGTTGAGGAGAATGGCGCCGGTCTGTACTCGGCAGCGTCGTCTCGGCTCTCGAAATTCTCGTCGTCGAAGCAGAGAGCATGCTAGATATAGGACAATCTGATGCACTGTTCCATGCCGTGAACTCCCATGATGAGCGTGCCATCGTTCGAGAGCCTAAGTCTGCGACATCCCGACAGCCTTCGATTGTTGATCGACATTATCTTTCGCAAACGAAACTCGTCAGCGTCGCCGTTGATACCGTTCTGACTATCGTCATCATCGTCATGATCACCGCCAGAAGCGCGATCAGTATCGTTCGCACGGCCATCAATATCCTTACGAGCAACATCGCTGCTATTGTCGAGATTCCAAACGTGAAATTGGTGGTTCTCGTCCAGTACCACCAGCTTCGATGACCGATTGCTCATCAACGCTTCCTTGCCCCGTATCCCGAGCTCATGCTTCTTGCTCCAACCATTCGCCGTGTTCCACACAGCGACCCTCTGCGCTGCATCGATCGCGGCCACGTGATTCCCATTTGGCAAGGACGCGATAGTGTTGAAGACCCCATCCTCGACCGATTGGCATGATTCATCCTCCAGCGACCACTCGTAAATGTCCAGCCCCGTGGTGCCGATCATGGACATGCCGTCAAAGGAGAAAGACAGCGACGTCATCCCCGATGAGAATCCATCCAGACTCTGGACGCATTGTCTCGTTGCGACGCTCCACAAATTGATCACCGTGGAATTCTGATGCGCGGAAGCGACGATGGCGTCGTCGTTCGAGAAGCACATGCTGCTCACGAAGGGAGCGTAGAATGTTGCGGAAGGCTTTGCCGCACGCAGCCCTCCGCGCAAATCCCACAGATTGATGACATGATCGAATCCTGCCGTCGCGAGCAGCTCGCTGTTCCATGAAAAGACCATGGCGCACACGGATTCTTCAGGCCAATGGCCATGGATGGATGGCGTGATCTCACCGCAGCGTCTGCCCCAAAGTCGAATTCTTCCATCCGAATACCCGCACGCGATGTGGCCCGAATCCGACGTGATGTCCATGCACGTCACCCTGCACAATCGATTGACCTTGGCGTTGATTTGGCGGGGCCAAGGCGGTGGGGTTAGCGCCTGCGATTGCGATGCTCGATGCACCTCTTTGCATGTCATTGAGAAGTTGTTCCAGCTGGATCGATCCAGGTACGGCATGATCTTCGTCGACAGCATGTCCAGCGGTAAGTTGACGTCATTGCTTTCACCGCCAATGCTGCTGTTTCTATTGTTGTTGCTGCTGCTATTCGCGAACTGTGGGTGGCGTCGGCATGGCTCCGACTCTGCGTGACTGTCGCACATCGTGGTTCCCGGTGATGCGGCTTGTGTGGGTGAGTGGTGAAGCAGATATAAGTGTTGCTCGGCGTGCTTGAACTCCCCAATGATGGTCGATGTGGCCGTGCCTGTCTCTTCTCAGCGTGTGCAAGTATCGTATGGAAAGTGTGCTCCCCTCTCACCTGTTTTGTACGTCCTCGTAATCGTGGTTGTGCTCTTGCCCTCCAATTTCTTCTCCAGATTTGTTCCACTCTGACGAGGCAGATCATCCTCGTGTGCATCGCATTGTATCAATCCTCGTCCTCGTACATCCCATCGAACCGCATGGCATGGCATTGCGTCGCATTGCATTCCTTCTGTCTGTCTCCCTTTTTGTTCCGTGGTTTCTGTTGGTCCGGAGATGTTCCTGCTCGGAATTTGGGAAGAAAACGTCTTTGTCATTTGTTCGAGTCGTGCATACTGGTTGGGCGTAGTTCCTGTATTGACTTATTGGACCTATAATGCTCGTCCAATCATCATTTACTCGTGATTGAGGGGCTAGCGAGAAAGTTGAAGTTGTTGTGACGTTCGTTTTGGTGGTCGTGTTGGATGCGACCAGTTATGATCGTCTCCGGAGCCATCGGCACATGCATGGATGCCTCCGAAGATCCCTGGAGCGTTGGCGTCAAGGCAGACCAACGAACGTTCCCATCAGTCCTTCCACCCATACGACTACTAATGCACGCTCACACACATTCAAACACCAACCAAAAGACTCCGAAGCACATATCACTGTCGACTATAATACGTGCGAAAGAAAATATGCTTGGCTACACGATCACAAAGAGCTTCGCCATCCTCTACACTCTGCTGTTGGCAGCAACGGCGACCGATGGGTTCATTCCGAGACAACCATCAGCAGCATCAGCAACAACGATCGCACGCTCCGCCGATGCCTGCAACAACGCGCAAAACCACGGACATCCTGCATCGTGGAAGGCGGCAAAGACTTCCTCCACGGCAGTGCGATCCGCCGATGATTCCACGCAACCGTCCCTCTCCGATTCCGAACAGACCGTCCACGACTTTCTGCGACATCTGCATACCTCCGATCTCCCATTCCGCATCGTCGTCATCGGCAACGGCGCCATCCTGGAAAGCACCAACGTCATGGGCCCCAAATTCAAGCTGAACCAATCTCCCAAGAGCGGAAAGAACCTGGTCACCTTTGCGGCCGACGATGCGTCATTTGAATTTCATGTCATGGTGGCGGACGTGGCCAAGGTCGTTCTCAGCGAACGTGCGAGTCCGGTGGATCCAGACAAGACGATGCGCGTGCTGCGCATGAGCAACGCGGAGAGCAAGCCCATCTGCTCATTGATCTTGGCGGATCAATCGGAGGCTGCGGCAAAGTGGTTTGGTGGGATGGTGGAGAAGTACGGTCAAGAGTTTGAGCCGTGAGATCTCCGCGGACGACTCGCTGGCGCATGATATTCAAGCCACAGCACTACGAGTTATTATATTTTATATGATAGACTGCAAGAAATCTCCGAAGCTTGCCACTCTTGCCTGCAAAACAGAATGCAGCATCACTGGTGTTGTTTTGACTTGATTTCGTCAAGAACTTCACAAAAAACATCAATACAGTGCGTCTCTGCTGAAATACAGTGCTACCTTGGCGGCATCGCAGCACTCCCCATCATGCTTCACAATGCGAGACAGAGGATCCCAAGCGTGTTGTCATCTAAAGATGAAGTCACTACTCTGTGCAGTATCCTTATTGTGGGTGATCACAATGCCGCTAATCATGAATGCTCCACTCCACTCCACTCGGATTTGAAACAAAACCCATACTCTACTGTGCTCGTCGGATAGAGCATCAATCACCGCCGGTTTTCTGAAGCATAGACTGCACGTGTTCCCGTAATCTCTGTTGCAGCTCCTTCTTGTTTCCAGACACCTTGAGGTTGCTTGCCCGTAAGATCTCCTTCAGCTTGGCAACCGTGAGCGTATCGATGGGATCAGAAGCAGATTTCATGCGCTGTTTCTCCAACTCTTGACGCTTTCTTTCAATTTCTTTTGCTTTTTCATCGTCCTTCTTTGCATCAACCGACGCAGGTTCTGTTTCGGCCTCGGATCGTTCGGCTTCCATGAATCCATCCTTCCTGTCGACCGGGACAGCCTTGTGCCAAGGGGAATCGGTGTCCAGGAAGGGGACCTTGGTTTGCCCTGGAGATTTCGGCGCGTTGGGATCGACCTTCCCCGTGCTGGAAAATGGGACGGCGTCGCCATCTTCATCCGCCGTCCACTCGGATCCATCGCTCTGCTGCGTGACTTCCTTCAGGTAGCCAGCGTCGGTCAGCGCATCCATGGATTTCTTGGTCATGTTGAGACCAGACGAGAACATGTTCTTGTCCACCATGGACATGTTGATGTTGTCAACGTCCACGCCCATGGATGAGGCGTACTCGCGCACATCGAGCTTTTCCGGTTCGTCGTACTTGCGATGCGACACCTCGTCCTCGAACTCTTCGTGGTACACGCCATTCCAATCGTAATCCACGACATCGAAGTCGTCCTTCGCCTTCTTGATGAGCTTCTCGAATGTGATTATCACGAGGCGATGCTCTTCGTCGTCATCTTCGATGTCTTCGGGATCCAAGATCTCCCAGTAGGTTCCATCCGTCAGGATCTTGCCTCGCAGCCGCCGCGTCGGATCCAGAAGCTGGAGGGCTTCCGCGTCATTGGATTGCTTCAGCCTCAGATCGAGCGAATTGGACGTCGCCTTGAAGATGATGTCCTTCGCCTTCGTGGATTTAGGGACCTTGACGGTGACCTCGATCTCGAACGCCTCCTCATACCACGTGTAGTTCGTCGCGATGCCCCTGCCACTTTGCAACGGCCGCAAGCGCGAGAAAGTGGTTGGTTGAGAATTGTGTCCGCGGCCATCAGATGTCGCGGAGGAACCAGCGCTCGGGAACAGTCTGGAAAGCGGGATGAACGCCGTCGTTTGCGTTGCAACGAGCAGCCCGAGACCGAGGAAGGCGAGGGATGTGAAGTTCATGGTGATACCGACAGTAATAGAGTTGAGTGCTCGGTTGCGATTGCTTGATTGTATAATATGCAAGGATCTTCGCTCCCTTGCCACCTTCTCTCAATGCGTTGATGTGCCCACGCGTTGTTGTAGTAGTAGTGCCAAAAGAGAGAGATGGCGATGGTTGGCGCCAGAAATCTGCAGAAAGGCATCTGCCGCGAGGAAGAGATCTTTCGCGCAAGTTCTTTGGGAAGACATCACGACCAACTTTGGTCAAACGAGTCGATGTCTCTCGCTGGTTGGTGGGAAGCGAAAAGAAACACGGAATACGGAATGCGGAATGTCGAGCTTGGCTGGCCAGTAGATCCAAAATGACACAAAACACGATTCGAATCAACGATCGAATCACGGGACGAACGCACTCCCGTTTTTCGTCTCTTCTTCTTGTCACTTTTTGTTCCGTGGCTCCATCCGCCAAAAAATGACATGTTCGCGATGACGTCTCCACGATGACGTCTTCACGACGAACAAAACTGGGGACACAACGACTCGATCGGCTTGTTGCGTTTCTTTCTTTCTTACTCGTGCTCCGCATAGATTCACTCATCCATCGATCAATAACATGACGATGTCAGCGACGACGATCCCGAGGATGCGGTTGCTGTTGCAGCTTCTGGCTTTGTTGGGTTTGACAGCAGTGAGACATGCGGAGTCGTTCATCGCTCAGAAGCCATCATTGATGGGCGGCGCACGACGATCAGAAGTGAACAACGATGGTCACCGATCTGTTGTAGTACAGCGCATGACTACACCGCCAGCCTCCAAGTCAACACAATCTCATGCATCGATTCCGGCCACTGGAGATAAGAACTCTGAGGCAGACGAAGGCGGAAAGAGCAACGATGACAACACCGACACCGAACTCAAATTGGAGGATCTGTTCGAGGCGACGAAGACGGCGTCCATTCCGTGTGGTGCAGAGACGGCCAACGGGGCGCACGATGCTTTTCGATTCGAATGGGGTCGCTGGGTGGATGATGATGCCATGGAATCTCTGCAGGAAGTCATGGATTGCGTCCGTTTGGCCAGTGGTGCCTACGACGAACTGACAGCCAACACTGGAGACGATGACGATGACAGCTCACCGCCGCCAGGACGGTATCGGTTGGATGGTGGCGAGTATTGGGACATCATCCTCCATGTTCTGCCACCAGACGAAGAATGGAATGGCCGCTGGCCCACAGGATCGTGGGCCGTTGTCAAAGCATTGACCGGGGTTTCTGAGATCAGCATGTTGAGGGGACCTAACCGCGACGGGTTCTACACGAAGGCGACGAAGAAGTCTCTCAGAGGTGGCGGGGATGGAACGCTGGGAGGAGGAGGCGATTCCTTTGGTGGAGAAGACTGCGTCAAGTACGTGGGTGGAGCATTGAGGAGTTACAGCGGGAAGAGCGGCAGAACTACACTGTTGGAAGCGGTGGTGCGTCCGCCGGTTGGCACAAAGCAGATGGACGGCGATGGTCAAGATTCCAGCGAGATTCAAATCTTGGACGATCCCAATCGGTTCCTCACCATGGCCTTGCCAGTCGTTGACGATGCAATCTCAGAAGAAGCCGACGGACACAGCGATGGTGATCAGGCAGACGGAGAAGCCGGCGTTCCTGGCGAGGATGGTGCTGCGCAGGCTTCAAATCTGGGCGCCAAGATGGGTCTGACATTCGACAAAGTCGGAGGTCTCGATGATCAGCTCAATGCCATTGTTCGTCGAGTGTTGGCATCACGGTGAGTTGAAGCTGCCTGCGCCATGCACAATCGTTCAAATGAGGCTTGATTGTTCGCATGTATTGCGATCGCATCGTGCTTTGGATTGCTGTTTTCCATACACTGGCAATCTTTGCCATCCTGGTACACATTGTATGTGCACGATCTCATTGCGAACGCACCATTTTGCATTCCACTACGCGCGACCATACATATCTTCCATCTGCACACTGTACACCGTGCTCCACTTACATTGGCGACCACCAGAGCAAATCCCGAAGCCGCCCGGAGGTTGGGGGTGAGCCACGTGAGAGGAATTCTGCTTTCCGGTCCGCCAGGATGCGGTAAGACGCTGCTGGCACGGGAGCTGTCTCGGATGCTGGGAGCACGGGAACCGCAGATCGTGAACGGGCCGGAGATTTTGGACAAGTTCGTCGGAGAGGCGGAAAAGAACATCCGTGCTCTGTTTGCACCTGCCGAGGTGGAGTATGCGCAGGTGGGAGATGCGTCCGCCCTGCACGTCATCATCCTGGATGAGATGGATGCCATTGCACGTAAGCGTGGCACGGTCACGGGTGATTCGACGGGGGTGAGAGATTCCGTCGTGAACCAGCTGTTGGCAAAGATGGACGGCGTGAAGGAAGCGAACAACGTCCTGGTCGTTGGCTTGACCAACCGACCCGAACTTCTGGATCCTGCGCTGCTTCGCCCTGGGCGTTTGGAGGTGCAGCTGCGCGTGGAGTTGCCTGACGTTGCAGGCAGGCGTGATATTCTGCGCATCCACACACGGCGTATGAAGGAAGCGGGTGGGTTGAGTCTGGATGCTATGCAGCAGCTGGAGAATCTCACCGATGGGGGCATACCGGCAATGACAGAGCATTTCACAGGGGCTGAGCTAGCAGGACTCGTCCGAAGCGCAGCGAGCTTTGCGCTTGCCAGAACAGTCGAATCCAGCAACGGCGATGGCACAGCTATTGACGCCGATGCTGACGCTGGAACTGAAGCATCAGATGCATCCGACGGCATGGTGTCCGTTGCCGATCTGGAACAGGCTCTGATGGAAGTGCGACCAGCCCTTGGCAAGCAGGACGAGGTTCTCGTTCGACGCTTCCCGCACGGAATCAGCAGGTACTCCGCAGAGATGCAACGCACGATGCAATCGCTGAAACAGCTGACATGCACGAGCTCCAACGCGTTGCCAATCGATGACACCAAATCGCGCATCGAATCCATGCTGTTGGTGGGTGAAGGCAGCGGCGAAGGTTGTGGAGTGACGGCCCTCGCGTGCTGGGCCGCAAGTGAGGCCTCGGCGAAGGGTGAAGCGGATTACGTTCGTCTGGTGACATCGTTGGACCTCGCGGCGGATGCGGGGGATGAGCAGGCACGAGCGACCGCCCTGATCGATCGATTCACGGAAGCTTCGCAGATGCCCACGTCGATGCTGGTGATCGACGATGTGGACCAGATATGCGCTGGGGACAACCCCAGCGGGATGAGCAGCGTGATGATCGCGACGCTGCGCGCCCTTCTGCGCTCGCCGCCCGCGACGACGACGAGCGCGAGAGCCGGTGGGCACAGCAAGGGATCTGGCGGCAACCGGCCTCGACGCCTGCAAATTCTGGCCACTGTGTCATCCTCGTCCTCGTTGGCAAGTTTCAACGCCGTCTTTGACGAAGTTGTCACCGTTCCGCGCGTCACGGACGTCGCAAGTCTCACGAGGCTGCTGACCGACGGTTGCGCATCGTCAGGTCTCGTCATTGACGAACCCGAAAGCATGGCGCAGCTGACGATCGACAGACTAGGAAGCGTGGGAAGCAAAACTGCCCTGAAGTGGGCAGAAAGGGCCGTCTCCATGTCCAAGTTCAACAGCGAAGGTGTCGCAGCAGGGCAACAGACTGCAAGGAGTGAACGGGACACCACGCAACTCGCGTGTTTGAAACAACTGCTGCCAACACATCGAAGTAAGTGCTAAAATGAAGTTGAAGGCTCTGTATTATGCACTACTACCACTACTACTATTATTATTATGTGTATTAGGGTGCATTAGAGTGCGCATGGTCTAACTCTAGTGCGAGCATAAAGAACAACACGGTGATTGCCGTTAGCACAGGCTATCGAGGAAGCTAGAGTGATGCCAAGTTGAGGCTGAGTCCAAAGTGACGTCAGCAAATCAACAACAACACCGAAAACGCAGAAGACGTTCGCTGTTGGATCTTTCGCCCTTGATGTGTCGCAAATGCGACGTGTGGTTGACACAAAGCGAGCGCCGACTGCGACAGGAGACGACAGGCAACAAACGGGACTTGCAGCCACTCCAACGTCTCTCGATCGCCTGACGCCACGCCTCAGCATCACATCTCCCCAAGACATCACAATCATTGAACAACGGATCGCCGAGAGACCGTATTGCCCACTCCTAGACAACTCTGCCATGGTCCGACTGAGCACACCGGCGGCCGCGCGGCTGATGCTGCTGTGCTGCCTTGCGGCAGCAACGACGACGCAAGCCTTCTCCACCCAGAGATCCGCGTCCAGGGCGTTCTCGCCTTCCCAAAGATCGCCATTGTTGACACCGAGCGATCGCAAGGCCAGCGCCACGCAGCTCCATTTCTTCTGGCGCAAGAAGAAGGACGAGAGCGAAGCAAAGCAGGACGGAAGCAGCAAGGATGAGGTGGTTCCTGCAAGCACAAGCAGCCAAGCCACGCCATCGACGCCATCGACACTGTCTTCATCCACCACCACCACCACCGAGGTTGATGGTACTGCCGAAGCGCTTGCAGCCAGCGCGGTCGCGACGTTCGAGGCACATGCGGAGCCCGAACCAGCCGCTGACATCGAACCAGCTGCTGTTGAACCTGCTGCACCTGCTGCAAGGGCCAGAGCGAAACTGTCGCCTGAGGAGGAAGCCAAGCGTCTGCGAGCGGATGCCGAAAAGGCCCGTCTCGAGGCTGAGCGCATGGAGGCGGAGTTGACGCTGGGAAAGATTGCTAAGCTGGAGAAGAAGCTGGCGGTCGCCAAGTCCAAGGACTCCAAAGACCTCGACGCCTTGGAACGTGAGATGGACATCCTGCAGAAGCGTTTGCGCGGAGAGCCAATCACTCCGGCACCAGCGCCGGCGCCCGATGCTTCCAAAACGGAGGCTGCAGCCACTCCGCAGGGCGCCCCCATCAGCATCCCGACCGCCGATCCGTACACACAATACGAGCTCATCATGAAGCCGGACACCGGCAAGAACGACTCGCCCCCCATGACGCCGCAAGAAATCAAGGAGCTGGCTGCATCGATCGAGACCTCGCCTGGATTCATGAAGCAAATGCTCGCACGCATGACGAAGACGGACTACATCACCATCGCCGACCTCAACACGACCGAGGTGGCGATGCGCCTCAGCGACCTAAAAAAGAACGACCTCGTGTCGCTCAACCAAGATTTCGCCAAGGAAGAGATCGAGGAACGCAAGCGTCTCTTCCGGGAGAATCCAAATTACAAGCGGATCTATGAATCCATCAAGGCATCGTCCAGCGATGCTGACGATGATGCCATCGCGCTGCAAACCCTGCGCATGGATGCCTCGTTCTCCAATTTCCGCACGGGGTTCGGTGGAAATGTCAGCGACGTCTCCGGCTTGGGGGAGTACCTCACCTTCGGCAACGAAGTGGGGCCCATGATCGAGGTTCTTTCGACCTTCAATTCGTCGGCATTGGATGAAACGATCGACCGCTTCTATCCCGCGTGCACCCGAAAGGAAGGCAACTCCCCCACGATGACAGAGATTGAGAAATTCACGCAGGACATCCTCCCGAAGACGCAATTCGCCGCAACCTCGAAACCCGAACCTGTGCTTGGAGGCTTCGTCATACGAGGAAGCAGCAAGACCGAGGATGGCAGCGCTCTCATCGATTCCATCGACAGCGAACTGGAGAAATCCTCCCTCAAGGACAAGATGACCGTCCTCTACACCAACGATTTTTCCATCTTTGTGGATCCCGACGTCACATCGGATATCGGTTTCAATATGGATGACGCAAAACTCCTCTACGTCGTCGGCAACGACATCATCCGAGAGCGACGCCGAACGGCCCTGACCCTCACCACCATCCTTGGAATTTCCACCTCCTGGTACCTTTCCATCTTCCCGTTCCTCTTCAATCCGACCCTCTCCAGCAAGGTCGACGAGCAGCTTGCGTTGGTCGATGCTGGCATGACGCCGGACCTGTCATGGCTGACGGACCTGTCCATACCTCTCTTCGTCACATTCATCGGACTGCAGGTACTGCACGAAACTGGCCACAGGGTCGCCGCAGCAACCAAGAACGTACGTATCAGCATCAGCATCGATCATCCTGCGTGTTGATTGCATTGTGGCATTTTTGTTTTCAGAGAACAGACCAAGCGTTCCAAAATCACCGCATCACACAGCACCACCGCGATATCCTTGTGCCTTGTTATTTTCATGGAGGTTCTCACCGCAATTTTCTTCTTCGTTTCTTATTGTGGTTTTCGTGTTGCGTCCTCTCTCATCTTTCTGCTCCATCTTCAAATCGGCTCTTTCAACAATCGCAGATCGAATTGTCAATTCCAACCTTGGTGCCATCTTTGATCACCGGTGTGACAAGCGCCGTCACGACTTTCAAAACGCTCCCAAGGAACCGAAACGACATGTTCGATGTTTCCATCTCCGGTCCACTTTGCGGGATGATGGGATCACTGTTCGCCTTGCTCGTTGGTTCGCAACTCACAATGGTCTCTGATCCTGCAATCATGCCAGCCTTGCCCTTGGACATTCTGCGACAGAGCGCGCTGGGCGGTGGCATCATCGATGCAATCCTCGGCAACGGCGTCCTCAGCGTGCCAGAAGGGGCTATCGGGACGCAGGCCATCGCTGGCATGACCATCCCGTTGCACCCGGTGGCTGTCGCAGGCTTCATTTCGTTGCTCATCAATGCATTGGCCTTGCTGCCGATCGGAAGTAAGTTCGCTGTGTCGTTCATCCTTGCAGGGACCGTGTTTGCTGATCGCTCGTGTCTTGCCTTTGCAATCGAAGCAATTGGTGCTGGGTGCATTCTTCGTCGGAGTTGGCCTTCGCGACTCGCGCTGACCTCTACGAGTACTGCTTTCATTGCTCTGATTTTTTTTTTCTTCATCGAATCTCTGCTCACGTGCGTTGTCCTACTTCCACTCAACTGTTCCGATCCGCGCGATACCATTGTGGTACGTACCATGGCGACGACGATCCGATCCTGCGAACTCGCAGCCACTGACGGAGGGCGTATGGCAATGGCGATGTTCGGAAGACCAGGCAAGCTCGGAATTGGCTTGCTATTCCTCCTCATCGCGCTATTTGCAGGTATCAAAGGATCCGACTTGTTCCTGTTCTATTTCTCCTTCATCGTCGCATTCCAGTCGGGCAATGAAATCCCCGCGAGGGACGAAGTGACCCAAGTGGAATTCTCACGAATCCTCGTCGCCACCGGGGCATACGTTGTCGCCGTGCTGGCCTTGATCCCGATGTAATGATGATACTCGACCGTAACTAAAGCTACTCTATTCTATTATATAATTTAGTTTGTTCCCTGGTTTGCTCTGTTCGTGTCTTGCTGTACCAAAATCTATGACATGGGGAGCTGCGGGTGTGCGTCACAGCGTGTCTGTCTGTCCATGACTTTTTGAAAGTCGCTTTTGTCGCAGACAGTATTCCGATTCGAGACAAACAGTCACCACATCGAAACCGAGGAAAACAGACGTTGTTTATGACAATTTGAAAATCTGGAACTCGAGGCAGTGGCACGCTCGTCTGGAAATCGATCCACGCTGCTTCCGCCGCCTTCCGCATGCAACCAAACAAACACAATGACACAGCACCAACGAAGGTCACAACTCGACGAGCACGCAGAGATCTACCATTGGCGCTGAAGCAACGGTCCACCATACATCACGCCCACGTGCCCAGTCTTTCGAACAAGAAGAGAAGAGCAATGGAATCATTTCGCGCGTGCTTGTTGTCGTAGGCATGACAACTCAGCTTAACCTCGTCCATCAGCGCGCGCCGTTCCATTCTCTCTGATCGCACCAGCACATTCGGCTTTCATCCATGATGCGAGATTTGGTCCCAGGCTTGCCGGTATGGTCGCAGTGGGTTGGGCGTACTCACTACGATGCCCATGATGGCCACGATGGCGACGACAGCACAACAGCATTGGCATCAGACGAAGTCCGGGTAGATGGTGGTGAATGATCCAACATCGACGATCAAGCATCGATGATCTGCGAGCCTGGAGCAAGAAGCAGCAAGACATCATTGGTGGGCAAGGGCGGACGAATAACCAACAATCAACGGCGAGCAACCATGGACAAGCAACGGTGTCAAAACAACTTTCGCAACACTCAGCCCAAACAATCAACGCAGCAAGAGCGGCGCAACTGATCAACGCAAAAACGACCAACAATGAGAATCCAGCAATGAGTTGAGGGCAATTGCGAGCCTCTATGACGAAAGGTAAGCCCTGTGGACGCTGTCGTCTCCCAGAATCCTCAAGCTTTGACGGTGTCGTGAGAGGGGAGCAAGGCCGTATCCATTTCAATGATAGTGCGTTCCATCTCCTACGCAGACCATTCGTTCCTATCAATTCTGGACACCCACACGGCGAATGAATTACAGTACGAAGAGGATCTCGATGACTGGATCAGCCCGCAAACATGGTCGATTTCCTTCCAACACAGGCTCATGGCGATTAGCTCTCTACTATATGCCAGCTCCTTTTGTGTCCCATCCTGATGACGCAGTCCACAAATCACGCATCTGGTCAATCCCGTCCTGATATTTTCTCCTGTGTATTTCGCATGGACATTTCGTCACAGCACGCGGCATCACGTGGCATCACACAGCATTGCACCTCTCGTGCACCAGAGAAGTACTTTGCACACAGTCATGGTGCACACTGCTTGTGTTTCCCTGGATAAGAATGGCGGCATCACCAATCCACAGCACAAGGCAGCAGGCCGGACAATTGTGTTGCTCGACTCGGGAACGGAGGAGACGGCTGGCGGTGGTACGTATGGTCGAGGAGAGTGCCCCGCAAGCGCGCTGTTTTGTCCGCAGAAACTGCGAATCGGCGTGCTCGTCTGGACAGATGAGCCTGTTCGCCACAAGAGCATTGTGCGATTTCAGGACACCACGAACCAAGTGACACGTGCGCATCGAATGGCAAACAGATACTCTGACTATTCTGTGCTACTCTAGCAGCACCCTTTTTTCCTTCGTGGTTGTTCTAATTCCTAAATTGATGCTGCGGTTGGTGTACCGTCACGGCCGCTTGCAGCTACGGTTGTCGCCTTCGTACTTCTTGCGCTTGGCCAGATTGAACTCCTTCGTATTGTCCTGCCTCAAGGCTGCAGATACCTTCTCTCTCGCCGTTTTGTCATGAGAGATGAACCAGCGACCTCCTACTCTCGAAGCGGACTCGGATCCGGGTCCCGAACCTGTCTGCGATCCTGAGCTGGGCTCATTTTCGAGAAATCTCCCACCTCGTTGCTTGACTTGATCAACGATCTTTGCTGCTATTGTTGTCTTCTCACACTTGGTGATGCCTTCTTTCTTGTAGATCGGCTTGTATTTCTCCACGAGCTCTCTGTACCATCTGTTGCCTTTGTGTTCGGCAGGACCGCTGCCTCTACCAGAGAGTACATCAAACTCCGTCTTGTCAACGAAGATCTTTTCCTTTGGGGGAGGTTTCCTTGTCCCTTTGGAAGCCGTTGTCTTGCTCCGCTTGGTGTGGCCCATCATCTCTGTTGGCTTTGGGCACTCCGTGGATTCATTGGGCTTTACTTGCTTCATGGAATGAATTGTCGACTCTTCTTTTTTGTCTGTTGCCACAGGTGGACTGGCGTTGATGTTGGAGCCGGAGTTATTGCTGTTGGCGATATCCTGCGGATGCGAGTGAATGGAAGATGCATGCATGAAATCGATTTGGCGTGGGGGTTGTTGATCTGCGACCTTTCGGCGCTTGTCATGGTGCATTGCTGTTATTGGAGTACGGGGCAGGGTGTTCTGCAAAGGATGAAGTGATTGCAAACCCTTACCATAGTTCCAGCGTGATGCGAAATGCTTACCTTCGTCATGATGATCGACGGAAGAACCGATTCTAACATCAGCACCAGCGATGCAATCGTTGTTCTCTTCACCTTTCTGGCACGGCACCGTCACCTTGAAAGCACCAGGCGAAACACGATCAATGCCATCGGTGTTATCCTTGCGACTAGCTGATTTCCCGCTTCTAGTTTGGACCTCAGAGTACATTGCTGATCTTTCGGGAACTCTTGCTATTAGTCGCGCCGGAGTAGCCACGGCTGCTGGCGTCGACACGAAGGCAGCCGCTGCCTGCCGTCCACCACCACCAGCAGCAGCAGTAGCAGCAGCAGCCAGATCACAAAGCTTGCTGTCGACGTGCTGCGTACTTGTGGAACGTTCTATCACAGGTGATTCATGGAAAGTAGGTGTTGGTTCCTGGTATTGGTACAACAAAGGATGGGAGCTGCCCATCAAGCGATCGGGCGCCATCGGCCACGGTGCAGATATGGGCGCAGCGTGAATGGACGGAGCGAAGTCAGCAGTGTAGCCACATGCGGAGGCTGCTGCTCTGCTTGAATTGTTGGCATCTACCGTCGCGATGATGGTTGGCACTTCTCGGCCTGCGTTATGATTGTTGACGTCACCGTAATGAGCAACGCCGCCTGTCTTTTGGCATCGTCCGTCAAACATGGCCTTGTCGCCCGGTGGCTTGCGCTTCCTCGTTGCATGATCCGTATCAGTACTCGTACTTGTGATAGCGTTGTCAGCGACTGGGCCACCGAGTTCGAATGTGTGCAGCTCGTTCTGTTTCAACCCTTGGTGCTGTCGCTGATGTTGATGTTGTCGCTGATGTTCCCGATGGAAGCGACGCAGACGATGATTGGTACCATGCGATGGGTCTCGTTGAGGGTAAGTGGCAAAGGATGTCACTGGATTGGGCGCCCTCCCAACTGATCGAGATTGGTTGTCTGTGGTAGCGCCAGCTTCAGCTTTGGCCGCGGCACAATGAACATTGTTGCCACACCCATCACCGTTGTCAACGTGATTGCTCTCTGTGGTGACTTCGATCGTCTCAATGGTGTCGATCGATCCGATGGAACTGCCGATGAGCTCTTCCAGAGGCGTGGTACTCCCCACATCGTGGAACTTGCCTCCCAAATCATCCATCGTAGAGGATCGGGGAATTGCGCGGATGCTGCTGGAGTTGGAGGAGTTGGGATCTTTGAATAGGTCAAAGAGTGTATCGACTGTGCCAGAAATAGGTCGACTGCCGAAGCATGCCATGATCCTTGTGTTTGACAGGTTTCTCGGATGGTCGGCGTCGATGTTGGAGTGTTCGAGTGTTGGAGTTCTTGATTGTTTGGCCATTTGCCGACGTACTTTGGCATTCAGTAGTCCTGTCAGCCTTGCTGCCGCAGCTCGGTCGAGCAGTGTGAAGAGAACAGCTCGCCAAAGCAGTGATTCCGTCGTAGACTTGCGAGGAAGTCACGGCGGGCTGCGTTGGCTTCTTCGGGTGCGTGGTGGACCGAGTATGCTCTGGGATGTTGTTCGAAGGTTAGTTGGTGCAGCACACGGTATGTTTCATCGTTGTGTCAAAGGCTTCGGTCGCGTCTGTTTAATCATCGGGAGTCCGGCGTGATAAGTGATGTTTGATACCATGCACGGACGAACGGGAGAACTGAGCAGCTGATGTGTTGCCATGTGACGAAGGAAGGAGGCGATGTCAACTGATTGAAAACGGGTGACGGAGAACGAGAGTCTGATTGATCGATGAATGTTGGCAGGCAGAATTGAGAGGGGGGTTGTTGTCGGACGCTGAGCCGTGAAACATGCGCGAAGGAATTCGCGAAAAAGGATTCGTCGGAACCTCATGCCATCGAAGACCTGTGGAGAGGTGCGAGGAAGAGAGCGAGAGCCGACGAATGATGGAGAGAGGGGGAGATTCTAGCATTTGCGGCCCAATGCTCAGAGGCGCATCAACTTCTTGCCGCCCCTCTTTCCTCGCTACAGTCGATTTGCATCCAACGTCTTTTTGCCAGGCTTTTGCTTGCTTTTGGATCCGGTCTCGCGTATGTTCCCGTACTGTGTCACGCCTCGTCATCAGGTGATTCGACCAACAGAATATCCATCATCGGCGAAGTACCGAGTGACGGGTTGGTCCACAAACTATTAGGCGTTGGACATATAGTACCGACTTTTCGTGTCTTGCACGACAAACAGACGTGCAAAGATAAGTCCACAAGTATATACATCGAGCTGTTGTGCGATGATTGACACTATATATAGTGTCTGCGGTGTTCATTTTCTCCCAACGAGCGACAACCATCGCCAAATATATGGATTCTGTGGAGCACAAGTCGCGTGGCTTGCCCGTGTTGGTGGAGATGAACAAGCTTTCTGTGATAGTTGTTGCGATCAATGGCGTTAGTTGTTGGGACAGTTATGATGTGGGAGATTCCACCACCGATGGTGAACACCACTGGCACCACGGTTGTCCGCGACTGCGGCTGCGATCAGCAGCACACGAAGCGACAAAGAAATTCCGTGGACCAATCTATTTCGCCAACGGTGAATCAAAACCACCCAAAGGCCCAATGCCCAACGCACCCAGAACGGAAAAGCCGTTGGCGACGAGTGGAACAACACACCGGTTTCAGAACAACCAAACAGGGAGGAGAGCCGAAGTGCGCGTCCAGAGAGAGAGAGAGAGAGAGAGAGAGAGAGAAAGAATAGATGATGTGGAAACCGACCTTCCTCGTCGATTTAGCCTCGAGGGTCTACGTCGAGGAAAGGTGACCAGGTGTTTCCTCCTTCTGATTGACATCTCCAGGGATTGCTTGTGAAGCCGTTGCCATCGTTATCTGCATTACCTCCAACATAGCCCGAGTCCAGTCGAGTATGGCGTACTGTTGTCGATATCTCTCCACACGCTTTGGTTTTCTCCAATTAAGATGTCCCTGTCCGTCAGCGGTCGTTTGTTCCTTGAAGTCCCATCGCGCTCTTGCGCAACAACTATCGCAACTGGATGGCTATGGCAAAATCTGCGTGTGTGCGAGCAAGAGCCTGCTCCAAAGAGACACAATCTCCAGCGCAAGCCGAACCGGAGTCGTGCCCACCACAAACACCGACTGGAAATGTGATGTTCTCTGCTATACGTCGTCTTGTGGGCATCTTTGCGTTTCTGAAATGCAATCAGGAGGATCGGTCCGTGCGCAGCCGTTCCCATGTCGCTCGATGCAGTTGTTTGTGCGGTTAACATATATATGCTTCACATGGCAGATCCAACGCCCCTTGCATGCGCCGAGACTATCATTCATTCCGAATATTCGCAGAACTACAATGAGATCGCGCGAATCCAATGTGTGTCGCGCGGCGAGATGATGGACAGCATGATGTGGTATCTTGGCATCATGTGAGACGAGCAAGGACCGAAGCGCGAGAAGTGTGATGTGCGACTTGTGAAGCAGCTGCTGTTCGGTTCTTTTGCACTGTTTCTCCACCTCTCCTCTTTGTCTGGGCCTGTGTATCTGTTCGTGGCTGAGTCGTGTCGCGCCTGCAAGTTCAGTGTTGTTGTTGCCATGAAGGTTGTGTGAAGGCCGGCGTGCTGTTGTTGTCATGTGTTTGGGTCCCACCTCCGCCTGTTCTTGTGATAGATGACGAGAACGCAATAACATCGGTTAGATGGCCACGTGTGCTCTTTGTGTCATTTGGAAAGAGAGAGTCTATTCTCCTGTGTTTGTTAATATTACCGCAACCGTTACAATCGCTATTCACATATTCGTTATATGTATTAAATTATAAACCACCGTAGCTTCCAATTCCATGATACGACTCAACTTTCAACACACCGAATTGATCACTGCCGTGGTACTCTGTGGCGACACGGGTACCATCATGACAGAAAGAACCACACAGCGAAACAACACAGACTACACACAGCACACCATTCCCAACCACACACACACACACACACACATGTCACAACCTCACGCAACTGGATTGGTATTATTGGTACCATACGATCACATCATAGCTCGCACGACATGGCGTGATGCTTGCACAACACGGCTGATCTGCTCTACGCATTCGAAAGCACCACATTCGGATTGGCGCGTGAATATTGCTATCCCCGCTGTGCTTCCTCACGATCGTTCGTGAAGCAAGAGCTGCTGCCGTTGCACAAACCGAAACCACCAACGCACATGGCATCGAAACCACCAGTCAATCCGTCATTGGCCGCCGAGCAAATCCATCGATCGATCGATCGTCCGTCCATTGGTCATTCATCAATCATGACACGAACAACTGCGATACCATTGGCAGTAAAATGGACAGCAACATGGACAGCAACATGGACAGCAACATGGACAACAACAAAGCAAGCGACAGCGCTGATCCTTCTGTTACTTCTCCAAGCACTGCTGTTGGTGCACGTTGCAGACGCGTTCGTTGTGGAGCGATCGAGCAGAGGTCCATTGGCATCTTCCAGCTATGTGGCTTCCTTTCGGTCAAATTCACACGCCATGCAATCTGAGACCGTGCGTGGCGGTGGCTTCATAGCAAGGCATGCTCCACATCTGCATCCACACCTGCAGCAACGTCAGCATCGGCACAAGTGGGAAATCATGCAGAGCAGATAAAACACTCCCACGTCGCTGGCAGCCACAAAACGATCAAGCACAATCAACGACACCGGTAGAGACAAGGATGAAAACGAGGACATACTCGGCGGCGCAGCCGGCGACTCCTCATCGATGCTCTTTGGGATCCCAACAGACGTGATGCAGCCCCTCGCAATCTTGCTGCTGTCGCAGTTCATCTTGTTCCTGGGAGTTGGCGCAGTCATCCCATCCATCCCGCTGTACGGAAAGGAAATCGGCCTGTCATCGGCGGCAAATGGAATCGTCATCTCAGCCCCGGCCGTGGCATTGCTGCTTGCTGCCAAGTCCGGCGGCACCTTCGCTGATCGTGGGCGCAGGCCAGCCATGCTGATCGGCATGGCGGTCATCGCAGCCTCAGATGTCGGCACAGCACTGGCCACATCGATCGCGCCGCTGGTCGTCGCCCGGCTGGGATTGGGATTGGGACGCTGCGTGTCGGAAGCTGGCGAACGCGGAATGCTTGCAGATCTGGCGGGACGGGTGCCGGACGTTCGAGGCAGGATCTTGGCAGCTCAGCAGGCCGTGGTGGCACTGGGGATTGCCATCGGTGCGCCCTTTGGCGGGGTGGTGGTGGAGCAGTATGGCCCTCGGGCCTCGTTTCTTTGCGTGAGTGCTGCGGCAATCGTGGCGCTGTTGATGTATTGCTTTCTTCCGGAAACGACTGGGATTAATGCATCGCGGCAGCTGGAGGGTGAGTTGCAGAAGAGCAGCGCCAGTGCCAGCGCCAGTGGAGGTGCAGGTATCGACACAGACATGGGCATGGCCACGGACATGGCCGCCGAAACGAACAAGCGGACTTCTTTCATCGAGTCCATCTTCATCGCTCCACCGGAAGCCGTTGAGAGTGCGACAGGACCCCAGCAACAGAAAAAGAAGAGAACGCAGCAGCAATCGCAGCAGCAGCAGCAGCAGCAGCAGCTGGAAGAAGAAGAGGAGGTGGGATGGGGGGAGCTGCTGCAGAATAACTCATGGAAAGGCTTGGCGCTGTGCCAGGTTGGTGCCACGTTCGGCTTTGCCGCCAAGATAGCAAGCATTCCCATCCTGGCAACAGCAGTACTTCCTGGTGGAGCCGCTGGTGCGGGCGCGCTGGTATCCGCGTGTGGGTTGAGCGGGTTGCTTGGTGCGCCGTTCGGCGGCTGGTTGACAGATCGCACAGATGCCAGGTTCACCGCCCTTGTCAGCGGAGTCATCAGCAGCGTTGGATTGATGGCCATACCGCTGGCATTGAATGGCGATGTGGACGCAATACTGCACACCACGAATAGCCTCGTGCTTGATGCGCCGCTTCTGGGTGGGCAGCTGACATCTTCGGCCATCGCGTTCACATTGGTGGTCCTCGGCTGGAGTTTGGGCGCAACAGCGCAAGGACCAGCTCTGACGGCCTTTGCCCAAGAGATGGCGCCACTGGGATCAGAAGCAACGGCGCTTGCTCTGCCTCGTGCGGCCGGTGATGCCGCGTACATCGTGGCTCCGTTCCTTCTTGGTCTGGCTGCCGATTCGATGCCCACCCTTCAGGGCGTAGAATGCGCATTTGCTGGCCTGGCCTCCTTGATTGGAGTTGCGCTGTTCCTCGCTTTGAGCGATAGTGATGGCGATGGCGTTCGTACTCGTGCTCGTGCTCGTGCTCGATCCCAGAAGATGGATCCATCCTCTGGCCCATCCGCATTATCGTGATGGATTCCAGCTCGATGCAGTGCGCAGAACGAGCAGGGATGCAATCAATCGATCAATCAATCGATCAATCAAAGCATACGTAGAGTGTGGTGCTCCATTTGTAAGCGCGGACGTAATCAGTGCTTACTCTTATGATGTGCATTGATTGCTATGGTGCTTGTTGTGGTGCATGTTGTTTGCATGTCTATGTTATGTTAGGTTGGGTGACTTCGCCTTCCACCACTTCGTGCGGCCCGTGCCATCTTTGAATCCTTCGCTCTCTTCTCATAACCTGCACGGAGTTCGAGTTTGGGAGAATCGCGCAAAAAGAGCTGCTGTGACGAACACAGAGGGCGACAATGGCAATGGCGATGTTTTATGGTAGGTCGTACATGGAGCTGCAGCGCTCTGCATCTATTCCCAACAGCGCAAGACAATGGGAGTCGAGTACTGCTGTGTTTGCTTTGAGCATGGGTGCAGACTTCCCTGCTCTCTAATATTATGTAATAGGTGGGAGTGTACGAGTATAATGGCACGGGTAGGTAGGTAGGTAGGCAGGGAGGGAGGTGGGTAGGTAAATAGGTAGGTAGGAACAGTGTCAAATGAACCATGCGTTGCGAACTGTTTATGCATCGGTATGCGCTGGTGTGAACCGGTATCAACTGATATACGCCTGTGAGACTGCAGGAGTGTCCTCTTGGCTAAGCTACACCTCTTGCCATTGCTGCACATCGCTCGTGTATCCTTCATCTCCCACACGGCTAGATGACACAACAATGTCTGCAGGGACGGTGCTGGAAGTGGTCATCGCGTCGCCGTTGTCAGTGGGGAAGAATCTCTTTCCAAGGAACGACAACTGTTCTGGAGATTCTCCATTTGTCGCGTTAGTGGCAGTGTCCGCATTCATGCTGGTATGGAGGCTGGCAACCACATCCGCAGAAGTCGTACCCGCTGCTGTACTTGCTGTCATGTCTGTCGCCACACTGGAGTCTCTACTTGAGTGGCTTGTGAAGCTGCTACGCCTACTTGTGTCGCAGCTGGATTCGTCACGACGGTAGCAGTTCCTACTGCCCACTGATGCATTTCCTCTGCACAAATCCTCTCTCTCGGCTTGGGCAATAGGCAATGCTAGGTATGGCTTGGTGGTTGCGGTTGCGGTTGCGGTTGCGATCGTCTTTGATTGTGTGCTTGGTTGTTCTGTTGCTGCCTCCGCCTTGGAATTAGTCTGACTCTTCTGGCGGACGACGCGTTCGTGCAGCTCTTCCTGATCTCTCAAGAAGCTTGGATGACGATAGGATCCTCGGAATGTGGCTTTGCATTCTCTAATGAAGCCATACAGCTGCAGCTGTTGATTGCGCACAAATATCAAGGGTAAATGGTACACGGGCAAAAGGTAAAGGATACGAAAGGATTAGGGGAAGGGGAAGTGTGAGTATAAGAGGGTTGCCAGCGTGGTAGGCCACACGATTGATGGCACAGGAGTATGCTGGTGCGTTGGGACAATCGCGAAAGAGCACCGGGATGGCAGGTACAAGTGGCATATTGATAGAAGTACCGCACTCGTATGGTACGTACCTGCCTGGTGAAGCTTCTGAACTTGGTCTGTCTGAAGTAGCGAGGCATGATATGTTCCACGAATCCATCGACGCTATGCACCTTGAATGCTTTTCCGTTGGCAACCCAGGATACGATGTGCTCGTTGCCGTCTGCCGCGGCATCCCGGAGCATGCGATGGAGTTTGCATGGGAATGTCTTGTTGTGCCTGTTCTTGCGCCGAGTGGCCTGTCGCTTGGCATTGGAGATCGCCTGCTGCTTCTGAAGCTTGGCGATGTCAAGGTTGGGGAGGAAGACCCTGGGAGTGTGGTTTGTTGTCATCATCATCTTGAGCGAGAACGGGATCGTCAGCGTGAGCGTGAGCGGAAACAGAGGTGAAGAAGAGAGTGAATGCTACTGGAAGTGGTACTGTGTTGCTGTGTTGGTACGAGTAGTGCTGAGATGCGGTTTGTGTTCTGTGGTTGTTGCGGATTTGAATATTGTGAGAGCTGTTGGGTTTGTGGGTGGATTCGCAGTTCGATCTGTTTTGTCCTTGAGTACTCGCAGAGTGGGGTCCGCGTAGAGTGGAGTAGAGTGGAGTATAGGGAAGCGGGGCAATCTCAGTTCTGATCTTTCAGTGGTCTTTCTCTCTGGTCTTTTGCCGTGCTCTCCTTGGATTTGTCCGGTCTTGGCTATTGACGTGTGCCACCTACTCCATCCTTGTCTGATCTTGGTAGCGTTGGATTCGTATGGTGCGTACACACTTCGCCTCTCCTCTCCTCTTCTTGCCGCTTCTTCCCTTCCCATTTCGTCTCCGGTTTGCTGTCAGGAATACTCGCAGACAATCTCCGTGTAGAGTCGAGCAGGACGCATCGGCACGGGCGCGAGCAGCGACTATGCATCGAAAGGGGACAATCAGTCAGCCAGTTGAATGCCGGGTGAACAGACAGACATGCAGATACGCTGAATTCGTTCGTTCGTTCGTTCGTTTGGTCGTGTCGTATCGTGTCGTATCGTGTGTATCGTGTGCGTTGTCCGTTTTTGTGCCTTCCTTCACCACACTCAGACACACATGTACTTGCACAGAACTTAGAGTACACGCCGCTGCTACTGCCATCGCCAACTGTCCCGAGAGTCACCTACTCTACAACCGCGCCTCCACAGCCATGATGTCATGTACGCCTCCAGCTACAATTGCAACTATATCTACACCTGCGCTTACACTTACATCTATATCTTAGATTGCAACTCAATTGCACGAAGCACGAACATCGCTACTGATGCGACTGCGTTGATTGATGGTTGAACAATCAAGGTATTTCTGTGGACTTCGGACGTATTCAACATCACCTCCAGTTGCAACGACGACCTATTCATCTTCTTTCATCGACAACAACAGCAGCAGTGCCAACAGCAGCAACAGCAGCAGCAAGCACAGTATCAGCATCAGTACCAAGGTCACAACCTCAGATCGCCAACCATTTCGTTGGACGCACAGAACACCCTCCTCATGTTGGCTCCGTTAGCATACTGGACCCATACTTATTGGAGGTGGTCTTGGGTTGCCTGGATTGGTCGCCAAAGGTATGAGTTTACTCCTCGCAGGCCCTCCACAAGATCCAATTGCTACCATCTCTGGTGTTGTGTGAGGGATTGCGTCTGCATGCAATCTGGTTGCCAACCAACTGTGTTCCGCAGGAGCCGATTTTGGCAGAATGGCACAGCAGAGCAGGGTGGAGCAGATCCGGAGAGTCGAGAAGAGGAGGTCAGGGTGCAGAAGAGAACGGATCCGAACAGGGAAGGGCAGAGCGAAGCGAGCGTGGCGGAGTCCCTCTGTTTGTTGTCTCACCGACATTTGTCGTTCGATGTTGTTGCGTCGTATCTGTTGCACTTGGTGCAGCTGCCCGATGGGATTCCTTGTGGTGCTTCGCGGACACAGCTAGACCTGCATTTATGCGAGTGTGCCTGTTTGTGTGTGGAAAACAGCATTCGAAGAATGGCGAACTCTCATCCAAGGAATCCGACGACATGCTAAGCTCGGAAAGACGCGATCAGAGTGTTCGCTGGAGAATCGTCATGGTGATTCCTTGTATTTGACCAAGGGCAGAAGGAACAATTGAGAGCTAACATCTGAGCCCCTGTGATTGTTGAACTGTGAATGAAAGCAGCGCAACGGGTCTGTAACAACGAGCAGTGTCAATAGACTCATACGATCATATGTTTGAGGGAAAATGATTGGTGGAAGCGCCACATTCGTGACAGGATGGCAATAAGATGATAAAATTGCTGTATCCGCCGCGAGCGTCAACAATCCCCATTGAAGGGCTGTTGTGAAAGTGCGCAAGTGTCCAGTTCAACATGATTGAGAGGTGTTTGTGACTGTTCATTGACTCGGTAGCACTTTCGTTGATGTTGTGCTTCCCCTCTTCCACGCCGCGGTAGTACCGGGGCTGGTGTCGTTGCTCTTCGAACTGCAATCTGGTTCTGCTCTTGTGGTCATGGCATGGTGTACGGCCTGGCGTGGTGTGGCACCTCCGCTGACACCACTTCCATTCCGTCAGGCACGCAAGCAATCAACGAAACAAGGAGAGAGCAAGGAGAGAGCTGCGACAATGGCGCAGAGCAGAGCAGAACAGAACACAACAAAACAGAATCAACCGCGACAAGGCAAACCACTGGGATGGGCAGAAATGTGACAACATGCAGGATCTCAGACATCACCCAGAGTGTGCTCGTTCAGAACAGCCCGGCGCTGGATTTGGAGACGTGCGAAGAACTGTGCAAAGAACTGTGCACAAGGGACCACATCGCCCAGGTTTTGGAACCCATCAATCAGCACACATCGGTCAAACAAACAGAGACCAGCACGCTTCGTTGGCTTTCTCGCGGTGTTCGTGGATGCGCAGGTGTGTGATGTGCGTACCTCCACAATTGTATCCAGACACCAAGCCCATTTATGTTTGGTCTGGATCTGACACGACCAAACCCAGCCAAACCCAGCACGGAACAGGTTGAAGTGTGACTGAGCCATCTGATCTCTGGACCGACCGCGTCAGGTTCATCGGAGTGATACTTTCTGTACCTATCAACTGTGCCTCTCTGTCGCCTCCTTCTGCCTGCAGAACAAATGGCATCGCATTGATGGCGACGATGTGTGATACATCACGCAAAGCAAAGCAACACGAATTGCTGTGAAGGACTCCGCACACAGCGTGGTGCGTGTCTCCACTCCTATCGGAGGTATGGCGACATCTCAATCATCTTCGTGATATGCGAGAATGGAGCAATGTGTTGTGGACGCCAGCGCTAACATCGACACGACGCCATGCATGGGGACACGCATCAACTGCCGTGTACAACCAAGGAGTAATCGCAGCAATGACATCACTATCCGCGTCGAGATCCATACCGATGCCAATCCAGTGGCGAATGAACAGGCAGGATATTGGCGGAGACTGGTCGTACCAGCGCCGGCCATTTGGTCAGCAGATGCGCTTTCGTGTTCCCGCAGCTCCAGAGCACAACCTTTATTCGTATCCGTATTCGTTTGGTACAGGTGTACCATAGCGGCCAGAGACAGACGGAGGCAGAGAATGAGCGAGATGCATACTCGCAGGGTACCTGCTTGGCTGAAATCAAGACAGACGAATCATGAGTACGAGCAGGATCATTCATCCGGCATCAACATTGGGAGCAGCGCAGCCTCGAGAATGAAGACGATGCCATCGCACAACTTGTGATATATTAGATGGTATTGTATTGCATTGCATTGAATTGTACTGCATTGCACTCATATTTGTACTGGAGTAGAGTGCAGTGTCCTGCCCTATTCATGCTAATGTTTCTGATGTTGCTGGCAAGCCAGGACGGCGAGAGAGCTGCTGCTTTGTGGTGTATTGTGAATGGATGTGTTTGCTGCCAGAATTGTGAGCAACAATTTGGTGTCGTGAACGAACTCATGAACCGTGCGAACCTTCGTGTTCTCCTTGCACTATATAGATGTCACAGAGAATGTCACACCATTCCGTACAGAGATGTCGAGATCACGCAATCTGGGACACGCTTGAATGTATCTCCTACTCTGTCCTTGTTGGCGATGTCGTTGGAGGAAACAGTGCATGGTGTTGGGACCATCAGGACTGCTTGGATTGCCAGTTGCAGAAATGACCCTGGTCGCGCCATTCGCAGATGCAACCGGCATCTGCGCGCTCCTACGATCGCGTGGTAGGTTGGCCTGGTACAAGTTTCAATTGTGACCTGATGTGGCCTGTGGCGCCAGGACGGAAATACCGAGTAACCTTGCTGGCAACAAGAATGGCTCTGTACAGGAGGTGCTGATCGCGGTTGCTTGAGGATTACAGGGTATGCGCGCGGTACCAGCAAGGAGTCGCATAGCCTAGTTCACGCAATACTTTTCGTGCAGAGCAAAAGTGGCATGTTGCATTCGATGCCATTTCGAACAGAGAGATGGTTGCGACACCTGTGCGTGTGTTCGGAGCATTCTCGTAGCAACATTCAAACCCATAGAGCGAAGACGATGAGAGAACGAGAATAAGAAAAGTAGATGAGCAAATCAGCGAGCTCAGCAACGACTTCAGCAGCGAAGGCGATGGCACAGCACAGCACAGCACAGCACAACACGGCACGGTGATGGAATTGTTTGTGCCAGTCATTTGTGAGAACATCGTGGCACTCAAGGATCGCCTCTACACTATGACACAATACTTACCTGCGTATCGGATGTTGTTGATGGACTTCGAATCTGTAAGACCATCGCGGACTTGTGCGCAGCGTAACGAAATTGGATGCGATATGTTCCGCCAGGCTGCGCATGTACATCTCCCGATGCAAAATGTGACGATGCAAGTGTAACTTTCTTGGCGTCCATATCAGCGCGGTTGAAAGTTACACGCCAAAAATCGGCGCATAGTATTATATAATAGTGTGGTACGAGTAGTAGTTGTAGTACATCTCGCAAGAGTAAGATGACTGAAAGAAATTGGGATGAGTAAGACATACAATGCAGTACAGCGCAGCGCAGCGCAGTATTTGTACAGTATCCACGAAGTGGCCAACTTGTTTGTGCACGATACGAATGATCGATCGCTCGAAGTAACGGAATCAAGTGTTTCTCACCGATACAGTCGGCCAGTTAACCAGGAAGCTAGCCAGCCCTTCAGGTCGGTGCTTGGGTGGTGCTCTGGTTGTCCTCTCTGGGCTTGCTGTGAGCCCCATCGTGCGTATCCTTCTTTTGTGTTGCGGGCGGGGGATCATCTTGAACCTCATCTCGTTGTTGAGCATTCTTCTTCTGCTGCTGCTGCTGCCCATGGTGATAGTGGTGTTGGAATCCATGCTGCGCTGTCAACGGCTGTTGGATGTACTGGGCGGACTCAGGCTGGTCTTGCTGGACTGGATTGGCTGATGGTTGCAAGGTTTGATCCAAGTGAGTCAGCTGGTGTGGCTGCTGTTGTGGCTGCGGTTGCAACTGCTCCTCTTGTAGCGGCTGCTGCTGCTGCTGCTGTACTGAGACATGGCCCGTATTGCTGGGGAGCATGCTTGTACTCGGCTGCGCTTGCGCTTGCCCTTGTCCTTGGATCGAAGCAGTGGTGCCTGAAAGTGCTGTTGGCAACAACGATGTTGCTGTC
Source organism: Craspedostauros australis (assembly GCA_026770025.1). Taxonomy (NCBI): domain Eukaryota; phylum Bacillariophyta; class Bacillariophyceae; order Mastogloiales; family Achnanthaceae; genus Craspedostauros; species Craspedostauros australis. The sequence continues at coordinate 1,635,410 of JAMXDE010000012.1, read as the reverse complement.
GCGAATGTTGGCGGTACCCCACCCAAGCCTAATATCTGCTGTTGGAGAAGTAGCTGGCTGACCATGACAGCCTGTGCCATGATGGCGTCGTATGCTTGCTGTGGTATCTGTGGCAGATGTTCAGGTTGTGTCGATTGTGTTAGTTGCGTGGGTTGTTGAGGTATCTGTTGCGATGGTGCTTGTAGCTGTGCCGCCTGGAGATGGGTTCGAGGTTGGATATGCTGCAGCGGCTGAAATTGAGATCGAGGTAGCAGGCTAGCAGAAGGTAGTGCCATGTTGGTCGCGAATTGGGGGTGACGTGGTAGTATTTGGCTCGAGAGCAATCCCGCAGTGGCAGGTGCCGTGGTGTGTGGAGTCTGCGTTGTATGTGCAGCTGCATCGACAGACCCATGAGAGTGTGATTCGAGATGAGGTTGAAGCTGAGGCTGGATTTGCGGCTGAATCTGATTCTGAGACCGGGCCCGAGGGTGAGAATCGATTCCTCCTTCCAGCTGCCGTGCTTTGACTTGCCTGATCGCATTCCGAAGTTGTTCATTTTCGTGTTTCAGGGCGCTGTTGGCGATCAGGAGCTCCTGCTGCTCAGCTTGTATCATGTCGATCAGAATGCGCTTTCGGTTCCTGTTCCTCTGTGCATTCACCCGGTTCATCTCCAATCTCCTCACCTTCTGGAGCTCTTCAGACAGCTCAGGTTGGTTCTGAATTTCGGCGTTGGTGGCTGCGCACGCTGCTGCGATGTTACTCGTGTACGTCATGTCGTCGGCCGATCCTGTTGAGTCGGCAATGGAGGTGGATCCTGTTCTTGCTGGCTGTGACATCCCTGATGCCGCGATGGCCGTTGTCGTTGTCGTTGTCGTTGCAGTCATCTGCGCCGTGGATGCGATGTCAGCAGTGCTGGATTGGTGGAGAGACTGATGGATGTTAGGGTTGCGTCCCTGTTGTTGTTGAGGAGCATGATCGGTAGTTGCTTCGCCTCTTTCATCTCTTGGTTCTGAAGCCGCGGGAGCAGGTGTAGGCGCTGCTCCTGATGTTTGTGTGGCGTTGGAGGATGACTCTTGTCGATTTGACATGACGATGACTGCTTGCGATCAGAGACGATGGTGCTGCCAATCTATGCTATCTTGTTGCAACGATCTGTGGAGAGGAGAGTCTGTGCATGTGCATGTATGCACATGTCTTTGGCTTTTGGTCTGCGTTTCTGCGTGTGCGAAGCTCGTACGTAGAACGTGCCTGCCATGTGCTCCGAGGTGTCAGCAATGAAGTCTGAGGTCGAGACCTCTGTGGTAGAACGATGGGGCTGATCAAGAGGGAACGCTCTGTTAGAACTTGACGTCTGTGATGGGTCTTCCCGTGTGCGCGAGAGTTGGCTAAGCAGAAGTGTGACAGTCTCTGACGGAGCTTGGCTCACAAGCCCGTGCCTCTTGTAGCCGTGATGATGGATGTCGTTTGATGACTGCTGTCGTTGCTGCTGCTTTTCTGGTCACTTCTGCTGCAAGTAGTGCAGCGGGGTCACCGTTGATGCTGCCGACTGCGTTGAGCTGATCCCGCAACACCAACGGCAACACCAGCAACCGTAGTATCACCCGTGGTGATGACAGTAGTGGTAGTAGTAGTAGTATCAACGGAGCGATGGGAGCGATGACGGTCGTAGCGATGGTATTGATGATGGCAGTGGTAAGTTTTTTGTTCGTTCTTTCATGTTTGTCGTTTGTCACGTTTTCACGTGCCAGTACACCACAGAGTGCATCACAGAGTGCCAGTTCGCACCAAGCCATCAATCAACTCGATCGGAGACTGATGTGCGTTGGAACAAGCGTATTGGGGGTGTGGTGCTGATGGGAAACGGTATCGCGAGATCGTTGGCGAGACAATGCGTGACGCAAGTAGGAGCAAACCATTGACCGCAAGAGTACGAGTACAAGTACATACACGTACTTCAAAAGCCAAGCCAAGCCGGCTCAAGTGGAGCCAAAGAGAGAGGCCAAAGCACATCATACCACATCACATCACATCACATCACATCACATCACGCTAAATCACCGTGTCAGTATCGCACATCGCTGCATGTCAGATCGGATCAGGTCGCGCGACATCAGGAGCGCACCTTGGATGAATTGGAGAACAAAAGAAAATTCAGAACTCGGGCACCAGGCTCTCCCATCAAGCTGTTCGTTGTCAGCCTCTTTCAGCCACGCAATGTTCCTTGTCGGTTCCACTTCAGGGGACTGGGCATTAGCGTCATACCGCCAGATGGTGACACCGACAGAGAAATGTTTGCGTCATGTAGCGATTGTTAAGGGCTTGGACATGGTGGAAGTCGCAAGGCTGTATCAACGTTAGTATGAGGATGTCCATGACGATGTCTCATCCAGAACACGCAACTGGGTGGAATGCATCCATGAGAAGTTGCAGCTTTGGAGAATAGAGGACAATGGATCACTTAAGTCCTCCCCATCACCGTACGTTTTGCATGTGGGGTCGCAGCATCCAAGTGCTCCGAACCAAATCGAGAACTTTGGTGTCACGAAGTCGCTTCACCATAGAAGTCGAACAGAAAGAAAGCTGGTGTTGCGTTGTCGTACTCTGTGGTCCACCGTTTGCTTCTCGCCTTTGCCTTTGCCTTTGTTTCGCGCCTTTGTTTGATTTGCTTTGGTTTGTGCTCAGTTTGCCCTTGTTTGCGTGTGTCTTAACTGTGTGTGATAGCTGTGCGTCTCTCATCTTGGTCATGCTTCTTGTGTGGTTTGGTTGTTGTTGTGCCTTGGGCTGAGTTTCGCTTCGTTGGATCCGAGACACCAAAGATACCATTCGCTTCTTCGCTTGTTCTTTTCGTTCTCCGTTGACGTGTTTTGAGGGGTACGTGGCAGCCGAAGGATTGCGACAATTTTAGTGTACAAAACGCGAAGCCTCCACTGACGTGGAGAAGAGTTGATGATGGATCTCATTCGAACATCGCACACCGCGAACAAATCAGCAAGAATTGTCAACTCGAACAATACACTTGGTTGTCCGTTTGTGTCTTCAATTCTATTTTGTCCGCGTTCGAATAAATTAAATCATCTTTTAATTGACCTGGCTGCCGTCCGTATGTTCACACGTTCGCCAACCAAAAAAGCACCACCGACAAGCTACCGCCATCATCATCGTCGCCCATGTTGTCGTTGCAGTGCTCCTCACAAAGAAGTGACGTGCCCAAGACAGCTTCGTGTAACTCCTCTCGCTCTCTCTATCTATCTATCTGTCTGTCTGCAGAGTGCTATTCATATAATAGAAACGATCTACTCTCCGTACCTACAAGACCTTTCGGAACGCATCGCTTTGTGTTGGTCTGATCTGATCAGAAGCCCTGCTGCCTCCAAAGCCCCAGCTGTTCAAAGCCGAACAATAGACGCATTTTCCGAAATCTGACAGAAGAATGGGCGGTGATGATCTCGGTAGCGACGATGAATTCTGGGCAGCCCCGGTGATAGCTGGAGAATCGTCTGGAGAAAGCGATGATGAAGGCAAGGTGGACGAACCACAGCAGCAGGGTGGCAGCAAACGAAAGCGGAAACGAGATGTGGATCCGACTGTCGCGACCGAAGAACGCAAGAAATCGCAGAATTCGGCAACGATTGCACCATCGGAAAGCAAGAAGGCGAAGCAGATATGGATGAAGCAGGCCCGTGAAATGAAGGAGGGATCATGTGAAGAGCAGGCATCCTTTCTTACCAAACTGACAGGAGCGAAGGTGCACAGCCACTGCACGGTGGGAGCACCGAAATCTGACGTTTACGGATCCACCTTCTTTGATCGGATGCAGAATATCATATCGAAAAAGAAAATGAAGAGCTGGAAGACCAAGGGAAGTCCCATGATTCTCATTGTGTGCCTGTCGGCTCGTCGTGCGGTGGACCTCCTCAAGGAGCTGGCGCCGTATCGATTACGCGTGGCGAAGTTGTTTGCGAAGCATCTGTCGGTGAAGGAACAGGAAAACATGCTGTCGGATGCCGCCTACCCGATCGCGATTGGGACTCCGCACCGGTTGGCTACGTTGGCAGACAGCGGGCATCTGTCGTTTGCAGAATCCAAGCTGGTCGTCCTCGATGCTTTCGTCAACCCCAAGAACTTCACGGTGTGCTCCCTTCCAGATACAACGCCGTATATCAAAGATTTGATCAAAAATCACGTCATGCCAGAGTGGAAAGAAAGGAGAGATCTGAAGGTTGCTTTTGTGTGATCCAGAAACAGCACACAGCCAATGCGTACTACTGTAACAACAGTTGCGCATTCTGGAATGCCATGTGCTTGATCGCTACATACGTGCGATGTAAAGTAAGCACGCGCAAAGTTATGCAACGTCCAGTCAACCTTATACGAGAATTAGAATGTAGTAGATGTCACGATGCTTACTGTCAGTGTTCTTGGATTGCTTGAAACCATGCGCTCTCCTCTTCATTTAACACGTTCACGGTTTATCTCACGCATCCATGTTCGCTTGCAGCTCATCGATTTGCTGTTGCAACGATGCCAAATAGGCTTCGATGCCTTGCTCGCCGGCCGCGGACACCAGCTTGTCGTGAGCCTTCTGATGGTTCTTGAGTTCCTTGGCGGCGGACTTTTGCTGCGACTTGGAAAGCGGCTCGCCCTGCTTCGTGGTGGCGGGCATCCCCTTGTCGTCATAACTGCCCCACTTCTCGGCGTTGGCTCCCGTTTTGAAGAACTCGGCTGGCGGAATCTTGGACGTTTGGGCTTTGGTCAAATCCGTGTTGAGCTTGTCAAGCTTGGCCTTGATCTTCTTGGCGGCGGCCTCGGCGGCCTTTTGGCGCTTCTCTTCGACTTCCTTGCGGATGACCTCGGGATCGTCCATCTTCCACACGCTGGAGCCGGCGCCATCCTCAACGCGGATACCGAGCGCGGCCAACTTCGTGTCACGCACGTCGTCGCAGTGTTGCATGACTTCGCCGGGAGCTGCCTTGGACTTCACGGCATTGCGGATCGTCTCGCGGAAATCGACGAAGGCGTCGACGAACGGTCCGATGGTGTCCTCCTTCGAGGCACCGCCTTCACCAGCTCCATCGCTGAATCCCACCTGCTCGTTGCCCTGCACGACGCCGAAGACTCGCAGCATCTTGGTGACGTAGAGAGCGACCTTCTTGACGAGGACGTGTTTTGGCTTGGCCTCGGCGACGAGGTACTTGTTGCACTCCTGCACCAGCTCGACCAGCCATTGGATCGCCTCGTAGGTTTTGAAGTTGTCGAGGATGGATGCATGGACCTTGTCCTGGCTTTGCTGCAGGATGTGGAACAGGGCTCGGTCCTGCGGCGTCCACCCCTGACGTTCGCACACGAAGTCATTTCTTAGGAGGGACTTGACCTGACCGAAGAAGTTCTTGAAGTACTTCTCCTTGGCCTTGGCGTCATCCACCGTCTGGTCGCTGTAGTTCATTGGCTTGTCCCACGGCTGCATGAGGAACATGAGACGCAGCTGGCGCGGCGAGTGCTCTTGCAGGGCCTGCCGGATGGTGATGAAGTTCTTCAAGGACTTGGACATCTTGAGCCCCTTGATGTGAAGGTGGCCGGCGTGCAGGAAGTAGTTGACCCATTGGCAGCATTTGTGGTAGGCCTCGGCCTGCGCCATCTCGTTGTCATGATGCGGGAACATGAGATCGACGCCTCCGCCGTGAATGTCTAGATTCTCCCCCATGATGTCGGACGCCATGACGGAGCACTCGATGTGCCATCCTGGGCGTCCCGATCCCCACGGCGAGTCCCACGATGGCTCGCCTGGTTTGCTGGTCTTCCACAAGGCGAAGTCGTTGGGGTGCTTCTTTTCGCTGCCCTCGGTCGATGCCAGGGCGCCCTCGCCCTCGGCCATCTCCTCCGCGCTGGTGTCGACGCCGGGCTTGAGCTTTCGGTAGTCGTACCCCTCGGACTTGAAGCCGTTGGTGTCGAAGTAGACGGAGCCGTTGGATTCGTAGCCGAATCCGTTGTCCATGATGCCCTTGATGTAGTCGACGATCTGCGGCACGTACTCCGTGACGCGGGAGATGACATCCGGTTCCTTGACACCCAGGGCCGTCAAGTCCTCGAAGAATTCTCGCTCGAACCTGCGCGCATGCTGCTCGAAGATCTGGTGGTCGGTGATGCTGGATCCCTTTTCGGAATCCAGCTGCGCTGCGACGGCATCGTGGGCCGAGGTGATGAGCGCGCCGATGTCCTTGTCGTCGCTGGCGATCAACGCCAGGGCTTTGGTGTGGACCTCCTCGAACTGGCTGAGCTTGAAGGCGGCCTCCTCCAGCGCTTCGGTGCGCTTCTCCAGCTGCTTGGCAGGCGTGCCCTCCGGCAGAGGCTCCTCCAGGCCCTTGACCTTGCCCTGCAGCTTGGCGAGCATGTTGGAGAGCGCGGATTCGACGTAGGCCTTGACGGTGTCGTAGTCGGTGGCCGCCGCGCGGTAGTTCTTCATGAGCTCGTTCTGCCTGGCGCGCAGGATGATCTTGTCATCGACGTCCGTGATGTTGACCTGGTAGAGGACGTGGAAGTTGAAGTAGTCCTCCATGATGCGGCGCAGGATGTCGAACGTGAGGTACGCGCGAGCATGTCCCATGTGGCAGGCATCGTAGACGGTGGGTCCGCAGACGTACCAGTTGACGGTGCGTCCCAGACGCGGCACGAACGGCACGACGTCATCCGTGATGCTGTTGTGCACCTTGAGGGCCGGCAGATCGGAGGGTGCGCCCGTGGCATCGCTGCTGCGCGTCGGTGGGTACCATCTCGCTCTTCCCGTCTTGCAAATCGGGGTGCTGCACAAGCCTTCGCATGGACTCGCCATCTTGATCTGGACTATATTATATTCTAGAATAGAATAGTAGAGTTGGGTATTATATGTCTGCTTCAGAGTACTGTTCTCTGCTTCTGTTCGCTATGCACTTGTAGTCGAATCAGCGTATGATACGATCTATAATATGATAGCTGTTGGCCTTGTGCTTTGCCGTCTCCTGTCTGGTCACAGTGTCAATGCGATGCTGAAGTATCGGTATTTGTGCGCAGATGCGATCAGTTGGCAGAATGGCTGTGACTGTTGGCAAAAAGGATCCGTTGTGTTGATGTCTGTGTGGGGGAGGTGTTGTGGCGCGTCTGTCCGTTGACACGATCGTGAAAGATTTGCCAAGGGTTTGGAAGTACTCGAGAAGCGTGTAGTATGCGCAGATCGTAGGCCTACTCACGCTGACCTGTACCGCACGCAACGCCCCATGCTTGCGACGGAGGTGGTGGTGTCCTGGTTGGCCTTGGGTGGTGACGAGCACCTCATCATTTCGGTGAGGTCTGCGATTCGATTCCGCTGGGAACAGCCAAGGTTTCAGCTCGGCACCTGCGTCCGGCCATGGTGGGTCGTGGACGTCGTTGCGGGCGGCCGCATGAGATCACCTTCGAGCGGTATCCAGCGACAGGCTTTACAATAGGCTTCCGCAAATCTCTGCGCAACGCACCTACTACTGCAGGCACGCTTGCATGATGATAAGAGGCGCAATCTCTGGACCGGTCAAGCCTAAAATGAGAAAGTAGTGAGAATACCAATCGAACACCACAAATGCTTTAGTACAACCAGAGGGATTCTGGCAATGTCACGAATTGCACGACAACAAAAAATATGAAGCTCCAGCTCAATTCACATTTGGTGAGGTTGGCAGCGAGGTGCCGTAACTGCTGCGACTTGTATTGCGGAGGTTCATGGTGGCCTACTCCATCGGAATCTATTCGCCAAACGTTCATCCCGCCACCTCTCCAGTTGCCCATCATTTCGCAGCATCATGCGACGATCATCGTCCACCTCACCTCAACAATTGGTCGTGGTGGAAAGATCAGATCGTTCTGCGAAGACTCGGGATCGTCGCTGATGGATGGTTCCAATCATTCTCGGCGCAACACCACCGGCTTCTTCCTTGAGTATTGAAACGGAGGAAGAGCTTGCCTCGTTCGTCGGGTCAAGTCGTCGACTGCCAACCAAAGTTATCTCCCACTTCCATACGAGTACCATTTCCTCTTCTCTATTGCAAACTCGTAGTGTTGCCTTGGCCCGTTCACGTGGTGGAGGTTGTACTCGCAGCTTCACTTCTTGTGGAGCCATCTGTTGGTTCTGCACTTGGCTGCTTCTCTTCCAACTTAGCTTCTGGTTGATTGGCAACGCCGACACTACTTTCTGTCGATTCGCTCTCCATTGCCTCACATCCTTCTGTCTGCTGCTTCTGCTCTTCCAGTTCTTCCCGCTGCCTGCGCTCTCGCTGCATCCGCCTCTGCCTCTTCTTCATCTTCTTCGGGTTGCCCCCCGCGATGTGCCCTTTGCGATTCAAGATCAGGTCCTTCCCTTTGCGACCCAGCCGCGGCCTGTGTCGCATTATCGCTCCGCCCATCCCCTTTGCGGGCTCGCCACGCGCAACGCGTTTCCTCCATGCTGCATGCCCACCCATCACGTCAGTTGCAGTAATCAGACATGCGCAACAATGAGATGGGGCGTCCATCCTTGGCATTCTTGCATCCACGCCAACTCCTCCACGATCGCAGCAAGAGTCAATTTGCACACAACAACACATGACGAGAACGGCGAGGAACAACTCCCGAACAAACGGGACCCACTCGTGTGATGTCGAAATTGTTTCTTGTTCTCATTCGTGTACGTGCGATGAGACTATTGACTAATTGGACTTGCTCGACGGGAACCCACGATTCGCGAAGGAGGGGCTCTCGTTCGTTTTTGGCGAAGATGATCTTGTGTGTTCTCGGTGGGAACCGAACCCCACCAAAAAAATGGAAAGCAACCCTTGGTGCGGGAGTGAGTGACAACAAGTATCGAACATCATCCATGTTCTGTGACGACAGAGATGTTGATGACATGTGGAGGCAGTGACGGAGAGGGTGGGTGGGTGCGCGACGAGGGTGATGCGAATCACCATTGCCGATCAGATGGGTGATGTTGCAGGCGGAGGCCTTGATGGATGTTTCGGAGCAAGCCAGCGTTTTTTTTTTTCTGACAACAAGAACAACGAATGAAGGAGCAATAGCACAAGAGAGCATGAGATGTCAGAGACATCATCAGCTCATAAAAAACGAACCAAGCAACAAGCCAAACACACAACCAACCAAACGAACAGAACACAGAACACAATACGCAACAAAGAACAGCCAACACAACGCAAAAAGCAAGAACGATACATGTACCTCTATCTCGATCCCAAAGAACACGCACCAAAGATGATTCGCAGAGTCAAACCAATCGCCAACATGGACAATGCGGTCCAGCTGCACCAATCTGGAATGCCGCCGACGCAGGGCGGACAATGGGTCTCCGACGCCAGCTTCGACGAGATACGAAGCCTGGTCGGTGAATCGTTTGCAGGCAATGAGCAGATCCTAGGCGATCCCTTCACAGAATGGGGCACGGCGCACATGGACAAGTCATGGTACACAACAGAAATGCATCAGGAGACCATGAAATTTGGCATCGGCTTCACCATCTACAACATCCTGCAAGACGAAAGACGAAAGCTCATCTTGGCGAAACGCGACGACAGCGGCAAGCTGGTCTCCGTGGCCCTCGTGGTCGCAAGGGACGAGCAGCAGCACCCAAGACGCAGAGCAGGCAGGAGCATCGGCCAGAAGGTCGTGGACAGCTGGAGGATGGCGAAGGCGTACATGAAGATGAAGAAATCGGATGAGGGCATCCCAGAGCTCTTCTCCAACAAGCAGCACAAGGCCGATGCGGATCGCTTCGTCAAGACGATGGATTCGTTCGCGGTCGACTGCGAGCGATTTCACACTCAATACGGCCCCGAGGCACGCCATTGGTACGTCGCGTTGGTGGCCGTCCATCCAGATTTCCAGGGGCAGGGGCTCGGCCGTGAATTGATGGAGCGAATAGCCGGTCTGGCTGATGCGGAGGGAGTTTCATGCTTCCTGGAATGCGGGGAACGCAACGTCAGGCTGTACCAAAAGATGGGATACAAGGTGCTCTCGAAGGTCTTGTTTCGAGATCCCGTCGATGCCAACCGTCAGCCCTTTGAAGGCTTCCTCATGCTGCGGGAACCGGCGATGTCAGGGAAGATGCAGAAACTGTAGAGCAGAGCATGCAGTTCCAGTAGATATCAGGACGCATGGGAGCAGAGAGGGAGCAGCATCGGAGAAGAGCTAGCGCCGCTGTACGCAGAAAGCACATCATGAGCTGTGTGAGAGAGAGAGGTCATTGGACCATGCCATTGCGTCATGTAAGCGTAGATTAGAGAGAACACAACACACCATTTTTGGACATGTACGGCCTCACGCCTGCTTCGCATGCGAGTACGCATGCCATCTGTTGATCATGGAAGTGAAGCACTCCCTTAATGTCAAACCGAGTTGGTGCCAGAGTTCGATTTGCCCACGTCTGCAGAAAAAGTATCTTTTCCGTTGTTCAATGACACTCACCACAAGTGTTCGCTCAGAATAACCGCCTTGCGTCGCCTGTTTCCTCTCTCTGGGTGTGTTCGCAAGGGACCGGAAGAAGAAATCCACGATGGAGAGGGAACACAGACAGACACAAACACATCGATCGAAGCGTCAAAGCAAAGGTGTTCTTTCTTCCCATCCCTTCCTCTCGTTTCTCCGCCTCTGTTGTCCTCTCCGACAACTTGCAGGTGAGTTCTCGTGGTGGCGATGATGGCAATGGCAGAAGAAGATACCACGATGTCGGGTAAGATCCACCAATGAGGCGGTTTCGCCGTTGCCAATCGCATGTGATGGGAGATCCTCGTTGACATGGTGTTCAACTCTCCACAGAGATGATACGAGCACAAGCACGAGCGCAAGTACAAGCACACTTCGCAGTGCCACGATAAAACGATACAAGCATTCCGCAAACACACACAAGCTCAGAGCGATGAGAGATACAGCTTCGAACATGGATGTGCCGCCCTTAGATGAGGAGAGCAACACACTTGTCGACAGGCCAACGTCAACACCAAGCGACACAGTCCCCACAGAGTGCAACGAAAGGCAGGCATCTTGGCCATCCCCGCAAAATGCAAACGCGCTTGCGGGTGAAGATCTTAACATCGCCCCCGACAAGAGAATGGAGAAGAAATGCAGAGATCCATCACTCAGATCAATGCCACTTCCGCCCGCGATGAGATTCCACGGGCATCTGAACCCCCTGTCGAGCCAAAGAAGATAATGCGGCGCAGGTCGCGCGAGAAGTGAGGTAAATTGATGGTGGATGGCGGCCTCGAGGCCAATGGCAAGCATGGTATTGACATCCGCACCACTGCTGCCAGTGCTGCTACTACTTCTCCCACACTACGTGCTCGTATTTCAGAGACAGAGGAAGTCTCATCTCAAACCAGTGGTGGCGGTGGCAGAAGTGGTGATGCCACTGCAAGGCATGCCCACGAGACGGACGACAGTGATGATCTGTCGGGTGTCCCCAAAGCCCATGACGTTTCTGTTGATTGTGACGCTCGTCCCAGACTTCCAAAACGGAACTTGGTCCAAACACGCCTCCAAGCACCACCAAGATCAGTCTCCACACCCACCACCGCACACGGACATCCGAAATCGGGATTGTCAGGAAGAGATGCATCAACACGAACAGAAGGTGTTCATCGAAGTACCCCTGGAGCATTTTCAATCCACGCAAGCACAGATCGTGGTGGTCACAACAGCATTCATCGCGGTGACGATGGGAGCGCGAATCTACACCGCGACGACGATGACGATGGCGTAGATGTTGTGCAACCTCCAGTCCATCGAACACACACGTCGACATTGCCAACGGCAACGCCAGCCATAGGAGAATTGGCAATCGACGTTGAAGAGATTGAACGCAGCATCGCAAACCGCTTGGAGCGCGAGTTTGCCCATCGTCTCCAGACTGATCAACAGAGCCACAGAAAACCGATAGTCACGGCACAGATCACGGAACCGATCGCTCAACGCAACATGAGCAGTTCCATTGATGCCGAAGATGATCATTTTTGCACCTGCGTTGGTGTAACTGCAACAAAACGCTGCTGGTACATTCTCGTCGTCCTCGTTGCAGTTATTATCGGGGTGATAGGTGCAATCATCGGCATCGGCATTCCATCGGATGATAACGGTTCGAGTGCAACAGAAGGAATCGTTGACAGCACCAGATCGCCGACACCTGTGAAGACCGAATTGCCTTCCATAGCACCTATGCCGTCAACTCCATCGAACACAGGAAGAACAGGTACACCCACAAGTACTTCCAGCCCACCCATCTCTCTGAGGCCATCGTCGTCCATGCTGCATGTGACACCATCTCCAACCGTGCAACTACCGGCCAGTCCCATCAGTAATCCTTCTGCCATCCCAACTACGCCTCATAGTGAGCGGTTCAACATCCTGACGGACAGATTTTAGGCAGCTGTTCCTGACCTGGAGGTGGACGTCATTAGAACTAGGCTGACACCCCAGTGGAAGGCTATGAATTGGCTGGCGAATGGCGATGAAGGTGTGGACATGGGCATGCGCACAGACGTACTTTTGGAACGGTACGCACTCCTCGTTCTATTATTCGAATTCAGGATTTAGGTGGGACATCGATGACTTCTTCCGACTCCCTGATAGCGTCTGCCGGTGGGCGGGCATCGAATGCAATGGAGTTGAAACGGTCGAGAAGATCCAAATGGGTAAGTTGAAACTGACGCAGGGATTGTGTGTGTGCCTACGTACATACCTGTGCGCAAGGATCGGCCAAATTGAACCGACCCGATGTGAGCGCCAATGACTTGAAAGTCTGCCTTGCTATTCAAAGTGCCAACACTTCACGAACGTCACTGTCTTGATCTATATCCAATCATTTTTGCATTTCATAGCAAACCAAAACATTGATGATCTTCTACCAACGGAGCTTGGCCTGCTTTCCAATCTGACTGTTGTCGAGTTGGGATCAAACGATATCAGAGGCATCGTCCCCAACGCTTTCGCCAAACTCACCAAACTGGAAAAGCTCGATCTAAGCAACAATGATATCGAAGGCTTGTTCCCGCTGCACATCACAAAGCTCGAAAATCTGAAGGTACTGGACCTCTCGAACAATGAGATGAGTGGAAAGTTGCCAAGCGAGATTGGACGTCTACTCAATCTACAGTATCTCAACCTCGACAGTTCAGCAGAGTACCTGCCCTCAGCTTTCCCGACACAGCTGGGCGACCTGAAGCAGCTTCAGTACTTGGGGTTGTCGCAGTGCAACATTCAGGGGACATTTCCAACTGAAGTTTTGTTGATGATGGCACTCACAGATCTCGGATTGTCTATGAACGGCTTCATGGACTCCATTCCACCTGCGATCGGCAACCTAACAGCATTAACCAGTCTGGAGCTCGATGCTAACCGACTGTCAGGCAAGATCCCGTCCGAAGTTGGCAACCTGGTGCAGCTAAACCGATTATTGCTTTCTGGCAACAGATTGTTGGGCGGTGTTCCATCGTCTCTGTCATCCCTGGCTGTGCTGGAGGAACTCCGGTTGGATAACAATGACTTGACGGGAACCTTGGATCCCATCTTTTGTGGAGATCAAGAGCCAGCCATCTTCGTTGCAGATTGTTTGGGTGTCAACGAGCCGAGCACTCTCGGAATCCAGTGCAGTTGTTGCAGTGGATGCTTGCAACCGCATTAGAACACGACTAGTAGTCATGATGCGATGCAACGTCCACATCTGGAAACCTCCCGGCCATGAGCGCTGACGTACACTACCAAAGCAGCAGTATGCACATGTGGCTGCTTGTTACACAGTCTCTGCGACGAAGCCCGAGTGAAGAAGGTAAGCGGGGATGCCCAAATGAAGAATCGTCACTTGCTGAAGTATGCTGCATGATGGAGCCATTCGTGCTCTATTGTCACAGTCGCAGAGCCCCCATCATCAGGCCCAATCACACTACTGTGGCGGAGCTCACTGTTGGTTGCTACCCATCAGACAATCACAAATATGATGTGACAGAGCTCATCGTGATCAATGTCGTCACACTCGTCACTAACACATCCACTTCTTACCCATGCCTACTCGACCTCCTTGTTCTAATGCACCAGTAAGGCACGTACAATCAATGCGAGTAGAGGAGAGTGGAGTACAATTTCCAGATGGAACCAACTTCCGGAAGAAATTGTCGCAGCAAATAAACCACGAATAAACAAATTGAAGACAAACACCAAACAGCAAAAACAACCAGCAAACCAACGACGAAATGACGACGACGAGGAGCAGCAAGATGACGCGACCAATGGGCCAAATGCCGATGGAAGCGTATGTCAGAGGCGGCATCAACAGCAACAAGGCGAAGAGCAACAAACCAGAAGGAGCAGAGGAGAAGACAGGACAAGACGCGACGACGAATGGGGGTAAAATGGGCGAGAAAAATGGGGAGCAAAGACGAAGCATCCGCAAGGTAGAATGCGCCGCAGGCAAGTACTGCAAGGGAAGAGGACAGGCAGCAGCAGCTGTGCGATGTATCATGTGCGGCGTACCGGCGCATAGGGAATGCAGAGCATGGATCAAGCCAGAAGAAGGCTTGGTGACACCAAGAGGATTCCCAGTGGTGTGCACACAGTGCATCGAAAACGGCAACATCACAGTGCAGACAACGAAGGAGGGGCAGCGAAGCGTTGGAGCAGCAACAGAGGCAATACGCAAGGCGTTGAGCAAGAAGTGGGGCAAGATGAAAGAGATCAAGGCAACGAAGGGCAACGAAGATAAGGACAACGGAAAGCAAGATGGAGAAGAGGCAGGGCAGCGACGTGACGGGACGAGCGGAGGAACGGGCGAACCAAAGGCAGCGAAAGGGGGGAAGGACACGAGCAGCGACGAAGAGAACGAATGGGCGGACACGTGGGAGGAAGGAACTGGAGGGGACAACACAGCAGCGGAAAAGAGAGAAGAGACATCGGATCAAGGAGGCAGCAAGAAAAGAACAGAAAGAAGCCCGCGACATTCAACAGCGGTGGAGCTGCCGGCCAAACGAACGGATCTACGGGACGAAGAGCCAGAGGAGGAAAAGACACAGGAGAAAACACCGGAGGACAAGGAAAAGACGACGAACGCAACACCAGCGACACCACAGGCAATCGGAGAAATCGGGCGGGACAACATCCACCCACCAATGGATTGTGACGACGAAACACAAGCCGGAAGCAACGAGAGTGGGATCGGAAGGAGCCGAGCACGCAAAAGCGAAGCAATCGAGACACGCTACTGCGACGTACAGATGATGATCGAAGGAGGAGATGGTGCCAACGACGCAGGCACAGCGATCGACGCAGCTATTGCATCATGCAAAGAGTTCCTACGATCAATCCAACGGGTGAACGCAACAGCAAAATTGCTGCCTTGGAACCCCTACGAAGACCAAACGATCGTGCACGCAATGGAGTCATTCCCAACAGATATGACCAACCTGAAAAGGTTCTTCAAAGGAGTGAGGCCAATCTACAAAGCGGCGAAAGAGAAAGGGTATCTGAAAGTCAAGATCGAAGCGAAAGGACCTATCAGCAAAATCACAGGAGAGCTGACAGACTACTTCCAACACATTGGAGGGAGGTTCAAAGTGGCGAAGATACAGGCCCACTCTACAACAACGCTGGGGTGGCTCCTATACTCCACCCGACAGATCGACGCAGACGCACTGGAGGCGGAACTCACGAAGTTAGCCAAGACACAGGTAGCAATCACATGGAAGCGGATAGCAGACGGAGAAAAATACGATCCCAACAGGGACACAAAGAAAGATCCAAGGGCGCTTCATGTGGAATCAAGCACGGAGGATCGAGCGCTGGTGGCCAAAGTACTGGAAGTGTACTACAGCACAAAGTCGAAGAAGTTCCCACTGGGAGTGAGAATGCGCATCATCACGCCGTTATCCGGCATCGTCAACACAGACATGAGGAAAGGATGGTTCGAGCTACGCGAGCGCCAAATGGAATGGTGCCTACACGCTGTAGCGATGACGACCTACGACATCATCCCGGAGTGCTTGCAAGAGATCCCAGACGGCACCCATCTAACACTCAGAGAGATGGTGATGCGGATCAAGTCCACCACCGGCAATGAAAAGACGCCGCTCTTCACATCGATAGACAAGCAATGGAGGGGCAACGGCTACGTGCTACAATTCCACCCAGACAAGACAGCGGAAGCAAGAATGGTGGTCAAAGGGTTGCTGGTCAAGTTGACAGCTGACTACGGCGAGGATGTGGAACGACTGTTTACGTCCATGGCCCGGGTAGAAGCAAAGACAATGAAATGGGATGAGGCCACGAAAAGAGTGATATCCGAAAAAGATAAAGAAGTGGAAGCAGCCATGGAGGTCGATGAGGACATGCACTTCCAGACGACTGGAGAAGAAGATGAAGGCGACGACGAAGAGGAAGGAGAAAGAGGAGTTCCAATCAGAAGAGAGAAGGATTACGGAGACGACGATACAATCCCATCGATGAGAGACACGAGCGCATGGAGAAAGGTTCGGGAGAAACGCAGCGAAAAGAGGCGAGCGGCACAGCAAGCAAGAGAAGACGAAGGGTCGACAGGATCAACGATCACAGGAGCGAGCAGAAGCACGTCAGGAACACAGAAGGAGAAGATGGCGGTACTGCAAGAGCAGATGGGGAAGATATTGGAAGCGCAGGCACAGGGATCAGTGACATCGACATTGTCGGGAAGTACCGGGCGAACAACCGGAACTACACGAGCAATGATGGCTGCCATGCAACAGCAAATGGAAGAGCTGAAACAGTTGGTGGTAACCACGAAAGCAGAGAACGAAGCGCTCAAGGCGGCAGAAAAGCCGCGAAAAAACATTGGAGTAAGGCCACAGACGGTCCAGTGCACAACACAAACCATCGGAACGGGTGACGACCGGGAAGAGGCGCGCGAGACGCAAAGAGCTGAGGAACCGCGAGGGGACTCGGCGAATGGTTAGGCCAGAAGGGCAAGAGCAACAGTCGGTGGCAGCACGGCGAGCGACTCAGAGCCCACAACAAGCGCCTGCGGATCGGGAGGTTATACCGCAACAACCCAACAGCAGCAGACGACAGGATACGAACGAAGGGGGAAGGATGACTCGGGTGAGGAGGAGAATGCTGAGGAAGCGAACGGGGCAACTGAGGATAGGGTTGCAGAACTTCGGAGGACTCGGAAGGAGACCAGGAGTAGTTGACGAGGGATTGAAGAGGTGGATGAACGAAGGCGAATTTGACGTATTTGGGATTACGGAGGTGAATGTGGACTGGAGGACGACATCAACAGAGCATACACTCAAAGGGCGGATACAGGAATGGTGGCCAACAGGAACAGCAGTGGCGAAGACGGCGAATAACGCGACCAACGAACCCACACAAAGCAAACAGTGGGGAGGAGTGGCAATGATCAGCAGATTCCAAGCGGCAATCCGCATCATGGGCCAAGGTGAAGATCCAACCAAGCTGGGGCGATGGGTGTGGCAACGTTACCGCGGAGCCAACCAGCAAACGCTCCGAGTGGTAACAGCGTATAGACCATGCAGGCCACGAAGCAAAGGTTTCTTGAACACACACGCACAACAGAGGCGGTACTTCAATGAGAAGAAGATGGACAAGGAACCTCGAGCGGCGATGATAGAGGACCTTCAGAAAGCGATTCAGGCATGGAGAGCGGAAGGCGATCACGTAATCGTGGCAATGGACTGCAACGAAGACACGAATTCGGCCACTATGCGGCAATTCCAAGAGGCCACAGGACTAACCAACACGATGGAATGCGCAGGCGAAGAAGTCAGTCGATTGCCAACACATCGTCTAGGAAAAGTGCCTATCGACGGAATCTTCGCCACAACGGGAGTTCGGATCGAAGGGGCTGGAGCAAGCGAATGGGATGAGGGGATACAAATGAGGCAAGCAGACCACCGATGCCTGTGGATCGACGTCAACATGATCGCAGTGCTCGGGCAATCAATGCCAAATCTGCGCAAGGCTGTGTCGAGGAGAGTGAAGACGGAAGATCCAAGGATCGTACAG
Source organism: Craspedostauros australis (assembly GCA_026770025.1). Classification (NCBI taxonomy): domain Eukaryota; phylum Bacillariophyta; class Bacillariophyceae; order Mastogloiales; family Achnanthaceae; genus Craspedostauros; species Craspedostauros australis. The sequence continues at coordinate 1,617,404 of JAMXDE010000012.1, read as the reverse complement.
AGGTTCAATGATGCTTACGAAGCGCACTTGAAGCAACACAAAGCAAGGGCAAGAGCGTTTCGGCTAGAACAAGCGGCATCAGAAGAGTGGACGACAAACATGGAGAAGGAAGCAGAGAAACTCGACAGAATTCGCGTGGAAGGAATATGGAAAGCCGATAAGGCCTGCCGCAGACTACGGATGGGAGGCATACCGTACTCGAGGGAGTACAAACGGATTGAAGCCAACATCGGGCTGTGGAACAACGTGGTGAGAAAACAAAGCGGAGCCAATATCTCGTCGAAGACCATCGTGAGGCTGGCGAAGAGAGCAGGGGAAACGCGTAAGGTACAAGAGCTGATGAGATGCGCCAACGAGGAGGTGGCAAAAGAGCAAGAATCGGCGTACGAGAACTTGAAGCAGTTCAGAACAAGGGCGACGAAAGCAAGAGAGAACTGGTTAGAGGGACTAGCGGAAGCAAGAGGCAGGGAGGAATTGAGACGACGAGAGGAACAGCAGCGAGGCAACAACAGAGGAAGAGGGGAGAGAGAGGTTGGGGAAGCGACATCACAGCAATTACGACAGCTGCGGACGAAGGAGAGAGTGCGGGCAACATATCGGAGGATACGAATGGCTACAGGCGAAAATGCAACGGCTGGCATATCCATGGTGATAGCACCGGACGGGAACGGGCAGTGGGTGGAACGGACTAGCAAGGAAGACATCGAGAAAGGGTGCATGGAAGAAAACAAGAGGCGATTTCGGCAAACTGAGAACACGCCGTTCATGCACGGCCAGCTGGCAAGAGAATTCGGGTATCTCGGGGTGACTGAAGCGGCGGAGCAAACGCTCAACGGAAGCTACGCACCACGACCATGGGTTGATGAAGGCGCCGCGAAGCTCCTACAGGGACTGAAATCGGTGGCAAGCAGGAGCATCCCAGCAGGAATGACAACGAAGGAGTTCCAGCAAGGGTGGAAAAGAGCCAAGGAGGACACGTCGGCAGGACCATCGGGGTTGCATTTTGGCCATTTCAAAGCTATAGCGCACCATCAGAAGAATTCGGAGTTCGAAGCAAGCATGACTTCGATTGCGATGGTAAGCGGCTACTCGTACCGGCGATGGAGACAAGGCACAGATGTGGAGCTGATGAAGAAAGCTAACAGCTTCAGAGTCGACAAGCTGAGGACCATCGTGCTCTTCGAAGCGGATTTCAATTTTGCGAACAAGGCCATCGGGCGCAAGGCTGCACATCAGGCGGAACAGCAAAACGGATTTGCTGAGGAACAGTATGGCAGCCGCAAACGACATCGAGCAATTGACCATGCGCTGAACAAACAACTCACGTTGGACTGGGCCAGACAGGTGCGAGTGCCAACAGTGCTTTGCACCAATGATCTCAAGAGCTGCTACGATCGAATCGTGCACACGGTGGCATCATTGGGGTTGCAGAGGCAAGGGATAGCGCAATCGGAAGTGGTGTGTATGTTCAGCACACTCCAGCAACTTGAGCACTACATCAGAACTGCGTACGGCGAATCTCGACTCACGTACGGAGGCAAACGATGGGTGGTACCAATGCAAGGTATTTACCAAGGGAATGGAGCAGGGCCGGTGATATGGGCAGTAATCTCATCGCCAGTACTGGAAATCATGAAACGAGAAGGGCACACAGCCAGCTTCCGGACGGCGGCGAGCGGAGAAGATGTGGAGATGGTGGGGTATGCATTTGTGGATGACACGGATTTAGTGGTAAACGCACGGGAAGGCGAGGACGTACAGCAAACGATCCAGCGCATGCAGCGGAGTGTACAGTCGTGGGAGAGCCTGGCAAGAGCAACAGGAGGCGCCCTGGTGGTGGAAAAATGTATGTGGTGGGCGGTCGATTTCAAGTGGAATAGCGACGGCACGTGGCGATATGCGACGGACGCAGAGACGCCAGCTAAGCTGATGATGAAGGGGACCACGGGAGTACCGCAAGCGATGCCAAGAAGCGGAAGCGAGCAAGCATTCGAAACATTAGGTGTGAAGCTCGCGCCCGATGGCAACGGGTCGGCGATAGAGGCTACCCTACGAAGCAAGGCGGCGAAGTGGGTTGAGAGCGTGAAATCGTGGCGTATGCGACAGGAAGATGCAGAGACGGCGATCCGGACAGTTCTGATGAAGAAGCTGGAATATGTGTTGCCAGTGGCGCAGCTATCGAGGGAACAATGCAACGGGATTATGAAGCCAGTCTGGAAGACGATGATGTCTAAGATTGGTCTCAACCGAGGGTTTCCAAGGGAGATGGCCTATGCAACAGCCGAGTGGCTAGGGGCGAATCTTCACGAACTTCACACCACACAGGTGGTGGAGCACATGAAGATGGTACTCGAGCACGGCGACAGAGCGACTATGACAGGCAAACTACTACGGGGATGCATACAAGCGATGAAAACGGAGGTCGGGGCTGGAGCGTCCATGTTCGAAGTCCAGTACAACGAATGGGAATTCCTGGCTACGGAATGCTGGGTGAAAACGGTGTGGAAAGAGGCCAATGAATGCAATATTCGGATCCGAGAGAAGACAGCGACAGCAGCACTCGTCCACGACAAAGATGAGTGGCTATCGGTGGCATTTCAAGCCGCAGGATATAGCCGAGCCCAACGATCTCGACTGAACAGATGCCGAATGATCATGAAAGTGGTCAGCGTGGCGGATGTGGTGGACGAGAGGCACGGTGGAGTCGTGGCGCACCAAAGAACCTGCGACGAAGGCACATGGCGAGGGCGGCAACATGTCAGCTGGCCAAGGCAGGGCAAGATTCCCAAGAAGGACTGGGCGCTGTGGAGGCAGGCACTACGAAAAGTGGTGCAGAAAGCACGGATGAGTACGGCATGGGACGTGGACCAAGTCAGCGCCATGATGAGCGACAATCGCAAGGTGATATGGCTTCGGGAGAACGTGCGAGAATGGAGACAGTGGAACGCTAAAGCAGGAGCGGTGCCGGGCATGGAAGAGTACGCAGGCACGTCGAATGTGACGATGGACCCGCCGACAGATTGGAGAGGAGTCCATGTGCGAGAACGAGGAGGTTGCTTGCGAGTGGTAGGCATCGGGGGAAGAGTGCGGAAACGCAAGACGGAGCGCTGCACGAATTCAAGGCAGGCGGAGAAGTCGTGGCTGGAGGCAGTGGTACAAGGGAAGGCAGTAGTGAGCACCGACGGGTCGTTCAAGAATGGCAGGAGTACTGCGGCGTACTCGCTCAACGTGCGAGGGAGGCGGAAAGGCAAAGTGTCGGCGGCAGGACCAGTTCCGGGCCGGGCAGAAGTGCAGAGCGCCTATCGCGCAGAACTTGGAGGCATTTTGCAAGCTCTCCGCACCGTGGAAGACATCATCCAACGCCACGACATGAGGCACGCAACGAAAGGGAAAGTCGTCGTAGTCGCTTGCGACAATAAGATGGCTGGAATCCACGCGGTGCAGTACACGCGGGACGTCAGCACGGCTGTTCAGCACTTCGACGTCATTCGCGAGATACGACGAATCCAAAGGCGGCTGACGGTGACTCTGGAGTATCAGCATGTGTACGGTCATCAGCTGGAGCGAGATCGAGGAGTGGCGAGGGACGAGTTTGCAGAATGGAATGACGATGTTGACAAGGCGGCGGGGGCAGCACATTCGGCTGAAATAGAGTATGCCGACGAAGAGGGATACGAGGCTGAGTGGGCGATATGGCTCGACGGCAGGAAGGTCTGCACGAATGCCACGGCGATGATCCGCAAGTATGTCCAAGGACAAAGGACGGTGCAGTGGCAGCGCAAGGTGGGCCGGATCCAGAAGGGCGAGGCAAAGAAGGTGGATGTTACAGCGGCTGCGATCGCGATGGCTCTCCTGAAGCCGGCGCGCCGGAAATGGGTGGCGAAGCATGCATGCAGTTTCGGGCCAGTCGGGCGCAATATGCGAAAGTGGAAGTTCTGGAGCGGCGATAGGTGCCCAATATGCAAAGATCAGGAGGAGACCACGGAGCATGTCATGCAGTGCCAGCATCCGTTGGCAGTGTCAGTGCGGCGAGCGGCGATGAAGGAGTGGGAGACTGAGATGATGGCAGCGCGAGGAGACGGCCCGATGGTTAGAGCCATGGTGAGGCAAGTCTGGGCATGGAGTGAGGGACGGGAAGTCCAAATGGAGGTGGGTTATCAGTTGCAACAGGCGATGATGGAACAGCAAGAAATAGGGTGGGGTATGATGGTACGAGGACGATGGTCAGCGAGGTGGCAACGAATCCAGGAAAGCACGATGGAGATCAGTGGCCAACCAGGGCGTCCGGCCAATTGGATCGCAAGGGCAATGGTGGGTCTGTGGGAGGTGCGATGGAAGGCGTGGATGGCACGCAACAAGGTGCTCCATGACAACGTGCAGGCAGCCACGGCAGCTACGATATGGCAGGAGGCCGCGATCGCAGTCCGAGAGGAGTGGCGACAAGGAGTGCAAGGGATCGGCGGCGATGACGTTCGCCTGCTGACTCACACAACGGAGGCGGCGGTACGAGCGCAATCGGCGGAGAATCAGATGTTGTGGGTGCGGCATGTACGGGCGGCCAGGCAAGCAGGGTTGCGGCGGCGTACGCACGGCCAAGCCCAGCGACATCGCAAGCGGAAAGGCGGCGGAGCAAGGCAGGATGCGACAGGTTGCAGGGCCCGGCGACGACGACTTTCGTGACAACAGAAAAATGAGTGTGAAGTGCATCACAGTGACAACTGGGTGCCCAGTGCGGTATGTTTTATGGCCCGTGGAGTTGGCAAGCCATGGTAGACACGGATGTGAGAGGTCTAGGTAGGTCGTTCGAGCGCAGTCGGCCCGTGAGGGCTCGCTGTATGCCGGCGACGTTAAAGCTTTCGAGGCGACCCTCGTGGGAGGGGATAATCAGTGCGTTATTATTATTATTAGAGGAGAGTGGAGTAGAGAGGAGCACTCTACGCGCCGATGCAACAGAGAAAAGGACCCCTTCAACCATCATTCGACTCTTCCGACAACACTCTTTCGTCATCCAACAGATCATCCGTACCCTCCAATCATCGCCGTCGCTTCCACGTGATGTTGTGCCATCATCCAAACACAGAAAAAGATGACTGATCAATGCGCAGCTCATCTCCTGTCTCTCTTTCATAATCCACCACACAACTACCCATACTCGTGCACAGTCGCAGAGAAGATGTGCAGTCCATTCCTTGCCTCATGTTGTGTTCGCGCACCTTTGAGATGTGACAAGGCGCATCCATCGCATGCTGATTACGTTGGACCTGACCATCTTCGTGCAGCTTCTCACAACTTGTTACAGTTTGTTACGATGACATGAGAAGGCGATCGTGGAAAACACGAACACAAAGATACCAACGCATCTCACATAGCGAAACATTTAACGACCAACGGTCACAAAATTGCACCTCACAAACACTCTCACGAAATGTCACACAAATTTCAGCTCCCCCCAACAATCATCAACAATCACCACACAAATAGTCACCAACGACAGCAGCAACAACAACAACACCAGAACAACAAAGAGCACATCAAATCCACCAAGACCCAATCGAAGCAAAGCGATAGTCGTTGATAGTACGGATAAGCACACGCGGACAGTGAGACAGAGACTTGGAGACAGAGACCATTGTACATACAGTACGTCAATCCACATCACATTCCGTTGCTTCTTGTCCTGTGTCCATGCAGATTCGTACGAGCTGTGCACCACACCATACCACACCAACCCCAACAGTCGCACTCAACACAACCGATACATCTGATGCAACCATTGTGATCATTGCTGTGATTTCATGTGACCATTGCATGCGATCAGCAACGACTTTCTCCTTCACTTCCTTTCCTCTTTCGCCTTCTTCACTATCCACATTCAACATCCACACTCACACCAACCCTCCACCCCATCGGCATTCACATCGGCATTCACATCCACCACACAGGACAGGCAACAACAGTCACCATGACGTTGATGGTATCAGCATCCGAGTCGGAGGTCGGAGTCAACGACGGATCTTCATCACACACTCTCAAACACAACACCAGCATCACCGATCCATACAACGAACAAAACTTGTGCGACGCACTGTGGGCATGCCTCCTCGACGACTACCTCGATAATGATCCATGCGCTCTCAATGCATGCTTCGTCGATGATGTCACCGATCCCGTCGTCACCAAGGAGCTGCCGTACGACACAGACTACGATTCGTACTATGATGATGACACCGGTCCCCGCAACACCAGAACCGGACGTCTGTCTCGATCTCGCCGTCAGCAGATACAGAAAGAACGAAAGCAAGAACGTCGCCAGCGACGGCTGAGATGCAGCAAGAGCAGAAGCAGGAGTGGCAGCAGGTCCAGAAGCGGCAGCCGCACCAACGGCAGAATCAGGACCAGAAGCAACAGCAGAACCAGAAGCAAGAACGCACTCAGGAACTTCGAATCCATCAACGATTCCAGCAGCGTCGATACTGCCGAAACCAGCCAACCGTCGGATGAAGGCGATAGCGACCTTGCCACCAACAGCCTTGAAAGCGTCAACACCACTGACAGCGTCAACACCACTGACAGCGTCAATACCACTGACAGCGTCGACAGCACTGACATCACTGACAGAGCTTCCAGCATTGACAGCGTCGATAGCACCGACAGCACCGACAGCAGTGAGGATGGTCTCGATCTTGACCCCAATCCATCATGTGAAACGGTCATTCGCGATAACATCAACACAAACAGCACCAACACAAACAGCACAAGCACAGTTGTCCTCGACAGCCACTTCAGCGCTGATCAACATGAGAGCATCGATGGATTGATGGCAAGGACAGGCAACACAAGCCACGCTAACGAGAAAGACTCAACCAATGTCAAAGAAGACAATAACAACAGCAACAACAACAGCACAAGTGAATCGAATGAGAGAGAATACGCCAGCTTCGATGCATACGAAAGCAAGCGCCGCCAACGTGAACGCAAACAACAAGAACAACAACAGAAACAACAGGAAGAACAACAACAACGCAATCAACGTGATTCGGAGCGTGATGACCAACCATCAACCGGCAGATCATCCAACGGAAGCATCACCCGCTCCGTGTCTCGTCACAACTCCTTCTCCTCCTCGCGTGCAACCATGCATGACTCAACATCTGCAACACCACCAACAGCATCAACAGCTTCAACACCATCAACAGCTTCAACACCATCAACACCATCAAGAGCAACGTCAACATCCAGATCGAGACCAATGACAAGATCATCGTCCAAGTCCTCACTCAGACCAAGATCCAACAGCAGGACATCCAGAGGATCCATCCGTCCTCCACTCAACGTCACCTTCCATCAAAACGTCGTGTCCAATGTCATGAAGTACGATGACGTGAACATCGGTGATGACGATGCCATCGACAATATCGACCACGGTGCTGCAGACAAGCACAAGCACAACCACAACCACAACGATGATGACGATGACTCCCTTGTGTGTCTCCCCGGGATGGACACAGAGCTGGAGAAGATGTCCCAAGCGGCCGTGAACAGCATCGCTGACACCATCAAGTCAGAGCTCGAGAATGAACGCGTCGACCAAGACGACTCCTCGTCCACGGGAGACGCCGAGGATGATGATGAGGAGAGCGAGCACCCCATGGATGAGATAGAGATGATGCAGAAGAAGGAGGTCGATGCAGCCGCAGAGCAGCTCTGGCAAGAAGAGACCAACAAGCTGGTGGACAAGCACGCACCTCGAGGATGCAGAAGGGTCGATGCAAAGCGTGCAGCTGTCAGCTCGGGCCCAAGCTCGAACTCGAACTCAAAGCCTGACCCTCGCACCAATCTTCACTCAGATGAGGGTGTGAGTGAAAGCGTGAGCGCGAGACCCAAGACAAAGATCAGTCGCAAAGATGTCGTCGCAATGGCTCATGCTGTTGTGAATAGATACTCCAATGACCCACCACCGCGGATGGGCATGCCTCCATCGACGGCAGATGCTGGAAAGGATGGAAACGAACGCATTGCGGCCAGTGGTGAGAAGACGACCAACAACACAAACAAGAACACCATCACAAACACAATCACAAACACGGGCATGGATACGGAGCAATCGTTCAACTCCATCGAGAACGGACCCAACTTCTTCCATGCCTTCCCCACCACCTTCGACCAATCGACAGACACCGATTCTGACGATGTCCCTCCATCACCACCACCAGTAGCGACAGCAGCAACAACTACAGCAACAGTAACAGAAGAGGCGCAAACAACAAACACAATGGATCACAACGACATTCCCTTCGATCATAGGATCCAAGCCACACCAACCACCGCGAACGAGACCCAAGATGTTCCCACCCCCAACAGCAGTCCCAACAACAGCAGCAGAAACAATGACAACGCCACCGCCACCACCAACAACAACAAAAATAACAAAAGTGACAGTGAGAGTCAGAACATTGACGGAGATGGTGATGGTACTCCTGTCAAGCACGATGATGTGGACGGCCACAATCGCAACCAGAATCGTGCGGTGTTGAATTCCCTCGTCGTGTCGGGAGGAGATCAAGGAGGGACGCATGAGATCAGCCGTCACTCCGTCCTAAACAAGGAGGACGAAGTCAACATCAACACCAACAGTACTTCCATCACCGCCCCCAATAGCGAAAACACCACCACCAACAACATCATCATCACAACCAACGACGTAACCGAGTGCGGAACATTCGAACAACCCATTCTGCTGGATGACAGCGATGAAGACAATGAAGATGAAGATGGTGACAACAACACCGATGTTAAACAGCAACCACAGACACAGCAGCAAGAACAACAACGACAACAACATGACGGGTTGGCGCAAAACACTCAAGGGATTGATGACCTCAACATGGTCAGCTCTGAGTCCTTCGACCGTTTCTTCGCTGCCGAGTTCGCTTCGGCTGATGATGCGAACGTCATCGATCTGTCCGATGAGCTGAGCCAGCAAGAGACCCTCCTTGAACAGGTCCATACCCACATCAGCGAGCAGTCTGCTGTGTCCAAGATGGCAGAATCAGCCATGCTTGCAACGTCGATGTCGAGGTCGAACTCTCCCATCCCAACCGCTCCATCCAAGCCAAGGCGATCCAGAGCATCACTGCCACCATTGCCGCCACCTGTCCAGCGATCGAAGATCCTCAAGATGATGGACAGCAGCATCCCCACCCTCAGAAGCAGCAGCAACAAGTGCAAGGATCAGGATCCGATGGAAGAGCCCTTGTCGGCCCACTCGCCCTTGCTCACCCAATCCGAAACGAGTGATGCGATTGACACGTTGAGCACCTCAAGCAGCAGCAAGCGACGTCCCAGCCGTCTGCATCAACGATACCTGCAGCTTCGCAGTGGACGAATGGGTAGGTTCGTTGGCTTGGTGTCGAAGATCCCCACCGCCAAAGGTAGCGACAAGTCGAAGCGCAAGAAGAAGCGCGAGGCTGCCCTGAAGCACATCCAGATTATGAAGATGAAGACGAAGAGCAAGAGCAGTGGTGTGGTCTGAGAGAGGTCGTTTGTCTGGGAGATTGTGGAAATACGCATACTCGTTGGAAGTGGAGCGGAGCTAGAGTTCTCTCGCTGCGTGACGATGGCTTCCGCTGTGCAGGATTACGTTGGCTGCGAAGCGGCGAGTAACAATTTATGGTCGAGTAATTTTAAGTGACGATGAAGAATGAAGATAACGAAACAATGGAGTACTCTATTTGGAAAACGATGCTGACATGCCATATCATTCTGTGTTGTCTGGGCTGCCAGTAGTGATGAGTTGAGTTGTCATGAAGAATCCTATTGTTCCAATTGCACTTGCAATGCGCTATCTAACGTCTTCGATCACCGTGTTATGCTTGGTTCTGTTTGTTCTGTCTCAGCAGTGTCCAGGTCGATGGACTCCCCGTTTCGAGCTCCGCATCGTTTGCGTCATCCTGACTCTTGTTGACCTTGTGGAATGTTCCTTGCCACACGCTTTCCGCAACGCTCTGTTTCATCGATTTTGTTTCGGTCGTTGTCGCGGAGAGACCCGATCTGGATCGGGAGAGACCGGTCGATGCCATCGTGTCAGAGTTATGGAGTCTGGAGAGAACATTCCCGATGCCAATCGACCGAGGCACAGAGTGGAATGACCGATCTGTCGACAAACTCGGGACGAAGGAAGATTCGCCATCAACGTCCCCAATGATGGCACTGAGGTTGATCGACGTGTCAGCGTGCGTGGTCGCCGAAGGATCCTCGCGAACTTCTCCCCGAACATCTTTGCTTCTGGATACGGCCGAAGGGACCAAGGACAACGACGCAGTGCTACTTGTACCGACGGAAAAGTGGACAGGGTTGGATATCTTTTCCCCGCCGCTCCTTGTGCCGATCCCATCGGGTTTCGGAAGATCGTCCCTCGAATCCGGGTGTGCCTCAGCATGAGCTTTCTGCAACGATGGAGATGATAGAGGTAATGGTGGCCTTCCCTTGCTGGCTCTTGATTGTCTGGAAGCCTGCGTCGCTCTAGACTTGATGCTGTTGCGCGATGCGACATCTGATTTCGCACTGCTGCTAGCGCTGTGCCGACTTCTGTGGCTTTTCTTGCTGCTCGTGGTCGTCGCTCTCGATCTCGCGGAGGATGTGTCCACGAGTGACACATCGTCATTGGTGCTGTCGTTGGATGGCTTCCCACCCATACTCTTCTCACGACCAGTACGGACACTGGTCTCATCTCCAAGTGCCGTCTCTGCAAGATTGGTAATCAAATCTCCGTCATCACGGAGATTCTTCCCGTTGCCAGATGCTGCGCTTTCAGCAGGAATCGGCATGTCAGCCACGATACTAACGTTGTCAGCAGATGAATTGCGAGATATGGATTTGTCACTCGCGGATTTTGAACGGATGCTTCGAATGGAGGACCCATGAGAGAACGCCGACTGTATACCAGCATGCTGCTGCTGGAGCGGCGGTGTCTTGTGGGAAGCGATGGATTGATCCTCGTTGTTGTTGGCATGGACGACTTCGATTACGACCGGTTTGGCGGCTGATGGTGATTCTTTCACAGAAGGCAACGCGGATGTGACTGAACGATGGGATCGGCGACTTCTTCTCGATGATGTTGAACGAATGGAGCGAGTGGAACGGGTTGAACGCACAGAGTCAGACGATGGTGGACAGATTGGAGCATTGAGTTCCTCATTATCGGGGTACACGATGGTAACTTCAGCCACGGGTACTTGGTTTGGGACAGCTTGTTGGACGCTGATATGGGTAGGGTGAGGTGTGGCGTTGACATTGGCCTTGCCCAAGTTGTATGCCATCTTCGCGATCGCCATGCCCGACATGGGAGCTCCGGTCACCCCGTCGAAACTGAAACCACGTCCAACCGTGAGGATATCTGCCGCTGGCGGGTGTCTCCGCGTTGCGATGGGACCATGCCCGATCTTGTTCTTCGGTGTGGGAGGCAACTTGAGGAGGAGTTTGTTTCTCATATTCTTGAGCTTTGATGAACGCGTGCTCTGCCCTCCGCTGTTGCTTCGTGATCCTTTGCTGTGGGATGAGCGGCTCTGCACGGTGACGTTGCTAGTTTCTGCTGCACTCTCGCTGACATTGCCGTTGACGTCTTCACCAGCGTCTTCGTTTTGAATCTCCATTCCCAGCTGGCCTCCATCGGCGATGCGCAGCTGAGTGCTCCCCGGGTTGAGGGCTTCAAACTTCCCGGAGAAGGATACGTTGATGGAATACACCTCGATTGCTTCTGTCATGTGGGATGTATCGTCATTGCCCATGTTTTCGTGCTGTCTCGCAGAAGTGTCCGCAGTCATCTTGCTGTCGCTTGGCTTCCGGTCAGCGAAATACTTGCGTGCCAGCCATGCTGTGGATTGTGACGATGACTTGGTGGAAGCGCCTGGGATCGAGGCAGCACAGTAATCTTGCCCTAAGTCCGCAGTGACGACTGTGTGCTTGGCGCTGGGACCGGTGTAGTATCCAGTCTGGTCTGTGTGACCCGTAAAACCTGTCATCCCAGTACGGGTGGACTGCTCGTCGATGGAGGTGCCGAATGTGTCTTTCGATCCGTCCGTATCGAAGAGGAGGCTGTCCTGGGCAGCGATGGCGCTGCGTTGGTAATCAGCGTAGAGGTTGGAGTCACGTCCGAATCTCATATCCTCGTCTCTCGAACCTTGTCGCAGCCGGATGGATCTCAGCTTCCGCCACGCCATGTAGCGTTCACGATCAGCACGGTTGCGGAAGGTGAGGGACTCCTCTGTGGCGGAGGTTGCGTTGGTGACAGACGATGCATGTGATCTCTCGTCGTCCTCGTGAGGCTTGTAGGCTTTGGTTGGGTAGTCTTCGAAGAAGAGAGACCACATGAGCTCGCCGCAGCCAACTTCGTCAGTGCTCTTGTTCCCAGCGAGGGAGGCCACCGCCTCTTCACTTGGTACCGAGCCCACCATGGTCTTGATTGGTCTCCTCTGGCTCTGTTGCATTATCCTGAAGTGGAGTGGAGTGAAATGGATCGCTCACAGCTGTCACCAAATGTGTCGAGATCGGAGCCGCGATAGTCAGAGGATCAGCAGTTGTTGTGTTTGTTTGTCGTTGATCGTTGCCCTTTTGATCGTGGAGCATGTTTTGTTGAGTAAGGTGGGTTGTTTGAGGCAAACGGAATGAGTTCAAATGATGTCACGCTGTGTGGAGTATGTACTAACAAGAGCGCAGGAGGGCAGAAATGGGATCGCGATGATGTCGAGTGCTCACGGTCTGCTCGGTGGTGAGTTGCAGGTGTTGGAAGGTACCAGTTTCATCGTTGTTGAAATCTTGGTGCCATCCTCGTTTTACACTTCGGTCCACCGTTGGATCGGAGTGGCCTCTTTCTCTTTGCTCATCCTCAGCAGCGACGCTGCGACGGGACCATTCAAGTCGACCGTGCTTGGCTCTGCTTCACTCTGCTTGACCCTGCTGTCATGCGCATCTTCCAATGCAGAGTCGACGTTGCGATTGCGCTGATGAATCTGTTGAAGAGGGACTTCCATAAGTACACTTCCGTTGACCATGTTGGGACGGTTGGATGGTGTAGTTGTGAGGGCAGATGCGACAAATCCGGGGATTCAGCGATGCGCGGAGGCGTCAGAATCGTGAGAGGAAAGGTGTCGACAAGGTCATGGCGCACTGGGTGTGCAAGACATGTCGCATGCGACATTTTTGTCGTGATCGGCAAGCAGGCGGACGATTTCCCAATTCACTTTTTAATTTTTGGTGCCGGGCAAAGGCGTTGGGCGAAGAAATTGCATAGGCGACGAGTGAGAAATGATCTGCCTGCCCAGCTTCACTTAGCAATAGCGCAACATGTTTCCATGCGTTCAACGCTCGTCACGTTCAATTTTGTGAGTATGTGACACCAAGAAACGGAAGGTTTGATCCTGGATTGGGCATCATCGGAAAGGGGACTGTCCGTGTCACTCGAAACGTTGCATGTGGATGAAACTTCGAGATGGGCAACGACGTCCTTACACCACCACGAGGAACCAAAGAGTCCCCTGCGTCAACTTCGGCGGACAATAGCAACACCATTGATTGCAGCATTGGTGCAACGTTCCGCACATCCGAGCAAGAGACGAAGACGAAGACAGTACGAGAGAAGAATAAAGACTGATCCATCTCATCTCATCACATCACATAGCACTTTTTGCGACCAGAATGTACCAGAGGGTTCCATCTGATCACAAAACAAGCCTCATTCTAACCTTCCTCTTGACGCCAAGTGCGTGAAAGCCTCAAAGCCAACCGAAATCGCATCAAGCACAAAAGAGTCATTGCACACAATCAGACATCCCAACACACTACATCACAGCGCAACGGAATACACAATACAAGTCACTGCAAACATGGATCTTCCCGACACCGATGCCATCTTCTCCATGCTTTTCGGCGACGCTCCGACCGAGACTCAATACAGTCGGCACCAGCATACCCTGATAAGCCACAGTCGGCGCAAGCAGTCGCCTTCCATGTTGGCAGCGCCATCCCCATCGTTGATGACACCAACGCCGCCGCCGCCACCACCAGCAGACAAGAAGAGAACCAAGCGCAGGTCACGCAAGTACCGCAGACCAATTTTCAAGGATCCTGCGCCCAAATCGAAGCCAACAGTGCAGGCAAAAGAGGCGGAATCGTCAGCATCTCGTATGCAGCACTCTGGTGTTGACGCTCGCATGCAGCGGATGATGCCTCAAGCTGCACAACAAAGTCATGTTCAACAATCTATTCCGATTATGGATGACTTCCGACACGAGCTGCAGAAGATCTCAAGCCAAGAGCAGGAGGACGATTCGACCCTCGTGGGCACCGACGAGCAGTACCGTGCAGCGGTGCGAGCGCGATCCCTTATCGAGATTAACACGAAGGACCAGTTCGACAAGCGATCCATTAAGAACCGAATTCCTCCTTCGCTGAAAGATGATGAATCGCCGAAGGAAGCAGCGGTTGCTAACAACGGCATCACATTTATTTCGAACGATGATTGCGTCCGCCGAGTATCGGAAGAAACGAAGCACGGCGAGACCGATTACAATCACGACGACGGAGAGTATAGTGCTGCTGATTCCTTCCAGTTCCAGCCCATCAAGGTGAAACGAAACATTAGCGATCTGAGCCAATTCCTGTTTGACGTTGGCGCCAAGATGGGTATAAACCGACCTCGCAGATCAGAGATTGATAGCGATCGTGGTCATCAAGGAGCTGGAGAAGAGGAAGAGTATGACGACTCGCCAATCCTGCAGACTCGCAATGACGGGAGCGTCAATCGTGATACGCCAAATGCCAGCTTCAGCGCAATGGAATACTCCGACATCAACTACATCATCGACGAGCACAGAGAACTTCCCGATGTGTTGCATTCCCAATCATTCTACTAAGGCACAGCAATCCAGCTCAGCCAGTACAGAACGGGGTGGGACAAGGAAACTATTACTCTACGAGCACATCGCATTGCATGAGAGTGAAACAAATACCACACGAGTCAAGGAAACGTGAGCAAAGCATATCGGAGTATAATGTATGCAATGGAGCGCCCGCTGTGTTCAGGCAAATGGCTTTGCAACGCGAGGAAACAAGTGCACTCGAGAAAGCCACGATTAATATTAATCTCAAGAGACGAACTTCTTGGGACTTTCCTACTGTTGCGCTCGCGCACCTGGTACATCTTCGACTCTCCCCAGGAGAGAGAGAGAGTAGAGAGTAGAGAGTAGAGAATAGTTCGTACAACTTTATCGGGGCAAGAGTAGCCCGCAGAGTTGTGGACGTGAGGCTGAAATCGTCGTCTGTCTGTCGTCCCGTTTTTGGCGCGAGAGAATCGACACGGAAGACACCATCTGTCGGTTTGGGATGTTCTGCACAACGAGTGTTGGCAAGGTCGCCCATCATTCGCTATCCACCATCCGCCATCCATCACACTTCACAATTGAGCAAAGAGTGGAGCAGTGTACAATAAGGTGGTACTGCAGTGTCTCGAGCACTGCGCTATGCTCCAGACGACGCTCATCATGAATGGGATTACCAGTAGATATACCAAGCAGCTTCGTCAACATTTCGTGGCCCGGTCGCTTCATCAGCTGCGAAATATACAAGGAAGGGCTACTGTTTCATCGTTATCATCAACATCTTCATCGCCTTCATCTTTGTCCTCGGCACCAGCGCCATTCGCTCTTCAGCGTCTGAGTTCATGCGTAAGTATAAGTACAAGTACACCTCAAAGAGCAGCGGTTTCTGCTGCAGCTTTGCGCTTTGCGTCTTCAGCCAGCGATGGATCCGTTCATTATGAGTACTTTGTGGACACAACAGGGCCAACCTCGAGCCCTTTCCTTCCCATCCATTTCTACAAGGATTCTCACGCCAGCCAATCGGACGTTCTCGATAAGATAGAGGCTATGATGCAGCATCCAAAGAATGTGCGTGGGATGTTGCTCTCGCAGCCCAAATACCCGAGAGACTTCCGCAACATGAAGGCCTTGCGTGCTGTCATGCCGCCACATCTCTCTGTCTTCTACGAGGAAAGCATCACAAACTACATTGCCAAGCAGCACAGGAATGCGGGGATAGCTACAGAACCATCGTCAGCAGTTGCACAAGACCGAGTTAGGTACCAAGCACAGCTGCCGGATGAATTCACCCCTCTCTACACGATCCCTCCGATGGAAACGGAGGAGTCCGAAAGGCTCAAGCGAGTCCTGATGCAGCAGTCTGACGACGCAGGGGGGAGTGTATGGATCAAGCTTCCAATCGACTCTGGATTTGACCCGATCGCCCAGACACCGCTCATGTCTCCAAACTTTGGTGGCCTCAATGAATCTGCGCGAAGGTGTTTGGAGATGTTTCAAGCCTGCGACGTTGACATAAATTTGTGGGTGACGCATTTCACGCAGAAGGCAGACGAGGGTATTGAAGAAGATAGGCCTACTCGTAGCCACACACATGCAATGGAGCTGTGTCGGTATCTTGTTGAATCAGGCGTTGTGAAAGCCTCACAACTGATTGTCCCGCTTGATTCTATTCCGGATGATGACAGGTCCGACGAGGGTTCTATGTTGAAATCACATTTGGATGTCGGCATTCGTAGGTTCACGGTTCAAGATCGAGTTATTCACCTGTAGAGAGAACTGTGTAGATACAATGTAATGACAACACAATTCTCCTTCGGACAGCCTGTGACCATCTTCACAATCTTCCCAAGAAATCCGCACCTACTCTATTGCTTGCAACGATGAAACAGAGTATACTGCGGTAGAGTACTCTCTACTATACTTTCTAGAGAGTTTGTTTGCGGCCGTACTACTTTCCCCGTGCGACCAAAGTACATCGTTCAATGCCGACACGTACATGTCCTCCGCGCCTTGTCTCTCCGAAACCGTTCTTGCACCGACTCACGTGCACAAACATACACGCACATCCACATTCGCCCCGGTTCATAATCAGTAAATCTCTCTGGCAACAGAAACACGATCATCGCTCGATCGCGACGTCCTGCTCTCGGGGATTCGCAATTCCGTCATCATGTCAGCGTACTCGGAAACCGTGGCTTTGTCCACTCGCTGTTCTCGCTGTCTCACCAACTCCATGCGCCGCGCACGAATGTTTCGCAACCTGGAGTTCATTTCCTGATTCATCTTGGCGACCGTATCCAACGTGCGATAGGATTGCATGGTGATCTCGCTGATGGTGTCGGATGAGTTGACCCGTCCGAGCTGCAGTTGCGCGTCGGTAGTGTTGTTGTTGATGTGGTGACGTGGATTCGTCAAACGTCGTCCAGCGGAAACACTTCTTTCCGACTTCGTGACATCGATGGTCCTTCTTCGTCTTAAGTCGATTGGTGTCTTTTGAGCGCTGCTGTTGTTGTTGCTATTGCTGGTGCTTCTGTTGCTGCGGATGATACTGTCGTGAATGGTCATCAGTCTGTCTTCAGGCTTCATAAATGTGGTGGATATCTGATCAGGGTCTTCGATGGTGATGATATCAATGCTGCGCGATGGCGATGACTGCGCCGGCAACTGCGATGTGGAGATAGTCACAACTTGCTTTGGTTCCTGCTGCCGTTGTTGCCCATGAGCATGTTCGTAGTGTGCGATTTCGATAGGTTCGGCCCATCTTGGCGGAGTGGGGACTGGCGCTTCGGCTCTGACGGCATCGATGACAGCCTCTTGCTGAGTTGGGTTCGTGGAGGATGCGATTTGCAGGCTCTCTTCTCTCGATTCAATCCGATGCCCCACCGGTGTGATGCCGGGAATGTTGGCCGTTGGGGCTTCACACGATGGTGGATCCAATTGCTTGGGGTCCATGCTGTGATGCTGGACTTCCTGAACTTCACCTTGCGCATCGTCACCAAAAATGTAGTCGGTGAGATCGATGACTTCTGGGCCAGTCATCACCGAGGCGGCAGGCAGTGGTTTCGGCACATCGTCTTGACTCTGCTTTGGCGGTGTTGGTGCCTCCTCCGGTGTTGCTGGTTCTGATGGCGTTTCGTGGACAGAGATCTCGCATAGCTCAGGGATGGCCTTGGTCTCCATATGCGCGCTACTATCGCTAGGTTCCTGACTTTGGAATGCAGAGATCGACTTTGTAGCCGGTGGGTCCTTGGCGGGCGGGTCCATGCGAATGTGTTCTTTGGGAACAAGGTCAACCACGGGGGCAGGCTCCGTTCCCTGATCTGTCTCTGTGGTCGGTGGGCTACTTGCTGGTTCTAGTTCGGATTCTGAAGTCTTGGAGGATGCGCGAGCACTTGAATCCATCGCGGCAGATGATGCGTGCTCGATGGTTTCGCCGATCAGATCGCTGTGGCAGTCGCTGACATCCTGGGCAGACGCTGGTTCCTTGGCATCATGTGTTGCTCTCTCGTGCTCGGCGACGGCAACAGCAGCAAGAGGATGTGACGTGAGAGCATCGTCGATGTCCACCTGGGTTCCGCGAACCATTTGTGCATCGGTAGTTTCGTGTGGCAGAGCGTGGTCAGTTAGTATGACAGTGATTTCGTTGGTTGTATCTGCGTCTGCGTCTGCATCGGCCATTGTCATTGCCGCTGGCGGTTCTTTGGACGCTGATGCCGCCGCCTTCGTTTCTGCCACCGTCTTCAAGACTGGATCGACGACTCCTTCGAGCACACCTGTGGCCTTCCTAGCGTCTTCAGTAGGTCCCGGTTGCTTCACGGCATCCACTGAGGAATTGTGACTTGATACAGCGTCAAACTGGGAGGTTGAGCTTGATCGTTCAGATTTCGCGACAGTTTCATCGGCTTGCGGGTCTGTTGATTTTGGAGATTCGTGTCCTGTGCTCGTATTGGTGCTTGCATTCATGCTCGCGTTGGAAGTGGCTTCCTCGCTCTTACTCGTAGTTCGTGTGGCCTTTGTATCCGCCTTGGACTTCGGTGTGCACATCTTCCGCCGCGATCTCTTTCTGCGAGACCTCGGGCTGACAGCCAGATTCTGCTGCTGTCCGTCTTCGCTGTTCTGCTCCAGTTTCGAGATCCGCTTCTTGCGTCTGCGGAAGCTCCGCCTCACGCGGTTCGTGTGGCGATCGCCTTCCTCTTCTTCCTCTCCAAGGAAGTAGCTGATGACTGCTTCGTTGTCATTGGCCTGGGTCGGAGTCTGTGGCGATTTCGGAGAACCCTTTGGGGCGACCTTGTTGCCCTTCGTTGCACCGTCTCCCTTTCGCGTCGGGGAGCCATCGTGTTTCTTCTGACCGGAGCGACAGCGTGGAGGCTTGGAGTTGGGGCGAGCTGGGGACGTGGTCTTTGATGCGGTGGTTCCGTCTTGGCTTGCATTCGTTTGCTGTGCTGACCCGCCGGCCGATGTTGAGTCCTGTGTCGATGCCTTGGGGTGGCGCTCTTGGCTTGCAGAATGTCTGGGAGCAGCGGTTGCGTTTGCCTTGTCTTGGAACGAGCTGAGATCGACGCGTTTGATGTCTTCGCCGCCATCTTTCTTGCCAATGTTGCGGCCACACTCGCGGTGAACCTCTACATCATCTACCTTGGTGCGTTTGTCACCCTTCGTGCTGCCTTTCTTGCCATCGTACTTCTCCAGGTACATTTTGGCAGATGCGCTGCCATCAACGTCGCCATCGTCGCCGTTGCCACCAGGACGGGCGTTGCTCTGAGCGTAGTCCCGGATGCGTTGACGAAGCCGCTCGGAGGGATCCTCTGGTGACCCACCACTGAACAGTGTGGTCTTCGAATCCCATGTCATTTTGGAGAAGCTTGTCGCCACGTCCCATCTGAGATCGTAGTCATCCAGCACGCATGCCCACAACGGATCACAAATTGATCCGGACTGCTGCGGCATGACACTGACTGTGGCATCGGCACTCCTGCCGCTGAACGTATCAGCGGCCTTCAGATCATCCCAGTGTGGATCACTCATGGTTGTCTATTGTGAGCTCGGCCACCACGGCTCTTTGTTGGTGCTATGATATATCTGTCCTTTTGATTTTTGCAATGGCACAAGGGTGCGTGAAATCGCAGTTTGGACAGATGCCGACGTTGCCGTCGTCGTCGTCGTCTTTGCTATTGTTGTTGTTGTTGTTGTTACTTTTTACCTCGTTTTCTCTGATTTGGCTTTGGATGGCGATTTGTTTGTGTTGGTGCCGCTTTTGGATGAGGGTCGTTGTGCTGCCGTTGTTGCACCGTGTTGTTGACTTGCTGGTGCGTTGTCTCTCTGCTGTTTTCTGGAGTGTTGTGTCGTGGTGCGCAATGTATCCTCCAATCTGATCTCACTGTTCCCCATCACAGCAGCGCATCTCCGACCGAAACAGCACCACGGATGGTTTGGGTGCGCATCAGGTGATAAACACGCGCGATAATGTGGGCGTTGGATTTGCGTTGTTAGGTGGGGACCGACGGTTGAATTGGAAACTAACGCATGTATCCGCGCCAACGTATTGATTAATAACCGTAACCGTTACATTGAAGTTCATTGTAAATTTATCGTGGCAGTCTTGTGCGACATTTCAGTGCGCGAACTTCGGTTGTGATGGGCTTGTTTTTGCGAAGAATTCCATCGGAAGTCCGTCTCGGAGGAGATGGCGACGTAGTCCGCGAATGAATCACGAAAGTTCATGACCGGATGTATCTGAGTGGATTTCAGATGTCTGTCCACCCACCCGCATGCTGATGCAGAATGGCAACCACGATCACATCAAACACCAATCTTTGGCGTTTTCACAGGGGACCCAAAAACGAGAAAATCAGCAATGACGACCATCGACGACGGCAACAGCGGCAACGGTGGTGGGGGATGGTGGTCGTGTTGGTGGGAGCCCAAGGATGCTCTCATTGCCCCTTTTGTCGACATAGAAGAAGGAAAGGAAAGGAAAGGACAGAAGAGGATCCATTGACTTCGGCTGTGCCTCGATTCCCGAGCTGATAATCACAAGTCGATCATTCGAGAGACATCATCCACCCACCGAAGGGCTAATACGGATACATACCCGTCCAGATAGTCGTGCTACTCGTGCCGGGGCAGAGCAGCGACCCACATCTGATCCTTGTAGATCATGGCACCACAACCAGCAAAGCTCTTGGATCCGAAGGAAGGTATCGAGTTCGATGCTCTGCCATGGAACTTGAACCTGCCCGAGGAGATCAGCTACCTGCACCTGACGACCACGGATGAATGGACGAAGGATCATTACGATCTCGAGTCCGATACAGGCAGCATTTTCGATTCCTTGTATTCCTACAAGGACAGGACATTGCCGCTCACCCCATCGACGACCTCGCTCAACTATGGTACGACGATCTGGGAGGGATTGAAGTGCTACCGCAAGAAGGATGGATCGGCCGTCGTCTTTCGTCCCGACCGAAACTTCGAGCGATTCTCCAACGGAGCCGAGCAGATGTGTCTCCCCAAGCCAAGCAAGGAGCTCTTCCTCAAAGGCGTGCAGCACGCCCTGCAGCAGAATTCTCACGTCATTCCGCCAAATGGTGAGGGAATGAAGCTGTACGTTCGTCCCATGCTGATGGGCAGCGGTCAACAGTTGGGATTGTATCCGTCCCCAGAGTTCAGCCTGCTATTTTACGTTTCTCCGACGGTACGTCCCACACATGGTGATGTGATACCTCATTTCTGCTGCAAACGATGAGCGCAGGCAGCTGCGCTTTGCACTATTGAACCAAACAGAAAGAATGATTGGACGATGGATTGCTTCGTGTGCCCTCGCCTGGAGCATACCAGTGGCTGTCTGATTGAGGAGTACATCATTTTGACGCGCATGGTATATCCTGATGCGACTTGTGCGCCGCTTGCGCATGCAATACGCTCTGTTCTCAATTCAGTTCTTTGGCCCTACTCGCACTCTGTTCTAATTCCAATGCTCTGATCGCACCCAATATCATGCGTGCACTTCACTGGCATTTACGCCTTCCTTTCCATTCGCTACACAGGGTAATTACTTCAAGAATGCCACCGGCGGCCTCAACCTCCACCTCGAGACCAGACGTTCCCGCGCAGCACGTGGAGGCCTTGGCAATGTCAAGTGCAGCGGCAACTACGCCGTTGCGTTGAAACCACTCCTGGATGCCAAGAAGCAAGGCTTCCATGACAACCTCTTCCTTGAGCTGGAGACTTTCAAGGAGGGTTCATTGGAAACGGCCATTCTGCAGGAGATGTCCGCTGCCAACGTCTTCTTCGTCATGAAGACGGGCGAGATTGTCACGCCATCACTGGATCGCAAGACGATCCTGCCAGGCGTGACGCGGGACTCCGTCATCACGTTGGTGCAAGAGTTCAAGCATGACCTGAAGGCCGCCATCAAGGAGAGCACAGGACAGGACAACATCACGGTCTGCTCGCGGGATGTCACTGTTGGGGAATTGAAGGATGCGACTGAAGGTAAGACTTCGATGATATGAGAGTATGTTGCGATGCGGACGTGAAACATTGCATGATTGTGGCAGCATCAATGTTCAGGGGTGCGCGTGATACATCTAAAGATGGAGCACAACACAGCTCTCTCCCCAACTGACCCGCACTTTCTTTCCTTTCTCTTCCTCTCACTCATTCTACCATGGTTGACACCGCCGTTGACCGTCAACCCTTGGTTTGTTCATCATCGACATGCTCCATTCTATTATTCTATCACGTAGCCTTCTGCACCGGAACAGCTGCCGAGCTTGTGCCAATCGCCAGACTTGCGACTGGAGAAGGCGAGGAGGCCTTCGAGAGAGTCTTCCCACACGGCCAGAAGTTGGCAGGTCCAGTGACATCTGCCCTCCTCGGTTTGCTGCGACAAGTCATGGTCGGAGACAAGGGCACCGATGCCACCAAGGATTGGCTCCGCGATCCATTTGCTCCACCTTCCGAATTTTGCAAGTAGAGGAGCATGACGCAGTCGCAACAGCCACATTGGCAATGATGGCAAACACACAACACTGACGGCCTTTTGCTCTACTCTATACCGATCTGTTTACTCGACAGGAACTATCATACTCCACTCTAGAGAGAGCGAAGCAGGATCAATGCATGATCAAAGAAGCTCAAGCTGCCACCTATCACACGTCAATACTCTCTCCAGAGAGAGAGAGAGAGAGAGAAAGACATTCATCCAATAGCATTCCTGCCAATACATGATCGTACCTATTATGTGCACATGTTCATAGTATGTATTGTATCACACCACCACCTCCGCTGCCTAGCTAGATGGATTGACTGGTTACACAGAATCATGAGAGAGCATCTGGTCTGATGAGCGTGGGGCCATTGATCGCCCGCTCACGCGCATCGCGACAATCGGAATGGATGGTCTCGTCATCGCCGAAGTAGCGAAATCGCGAGTCGTGTATAATGCGCTCGCGAGGTGCGCGACACACAGTTCATGTGTTTGGCGTTGAAACGGCTCGTGCACGAAACAACAGTTATATTGACGTTATTGATAGCCCAACGCACGGACGACCAACCCAACCGCAACAATTTGCAGACGATTTGGCGGAAGGTTGCGCCGAGATTCTCTGAAACTTTGGCTGGTTGCTGCGGCGGTACTGCCACATCCGAACGATCGCCTCGAGTGGGGAAGCGGATGCGCGAGAATAAAGCAGCACTTCGCACATGATCGACACTCACAGGTGCCGCACTCCAACCGACAGGTTTGAATCAGAGAAGACAGCGACACCAACCACACGCCCCAACGTCGTTCGACATTGTTCAACACCATCCAACCAAGAGGGGCAACTCGACAGTCAGGCACAAAGGGAGGCGAGAAGGAAAGTAACCGGCGGAGACTACATTCAACCCAAAGCGAAGTCCCTCAACTTTCATTGCGCATCCATTGCGCAATCGAGTAGGCATCTTTTACAAGAGGTGAACCTCACCGAGATTTGCACTTCACATCATATTTCAAGTACATCAGGGTGCACTTCACTCCACTCCTCCTGTTCCACTCCCCAACACTCTGCTATCATTCATCTCGCAGCGACCCATGGACATTTGAGCACCATGTCAACCAACGCAGAATCTGAAGCGTTCCTTGACCCAGTTTGGGCATACCTTCTCAACGACCGGCTTCCGCAGCAGCAGGAGCCACAGCAGCAGCAGGTGAACAGCAGGCGAAGCAAGAGACAGAGCGAGCTGAAGCGCGTCATCGAGACTGAGAAGAAGGAGCAGAAGACCACATCGGCCTGGGATTCTTGGTTCATGGAGGATGACGACGACAATGATCAGCAAGACGATGCCGACTCCACGGACAGCGACGATGCACGCGATGATACCACCCACCGGAGATCGGAGATTGGCACAGACTCGTCCGTGCAGGCATTCCGTGGCAGCGACTCTCGCGTCATTATCACATCAAGACGACCCACGGAGGACGCAACACTCGACAGCAGCAAGCCATCAAAGAGCTGGGGACCTTTTAGCAGGGGCAAGAGGAACAACAGCCGTCAGTTGAAACAGCCAAAGAGAAGCGGAGACGGGAGCCAGAAGGCGGATGGCAGCGAGAGGGGTTCGCAATCACAACAAACCCCTTCGACAACAGCATCGATCACTGACAACGGCACGACAGCAAGCTCCGCACGTTCTGAACAAGTCTCAGAGAACAGCATCGTCGACAAGAAGTCCAAGAACGGCAAGAGACGTGGCCTGCTAAGAAAGACACTTTGCCTGTCTCCTCGGAGGATCAAGGAAGGCAGCAAGGAGGGAGATTTGAGGAACACAGAATCGGAAGACATCATCCTGGCTCCCACCCGCGATATTCGTCTGGATGAAGACTACTCACAGCAACGACAGGTGCGCTACACCCAACGGCAGCAGCCACAACTGGTGCCTCTATCAGACGGTGCAAGTAACGCTCGCCCGTCGAGCCGGGGCAGGAGATCCGCTGATCTTGCAAACAGCGACCTCAATGAAAGCACCCGGCCGAAGTACATCGATCCCTTCTCCATCATCTTCGGCAAGACTGGAGTGGACAGTCCGTGGGCTGGATCCGAAACAGAATCTGACGGAGAAGATGCTGTGTCACGATTCTCGGACGCAGAAGCTGTGCGAACTCGATACAAAGAGGATGATGAAAGAGACCAAGACTCTGCGACAGAAACGTCGGTCACCGATAGCAACTTCACGGAGATCCGGCTGACCCACACGCCGAGAAAAGAACCGGTGCCTTCGTTCTCGTATGGCGATACAACCGACGAGAGTGATGGCGATGGCGATGAATACGATGAAAGTACAGAAGGATCTACCGACGACGATCGAGATGATAGCGAGGAATATCAAACCCGCCAAGCTCAAATTCGACCCGCCACAAACGATGTGCCTGTGAGACATGCAAGGCAGTATCTCGAGAATGCCTCTCGACGGCGGGCGGCAAGATCCCGTATCATGGCCAACCAAGTCTCGACCGGCCGCACTGATGTGGAGAACGGCACAGCGAGGCCGTACGATAATGACCCCGACCAACAGGCGCCGTTTCAGGCTTTGGGTGCTCTGGGCGATGAAATTAGCGAGGTGGCAGCATCGGATGAAGACGAGCCGGCGACTACAACTGACCGGGGCCGTGGCACACACTCGAGGACTGCAAATGAGAAGGCCACACCAACTTCGCGCTCGGCGTTGACGCAGGATAGCGATCCTGTCCAATCAGACCAACCAGTGTCCAGGAAAACGAAATTGAAGCAAAAGAGTCAGGTTCTTCTGAAGAAACTGGCGTGCTGGTCGCACAAGCCTCGGGACACTGGATTTGAAGGATCCATTCCCGACCTCGAAGAAGTGGGGAGCTTGCTGCCGAGGTCGAGAGTCATCCCCGACGATGACGCGGAACAGGCGTCGCTGGTGACCAGTCACAGCAACACTTACAGCGCTGTTCCCTCGTCCAAGATCCTGGAATCCAAGGGACCACAGTCAGTGTACGACTATGACTACGGGACGGAGGAACATCTCGCCTCTGTGTACACGGAGTTCAACCGATCGCCAAGGACCGATATTTCCACCTGGAAGTTTTCCGCACCACCCAAGGCATCGGAAGAGGGTGAGATGCCGACTGTGGTGATCCAAGTTGAGGTGAGCGCAATGATCAATGAACAAGCGAGTATCGAGCAGCAGAGTGAGGCACTTTACGGTGCTTTTCATCCCCCATAGGTCTGTCATCGCTGATTGTCGATGATTGTTGTCGAGTATTGTTACTACCCTCTTTGCTATTCTTTGCTTATTTTTGCCAACTTCATCGCTGTTCATGACGCAACGATTGATGTATCATTGTTCTCATTCAATGCACGATGCTGACACCTACTGTACCACGGCACATTCTGTGTTACACGACGTGCACGAAACACCGCAAAAACCAAAACCCGTCCATCCATCCACTTTCACTCATCCGTTTTCATCCATCCATCCATTTTCACCCATTGGCATAGGCTTCGACTGTGTCTGAGACAGACTGCATCATCCGACGCGGGCAGTGGCCTGGACAGAACGCGCCGACGGTCCCCGCTTCTCCTGGGGTGGATATCGTGGGCAGAATCTTTGACATCTCACCATCCGTCGCCATGGAGTACGGATTGAAGCGATGGCAGACAGTCATGGCATTGACAAAATGCGGCGGCAACGCAAGATTCATCAAATTGCACCCCGCATCGCTAGTCAACGTCCCGCCGAGCCTGGATCCCGCCGAAGTAGTGTGCCTGGCGGAGACTTACCTCACCGCCTTCCAAGTACTGCATTTCGGCCAGAGAGGCACCGCGCGATACAAGAACACATCGCTGAAGGGAAAATCCGTCCTGATCGTCGGCGCCATGTCGAATAACCTTGGCAAGGCCATGATTGATCTCGCTACCAATGCCAATGCGGCAGTCATCTACGCCACGGCAAAGAAGAAGCATTGGAAGACTCTAGCTGCGTTGGGCGCCATCCCGTTGGACCAGGAAGAATCCGAATGGATCACTCGCTTGGAGGAATCGATGGACCTTGTGTTGGCAACGAACGGTGCCAATCGCGAAGACGTGTCGACGTTGCATATGAAGGCACTGCGCCCCAAGGCGGGACATCTGATCGTCTGTGGACATCGCGTGGCGGATACTGATATTCCTGTTGGGGAATGGAAGGAACGCAAGCCGATGCAATTGAGCTGGCCGAAGCAAAATAGCTCGACGCAGTGGTTGCATTACACGCACGGCTACGATGTGTTTGACCAATGGGATACCAAGCTCGACGTGTGCCAGGCGGATTTGAAGCATCTACTGCAGCTCCTGGCGGAGGGCGCGATCAAACCGTATGTGCTGGATCGCATCCCGCTCACCAAGGTGCCCAAGGCGCAGGAAGTCTTGGACTCCAAACGTTTGGCTGGGCACCTGGTGTGTGAGCCATGGCTGAAGAGTAAGAGACGGGCTGTTGGTTTGTAGGAGCAAGTGAAACAAAGCCAAGGCCAAGGACAGATCAACGCAGCTCATGACGGCATACGCACGTGAGCATGAAAACATAGATGCAGAGCTGCGCACGCGAAGGCAAGGTCCACATGGTAGGTGATGGGAGAGACATTGGCATTGATGTGTGTAGAAAAGTGGGGAATAGAGAGCACAAGTGCAGAGAGTACTCCATTGGAAACAAATTGGGAGAATCGAATCAATCAAGTTCTACTGCACTCATTCAAGCAGTCTGGAGAGTGACGCGGTTGTAAACTCCCTTGAGGACATCTTTGGAAAATCAGTGAATAGGTCCAATCTTAGCAATAGGGAAGTACCACACTCCATCTTTCCCGAGGACGTTCGATCGTCAAACCATGTGATTTCATCAACATGGAACTGCACTACTTTCGCATCACAATCCAAGCCAAGACACCGCACTTTCTGACAGAGCGGGTCAGTCCGTTGAGGATGAATACCCTACGCATAGTACGAGCATTTTGTGAACGCTGGATGAACATTTTACTCTACAGCTTACGTACGGGTATGTTCCGTACCACCGTCGGGCTTGCTGCCTTCGTTTCCCGCCGTCTTTTGTGTTTCAGCCACTGCGAGTACTTCGCGTTCCATGAACTGCAACATCTCAAGAGCGGACGCGCGTTTCTCGACATCTTGGCGCCACGCCATTTTCATCGCGTCCAACAGGATCCGTGTGAAGGGATCTGTTGTGTTGGTGTACTGTTCCGGGATCTTGGGTCGTCCTCCCTTGCTGACGCTCTTCGCAACGTCGTTGCTGCTCATGCCTTCGATGTCAAAGGGCCACAATCCCGTTAATATGCAGTACAATACATTGCCCAAGCTGTAGACATCGATCTTCTCGGTTTCCTTGTGCGGTTCGATGTACTCCTCCGGCGCACGGAAGCGACCCGGATTGTTGCCGATTCTGAAAGGGCAGGTCTTGCCTGTTTCGCGGTTGATCGTGATGAACCGCGCTCGGTTGAAGTCGTTGAGCTTGTAAATGCGACGTTGCTGCACCCAAACGAACTGCGCGGTCGTGATGTCGGTGTGCGCCATGCTGGGCACACCTTCTTGATCGATGTTGTGCATGGCGACCAATCCCAAGGTTGCCTGACGCGCGTATTTGAGACGATCTCGAGTGGACCAATTGTCGTATTCATCTTTTCTGTACTGAAAGATGGCGTCGTAGAGGCTGCCGCCATTGGCGAATTCGAACAGACCGGAGTTGCCACAGAATGCGTAAATGTCCATGATGTGCTCGGATTTGGTGAGGCGTTCCATGGCGAGGGCGTCACGACGATGGCGATCGTAGTTGCGATCAGTGTAATCGTGTTCATATCGCATGACCTTGAGGACGGATCGCCCGTGATAGTCGTCCAAGTCTCGAGCATCCGCCTGGACGCGCCACACGTCTCTCCAATAGCCATTCGCCAAGTACCTGATGGGCCAATTGTGACTGTCATCGTCATCGACCATGACCTGCGTGAGATCCTGCTCCATGACCATGTTGCAGGTGGGGATGGAATGCTTCTGCCATTCATGCTGCAATTCGCAATCCTCGGTCTCGACGGCATCCTGCATGCTCCACCAGTAATCGTCTGAGTCTGCCAAAGCCTTCTGTGCCTTGCGCGCTTCCTTAGTGTCGGGGAATCCGTGGAAGGAGATGCGGCGGAAGACAGCAGGGCGACGGATGAGGTTGGGATCGATCGGCTCAGCCCCGGTGATGACCGAGGTTACATTTGACACCGTCGGCGCATTGAAGTACATGCCCACAACACGTGGTCGCTGCAGCGGCGTGTACGCATTCACATGCGAACCGCCCTGTTGCTTTGGTTGGGTCAGTGTGGGTCGATAGCGCCGGTCGGGCTTCACGGACCGCTGCAGTGGTTGGAAGAACTGCCTCGGTTGGTTGAAGGATCGATCCCTGACGGCGGTCTCGGTTTGATACAGTTCAGTGGCCGGTATCAGCCCGAAGTTGTTTCTGTGATGCCGATCCCGCCCTTGGATGGTCTCCGACGTCGTCCATCTGCTCAGGAGGATGAGCCAGGTTGCGCAGAGCAACAATGTGACCAGCCAGACGGACCGAAGCAAAGATGATCGTTTCCGCGGTCGTTTTTGCGGATGTCGATTCCTGGACTTCGCACCGGAGATGGCATCATCGTTGGCGGATCCAGCAGGGAGATCTCTGTTGCCATTGTCACTGCCGTTGTCTGTCCCACGCGAGTACTCGTAGTGCAGCCCTCGTTGACTGCGCGTCCCATCGCTGCTGGCGCCCGTCGCTTGTCTGTGTTTCAAAGTCTCCATGGTCGCTCGTCTTGCCTTGCACCACTCAACCTGATTGATATGTAGAGTATGTGCACAATGCTGATAGAAAGGTGGGATCGATGGATGAATGTAAAGCTGGCTGAACACAACGGGGACAGACCGAGAAGCGCTACTCTATCCTGCTTCTCTGTCTTCTCAGACTCGTGCTCGCACTTGTATTGAGACTGTTATGCGTCGTATGAATACACTAACGAGACGGATGCGCTCCAGTATGACGTCGCTTCCGCAAGCTTATTAGAATGGTGTGGCGCTCGTACTCCAACCTGCGACCCCCGCAAAGAGCGAAAGAGAGAGAGAGAGTTCGGTGTGGTTTGGTAAGACTGCCGAAAGGAGACGCGGCTTCTGCTCACCTTTCTCCATCCACACGTCACAACAACGCGCTCTCTGTGCTCGTGCCCAACGGATCAGTTAGCTGGTCACATTTTTTGGTGTCATGCCATTCCTCCACAATTTGGCACGTGCCGACGGACAATCAGCACAGAGATCCACGGTATTCAGCACACTCTCTTGTCCTCACGGAGCAGCAGGCTTGAAGTTTGCACAGTACTCCAGGATAAATAATCATAAATGCGTCCTCCCTCTCTCTCCGCTCTTGGGAGACTTCAACAAAGGGCGTCAAACAGATGTGCTATTCTGGAGCCGAATCGACTGGAGCGCAGCACTTGTAGCCGTATCAGTAGGTAAGTAACCGAATAGTGATTGGATGAGAGTGCAGAGCGGAGCCCTCGCAAAAGCACGACGACCAACACGAAATCCTCTAATGTCTCTCTCTGGGGAGACAGAGAGAGCGCGAGTTGATCATCCCACTGTTTTACACTTTAGTCCTGGAACGACTGCTAACTCAATCTCCAGATCAATCAAATTCCGCAATCTATCGTATAATAGTCTACAAGTACGTAATCTATCAGCCCTTCACTCCTTCACTCCATCAGTCAACCAATTGACGCCGTGGTTGCCTACCTCTCTCCCTTGGCTGCGACGCCTAGCTTCTTCAAGGACTTATCCAAATGGTCGACCACTTCTGTGGCCGACGATCGCTCCTTGGGATCCTGTCGCCAGCACATGTTTATGGCCTTGACCAGCGCCTGTAGGAATGGATCCGTCGACTCTAGTAGCTCCTTCGATATGTGCGGCCGCCCTCCCTTGCGCACTTCTTCCTGCGCATCGTCCTCGCTGAGCTTCTCAAACGGAAATGTCTCCGTCAGGATGATGTACAGGATGTTGCCCAAACTGAACACGTCGATCTTCTCCGTCTCCACATGCGGCTTCACGTACTCTTCCGGCGCGCGGAACTTGCCCTTGTTGCTGGCCACAGCGAAGGGACACGGTTTCCCAGTCTCGCGATCCTTCAGGATGAAACGGGCGCGATTGAAGTCATTCAGCTTGAACATCCCCAGCTTGTTCAAGTACACGAATTGCGACGCCGAGATATCCGTGTGCGAGATGGCGGCCATGGTCTTGGAATCGGTCGTGTGCACCGCGGCAACACCCGACGCCGCCTGATGCGAAACCACCAGCCGCTCCTTGCTGCTCCATCCGCCGCCGTCTTTGCCACCGAAGATGGCATCGTCCAAGGATCCGCCGTCTGCGAATTCGAACATGCCCGAGTTGGCGCAGAATGCGTAGATGTCCATGATGTATTCGGATCCCGTCAGGCGTTCCATGGCCACAGCATCGCGACGATGACGGTCGAAGTTACGTTTGGTGTAGTCGTGCATGTATCGTAGGGTCTTGAGGACGGAACGACCGTCGTGGCCATCATTCTCTTCGTCGGCCAAGGGGGTGATCATCCTCCAGACGTCTCGGTAGTACCCGCCAGCCAAGTATTTGATGGGATGATGGAAGGAATGATGGCGTTTGTGATGCTCTTCCGCTAGACGGCGGTGTCCGTTCGTATCGTCTTCATCGTCTTCGCCCTCATCATCCACAATTTCCTCCAATGGATGACTGGGAACCTCCATCGGATAATTGGGCAAATGCTTGTAGTGCGGATCGAACACCAACGTCATGTCCTGCTCCAGCACGAGGTTGCACGTCGGATTGTATCCGCCCTGCCACTCGTACTGCATGGCGCACTCGTCTGTCTCGAATGGATCCGGCAGCGCCTTTTTGTACTTGCGGGAGTTGGCCAGCGTTTCCTTTTGGAATTTGCGTTGTTCCTCAGTCTCGGGAAATCCCTTGAATTTGTGATCGTGCGGCAGCTGCACGCCCTGATGATGCGTGGGATCATCGTTGGGGTCCAGCAGCTCGATCGAATGGAAGTGCGAACGCGTCGCGCTTGTGAAGTACACGGCCATGGAACGCGGGCGGCTTGGGACGTAGGTCTCGAAATCCAAGGATTCTCTGGAGATCACAAGGTCCCTGTCGATGGGTTGTGCCAGGGTGCGAACCGAGGCGTACTCAGGAAAGTGCTCGAAGGGGTTGTCCTGGCCATCGTCCTCCTGCTCGACACCGGCCCAGCTCAAAGCGGAGCCAAGGTTGGCAGCCACCGATACCGACTGCGGTCCGTGATGTCCATGAGATGCCGAAGACGGCACAGATGGCTCGTGGCGCCCTCGATGATATGCCGCGTACTTCTGGTCAGAACCGCCAAAGATCATGTAGTAAGCATCATCCAGGGCTCCGAAGAATGCCGCTGCGATGAAGAGCAGCACCATGCATGGCCAGAAGAGTACCATGGACGGAGACTTCCTCGCAGCAGAGGAGTACTTGTTGCGTTGCTCCGCGAACTTTCTTCCTCCCACATTTGCATTCGCATTGGCGTTATTGCCCATGCTGACTTCAACGGAGGCAGAAGGTGATCCGAATGGAGCTGGAGGATCGATGCCTGCAGGCCGAGCGCGATGGCTTGCGGCTCTTCTTTGGACCACCATCTCGACAATTCGATATCTTGCGACGCAATGCTTCTTTCCACTTGACACTTCAGGATTTGCTTGTGCTATATGTCGTTGGATGCGATCCAACAGAGTAGAGTAGGTATTATACAAAGGATCACTCCACAATACTGTGTTGGATGATGAATGGGAGACCTTGGTCGATCATCAACCTCAGGTGCGTGGAGACGTGAGCGAAGTGTAGGCAAAAACATGCAAAACCGATCGCTTTCCCCTTTCCCTCTCTGTGGTCATTTTGTCAAGTGTTTTGGTCCGTTGACCAATTGCTTCGCGACTCAACGTCCGTGTCTCAACTTATACATGACTCGATTGGAAGAATGTCATGCTGAGTGACGTCACAGGCGTTGCACAATATAGTCGGACACGACTGGGACACAGAAGCGACAGTCGCTTGCCACCGCTAAAAGGTGGCGCCAAAATCGGGAACTCCACAGATTTTCGCCACAGTGATGTGCTGCGCTGCATTGTTGTGTGCGCCAACCACACCGCGCCGAGAGAAACAGATGCCTTCCTGTCCTGTCCTCCACCCATGCTCACACCCACACCCACACTCACACTCACACTCACACTCACAGACATCATCGTGCATGGTAATCCATGCGAGCGCTGCACATGCGATCAGCACAATCTTCCCGAGTAATGCTTGTACACTGCTCGAAAAGAGTTCATGCGAAAGGCAGTGTTGGACACAAACTCGCTGCGAGCAGAGAAGAGCAACAACCGAGACACTGTACAGAACACGGAGAATGGGCGACCCCGAGGATGAAGACAGCCAGGCAAGCTGCGTTTGTCTTGGTATCCGCCCTCCTCCACCCAAGCGACAGCGTCATCGCAGTGGGGATGGTATCGATGGTATCGATGGTATCGATGGTGCTCTCGGACTGTCGTATCCTCATTCAGGGTCGAACGGCTCAGACCCCATCATCCCGAACACAATGCTGGGCATCAATGATATCAATGGCATCAATGGCATCAATGACGACAATGCCGACAACGACAGCTCCGATGACGACTTGGAGTGTATCATTGTAGAAGACCCATCGTCGTTGTATCCATCATCCGGGCAGTCAATGCTCCCATCATCCAACCCAGCCACAGGATCAACAGCAGAAGACGCAGACGCAGATGTAGGGATAGACGATCTGTACCCTCTGGCCTCGCAGGTGGAAGTCACGAAATCCACAATGACCAATCCCAACATCGATTACATACACAAACGTCCAGACTGCGGGGTCCACAGCTTTGACGATGATCCAAAGCTCCACTGTGCCAAATGCTACTGCGTCGTATGCGACAAGCCCGCAAGTCAATGCCAAACGTGGGAGGAGCATTGCAAAGAGAAACCAAAGACCCAGAAGACCGAACACTGGGACGAGGTGGAACTTCTGGACGCCATCAATATGTCCATGCAACAGATGAGTCAGGCGCGGCAATCACAGCACCGCCAACATCAGCTGCAGCAACAGCAACATCGACAACGGCAACAATGGCACGTGCAGGCGAACCAGAAGCAACCACCACGGCATTCGGCACCGCAGGAAGCGGGCATGGTTCGGATCAGAAGTCGTCCTTCCACAAAATCACGCGGTGGTTCCCATGACAGCGCTTTGCCTAATCCAGTCGATGAATTCAGCAATCAGCGGTCGAACAATGAGGGGCCACCATTACCTCACAAGAGCAGGTCCAAGCGGCAACCAGCTCAGAAAAAGATCATGGAAATATTCGACGAGAATCTCGCCCTCTTGGTCAAGGGCGACGACAACGACCCCTCCACAAAGAAAAACCAACCTGCGGAAGTCCTCCCGACGGACGGCGACATCGACTCGCTGAAGATTCACAAGTCGCTCGTCATGAACCGAATTCAAATCGGATGGCCGTATCCGAAGATGATGCAACCCCAGCGACAGATGGCGATCCACATCCTGAAAGGATTGAAGACGAAGAAGCACGTGGTGCTGGAGAGCCCGACGGGGACGGGCAAATCCGCTGCCATCTTGTGCACGGTACTGGCATGGCAGCGCCACTTCTTCCAGGTGGAGCGCAAGGAAATAGCGAAGAAACTTAGAGCCCAAAAGCAGGCACGGGCTTCGCGAGATGCAGAAGCGACGCAAATGGACATTACCGCGAACGGAAAACCTGCTGGCGATACTGCTGCGTCGTTCCAGGCAGTGACTGACAGAGAACCAGAGCTGCCATCAATCCAGGAGCATGCAGATACGGCTGCTTCACCCAACACGTCAAAGCCACGACCGCAGGGTTCACCGGCAGTTTCGTCACCAGGAACGCAAGAGACGGCACGCCGCCAACAATTCGGTGACAGTGACAAAGACGTGACGGAACGGTTGAATCCTGTCATCATCTACTGCTCCCGCACACATTCGCAAGTGGCACAGATGGTATCCAGCCTTCGGAAGACGCCGTACAGACCGCGCATGACGGTCATGGGAAGTCGTGATCGTCTTTGCATCAATCGGTACGTTCCTTTCACACTATTGGCTCCTGTTCCTGTCGTCTCGCATTTTGTGCTGTGCCGTCCAGCTGTACTCGCCCAGAACATGTGTCCACACAGCTCGCTAACCTCTCTGCTACATGACTTGCATTGATTACAGAGATTTGAAGAATGGCAACAAAAAGGGGCAAGAGTTAACGCAGGCCTGCGTTGGACGCAAAAATCGAACCGAGTCGGACCGGAAGGAGATCTGGAAAAACAAACAGCTGCTTTATGACGACGACAACCCGAGGGCTGGGTCTATCATCAGAGCAGAGCACTCCGTGAATCGCGATATGTATGACACCGATGAAGTTGGCTATACTGGGTCAGGACAACGTGCACCGCCGTCGTACGAAGATGATGCTGAGGATGCGGCAGACAGAAAGAGTGGCAGCAAGGACGGACCCACATGTAGCCATTTCCGACAGCTGACGAGCAAACGAACTGCCGAATTGGTGCGATCGCGTTTTGCGATGGAAGTGGAGAAGATTAGTTGCTGCTCCTTGGGCGGAGAGAAGTCGAAGGTGGGCGTGCACGACATCGAGGATCTCGTCACATTTGGAAAGAACCCGTACCTGGAGAAGGACATTGCCTTCTACAGAGACGGCGGAAAGCTCGGCATCACCATGTCGTTCGATGTGGACAAGAAGACTTGCGTCGTCGAGAAGGTCCAGCCACAGGGGGCAGTGCAGAAGAACTCGGTGTATGTGGAGCCAGGTGATGTCATCATCGGAGTCAACGGAACCAACACAACGGGATGGTCGTTGGACCAAACCAAGGCCAAGATATTGAATACGAAGAAAGACCCGCTAACGTTGACAATATTGCGCAAGCAAGCCGATACGACCGCTCAGCTTGGCAATGGCGAAGCTGTAAATTCGATCCAGAACCAGTCTGCGCCCAACAGCATCGATCTCTCTGAAGCGTACTCGGATCACGCGCCGTGTCCATACTACGTATCCCGAGGACTCATACCCCACGCCGAACTTATCTTTGCCCCGTACAACTACCTCCTGGATCCAGTAATTCGCAAACGATCTGCTGTCAGCTTGCCGGGAAACGTCGTCGTCCTGGACGAAGCGCACAACATCGAAGACTTGCTCTGCGAAAGCGGCAGCGGAGAATTCGGCGAA
The DNA here is from genome assembly GCA_026770025.1 of Craspedostauros australis. Taxonomy (NCBI): domain Eukaryota; phylum Bacillariophyta; class Bacillariophyceae; order Mastogloiales; family Achnanthaceae; genus Craspedostauros; species Craspedostauros australis. The sequence goes on along the minus strand of JAMXDE010000012.1, from coordinate 1,581,182 downwards.
ATCGAACTGTGCGGATTGGTCCGTTTCTTATCGTTCCACGCAAACAAGGCGAGCGCGGGCAGAGCTTTCGTTACCGGTATTCGCAATGCTGGACCTGGGCAGAACGAACTAGATGGTCAGGATACTGCAAAGCAAGACGGAATGAAGCAGTCAGCGCATACCTTGTTGGTGTTCGTGGAGAAGGTCGTTTGGCACATGAGGGGTCTGCGAAAGAAATTTCAAGGAAGTGCTCGTAAGTTGGAACGTGTGATAAAGAAGGCATGGATGGATGTATGAACGAATGAACGAATCTGAATACATGAATGTCTGCGTCGTTGTGCCAAATCATGGTGGAAACGCGCCACACTATTGCGCCGTAATATTCGGTTCACCGACCCATCATGCGTTGCTCTGCTGATACAACTGTGTACTCCATTGCCTTGCCCAAGCCTGGCATTGAGCGTTGTCACCATCTTTTGCATCATGATGCCTTGTTCACATCTGACGGAACTGCGTCGCATCATTCTTGTTGATCATGCTGCCTCGGACACTGGTTGGCTGAGAGCAGAACGTCAGAAAGCTCTGAATCTCCACCAGGAACGGAGGCTCCCAGACAATCACTCAGAGGAGGTCGCCTTCTGTGGCCCAACAGGCATCGGGGTGAATGGGAGAGCCATCGGGTGCATGCCCTTCATGACAGAGCTCGGAGTGACTCCGCAGATTGTCACAGGGTTACAGCGGGACCTCAGCATCATCGCATTGGAACTGGCGTCATACAGTGGCAAAGAAGATGCTGGAGTGAACAACACTGTCGAAATGCTCTCCAAGTTGATTTCCAGGTTCGATCTCGCCGTGAAGAATCCACAGTAAGTCAATGGTTGCTCGATGATGGCGCTTGATCGGTGATTGTGTATGGTACGAGAGGGGAGCTCATGACCTTGTCCTTATTGTTTGTTGCTCGCCCTTCTTGGATACTACCAACACAAATCACATCCATCAACTCACAACGTTTGGGCTTGCTCCATCAACTTCCGCCATCAAACATCATCACACCGTTCATCTCTTTCACCAAAACAGACATTACTACATGCTATACGAGATGAAGGCAACGGTGAACATGGACTACGCCTGCATGTCTGAAGCGGAATGGGTTGCGCACAACAGGAAGCCTCACCGCGGAAAGCGACAGACTAAGTACCAAGGGAAGTCTCTCCGACAAATCCCATTCATCAGCCCACGCACGGAAGCCAATCCGACCAGAGTGGTTCCTATCTGCGAGCTCTGCAAACGAAAGAACCCAACCCAGGCGGCCGTTGCACATGGCCTATTCTGCGACGGATCGCGACCGCAGTGGGAATCGCGGTTGGTCTTCCGATTGCTGTCACCCGGGATTCTGATGCGACCCTTGGCAGCTCAATGCCGATCAGTGATCCTAGCCAGCGGCTCTTTGGCGCCGATACCATCTCTTTGCGCAGAACTGGATTTAATACGTCATCACAGGCGTGGTGCTGCTCCAGGTGTTCAAACTGCCACTCCGCAATATGCTCAAAGAGCTGGTGCTCCTGGAGGAAGAGACGAGCGCACAATGTCATCACCCGCAAGACGAGCAGGTGCTGCGGTGCCGAATGGAGTCAAACACGAAAGCGGAGTGGCCAATGGCCTGCCAGCATCACCCCCACACACGAACGCGCAACGAGAAAATTGGCTACATCGTTTGCAACTGACCCCTCCACCGTTGGAAGCCAACCATGTCATCGACAAACATAATCAGTTGCTGGCGGTTGGCGTTGGTCATTTCCCAGATGGTTCGCGGTTGGCGTTTACGTATTCTAACTACAGACAGCCTGGATACTACGAACGTCTGGGCCAATCCATCGCAACCATCATTGAAAGTATCCCCAGAGGCGGTGTGCTCATATTTCTGCCATCGTACAGCGTTCTCAAACAATGCGTGAGGTGTTGGAATCCAAACGAACCTGGTTTCGAAAACAACAGATTCGATGGATACAGCAACAGGAATCGATTTCGCAGAAGAAACGGCAACAGTCAATACAACCGTCGCGCCACGGGGTTGTCCAATGTTTGGGGACGCTTTCAGGACGCAAAAAGATGTGTGATCGTCGAACCGACGGGGAGTCAGGACGATTTTGAAAAATCCCGGGATGAGTATTCGAGGTCCATCGAGCAGACCGGCGAGTGCATCCTGCTGGCTGTGTACCGCGGCAAGATGTCCGAAGGCATCTCGTTCAACGACGATTACGCACGATGCGTGATCTGCGTTGGTATCCCGTACCCCAACAGGAATGATCGGTCCATCTCAGCCAAGCAAGCGTACAACAACGAACAGAGGAATGTCTGCAAAAACCTCGCCCTCCTCTCTGGCAGTCAATGGTACGCGCAACAAGCATACCGGGCGGTCGCGCAGGCGCTCGGACGATGCATCCGTCATGGTGCAGATTACGGCGCCATCATCCTTCTCGACCACCGCTTCTGCGACGACGGCTCTCCCAACGGAGGCATCTGCAGCCAACACCAGGCGCTTCCGAAATGGATGCGCTCGTCCATCCGGACGCTATCGCCACGCCAAAACTTTGGTCAGGGCGCCAATCCAATCGTCGGTGGGTACGCAGGACTACGCAAAGCAATCGCCGCATTCTTTGATCGCGCCCCCAGGCACTGCAAGAAAATCCGCGATCAATGGGAGTCGGATCAAAGTGGAAGCACCCAACCGGCAAGCAGACCAACACCGAATGGTGGTGAACATGGAATCGTCGCAACTGCAACTAGCGCCGTTGCCGCCGCCGCAGCAGCAACTGCCATATCCACAACCGTTGCGACGGAAACTGCAAGTCCAGGACCAGGCAGTTCCCAGCCAGCAGTCGACGGACGCAGGGCAAGCTCGCAAGCCGCGGCAATCGAGAAGATGATGGCAGCAACTGCAAGGGTAATTGCAGCACGACCAGCGGGCAGTCCCAACAGCATCGCCGCTCTCGTGGACGCAAGGATCCGGCCACCTGCGATCACCCAAGTAGGCGGCGACGAAACAAATGCACCGTCGACACCAGTCTCAATGCCAGCCTCGATGACGACACCAGAGACGAACCGCAAGAAGATTTTCAATCCGTACGCGAAAGGTCCTTGAACGTGATTGATGAATCATCATGACCTTTTTGGCACACCCCGTCTCAATTGAGCATCAATGCCAATAGAGAAATAGAGAAATAGAGTAATAGAGAACATAGAAATAGAGAGAGAGACTGAACAGGAACAGCGTGGAAAGTTGCTTTACCTGTGGAATTGCCGAAACACATCCGAAAACGTGATCTCTAGACATGACAACGTAGAAAAGCACGCTACGATTGAACACGGGACTGCTACCAATCAGCAATCCTGTCTTTGTCACGACAATAAAAGGGCTAATAATGTACCTAGCGCTCCTTGGATGGAAGGGGAAGAGCTCAAGTCATCATGATCTGCGCGAAGGCGAAAACATGACCGAATGCAAACATCCAAGCACAAAATGGATGCAAGATGAAGTTGTTCCTCTCTTCAGGCGTCTGCCATGTCAGCGTGCCATGGAGCATGCCACGGATGCGCATGCGGCATGGGACATCGTGATGGTGCGAGATGTGCAAGAACTGGGTCATCACACATAGAATACTCGTACATGCCATACTCTGCCCGCAAGCTTCCCGCTGTGACTTGGCTTGACTTGCATTGATCAAGAAGTTGAGTTGTGCGTTCACACATCCGCGAAAGCCAAAGAAGACAGACATCGATCCAGCGCGCTTGTGCATACCCCCGATCTTGCGGTGAACTGGAGGAAGGAACGATGAGTGAGATCACGGATGAGAACGACGTTGCTCGCAAGCAAGGGAAGGAGGATGGCGATGATGCTCACGTGGGTGCAGGCGACGAGAACGCTGCATCTGATGGGCAGAATGTGACCTCCCACGGCGAAAAGGCAACCACAGAACCTGCACCAGGAGACCACAAAACGGACGAACAGGAAGACAAAAGCGAGCGCAGCGAGAGCAACAACGACGACGCAGGTGAGATCTTCGACGCAATCAATCAGAAGTACACCAAGGAAACTCGTCACAGCGCCCCACAACAGACCATGGATGCGCAGCAGCCAGGTGAAGAGATCCAACATCCAAGCGCCCATCAAAGGCGGCGCGTTTTGATGGAACGCATGGCAACAAAGCCGGCCGGAGTTGGCGCGCACTCCGTCGCCGGGTTGGACGACAAGGTGCAATCCAAACTGAAGCGGTCCTTCGGAAGCTCCACGTCAAGTCCCGCGGCTGCTGTCGATGCAGCAAGGCAGCAGCGGCATGACGAATTGGCGAAGCGCGTCGAGAGGGATGCCCGGGCGAGCACTCCCGGGGCAACGCAAGTGACTTCAGACGATGCAGCGGCGAAGTACGCTCGAAAGGTCGAAGGTCAACTGCAAGGACGCTCTTCCGCCGCTCCATCACAATTGGTCGGCGCTGTTTCCGTCCGCGGACCGGCAAAGACTTCCGCAAAGCAGGACCCAAAGAAGGATTCAACCAGCAACCAAGTTTGGATCAACAGTCTGCTGGATGAAGACAATGGTCGCAAATCCGCCGTGGGAACGGTCACGAGGTCTTCCATGGAGTTTCAGAAAAAGGCCGATGGTGCTTCCGACGAGAAGGCGGGCATGCGACTGGAGCCTGCTGTTGTTGCCACTGCAAGCACCTCGATGTCGGCGACCAAGACGTTGGGACTGGAAAAGGGATATGGGTCAGCATCCACGGCCAATGGAGGCGGATTTTCCCCACAAGGCATCAACAATGGTGCCCCAAAGCCATCTTTATCGAGTTCAAGGAGCACAGCCACAGACCAGCATAACGGGGGCAACGTGGAGGACGAAAGTGCCACGGTTGCGGACACGGCGGCCACTCCACACAGCAACGATGACGACATCATGACCAACATCGATATCCATACTACCGTCGGTGCACACGCGATCGCAGGAATCGATTCCCACAGCCACCAACGTGACGACGACTACGATTTACAATCCGATCTCGATGCGGCAGACGACAACTACGGCAACAGCAATTACAATGGGGACGATCCAAGCCTCGCAACAACCCCGGACGGAGGCACGGTCCTTGTGGCAGCACGCGCGGTTGAAGAAGACGAATTGGCGGGTCTGCAAGACTTTCGTCATCAGCTCCGATCGGAGCTCGATCAGGAGCGTAATCTCATGGCGGCTGAAATCCGCAGGGAGGTGCAACGCGACATCCTCACCAATGTTGTTGCCGGCGAAGTTGTTCACGAGGTTCAGGAAGTTCATGATACCGATGATCCGATAGGGAATCGGAAACCGGCGAACGGTGACGCCGCAATGTACGCTCGCGACAATGACGTTGAGCAGGGCGATCGGGACATGGAGATCAAGGTCAAAGACGCGATCTCGCAACGAACCACGAAGAACAGGCGAATCATCGCCGTGCTGAGCTGCCTCGTGATTGCCGTTGCCGGTGTCCTCGCGGGCATTTTCCTGGGTCAGTCGTCTGGCAGCGACGGCAACCCGGATTCAGGACAATTGCTGTCGCCTGTGCAAGTGCCTACGGAGGTGCCGACAGAAATGCCAACCAAGGCGCCGACGGAGAGTCCGTCGAACCAACCCACTTCTGCGCCAACTTCGCGACCCACATCCATGACGCCATTCGGCGACACGACGTTGCCCCCCGTGAGCGCTCCGGCGGCCTTTGATATGTTTGAAGAAGAAGCGCAACTGCTTGCATTCGGCGTGTCCGGAAATTTGGTGCTCGAAGAAGACACACCGCAAAGTGCAGCCCTGAACTGGATCATCAACGAGGACAGAGACTTCTCGTCCACCTTGCGGTCCTTCGACTTGAGGGATAGGTACATCGTGACCTTGCTCTACTTTTCTCTCGGGGGTGACGGATGGATCGACTCGATGGGATTCCTCACGCCGCGACCGATCTGTGAATGGAACGTTCCTGATCCGAACATCGAAGACAACACGTTCGGGTTCGTCTGTCCCATTGCTACTTCAGACGTCTGGCTCACCTTGACAAGCAACAATCTCACTGGGACCATCCCAGAGGAGATTAGATTCTTGAGCCTCGCTGTTATCGATCTACGGGACAACAAGATCACCGGCAAGATCCCACAGGCGGCCGGAAACTTGAACAATCTCGAGTGGATCTTACTGTCTGACAATGACCTTACGGGCATTATCCCTCCCAAGGTCCCGAAATTGCCAGATCTGATCGCCTTATTTTTGGAGGGAAATCGATTGAGCGGTAGTATCCCCACCTTCAACTACGAGAATCGAAATTTACGTCGCGTCCAACTGGTAAGTCGTCAGCATGTTTGCTGAGTGTTCGATTGGGCCCAAGATTGAATGTGACAGGCGTGGAAGCGAGTGAAATGAATTCAGCATTCGTTCGAGTGCCACCGTTTGAAATGTAACGAAGTGAAGCCAAATCCTGACATCACTCCATTCGCTGCAAACCCACTTGTACACCTATCCCGCGTCTGCTTGGCACATTGTGATCACCAACCCATCGCCAACCACATACTACGCTGTGCTTCAGTCTCAACGCAATTGCGGCAAGCTTTCCGGCAACATCGAGACCATTCTAGACTCCATTCGCGGCAGCATCTTCGAAGTCCTCAGTGGTAAGCGCAAACGACAGTCGATTCTGGCGATTCGCTTGACCGTCTCCCTGCCAATTGAAGCAGCGCAGGGGCGTTGCTCAGGCGTACCAATAAGTACCACCCTCGCAACCTTTGATCGATACTGACAGCTTTTGCACCGTTCCGTCGCTTCTTTGATGAAACATGAAATGTTTACACGGCATCAACAATGGCACCATACTCGTATGGTACAAATTGATACACGCACACACACATTGATGAATGCAGTCAATTGCGCCGACTTGACCGGCACCCTTCCACCAGAGGCATTCACGCGTTTGTCCAACCTCTACTATATTGACATCTCCAACTCAAGAGTCAGCGGGAGTATCCCGACGGAAGTTGCAGCCTTGCGACGGCTGGAGTACCTGATTCTGAATGACAATGATTTATCTGGTCCCATACCGTCGAAGTTGGCCATCTTTGGGATCATGCAATCCATCCAGCTCTCCAACAACAGACTGTCTGGCACCCTGCCAGGGCGCTTAAATACTCTCGATCGCCTGGTCCGATTCGAAGTGCAAGGCAACTCGCTGAACGGGACGGTACCAGCTTTTCCTGTCTCCTTGGATTCTCTGCAAACCATGAATCTCGTAAGTTGATACAACTCCCGCGCGCGATGTGATGTGTCTGTTCATGAACTTGTGCGTGCGCGGCAGGTGGGATTAACAGCGCTGCATTTCATGCACTCCGCCACAACAGCGTAGAATACTCACATCTGCGTTGCTTCTTCTTGTAACTCTCCTGCTCTGCCGTTGCATGCATGTATCCATTCGGTTGTTCTACATTCCATTCTCAATCGATTTTCCACCATACATTATACTTGCGTACGTCAACTGTGCAGCAAAACGAAGCTGACAACAACGACTTCGTGTGGATCGTTGAGAACTTCTTGCGGGCAGGTAGTCGCAAAAATTTGCAGAGCATCCAATGTAAGTTCCGTGTGCTACCACCATCGAACCACCCATCCTACTGCTGATACCTGTTCGTTCATGTGTGCCTTCTCCCCTCCATCTCCGGCTCCAGGTCTGCCTTTGACTTCTTGTTCTGACCCTGTTTTCCTAAATGGCTTTGTTAATCATTCACTCCGGTTTTAATTTCGGGCAACCATCTGCTCTCCCGTCACAGGCAGCAATTGTCGGCTGAGAGGATCGCTCCCGACATACATCGGGGACATGTCACAGCTCCGATACCTCCATCTGACCAACCGAGTTGACGAAGGTCTCACCGGAATGATTCCACCAGAGCTCAATGCTCTGGAGTTTCTGGAAGAGCTTCACCTCTCCCGTAACTCATTCTCCAATAAAATCCCCACCGGATTGGGACAGTTGACTGCCTTGACGCAGTTGCGGCTTGATGACAACAATTTTACAGGCACCATCCCTGCGGAAGTGGCCACCCTGGCCAGTTTGAAAGTTCTGGAATTGCAGAACAACCCAAGCCTCGGCGGAGAACTGAACAGCGCAATCTGCGATCTCACGGATGGCTCGGCCTTCCGCTTCGTGTACCTATCGGCTGATTGCGGAGCGAATGATCGTGTGCCATGCTCGTGCTGCACAGAATGCTTCTGAACAAGGACGCCATGTCAGGTCCATGCTCGTCACGAGACGAGTAGTCTGGAGGAATGCGACAATACTAGAAACCAACAATTCGATGACACATTGTCATAATACAATAGGTAGTATGGTTGACCAAAACTGACGTGAAGCTTTTCGCAGTTCGATGTACCTTCCTCCACACTCGTTGTACAGGGACAGGAATCCCTTCATCCAGTTTCCGTACCAGTAAGATAGGACACGATGCCGTGGTGACCCTCATCGATCGCGAGATCCAAGGGCCTCTGGCCGGAATCATTGGGAATACTCGCGTCCACTCCAATCTTTGATGTGACCATCGCCATGACGATGTCGCGGCCTCCCTTCCTGCAAGCACAATGTAAGGGCGTCTCGCCGTCGTTGTTCTGCAAATTTGGATCGATGCCTTGAAGTTTCAATAAGCGTTGCACCATGACAAGGCGCATCGTCTTCGCGGCGCGATGCAGCGCTGTGTCGCCCTGCTTGTTTCGGAGATTGACGTCGATCTTCACGTTGTGCGGTTGGATGAGGAAATCGAACATGTCCTTGTTGCGTCCCTCGCATACCTTGTGAAGCATGGTGTTGCCCTCACGATTTGGTATGGTGGCATCGACTTGCTCGGAATGCGCGTAGCGTTGCAGGGCGTGGATATTGTCCACCTTGTGGCCGTAGTGCAGCGGGGTGTTGCCGATATTGTTCTGGACGTTCGCAGGATGCTGGGCCGATTGGATGAGCTGATCGATGACATCGCCGCGCGAGATGACCGTGGATCGGTTGATGTTCCTCTGTGCGACGACCCTCGTTTGGAGCTGGACGAAAAGCTTCGTGAGCCAGATGTCGTCATTAACGCGCAGGAAGTAGCCGTGTTTGCAGGCGACATGATAACTCGTGTCGCCGTTATTGTTCTGAATGTTGGTATCGACACAAGCTTTGTATGACCGCGTGAGGTATGCAACCAACCGCCGATGCATATTTGCGCACGCCAGATGGAACGGCGTGTTTCCATCGTTATCCTGCGCGTTTGCATCAACGCCGACGTGGTCTGTCTCGATCAAGTATCGGGCCACGTCCAGATGTCCCCAGCGACAGGCAAGGTGAAAGGCAGTGCGCCCGCTTGCATTGCGGATGCTGGGATCGGCAGCGATGTCGTTTGATTCGACGAGACATTGAACTGACATGGCGTGTCCATGCTGGCACGCGAAATGAAGAGGCGTGTCTCCGTACTTGTCCTGAATATTGACGTCGATCTCCTTCCGTTTTAATTGGGTGAGACGTTGCACGATGGTTCCGCATCCATACCTGCAGGCGATGTGCAAGGGCGTGCTGCCGTTGTTGTCACGGAGGTTGAAATCTACGCAGGATGTATCCGATCCGATCAGGCACTCCACCGCCAAGCCCTGTCCGTACGCGCATGCAATATGGAGCGGAGTCTTGCCGTCGGCATCTTGAATATTGACATCTACGGCGATGCTGGAGGAGTTGTATTGGATCGCGTGGCTCAGCACACCGCAGTCTCCGTCCTGGCATGCGAAATGCAGCAGCATTCTGCCACTGTCGTCCTGAATGTTGACATCAACGTCCACCTGATCGGATCGAATGAGGAACAGGGTTATCGCAGTGAAGCCTGCTTCGTAGGCATACTGAAGCGGCGTTTTGCCATCATCGTCTTGCGCGTTGACGTTCACATGGAGGTCGTGTGACTCCACCAGATGTTCCACCACGCAGATGTGCCCGCCTTGGCACGCCTCATGCAATGGCGTCGCTCCATTTCGATCCTTCTCGTTGACATCGACAGCTTCCGTCTCCTTCGAAAGCAGTTCATGAACTTTCCAAAGCTTGCCTGTTCTGCACGCCTCGTGCAGCGGAGAATGATGCTGTTCGTGGAGCATGTCGCAATCCTTCGTGCTGTGGTATGCTATGCGATGTTATGGTATCGTACTGCGATATACTGCGATACACTGCGATATACTGCGTTGCACTACACTGTGCCTGCGTCGTAATCGTTTTTGTTCGCTTCGTGGGCAGAGTATGCGAGAATTATGTACGAGTATGGTTGGGATTGAAGGCATGAGTTAGGTTGATGTCAGCAAATGTAAGGCAAGGCAAGACAACGCCCATGCAACAGACAATCGTCACCCTGTTGTTCTCTCTGCAGATCTTTCCGAAACACACTCTATCACAACGAACGAGGACCGTCGCTCACGAAGGCGTGGAGGAAGATGCACAAGGCTCACCTTGGCGTGGTCAGGTATTCAGTGATGGAAAGTAGTCGTACAATAATGCTCTGCTGTAGTCAGAAATGAGAGTTTGTGTTGTCTTTCTCGCTGTTGCCACGAAGCTGCGGGGAGGACGATGATCGAAGGCATGACAGAACATGACAGGACACATGACACAGAGAGGTGGGCGAGGTTGAAGATCCTTTTTTCGTGCATCTCGCCACTCTCCTGAGTGCATCTTCAAGGTGGAAACAATAACCTCGCTCACCTGGTCGCATCGAGCGGTTGGTCGTGAGATGTCGCGTAAGACGATGAACACGTTTGGGCCTTTTTGATCTGAGGAGGAATTTCTCTCGTGTGCCATTGTTACAAGCGAGATATCACCTCGTCGAGTCGGGTCTTGTTTGGACCTATTTTCTTGGTTTTGATTGGTCAAGCAAGATGCTTGATTCCCACGACAGCCCTGGCTGCACGCAAACACGAGAAGCATCGCGTGTGCGTTGTGTCCTTGTTCGGGTTGCTTCGCTTCGCCTTTCTCACTCCCTCCACGACCATGTCTGCAGCGATGTTCTTTCTGTGCGTGTCCAGCACAGAGAGAGGGTCCTTTTCATTTCGCGTTGATGCCAGCATTCTTCGCGCTCAGAGGCACAGAGATGGGTCGATTGTGTTCTTTGTGCCGTTCTGTCTCCCCCACTGTTCTCGTTGATGTTCTCGTTGACGCTATCACTGGTGTCGTGTGCTTCTTCGTCAGCTCTGCGCGTTGCCGTTGCATCCAACATCCTTCTCTTCGCCACTCTGCCTCCAAACCAATACCACCGCACATAGATTGAGCAAACCATTGGTGTGCTTCCAAGCAATCTTGCAGCTGACATCGTTTCTATCTTGACCATCAACATCGACATCACCATTGTGCACACGACGCTCGCACATCACGCATCACACATCACATTCTCAAGAATTCGACAGCCATCGTCACAGGCAGCACATCAAGCTTCTCTGGTTTCGAGCCAACAACCACCTTCTCTCTGATCATCGCACAACGAACACAAACACCTACACGAACACTGTGAGAATGAGCGCATTCCTCCCGTCGTTGTTCCGCCAAGCGGAGCAGCAGATTCCATCCCGCTCGACTTATTCCTTCCCGCAGCATCAACCACAAGATGACGGAGGGCATAACGTCCACATCTCCTTCTGCGGTTCTGTTCTCGCCATCATGGTCGGTTTCATCATTCTCGAAACCTTGCTGATGGCCGTGGGGTCCGTCTGTCGATGGTGCTTCCGACCCGGCAACCTCGAGGATTACGGGTGGGTGTTTGATGATGAAGACGCACTCATCGATGGCCATGATGGCATTCACATGTCATCCTTGATCCACACGGCAAGGTCCGGATCCAACATGCACTTGGACAGCAATGGAAAGACGCGAAGGCGGAAAGTGCACATCAACAACCATCCACAACCTCACACCATGCCGCAGGCGCACGAAAGTAGCAGCAGCGTCTGTTGTGTCATTTGTCTCGACGAATTGACGAGCGCATCCACGGACGTCGTCAAGTTCAGCAACTGCTGCCAGTCTCTGTTCCATCAGTCGTGTCTCCAACAATGGCTGCGATCCCGCTCGGAGTGTCCGTGCTGCAGGCAACCTGCTTCGCAGTTTGAAGACGCAGATGCGCCTGGTGTTCTCCAAGGGAGGCAATCGGTGCTTTCCAACACAATGCGGTGGTTGAACCCAAGGAGCATGCTGGAGGAACGGGAAGATCTGTTCTGTCTCTTCACGCTGCGGTGAGGCCGTATTGGGAAGACGCGGTCGACGACGCAACATCAGCAAAGAAGCACACACTATCTCGGCGTGCCTCTTCAGAATCGATCAGCGCATGAATCGCGACTCATAATTCATTCGAACCAATGCCGGGCAGCATGGATGGATTGAGACATGGGTTGCAAGGAAGCCACAAGTCCATTCTCATCTCGCCAGCTCCGCATCTATTATATGTTCTTTTTCTTCACAATAGCCCATAGTGTACAATTTAATGTGCCGCCAAGGGGAAAATGATAGAGTATTGACCCGAATGATGATGTTTGCTGTGCCATCTCAAGGAACGAAGCGCCGCATCACAAAACAGTCAGCCAATTTGCTTCAGAATAGTAGTGTGCGAACTGCCACGGAAGCAAGGAGATGAGGCTGCCTCTCCCTCCCATACGCGTACACGTGCTGCTGCGGTTTTGTCGAATGCAGAACTCTTCGTGCACACATCATCACTTCCCATCGAATGCGGACCGTTCTCATGAGCGGCTTGTCAGCTATGGTTGAGCCACAGAAGGAAGAGAGGAGACGGGAAGAAGAGTGGATTCGTCGTGGAGTCCATATGTATAGATACCTCATATATAGTATATCATACAAAGTGGATAAATTGGGACTGAAACCGATCGTGCTATCAGTGACGTCATCGTGATATCTTTCCCATCAGGCCAAACGATTGATCTGCGTCATTCCTTTCGCTGTGCAGAGAACACGCTGGAACGACTTCGCACAACACCCTTGTCGCAACCAGGAGAGGGAAAGATCCAAATGGCCTCAGCGGACATGCGCTGGTGGACATCGCTAACAAAAGACAACGATCCACGAAGGTCCCATCGTTTCGATTTGGTTCCAACACAATCCTGTATCTCAACCGAACTTTCCGTCACACGCTCGAACACAGCGCACCACAGAGCACTGCACAACACGCTCACGTTCGCAATGGCCCTCCGTCAACTGACCCTCTTCCTCGCATTTCTTTCGTTCGCCTCCGCTTTCGTGACCAGCTCCCCCCAGCGCCCAACCTTCCGTCCACACCTTGCAGCCAGCGTCGAATCCGAGATGACTGAAGTCAAAGCAGGAGACAAGATCCCTTCCGTCACCCTCACAGAGGGCCTGGCTGATTTCCAGAACAAGGACTATGACATCGCCGAGCTGATCGCCGGAAAGAAGGTCGCCATCTTCGGTGTGCCAGGTGCCTTCACCCCAGGCTGCTCCAAGTCCCACCTCCCATCCTTCATGAAGGCACAGGATGAACTCAAGGCCAAGGGTGTCGATCTCACCATCTGCATCGCAACCAACGATCCTTTCGTCATGGGAGTGAGTCATCCCCAACTACGTACTCTGTGTGTTGTGTGTGTTCATCTTGCTCTTACTGGGCGACGACCAATTGCCCTTGACGATGACCGCTTTGAAGTGACTGCTGTTGTTGAATGTCATATCATACAAACTGTTGCTGGCGCCACCAGAGCCTGGGTCAACCACAAACGATGATGGAAGAGATCACAACACAAGGAATCTTTGCTGATAGCGGAGGTGGCGGATGTTCTTATTGCGCCATTCTTGATGACTTCATCCACATCTCAACCATGATGTTCCGATCCCTCATGTTCGTTTCCTTTTTCGACAAAACGCATTTGATTCTGCATCTTCTCTCCATGCACCGCGATCCTTGAATCGAAACTACTCGACGTACTCTACGAATTCACATCCTCTTCAATGCAAACATCCAAATCGACTATACATGAATGCTCGCACAAACACCGATGCGTCGACAACCATACGCAGGCATGGGGCCGAGAATCTGGTGGTGCCGATGCTGGAATCATGTTCCTCGCTGATTCCAACGCCGAATTGACCAAGGCGCTTGGACTTGTCATGGAGACCCCGATGATGCCACGCACTAAGCGTTTCTCTTTGATTGCCGAGGATGGTGTCGTCACGCATTACTTCTCGTCCGCCGAAGAGTCATCCAACACGTGGGCGCCAGCAGTTCTGGCAAAGATGTGAGCATGCACAGTTAGCTGACGTACGAGTAAATAATATCACAGTTATTGCATGCAAGCAGAGAGCGTTGACAGATCTATGCATGCAGTCACAGGAACCGTGGTGGCGACCGCTGCAAGATTTGCCATGGCTGTTGCTGCTTCAGCCACAAGAGCCTCCGCCATGAATGTGATGCCTTCAGCCAGGACCGCGGCCGAAGCTTCAGCTGTGATCTGGACTGAAACTGTAGAAGCGTCCACGAGGATGGCGTCCAAGAGAGGTGTAACTGATTCTACGCTCGCGGGATGATCAAAGGATTATCCGATACATCCAGGTCCGCTGCTATGGCCGAAATCGTCACCGCCATTGCTTGTCACATGTTTCATTCCATGTCCTTGTTGGTTTGGGTGGAGTAGTCTTACGATCTTTGGTGTGTTCTGAACCTCGGGATGATTGCGAACCCCGTTTCCTCCCACAAATCTTCTCGGTTTGTGAGTCAGGAGGTGGCGTGAGAATGGGGCGCAGCATCTGCGGAACACTTCGTTCTCCCACACATTCCATGTTTGGGTCGATTTGACCTCAAGGGAAAGGTGTCATTCTCAAATCATTCATCATCCAGGCACTGATTCATTTGACTCATTATCCCCACAACAACCATGCTGCGGTCTTTGATGTCAACAAGGATCGTCCCCAATGGCATTTCGCGTGGGCGCTCACGGACAGATGTCGCCGCAATAAGACGAATGCTGTCCTCGAATTCGCTGACAGCCGCCGAGGCTGGTCAGCGCGCGCAACAACTTGCGCTCACTCGTCGAGGCGGAGAGAAGGATGGAACGGCGTACAAGCCAACTTCGTTGGACACGATCACCGCACACTCTGGTCTGCCAAGAGGATTGAATGCAGCGCTTGCGGCACCGCTCGTGCTTGCGTCCACGTACGAACGCCCTGCGGATGGCAATTTTGAGCCGTCTCATTCAATCTACACGAGAATTGACAACCCCACCAGATTGGAGCTGGAGAAGGCGATCTTCTCACTTGAAACACACGGGCTAAGTTGGGACAGACTTGGTCCGGGATCCACTCGGGACTCAATCGTCCGCGTTGCGTACACGGTACCCGGTATCCGAACCCGATACTGCCATGAAAGGCTACCGCGCGCATGGTGTATAGTTGAACCACAATCCATGCTCTGCTCATCCTCCAGCTCATGCAACCGCGCCACCTGTTCAGCTAACCATCTTGCGAATCCTGCAGGCATCTTGAAGCATATCCACACCCGTGGATCAAGTACTGCTCTACAGATGGGGCTACTGAACAGCTGGGTATGTGCAGAACCATCACGACATGTTGCTGTACAACACAAACGGCTCAAGCACGATAGCATGAATCCTGCCCTTTTACTCGATCGTCCTGTCAACAGTAAGCTTAACACATAAAACAAGCAATCAGAAACAATCTTACCAGTTTACCTTCAAGTCTACTACAGTTACATCATCGTCTGATTCAGCTTTGTTCTCAACATCAAACGGCGTCAAAACCGGTTGAAGGACAAACCATCCTCCTGACAACGTGCAGAAGACACGGAACACTAACTGGTAGCTGCGAGTGGTTCTCGCTTACATCCACCTTCCTCACTCTCAAAGAGACTTCCTCAAGTGCGCAGACCGCTGTGTCCAACGACACTGAGCCCAAAGGCTCCAAGCCTCTCAGGACCAACGATCCTGGCTAGCAATCTATGAAGTTAGCCCGAAGGCAACTCACCAAACCAAGCCCTTGCTAAGCAAGCGCATCCAACCAACACCTGCAAAACCAGGTGTACGTCTCAAGAACACTCCTGCCAAGACCTCCGTGCACACCTTCGCCATCGAAGGGAGGAAGAGCAGCAAGACCTGAGACAACTGTCGACACCAAGCGAAGCCCAACGACTTCGACACCTCCGCCGCCTCACCATGAGCGCCCAAGGAGAAGACACGAGCATCAGCAGCGAAGAACGCAGGCTGGAGGCCTTCGTGGAACGGCTCAATCAACAAGCCGCTCAAGCCCTTCGAGATCTCAACGAATCCCGAATCTCGCGAGGAGCTGCACCCATCCCTCCTCAGCAAAGAGACCAAACGGCAGCCGGGCAGGGAGAGGGCGAAACCGCCCAAGACAACGATGGGGACGCCAACAACCCACCGAACCTCGGCGAAGCCGAGGGAACCACAGGACGCGAAGGGAACGTAGGCAACCAAACTGGATCCACTGGAGGTGGCTTCCCTTTTGACGCCGACGAAGATCCCATCGGACCCGAAACCACGTACGTAGCGTACGAGAGCGAGGACAAGCCGGAGAAACCCATCATGGGTGGCCTCACCAAGGCTGGTCGTCACTGGGTGCCCTGGACGGGAGGGAAACCGAACGTCGAATGGACTGGCCTTGCGGAAGACGCAGCCACGTCCTACGACAGCTCCCAACAGCAGCGCGTCCTCCACAACAGTTCGGACTCCAAGAACCAACCGGAGCGAGAGAAAGGCATCCGCCCTCGCTTCCGAATCGGGGACAACCGTCAGCGCATGCTGCGCCTCCTCAAGGATCACATGTCCACCGCAGGCCTCATCTCGATGACCTACATGAGGAGTAACGAACACCCCGACGAGATGGTGTGCGTCCTCGACGCCCCAGGCAGCACCACCATCGGCCAAGCCACTGACCACCATGATGTCTACCGCCACTTGTGGGATCGATACGACAAGCAGAACAACGCATCTGCTGCTCGATTCCTCCGCGACAGCCTTGACCCTGACCTCGAAGACCGCCTGATGAACCGCATCAAGCCGAAGTACCAACAAGACTTCAACGTGATTTTCACCGAGCTCATCAAGAGCATCACGTCAAGCTCGCTAGACAAGTACGCACGGCTCCAAGAGAAGGTCAGAAAGACCACGCCCCAGAAGTTTCAGGGAGAGAACATCCAAGCAATGGCTGACGCTCTCCGCATCATGTGCAAGGAACTTCAAGATGCCGACCAGTTCGAGATCTCGCTCCTCCGTACCATGACAGACAACTTCTCCATGGCAGGAGGCAGAACCACGTCAGGAGAACGATACCGTCATCGAATTCTCGACATCAGCGATCGACTCAGACGACTGATCGAAGACAAGTCCCTCAAGACCTACGAGCGAGCGGAGCCCCACCTGCTCCGTGAGGACCTCACCTGGATGGACATCTGCAGCGTGGCTGAGGATGCTTATCTTGACGAACTCCAGGGAAACTCCTGGCATGCCAACAGGCACTCCCGTGACCGCAACACCCCGCGCATGCATGCAAACCACTCCTCGACGACAAAGGAAGCTCGTCTTCTGGAACAGAACAAAGGAGGCAAACGCATGAACGCCAAGGGCAAACAGACCAACAAGAAAACACAACAAAAGAAGGACCCTTGGATCACAACACCCCCACGGAAGGGTGAGCCACAACAAAAGCTCATGAACAACAAGACCTTCCACTGGTGCGCGAAGTGCCGCCATTGGCGCATCTCCCACGGCACAGCCGGCCACATCGACGACTTCAAGCATAAGCCAAACAGTCCACAGCTTGAAATCGACCATGCAGCATGGACCTGCCTCTCCGCCGAAGCTCACGCAAACGAACGCACCTGGTGGACCGCCGTGTGGAACCTGTTCACCACCGTCGAAACCATCAACATCATCACCGGTACTTTTCTCCTCCTTTGTGCAGCACAAATCACCCTACTCGGCATCGAGTGCGGATGGCATGTGGTGAGTATCATGATGTGGATGACAACAGCCATTGTGCTATTCGCCCTTCACACCAACGTCCCACGCCAGTACCAGCCAACTCCAATGCGAACCATCCGCCAGGTCAACACGTGGAGGAAGAAACAAAACAAGTCAAATAGAGCAAGATCACGCTTCTATCACTACCCGGCAACGCCCTCGAACGATCTCTACGACTCTCTATTCGGCAACGGCGACTTCAGACGTTTTCTCCTTCACAAGCGCTCCAACGCGAAACACCACGTCCCACGTCACGCCCCATGTGCGAACCACCAACACGAAACTCGCCGCGCTCGCCGGTTCCGAAAACACCAAAACTCCTGTCGCGCGCGAAACAAAATGAATCCCGCTCGTCCACCGAACCGGCACACGAAACATCACTGTGACCTCTACCACTTAAGGACTCCCACTCGCTTCAAGCGGGGATCTCACACAGACCCAAGCGAACATCAGAGTCTCCGCCACAACGGTAACACACGCGAAGCGCAGCTCCATGGAAATACAGGCGTTAGTCTGATCACCAACGCCTATCACACCCTCGCAACAACCTTCGGTTTCCAACATGCCTTCGCCGCACCACACAAGGTGGAAGGCATCATCCCTCAAGACGGCTCTTTCGATGTGGTATGGGACACCGGCGCCTCCATCTGCGTGACCAACGATATCAACGACTTCGTGGGTCCTACCTCCGCTCCAACCTCGCCAACCTTCCTCAACGGGTTTCTTCGCTGCACCAAAGTCAAGACGAAAGGCAGGGTGGAATGGTCCATCCTAGACGTCAGCGGCAACCCTCGATCCTTATCCCTTCCAGCCTTCTATGTGCCGGAGTCCTCGGTCAAGCTCATCAGCACCGCATGCCTCCTCAGTGAATACAAAGGGGAAAATATTGTCGTGGAAGCAAACAACATCCAGCTGAGCGGAATCCCTGGAAACAACGAACGAGGTCCCATCATCGCTCACAACAAGAAATCGAACAACCTTCCGACCTCACGTGCATACCGCACTGGCGATCTCACCGAACTCCCAGCGGCGCTCACTACAACCATCACCTCCGTAGCACAACAGAACCAAAATCTGACTCAACCGCAAAAGGAACTGCTCAAGTGGCATTATCGCCTCGGGCACCTCTCCTTCAGACGAGTGCAGTTCTTGCTTCGATCCGGCGCCCTCGTCAACACTGAGGTATCACGGAAGATGCAAACAGCCGCCGCCCGCGTTCGAGAATGCCCACTGTGTGCGGCGTGCCAATTCGGCAAACAGCATCGCAGGACGACACCAGGCACAACACAACACGCCGTCCAAGACCGACAAGGAGTGATCAAAACGGATCACCTCTTCCCGGGCCAACAAGTCTCCGTGGACCACTTCGTGGGACGCACCTTGGGCCGCCTCTTCACAGGAAGAGGCAAGTCCGATGCGTCGGAGATGTACAAGGGTGGAGCAATGTTTGTGGACCACGCATCTGGCTACATACACGTGGAGCCAGTCGCATCCCTCACGACCCACGCTATGTTGGAAGCCAAGGAACGCTTCGAGTCCATGTGCCGTGATGTGGGTGTGCCTGTGCGCTCGTACCTCTCGGACAACGCCACCACCTTCACATCGCCAGATTACGCCGAACACCTCAAACAGTTCCATCAAGTGCACCGCTTCGCTGGAGTCGGCGCTCACCATCACAACGGAGTGGCCGAGCGCAGCATCCGCACGATCATCTCCATGGCACGAACAATGATGATGCATCAAAGCATTCATTGGCCTACGATGTTCGATGCCCAACACTGGCCCATGGCCGTCGTCCATGCCGCTTACGTACACAATCGCGTACCAAACGCAGCAACAGGACTCACGCCTTTGGATATTCTCTCGCGCACGCGCATGCCCCTGAAGCAGCTGCACAACCTACATGTGTGGGGCAGCCCCGTCTACGTCTTGAACAAGGCGCTCGGCGACGGCCGCAAGATACCAAGATGGGAACCACGTGGGGAGCGCTATGTGAACATGGGACTCTCCGCTCGTCACGCGTCCACAGTTCCGCTGGTCCTCTCGCCGAGGACAGGATCGATCACACCACAATTTCACGTTGTGTTTGACGATTGGTTCGCGACGATAGCGACTGATCCGGTTGATCTCCCAGACTACAATTCAACAGAATGGACGCACATGTTTGGCGACACTACGTATCAAATACCGTTCGATGACGATGATGTCATTGCTATGGAAGAGCGGGACATCGAGCGAGAGGATGAAGCCGATCATCAGCGATTTCTTCCCTCACACGACGACGATCCGCCAGCAAAATTGTTGCCAGAAACGCCAAACACAAGAACCCCGATTGTGAGTGAACAAAATTCACCAACTCACATTTTGAGGCAACCCGTAACATCACACACGAAAACCGATGCCACCCCAATCGACCAAGTGCAACCACCTCAGCAAATCAGCCGCTCGCCAACAACCACCGATATCAACAAGCCGATACCACCAATGCCGTCGACAGAGGGAGCCAGAGAAGACCCAGCAAGTCACGCTGAACCGTTGCCGCCAACAGAGGGAGTTATCAACGACAACAGTGACGACGACATACAACCACCAATCGACTCTCCTCCGACTTCACCGCTGCGCAAACCCATCACCGCACAGACAGAGCAACCCACGACGAAGAAAGTAAAGACACCTCCACTGCGCCGCTCTGAACGCATCAACAAACGCACACCACGAGAGCGACGGACCGTTGAGCGCCTCACCTACGACACCTTGGGCGGAAAAGTGGTTTGGGCCGACGACGTCACACAACCATCCGAAACCAGCGCAAACGTAACCACCATCGCAACAAGTGAACCTAGCAAGGACCAAGCCATGGAAGACATAAAGCACGCTCTCCAGACCTGCCGCGCGACCCTTCAGCGCTACACAACCCACACAAATGAAATGGTAACACAGAAGGCCCACGATCTGGTGCGCGACGCTGACTCCATGCTCCGAAATCTGGCGACACTCGACACCACCGAATTGACCTGGGAGGAACGACGTTGGGCGCAGGGCGACCTCGAGATGGAAAGGATGCTTCGCATCCAGCAACTCGAAATCCGAGCCAGGATGCGCAAGGAACAAGAAGAAGCGGAAGCTAGCAAAGGAACGCCAACCAACGAGCACCACATCCTCATGATGAGCAATCACTCCGACTCGTCCTCGGAGGACGACGACCCACTTCCAGGCACCACAATGCGCCCCATCGACATCGGCCACCTTTGGCCACACCATGTCAACATCACTCGACACATCGGCCATTACTTCGACCATGTAGTGCAATTTCGATTCCCGACGGAAGCCGCAAGGAGCCAGTGCGTTTACTACGCTATTCGCCGATTCGTCGATGCCGTCGAAGAAATGCTCGAAACAGGCGAATACCACCTCCCCGTTTCATACTTCGGCTTCATACCAAGAACTCAAGGCCAGCGATACACTCTGGAACGGGCCATCGCCGCCATGGAAAATGGCCTACGACCACCGGACGAAGACGAGCGAGTGCAGGACTTCATGCGACGAGCGGGCTTCGCTTGGCACCTCATTACGCACGACGAGCGTTTTGAAATCGGCATACTGCACCTGCACATCCAACTCGGCGTCGTGCCGGAGGTGCCACCGACAATCATGGCTCCGCCAAGCGAATTCGAACCGGCCGAACACCGTGCCCCAGCTCCAACAAACGCTCATTTTTCACAACAACATGAGAATGACGAAACCGACGAACACTACGCGATGGCAGCAACCCTTGAGCACGATGGCGACGACCACACCGACCACCGAGCCTTCATCACGTACGACTTGCTCAACTTCTTCACGACCGGGGGCGATCTCAGCATCTCGGATCGACACGTCAGCTACAAGGCATCCAAGGCCGATCCCGACACCCTCTCCTTCAGCGAGGCGATGAACGACGACAACAAACAAGAATGGATGGCAGCCGCACACAAAGAAATTCATGACCTTACCAAAAAGGGGACGTGGATTGAGGTGCCAAAATCCACCGCTACTGATCGCATCTTCCCTGGCACGTGGGTGTTTCGGCGCAAGCGGATGCCCGACGGCACGGTAAAGAAGTATAAGGGACGGTGGTGCTGCAGAGGCGACATGATGACTGAAACGGAAGCAACTTACGCTCCGGTCGTTGCCTGGTCCTCTGTTCGCGTCTTTCTCATCCTTTCCATTTTGCTTCGCTGGGTCACGACGTCAATTGATTTCTCAAACGCCTTCGTACAAGCCGACATCCATCGTCCGGTATACCTACACCTTCCACGCGGATTCCGATCAACCAACGGACCCGATACATGCCTCAAGCTGATCAAAAGCCTCTACGGGTTAACTATAGCTCCCAAGCTATGGTACCAACACCTTGTACGTGCTCTCCTCGCGGAAGGATTCCACGCGTGTGATCAAGAACGGTGCCTGTTCATGCGCGATGGAATGATGATCGTCCTCTATGTGGACGATGCCGGCATCGCTGCGCGCACGGAAGAAGAAGCGGACGCATTCATTGAGTCCATGCGTAAGCGCGGATTTGATCTCACACGAGAAGGCACCTTCACGGAATTTCTGGGAATATCGCTACACAGAGACCCCAAGAACAACACCATCCACCTCAAACAAACCGGCCTCATCAACAAAATCATCGACGCTACAGGCATGCAGAACTGCAAACCCAACGTGACACCTACGACACAACTTGCCCTTGGAGCATCAATAGACCAACCCCCGATGAAGGAGGCATGGAACTACCGCTCCGTCGTTGGCATGCTACTATACCTGACCACGAATACACGCCCCGACCTGGCTTTCGCCGTCTCTCAAGTGGCGCGATTCAGCAACGACCCTCACCAGCCACACGCAAAGGCAATCAAAATGATAGTGCGCTACCTTCGTCACACCAACACCATGGGAACCATCGTGCGCCCGACGGGTCGACTCAACCTGGAGTGTTACGTTGATGCCGATTTCGCAGGCCTGTACAAGCGCGAGGCCGACGACTCCCCAAATGCAGTACGTTCCCGCACAGGGTATGTCATCATCCTCGGCGGCTGCCCACTTGTGTGGAAATCGAAGCTGCAGACGGAAATCGCCTTATCCACAATGGAATCGGAGTACGCCGCGCTGTCTCTCGCTATGCGCGCCCTCATCCCGATGCAACAACTTATCAACGAAGTGAAAGCATCAACCAGCCTCAACCAATCGCTGCAAACCAACATCCAATGCACCGTGTTTGAGGACAACGAGGCGTGTATCTCCCTGGCAACGAATCACAAGGTCACGGCACGAACCAAGCACTTCCTAACCAAGTGGCACTTCTTCTGGCACTGGGTCAAGGAGGGTTTCATTCGGATCCTTCACGTGCCGACACCCAACCAAATTGCCGAAATCTTCACCAAGGGCCTCGCGCGGGACGCATTCGAGCATCTACGCCGTATGCTCATGGGGTGGTGAGGGCATCACAAATTGTGAACTGTTGATCGAACGATGGAGGTTTTTACTCCAGGGACATGCTTCGCACTACGCCGAGAGGGAGAGTTGGGACAGACTTGGTCCGGGATCCACTCGGGACTCAATCGTCCGCGTTGCGTACACGGTACCCGGTATCCGAACCCGATACTGCCATGAAAGGCTACCGCGCGCATGGTGTATAGTTGAACCACAATCCATGCTCTGCTCATCCTCCAGCTCATGCAACCGCGCCACCTGTTCAGCTAACCATCTTGCGAATCCTGCAGGCATCTTGAAGCATATCCACACCCGTGGATCAAGTACTGCTCTACAGATGGGGCTACTGAACAGCTGGGTATGTGCAGAACCATCACGACATGTTGCTGTACAACACAAACGGCTCAAGCACGATAGCATGAATCCTGCCCTTTTACTCGATCGTCCTGTCAACAGTAAGCTTAACACATAAAACAAGCAATCAGAAACAATCTTACCAGTTTACCTTCAAGTCTACTACAGTTACATCATCGTCTGATTCAGCTTTGTTCTCAACATCAAACGGCGTCAAAACCGGTTGAAGGACAAACCATCCTCCTGACAACGTGCAGAAGACACGGAATACTAACTGGCTACTTGATGCAACCGGCGATA
The DNA here is from genome assembly GCA_026770025.1 of Craspedostauros australis. Taxonomy (NCBI): domain Eukaryota; phylum Bacillariophyta; class Bacillariophyceae; order Mastogloiales; family Achnanthaceae; genus Craspedostauros; species Craspedostauros australis. The sequence goes on along the minus strand of JAMXDE010000012.1, from coordinate 1,557,025 downwards.
GCATTTGCGCCACTGTCAATGCAGACGGAAATGGTCACGCACAGCCGACGACGTATGCATTCTCGTCGGGCATGATGGCTGTTGCCTCAATCCTGCTGGCTCACAAGTCGCCGGTCCGTCTGATTGCTGGCAGGAGCTGCTACCATGGGCTGATGACGCTTGGCTTGGACGTGTTCTCGCGTCATGGCGTGCGAATGGAGCAGGTGGACATGTTGGAACCGCAAAGCGTGCTTGATGCTGTGAGAAAGAGCGATCCTGAGGAAGACACGATCGTTTGGATGGAATCACCATCGAATCCCATGCTCGATGTTTTGGATATCCAACGCATCTGCGATTTGGTGCGATCTATGTCTCCCAAGACGACCATCGCTGTGGATTCCACGTTGATCCCGCCAGTATTGATGCAAACGCTGAAGGTACGAGTAGGTGCAGCATGATGTGAGTGTTTGTGAGTGTGCGGCCTTTGCAGATTCGCGGATTCGCAGAGTGAATCGATGAATTGTCCAAACACGACGCTCTTGAAAGGAATCTGGATCTAAGCTTCTCCAGCATGCCACTGACAAGCCTCTTGCAACGCCACATACGTGGAATGACATTCCCATACTGCATGTGCCATCCATACGACTACTCGTGCCACATGATATACACCCCACGCACCATGCATCCTACATCATGCATTCATTTCATCAGTTCGGACCTGACCTGGTGATGCATTCTGCGACCAAATCGCTCGGAGGCCATTCCGATGCCCTGGTGGGAGTAGCGACAGCTTCGCCGTTCACAGAGAACGGCAGGCGCCTTGCCCCGTTGTTGCAGGAAACGCAAGTTGCGGTGGGTGGCGTGGCGTCACCTTTCGATTCGTGGCTCGTCCTGCGTGGCTTGCGGACTCTGCACATCCGTGCCGAACGCATGTCCCAAACTGCCTTGTACTGCGCATCCAAGCTGGAAGCGAGCGAAATGATCAAGCGTGTGCACTATCCTGGGCTGGCATCCAATCCAAACCACGACCTAGCCAAGCAGCAGATGCCGAAAGGATTTGGAGGCGTGTTGAGCATCGAGTTGGAAGATGCAGTGTGGGCAACCGCTTTCGCCGCTGCGTTGCAAACAGTGCGGAGAGCAACGAGCCTCGGTGGGACGGAGACTTTGATTGAACACAGAGCAAGCATCGAACCGGAGGGACGCGTCGTCAGTCCCCCAGGGTTGCTTCGTGTTAGCATCGGAATGGAAGATCGTGACGATCTTGTGGCGGACTTTGAAATGGCATTGTTGGTGGCCAAGGATGTGATCTCTGGAGGCACTGATTCCTCAGTCAATGCGGTAGATTGATGGAAGCATGGAGTGATAATCTTTCACACGCTATTTATTCCAACTATACTATGATACGTATGATCTTCAACGATCCTTGATGGCCTGAGTGGAATAGCGATCAAGGTTTCCATCTCGAGAGGCAAGACTCTAGATTAGTCTGTACGCTTCGTATTCATGAATGACGAGTCTTGGATAACCGTTGCTTGTCGGCATGAATTTTTGGCGATTGCGAATTGGCTGTTTGGATTTGCGGGTTTGTTGCAGGGGAACACGGTAATTTGTCCACTCACGACTCCATGAGCTCGTGATTGAGCTGAATCGAGTCGTGCTTTATGACGTAGTTCCCGTCAAGCGCTGAAGTTGCGCGCCGGGCGTGCCTGATCCCCGCTCTCGCCCGATCCTCAATCTCGTGCTTGGTTAGTTGTGAGGTTCGCTTGTGCAAACGAGTGTCATTTTCGTGTCGTTTGGCGGACGGGCGTGATGCCGAAAACAAGTTTCAGAGTACTGCGACATGTTACATTGTGTCAATTCGGACAAATGTGTTCTTCATTTTTGGACAAGTCGCGATTTCGTGTCGCATACACATAATATGCTAGCTATTTCGATTATGTTTGAAATGTCCTACCACCAATGAAAAATAGTGTGTAGAAATATACGTAGCACAAGTACCAAGTTTGGCTTTGTTTGAGTTTGTGTGTCGGGGGACACAGGGGGGACAGAGGGGGGACAGAGGGGTACACAGGGGGGACAGAGGGGTACACAGGGGGGACAGAGGGGGGACACAGGGGGTACACAGGGGGGACACAGGGGGGACAGAGGGGGGACACAGGGGGGACATTTTGGATGTGATCCAACGGCGAAGTTCTGTCTTGTCGTGTTGCTTGGGTTTCGTTCCACAGAAGCCATTCGTCACGCATCTGTGCGCATGGCAAACAACAACCACGATAATGGCGAATGAATCTGCCTGTGTTTACAATACTTAGTGGCACAAAACGTCCGAATGTCTATGCGACATCCCATGGACACAAAGGCTTCGCATCAACTTCCAAGGCTAGTACATAATGTAGATCACCTGTACTACACAGAAAAAGTACAAGCCACATCATACATGTTTGTCATAGTCTTCACAGCATGCATTTAATTAATCCATAAAATATAGTATCTAATGAAGGGAATAAGTGCCTGATTTAGTCGTAGATATGTGCATCATCCATCTGTTGGCTCCAATTCCTTGCGTTGTGGGTCGTATTCTGACCAAACCTTCATCGGAAAGGATAAATATCCTACATTATAACAAGATCAGTGCATTGAGGGCATTCCAATGGGTATACTACCAGCTTGCAAACATCTAGATCCATCTGGAAGAGACGCTGGTAACCAAATCTGTGAATCGTACGATACCGCACGGCACGCATCACACTGTACATTCTTCTTCATATCTATGCATTCCACAGACCATTTGGAGCAATCCAACCATCCATATCACTCCAATCACACTCCAAAGAGTACATACATAGAGTGTGGAGTCCTAGATCCATCAATTAATGAATACCGCAAGGATTGGATCACCTCTCTGGCATCTGTGCCGTCGGCACTTCTCTCCTCCTCCTTTCAATTTCCCACCATGTGGAAAGGGAGCCCAGACTCCATAGTACGTAGTTGATATGCATATTGATTCTGGGCCTGCGGCCCTCCTTAATCCGTCAAACGCTCCCCTTGTCACTCGGGACCTGCTGCTTTTATCATATCCATCGGCTCGGCGTGCCATAGGCGGCTGGCTCCGCGAGCATTCGCGCTGCTTGCTCCAACCAGGCCGCAATTTGTTGCACCGGAGCCGTACTTCCTGGAGCTGTTCTGACAACCCTCTCGCTGTTGGTATGGGTGTCTTTGAGGTGAAGCCGGACTGAAGCTGATAGCTGTCTTAGAGCCTGCTCCATTCTGGCTTCGGCCGATTCCTCTTGCTGAAACAGCGCTTCATTCCGAAGCTGCCACTGCTCCCATGCGATTTCCCAAATGCGTTGAAATAAGCGTGTGGACCACTTGTTGGCCGTTCGTTTGGTATCATGATGACTCAGGAATGTTTCTTGCAAGACGCTCCATTCTTTGGATAGCAATCCCTTCCGCAGGGCCATGGACCCCACAGATGCCTGACTGCTCACTGCGGATCTCATTCCTGGTCCCATGTCTGTTGGTCGCAGAAAGACTGTGCCGCTGACCTGACTGCACAGAGCTGAAGCTCTCGCTTGCGAGACGCCTGGGCTGGTTGTATATCGATTCATCCAGTTGCGGGTGTCAGCCGCAGGCCTTGCCGCCGCTCTCACCCTGGAAGGGTCCTTGCACTCCCAAAAGTGCGCGCTGCTCTCCTGTTCTCCACAACTGGGACATATATTGGAGCTGCGCAGGCCCCACCGTTGCATGCATTTTCCTGTCACGGCCTCTCCTGCAATGAGTTTGAATGATATAATCCTTTTGGAATGGTCGGGGCCTCGTAACTCCCCTGCAATGGCTTCCCACTGTATCTGGTCGCTGCTGCTGAACACCTTTTGTGCCTGAAGAATACCAATTGCCTATTGAGTGGCTTGCTCCCCCGATACGTTGTCCTATCCTATGGACATCAGCTTGGATTGGCGGTGGAATGACGCTCGCTCCCCTCAGATATGGCCGCTGTAAACGCACTCCTCTGACAGGGAAGCGCGCACCGCCCCTGCAAGTCGATCTGCCTCCACGTTGAGGTGGGCCCAGTCGTCTAGCTCTGCCCATGCCCTGCTGCTGTCTTGGTGCCCTTTTATGTGCCGCCCTTGCACCTCGATCAGGAGCTTATGACTTTGATTGTGGACTGCTCTCTGCAGGTCTGCATCTGCGGACCCTGGGGATAAATTCCAAGCCCGGCCGAGATCCTTGAGAGCACCCACGGTATTGCACTCTGGCACAGCTTTGCCTTGGGTGACTTGGCATGCCTCGCATATCACCTCTAGCATGACGAGGACCCCGTAAATGCCTGCCAGCTCCACTTGGTGCGATTGCATGACCTTGTTGGTGGCCAGTGTGCGGTGGGTTATCCACAGCCTGGCTGCTTTGTCACCATGCTTGGAGTGTATGCCTGCGCCATCTGCGCCTCTACAAGCTGTGACTGAACCGTCACTGCACTCCACGAGCAATCCAGATCACATTGCTTCTGTGAATGTGAGTATGTCGCCCATGATATCATGAACCTGGATTGCCCAAGATTTGGTCTGCGACACTTGGCCGATCAGATCGGGAAACTCCAAGCTTGGCACCTCAGATTGTGCCAGTCCCGGCCCCGAGCTTGGGACGATGATACGCCCTCTGTATTCATACCCATTGACCACTTCCTGACCCGGTCCAACTGTTCTGTCAGCCATTGCATAGAGCTGCCGCCCTAGATCTGTCACGGAGGGACCCAATTCTATGAATGCTGATATCACGGATTTCTGCGTGGGACAGGCCTGTGCGGTGGGCATGGCGCTGTACAGTCTTCTGCCTATCTATGGATTTGGCCAGCCTTCTTGAGAGATGCTATCAACCGCACCACTCCAAGTAGATTGCAAAAGCTACAGCCATGAAGTTTGAAATAGTGTATCCATTTGGAAGTGATCCAATTCTACGGATAGTGATGGCAGGTGGCACTGAGCGGTGTCATGACGCGTGGATCACCTGAGCGCATCTCGATACGCCTTCCTGATGCATTCACAGCATCAAGCTGCATATCCGTGCTCTATGGAGTGTGTTCGGAGTCATCAAAGCATTGGATTGGAATATGGTCGACATGCCATAGGCACATATTCTCAGAACGCTGTACAACAACATGATCACCGTTCAGCATTGTGACATACCAGCATCTGATCACCGTTCAGCATTGTGACATACCAGCATCTGTAGACAGCAATCCCTTCATGACAGATCTAAGACTTCAAACTTCACAACCACACCCATTTGAGTATATCCGAAGCGATACGCTTCTTTGAATGCAATAATACCAACATTGTATGTTGACATATGCTTAGAACGTTGTCTACCGTGATGCTTTTTGTGCAGTATTGCGTGATATTCGCATCCATAGAATTGGATCCCTCCTTGACGGATCTAGGACTCCACACTCTATGTATGTACTCTTTGGAGTGTGATTGGAGTGATATGGATGGTTGGATTGCTCCAAATGGTCTGTGGAATGCATAGATATGAAGAAGAATGTACAGTGTGATGCGTGCCGTGCGGTATCGTACGATTCACAGATTTGGTTACCAGCGTCTCTTCCAGATGGATCTAGATGTTTGCAAGCTGGTATTATACCCATTGGAATGCCCTCAATGCACTGATCTTGTTATAATGTAGGATATTTATCCTTTCCGATGAAGGTTTGGTCAGAATACGACCCACAACGCAAGGAATTGGAGCCAACAGATGGATGATGCACATATCTACGACTAAATCAGGCACTTATTCCCTTCATTAGATACTATATTTTATGGATTAATTAAATGCATGCTGTGAAGACTATGACAAACATGTATGATGTGGCTTGTACTTTTTCTGTGTAGTACAGGTGATCTACATTATGTACTAGCCTTGGAAGTTGATGCGAAGCCTTTGTGTCCATGGGATGTCGCATAGACATTCGGACGTTTTGTGCCACTAAGTATTGTAAACACAGGCAGATTCATTCGCCATTATCGTGGTTGTTGTTTGCCATGCGCACAGATGCGTGACGAATGGCTTCTGTGGAACGAAACCCAAGCAACACGACAAGACAGAACTTCGCCGTTGGATCACATCCAAAATGTCCCCCCTGTGTCCCCCCTCTGTCCCCCCTGTGTCCCCCCTGTGTACCCCCTGTGTCCCCCCTCTGTCCCCCCTGTGTACCCCTCTGTCCCCCCTGTGTACCCCTCTGTCCCCCCTCTGTCCCCCCTGTGTCCCCCGACACACAAACTCAAACAAAGCCAAACTTGGTACTTGTGCTACGTATATTTCTACACACTATTTTTCATTGGTGGTAGGACATTTCAAACATAATCGAAATAGCTAGCATATTATGTGTATGCGACACGAAATCGCGACTTGTCCAAAAATGAAGAACACATTTGTCCGAATTGACACAATGTAACATGTCGCAGTACTCTGAAACTTGTTTTCGGCATCACGCCCGTCCGCCAAACGACACGAAAATGACACTCGTTTGCACAAGCGAACCTCACAACTAACCAAGCACGAGATTGAGGATCGGGCGAGAGCGGGGATCAGGCACGCCCGGCGCGCAACTTCAGCGCTTGACGGGAACTACGTCATAAAGCACGACTCGATTCAGCTCAATCACGAGCTCATGGAGTCGTGAGTGGACAAATTACCGTGTTCCCCAGAGGAAGTGCCGAGCCGCGTGTTCTGCCGTTGTTTGTGCACGAAGTTCTCTCTCTCTCTCCCTGTTGTGAGAATTCATCACAAACTTCATTCCTCCCTCACAACTGGAGACGAATTGCGGCAACTGCGCGTATTACTTGCATCCGACTGGGCCATCTCACAAAGCGAAACGACACAAAGAGGAAGAACTGGGGACGACGAGAGACGCATGGAGAGGCGAACCGCCTGTTTGTTCTTTGCCTCGCGGGTTGGTCTGTGAACGGTTGACGTGGATTTCTTTTGTTCGCCCACCACGTGTGAGTGTCAACTTTGGGGTCTCTGGAGACAAACAACGCGCCACAGAACACGCGCGCTCGTGTTCGTCATCTGGAAAGATCAGGGCAGGAAGGCTGTATCTCTGCACGTACGAGTGATAACACAGAGGCAATCGACGATATGTCAAGCCGGCGTTTGCTAAAACAGAGACACAATGTCGAAGGCGACAACGACGACGACGATGACGGAGGAAATAAGGCGAGCAGTGACAACACAAAAGAGAGTACCGACAGCAGCAGCAGTAGCAACAGTCAGTCATACTACTGGACTCCGAAGAAGAGAAAGACCGCAGATGTGGCTGCCTCACCTGTTCGTGTGAAAGCAGAAGACGAGGATGAAGCAATGTCAGCAACAACTGACCTTCCGGCTCAGCCTTTGCTTCAGAAAAGCAGGCAACAGGTCGCGAACAACGCAGCAAGCAGGACTGTGATGGCGGCAACTGTGGTAACACCGGCGGCAACAGCGCCAAATGTTGTCGCTTCGATTATCCAGAGCACACCCATCGCAGTGGACTGGAGGGAGGGTACACCTTCCACAACATCACAGACGCCAACACGGCGGCTGGCATTTGACACACAACCCACGCAAAGAGTTCCATCTGGCAAACGCAGCCTTCCCAATGGTCATTCATCAGCGTCTCGCCGCCCTCCTGCATCAATCGCCCTTATCAGCCCAATGAACGCGAATTCCATCGGATGCTGGCATCACCGCGAGAATTGCATAGCTCATACAGGCAAACCGCTTCATCTCTTCTGCGTCAAATGCTTTTGTGTAGTGTGCGAGAAGCCCGCAAAGAGTTGCAACCAGTGGAGGAATCACTGCACCGTGAACCCACCTCTCTCCGGTGCTGAGTCGAGCAATTCTTCTCGTGACGCAATGAGGGATGACGACGATGTTGACGACGATGACGATGATAGTGACTGCAGCAATGACACGGGGAGCACGCAGCACGCGAGCGAGCTGTTCGAATCAGCAAGAGCGCTTCACAAGCTGGCGCAGATGGACAGTTCCGACGAATCCAGCATCGATGATTGCGGCGGAATGCTCTCTGACAGCAGCAGTGACGATAACACGCCACACACAACGAAGGCGGATCAAACGGTGCCGCCACAGCATCGTGGACCAAACAGCAACGCCAGCGCCGTTCTCGACCCCGTTCTCAACACACATGATGAAAATAAACTGGAATCAATCTGGACACACAGCCGTCATCGGGAAGTGGGAAGGCAAATCAAGTCGATCAGCGATCTCTTCGCTGCGGATCTCAGGCTCGCCGTACGCGACGATCGACGAAGGAGGCAGAAACTACAAACGCCAAAGCAGCGAGAATTGTCGTTGTCGCAACAAGCAACAACAAAAGTCACGCATTCGAAAGCACAGAGCAGGATACGGAATCAACATGAGGAATCAGCAACCGATTCATCAGAACAACCAAAAGAGAGGCAAGCAGCGCTGCATGCCAGAGTGGCACGCGTGCGTGCGTACACTTCTCCAATGGAAGGCGACATTCAAGCCGTGCAGCTGCACAGTTCCTTCTTTGTTGAGGGCATCAAAATTGGTTGGCCTTACCCCATCGTCCAGAAACCACAGCGACAGATCGCGATCCACATACTCCGAGCGCTGAAGAACAGAAGACACGTGGTGCTGGAGAGCCCGACGGGAACGGGAAAATCAGCTGCGATTCTCTGCAGTGTCCTCTCGTGGCAGCGATATTATGCCAAGATGAAGCTGGCCCTCGAGGCACAGTCCAGCAATGAAGAAGACAGCAACAACAACAACAACAACAACAACAACAACAACAACAACAACAACAACAACAACGATGAAAGTGCAACAAGCAGCAGCAGCAGAAATGGCAAGGAGACAACAGCACTTCATGGCGCAGCACAGCACAGTCGCAAGGTCCCAACAATCATCTTTTGTTCCCGCACGCATTCGCAAGTGACGCAGATGGTGGCGAGTTTGAAGAAGACGCCGTACCGGCCACGCATGGCGGTCCTCGGGGGACGTGATCGCATGTGCATCAACAGGTACGCACAATCACGTTCGAGTTCGAGCCATTGTTGTCTGCATGAGATCAAACTGCGGCATGCTGCGCAGGGACATGATTGCGTGTGCTAATGCCGATTCCACAACAAACAGATCACGACGCTTACTTTTTCGCAACCTTTGCCGACGCTTTCCTCTTCCACGACAACACGCTTGCACATTCGTGCCACTTGCATATTCTACAAAAACCAATTACTCTGCTCTATTCGCGCACTCTGTTGTATCATACCGCACCATACCATACTGTGCCATATCATACCATATCATACCATATCATACCATATTGTGTGTATTCCATGGCCGTTCCCACGCGCCTCAACCTCACAGCTCAGTGAATGAAAAACCAAAGTCGTTGAACCGAATGTGCATCGCCAAAAAGCGAATCGCAGACAGACACTACCGCAATGGATATCCAACTGGTATGTACGGTGGCAGGACCGAGAACTGGGAGGGAAACGACCTCAATGGATCCTTCGGCTGTGATGATGAAGACGATGCTTCTGATGACGATGACGATGATGAGTACATGCCCAAGAGCGAATGGAAGAAGCCGTGTTCGCACTATGAGGCTTTGCGAGATCCCATGGTGGCGCGGATTGTCCAATCCAAGTTTGCCATGAACCCACAGGCTGTCGGATGCTGCTCATCGAAGGCGGGAGACAAGAGCTACATGGGTGCGCACGATATTGAGGACTTGGTATCGTTTGGAAAGCATCCGTACCTGCAACGTAATGTGCCCGTCTACAATGACGGCCCCGACAGACGCAAACTCCAGATGGTGAGCCACAGGCTTGGCCACGGCAGCGTGATCAGAGCGAGATCGTCTGCAGCATCGACAGCGACGGAGACGAATCACCAGGAATGTGCATTGCCCGATATCGACGATGGAGACTGGATCATCAAGGTGAATGGGAACGACACCAGTGCCATGCAACCCGCCGAGGTGCAGGAGGAGCTCAACCGCTCGGCTTCCAATCCAACGGAGATCACGACTTTGCGTGGAACGGAAGGTGAGGATGAGCACGGCAAGGACCACTTCGGCATCACGTCGCCATGCCCGTACTATATTTCTCGCGGGCTGGCAAAGCAGGCAGAACTGATTTTCGCACCATACAACTACGTGCTAAATCCATCCATCCGTGCTGCATCATCGCTCAGCATCCGCGATGCCATCATCGTGCTCGACGAAGCACACAATGTGGAAGGGGCACTGTGCGAGGTCGGCAGCGGTTCATATCATGAGTTCGAATTGTACACGGTCATCATGTACCTCAATCGTTGGTCCAAAAAGTACAAACCACCGAACAGAACTGGGGAGCCTGGCTCGATGTGGGCAAACGAACAGACCCGTGCAGGCAATGGCGGTGCCAATGACACAAGTGGAAACCAATTCGCTGCTTCAATTCATGAGTTGTTGCTGTTTACGGAACGCCTTTTGCTTATGATGAGGAACAAAAGATTTGGATTCGAGTATGGGGAAGGTATCAAGACCGCGAGGACCTTGCACAGGCAGAGACCGTTGCCGGACGACCACAGCATTGAGGTAGACTACTATGGGTCGAGTGACGGCGCGAATGGATCACAGCCAAACAACTGCCACGAAATCCTGACAGAATTATTGAAGTTTGTGGACATCTGGCGCTTGAAAGAGACTGTGATCAACGTCAAGAAACACTGGAAGACGATTGGAAAGTCGTTGGACGTCTTGTTTGACCTCATCGCGAAGTTGGGTATGGTGGCATCAAATCCAGAGTAAGTCAAGCCGGATTGCTCATGTCTTTGCGGCGTCTGCGAATGTGCTCTTGCACAAGGACTCCGAGCAAGCGCATTTTGCAAGTACTGCTTTGCTGCACCATGCTCATACAGCAACCTCCTTCACATACACGCAATCGAAGTTCTTGCTCACACTGCTAATCACCCCCATGTCCACTCACTTACTCGCACTGCACGCCACATACTCGAAACTGCACAGCTCATTTTACGTTGCTTTCGACTTGAAACCGAATGGAAACATGAAGCATGCGTTGAGCAGGAACGGAAATCAGCATTACCGTAGTTTTGATGACATTCACGAAGACGATGGCAATGATCGACATGAAGGCATAAAGGATGAGTACGAGCAAGAGGGCGGTAACGAAGAACAGAATGGGGCCCTACCACGCAACAGCTCTCAGCAAAGCCAACGGAATGGGCGTCGCCAACAACAACAAGAACAACAACAACAATCGCAACGAAAAAAGCGATCGGTCCGAAAACCAAGACGAGTGCCGCTGGCTCCACCGAGGAACAAAATTGAACCGACAAGATCCCTGCCGCCATGCAAACATCCATCATGCTGTTCCGGTGCGAATTCACATCATGCAATGCGGCATGCCGAGTATTGCGATGGATCGTATCCACGATGGACGTGCCATTTTGTGATCCGGCTGCTCAACCCCGGTCTGACGTTCAGAAGTCTGGCCCGGAATGCCCACTCCGTCATTCTCGCAAGCGGATCACTGGCGCCTTTAGGATCCGTCTGCGCGGAACTGGAGCTCCTCAAATCTTCGAAGTCTTCAGTTCCGTTGTTGAATTCGCACGCGCCCATGCCAACCAGGCCTCGTACCCATGAAGACACAGGCGCAGGCGGAAGCGCAAACGGACACGACAACACAAACAGGAGTGCGCGTACGGACAATGGTGGCGGACCGTCCCCCAGTGATGATGAGGCACCGACCAGAGATGACGACGAAACTGGCACAGGAGAAAATGCTGCAAGTGCTCGGAACGACCCCACCGTCCATGGCGATGATTGCTCCACGAACGCGCGCTTGCAAATCAGACCGAGACCGTTGGAGGCCGACCATGTCGTCAATCTCTGCAAACAAGTGATGGCTGTCGCTATCGGTCACTTTCCAGATGGCAGTGAACTTAGCGTGAAGTACAGCCAGTCTTCGAACCCTTCGTTCTTTCCCAAACTGGGAACTGCGATCGCTGAAGCTGTGGAAGCCGTCCCGCATGGCGGTGTTCTGGTCTTCCTGTCATCGTACAGCGTCCTCAAGAAATGTGTGGCTGCGTGGAAGAGCACAAATTCCACCAGATGCCGCCCTTTTACCTCCAACGCACGCGGCATATGGGAACGGTTGATCCAGTCCAAGGGTCATGTCATCGTCGAGCCCAGCAACGACCAACAGGCCTTCGAAGACGCACGTGATGAGTACAAGAACATCGTCAAGGAGCGTGGCAGCTGTATTTTGCTCGCCGTGTACCGTGGCAAGATGTCGGAGGGCATCTCCTTCAACGATGACTATGCGCGTTGTGTGATTTGCGTTGGTATTCCATTCCCAAACGCAAGTGACCGCAACGTCAGCTCAAAGCGCGCCTACAATGATCAGCAACGTCGCGTCGAACAGAACGAAGCGCTTTTGAGCGGCAGCAGCTGGTACAAACAGCAAGCCTTTCGTGCAATCGCACAGGCGCTGGGCCGTTGCATCCGGCATGGCGCAGATTATGGCACCATGATTCTGATGGATTCTCGGTTTTGCGACTCTTTGGCATTGGATTGCGCTGGGACGACGGACAGGATGCCGCCTGGGTTCCGCCAGGAGCTGCAGGGAAATCTTCCGAAGTGGATGCGCAATCACGTGCGAACTCTGCTGCCGTCGAACTTGAGAAACAGCCAAGCATTCGAACGATCGCAATCTCAAGTGCCAATGCCAATGCATTCGTCGCAACCTCCCCCAAACAGCAATGCAAGAAAAGTATTGCACGGCGGGTACGGTGGTCTGCGGTTGCACATGAAGCGCTTCTTTGACTCCGCGTCGCAGCAATCCGCCAAGATCCGGTCGCAGTGGAAACGGAGCCTGGAATCGTCCAAGATAGGAGCAACTCCGCAGTTTGTTTTTGACGAATATTCCGTGCGATGGGTCATGGAGGAAGCCAAAGATGATGATGGCGACAGCGACGGTGATGACGACGGCGATGGCGAGTGGAAGGGATGATGATAGTTAAAATCAACACCCCACCCACACACACATACATAGTCATAGAGCACATCCATCGCGTTTGCTTCCTTCAATTCGTTTGCCCAACCTCGCCATCTCTGAAAAAGCGACAAAACGGAAATTGGGAAACAAGCCGAAGCCTGTGCACTCTATCTGTATTCTATTTCGTAGACTTCAATCCACGATTGACGAACGTGAACAGAATCACCCAAAACCACAAACGCGCCCATCGATTTGTCCCCCCACACAACATCGCAAAGATCGTGCATGTTGAGACCCTCCAAACACACAGAATACGTTCCGAGCGGCTGCAATCAACAGAGAGGCTCTCAACACACGGTGGCGTTAATAGCAACAGAAGTATCAGCATCAGCAATAGCAATAGCAATAGCAATATTTCGTATTCTATAATACATAGAGGCAACGTCCATATCCTATTCCACGGCAAAGTGCCATGACGAACGCACGGCCGCAAGCAGCAATTGCGGATCAAACTTCGATCGGACGTGCCACGGACATGAAGGAGGGCACGTCACAGACGTTGCGCGATGCCTTGCGAGCATCGGGGTCCACCGACCTACTGACGCAAGAAGCGAAAGAACGCTTGCTGAATGATGGGTTCATTCATTTGCGATCCGCTGTTCCGGAAGCCACAAGCAAACAGGCGATGCAACAGATATGGCACTTCCTGCAGGACGTTTCAAACGGGCACTTGGATTGGGACGAGCTCGTGAAGAGAGCGTCTTCAATGAATGCCACTAACGATAGTGATGCATTGGACCCAGCAGTGATGAATCTCAGATCCGTCGTGCGCAAGCATCAGTTCGGTGCACATTACGGTGCCGGTTGGTTGCTCAACAGTCTGCGGCAGAACTTGGCAGATGAAGTCTTCCAACACCTTTGGGGGACATCAGAGCTGCTGAGCTCCAAAGAGGGATTTCGGGTTGTCGGAGATGAAGATCCATCCATCGGTACCTGCTTTGAGGCTTCTGCAACGGCAACACCAACCACGTCGGCAATACGAACCTCAATTGCTGTGCGATCGTTGGCCATATTGCCGGATCTATGTGACGCATACCATACCATCAACGCAGAGAAAAGCACGGCACAGACCGAGTCCCAAGGAACACGAAGTAGTTCCATTGTTGCATCGATCAAGCCAACAGTGGATGCAGGAGGCGATGACAGCGATACAGTGAAGATACGCAATGTACCACTGTCACCAGGAGACGTATTGTTGTATCGGTCAGATATGACGTGCATGTTGCAATACAACCATAACTCTGGAGCCGAACAACAGCAGGAGGAAGATCAGTCACGATACAATGGCATCGGTGCCAATCTGTGCCATCATGTCGTCTTCGATTGCACGATGGTGCCATCGCGATGGTTTGCTGACGAAAAACGGAAATTTTGGAATGAAAAGCTGGATTCCTACAACCAACGACGAACCGCTGCCTGGTGTGTCGATCGTGAACTGTGTCACCAACCGACTGCAACTGAAGGCACACTCTTGAACGCTGAGGGCCCGCACAGGAAGATCTTGTTGTTTCGGAACTATTTCCGAAGATGCACGCCCATCCTATCAGAGCGAATGGCGCAGCTGTACGGGCTGGTGCCGTATCATGCCAGCGAGAAGGAGTTGGAAAAGGCACTGATACGTGGCGTACGATTAGAAAAGGACTTCTCTGATGTCATTGCCACCGATCCAGCCATGATACTCTCATCCACCTTGCAGTCGGTCTCAGCTGCTTCCATTCCTGCACCTGCACCAATATGCACACGAACATGCGCATGCACAGACTCTATCCCGAATGTGCCACCATCAATACCAGCAAAGGCCGTACAGCTAACAACAGACAACCAAAAGGAGATGGTCGGCCAGGAAAAGTACCTTGGCGGCATGTCCTCTCCCTGTGGTCGGTACGTTTACGGCGTGCCTGGCGGTGCCAAGCGGGTGCTGCGGATCACAACGGAGACTGGACGCATGGATTGGATAGGCCCGACCTTCGTTGGCAAATTCAAATGGTTGCGCGGAGTCGAAGTGCCTCCTCACGTGTTTGCGGGCACGCCCAAGGCCGACGAATACTCCGATGGATGCTGCATCGCGCTAGCCTGCAATGACCTGTCGTTCTTGAAAGTGAACCCAGCAAAGGGCACGGGCGACCACTGCGATGGGGATGATGGCGTGTACACATTCGGTCGCAACGTTCTGAAGGAGGCATGTGAAGGCGTCGATGCGTGGTTTTACCATGGCGGAAACCTGGCCGCGCAGAACGGATGGATTTACTGCATCCCAGCAAACGCACCCAGGATTGCGAAAATCAACCCAGTCACCGACGAGGTGGTCATGATCGGGCCTGACTTGGGGAACGGTCGATGCAAGTGGTTTGGTGGCATCGTCGGCAGCGATGGCAACATCTACGGCATCCCGCACAACGAGCACACGGTGCTGCGGATAAATCCACAGACAGACGAGGTCTCCTTCCTTGGTTCTAGCGATGACCAACGTCCTCTTCCTGTTGGTCAATGGAAGTGGCACGGCGGATTGGCCGCTGGAGACAAGATCATCGGGTTTCCCAACAACTCGGATGAGGTGCTGGTCATCAATTGCAAGCTGAACAAGGTGTACACCGTCGGCTCATCGAATATCTTATTTTCCGGGCGCCATCGCATCCCGCAGGACAATCGCTACAAGTACCTCGGCGGCGCATTGACGAGGGATGGCAAGTTCGCCTACCTTTTCCCATGCGACGCAGAACGCGTTCTCAGGATGAATATGACAACCGACGAATTGGAGCTGGTTGGACCGCCGCTGTTGGATGGTGCCAACAAATTTCAGAACGGATTTTGCTGCGAAGATGGGTGTCTGTACGGCATACCGCAACGAGCCACCGGCGTTCTGCGAATCCACCCATCTCCTGACGGCCTTGCATCCCATGACGCTGTCGATGTGATTCCATGCGGTGAGGACATGATGAAGGTCAAGGACAAGTGTGAAGGCGGAGTTCTCGGAATGGATGGGGCGATTTACTGCATCCCGCTGCGCGCCAAAACCTGCATCAAGATCGTTCCTTGCAGATAGCTGATCGATCTGCGCTCCCTTGCAATGAGTGCGAGCGCGAGTGCGTTGATGGACAACGGCTGGGTGGATGTTCTCCAAGCAGACCTGGTCTGCGCTGTCAGTGTCAACAGTAGTACGTGACCATTTCAAGCCTGCTTCCATGGGTACAAATCAAACACATCCACTCCAACAAGCATTCGCACGTAAGCCAACGATCGAAGATCCATGCCTCACAAGTCCCCGACACGGTAGCCATCAATCGCCTCTCTCCAGTCGTACGCGACAAGCTGTACGGCGGAGGCCAAGTTCAAGCTTCCGAACTTTGGATTGGTCGGAATCCCGAGCATGACATCGCATAGATCCATATCCTCTTCGTTCATGCCCATGCGCTCATTGCCGAAAACGAAGGCGATCTTGAGCGCATCGTCTTGGCTGCCGAACGTCGCGTTACCGCCGTCTCCTAAATCGTGTTGAATGTTGCCACATTCGCTGTTGTTATTGCCGTTGCTACCAGTGCCATCATGATGAGCCATGATCGAAGCGAAGTAGGGCCTCGGCGCCCGATAGTCTCGTGGTCTGCGCTGCCGAAACATGTCGTGCGGCATGCCTGTCCCGCAGCACAAGTCGAACCCGTGGGCTGCTTCCTCCAACGTCGGGTAGATCTGCGCGCTTTGCAGCACATCGAGGGCTCCGCTTGCCATTCGCTCTGTCTTTGACCGTCCAACAACTTTGGCATCCGTCGGTCGCACCAAAGCCAAGTCCGCGAACCCCATCGTCTTCATGGCACGCGCAGCCGATCCCACGTTCCCTCCATGTTGCGTCTCCACGAGGATGAATCTTGTGACAATCGAGGTGACTGCCCAGCGGGCGGTCATCGTTGCGCAAAGCTGGCTCCTGAAAGGGATGTACGCAGCGTACCAGTACTGTACTACACTCCAGAGTATGGAACTTCAACACAAGTGGTACCAGGTTGTCGTCAGGGCATGGTTGGATTTGCAGTTTGATTGTATTTGTGCATGGCTTCGACCGACGTGATGATGGGATCGGAGGGACGTTTTCGCAACAATCGTTTTCTGTCGAATGAGTCGAACACAGTATCCGTGACACAAAGATCGCACACTCCCGCTGAGTCGCGGATACACCAATCAACGCCTTCGCGATCCTTGTTTTGTGGGTGCACGTCATCATCGTCACGGAGACAACAACACTCATGATGGCACAAGCCATGACAACGAGAACACTGGAAAGGGGACGCCCACATCGACATAGCCGCCCAAGGAAGGTGTTCACACACACCTCAACTCGATTGTGCGGACAGCGCCCATCTGCACAAGAGCAGAAAAGCACAAGAGCGGAAGAGCACAAGAGCGCAACAGCACAAGGTAATTCACCCATTCGAGGAACGAAGCGGCAACACTTTCATTCGTATCCCGACGTGTTCCTTCCCGGTACATACTGGTACGCTGCGCGCACTGGAAGCGAACAATAGCATCAGGTTGCAGCAAAGGATCAGGTCCTGCGCATTCTGGAGGATCATTCTCCACTCGCACCTGCGACCAATTTCAATTTCTTTTTTGTCGAATCAGACATCATGAACGCATATATCAACACAAAGGGCCGCGGCGGGAGAACGCCGCTGATGAATGCATGCCGTGAAGGGGATCTATCCTGGGTCAGAAGTCTGATTGAATCAAAGACGCGGAAGGTGCGCGCCAGAGGGAGTGTCAAAGATGATGAGGGAAACACGGCATTTCATTACGCATGCCGCAACTCGACGGACGACTGCGCAAGGTACTTGGTAGAGTCGAAACGAATCACAATCAATGCGAATGTGAAAAACAATTTCAAACAAACCCCGCTCCACTTTGCCTGTGATTGCAGCTACAACTGTGTGATGAGGTATCTTGTCGAAACGGATGATCTCAAGGTCGATCAGTTTATCCGGAATCGGGACGGTGATTTACCAATTCACCTGGTGTTCAGAAATTGGCGCACCTGGGGACTGGAGATCTTGTTGAAAGCCGACAAGACAAACACGGTGTGCAATATACCGGATAAATTTGGTCGCACAGCACTCCATCTTGCATGCCAACGAAGGCATTCTGAGCATCTGACGCACATCATCAATTCGAGTCACGCGAACACCCTCGATATGAACTTGCAGGACAGCAAAGGAAAGACGCCTCTTCACTATGCATGTGATAATGGTAATGGTGACGAATTGAAACTACTGATCAACTCCGAACCGTCCAATCGTCCCATTGATCCCAACATTCAAGACAACGAAGGGCGAACACCGTTCCACATTGCTTGCGCCAATGATATTGACAAGCGTAAGCTCCTCCTTCAAGCTTATCATCTCAAAATCGATCTCGACATTCCCGACAACAATGGCAATACAGCTTTCCATCTCACCCGCTTCAGAGATTCGAGGGAGTTGATCGAGCTCATGGTGAAGGCGAACAAAGGAAAGGGTGACTTCAGCAAAAAGAACAAATCAGGCTCCACGCCGTTTAGCAACGCATGTACACTTGAAGACAAAACTGTGGCGCCGTACCTAGCCAAATTGGACCCGACAGTCAATCTCACGATCCGCGATTGGGAAGGAAACACGCCGATCCATCAAGCATGCCAGGACGGGTCTATCGACGTAGTACAGAGCTGGCTGGAGCTGAAGCAGATTGATGACGTTCTCAACACCAAAAATAGGGATGGCGATACTCCTTTTCACGCAGCATGCCGATTCCAGAATGTTGCGTTGGTACGACACCTCGTTGAGTCCGACCAAGTGGATTTCACCGTTCGGATGAAAAATGGATCAGGGGATACAGCATTTCATATCGCCTTCAACTGTGAAGACAAAGGATTGATCAAGTATCTCCTTGAATCGCACCAAGACGAAATGGACACGAATGCGCAGAACAACGATGGCAACACATTGCTTCACATCGCAATCATGAACTACCGCTTCTCCGCCTATCAGCTGCTGCTGAAGCCTGAATACGGGACTGTTGATGCCACCATCCAAAATGCCAAGGGGAATACGGCATTGCATCTTGCCATAACACACCACGATGAAGATGCCCTGCAGCAATTGCTTCGGCTCGACTTTGTTGTGATCGATGCCAACATTCCGAACCAGTTGGGCAACACACCGCTGCACATCGCAGCCATGCAAAAAACTTCCGCTTGCGCGAAGATATTGCTTGAGTCAAACCTACCAGAGGTGGATATGAACGCCCAGAACAATGAAGGGGATACACCACTCCATCTCGCGTATTCCAACTCGATACAGCAAGTGTTCAAGTACCTCCTCCAATCGCACTGCGAAAAGGTTGATCCGAACATCCAAAACAATGATGGTGACACACCAGTCAGCCTTGCCTACAGAGATCGCAAGTGCTTCCCATTCAGTGGAGAACAGAGGCTCTCCAAGGTCTACAAGCTCATCCGCAACAAGATCATAGCAAGCTGCAACTTGGACCAGATTCATCTCATCGAAAGCCGAGATATGATGGAGAACTTGGTGAAAGCAACCCAACCAGCCACTAATATCCAGAACGTCTGCGGTGACACCCCGCTGCATGTTGCGTGCAGCCAAGGATACTTCAACATGATGGTATCGTTGATTCGAACAGACGGGGCAGACTTGGCGCTTCGAAACAGAGAAGGCAATACAGCATTGCACATGGCATGCAAGAAGAACCGACAGAGGTTGATCAAGCCTTTGATCGAAGCCGGCATGAATCCAGGTGTCCGAAATAAGAGGGGCGAAACCGCACGAGATATTGCAAAGAAGAATGGCTATGATGATGTCATTGCGTTGTTGGACGCAACACGTCCGAGGAAGCGTATCAAAGTGAGATGAGACAGAGGGCGCCAACGCCGGAGCAAAAGAACATGCCAACGAAAGTCAGGTCTGGTCACGACAGCATCTGATCTGCCATTTCGCCAGACGACCACGTGCAGGAAAGCGCATCTAAATAGCGTCGAATTCATGTTACATACACAATACCCGAAGTCTACCTCCCGCAATAGGAGCCAATTTCGTGAAACGGATGATGCCTCCTTGCCACGCCAGCAAGTTTGATACCCGCTTTGGTGATATTCGTCTCGCGCATGCGATCGGATCGGAGCAGGCTCTCCACGGCACTTTCATCGTCGCCATCGATGGCAAAGTGAAGTGCTGTGTGCCCATCGTTATCTGTTTTATTGATACCGACATCGGAGTTGTCGTTGGTGAAGTTGAAATCGAGCAGAGACTCTACCACATTCGTTTGGCCATGAAAGCAAGCATGATGAAGCAGAGTGCAGCCGTCCTCGTCTTGGATGTCAAGACGAACATTGGCATGCTTGTTGGCACAGCTGAAATCGAGCAGGCAATTCACCACATCAACTTGTCCAACTACGCAAGCGTAGTGAAGGGGCGTTGCGCCGGCGAGGTCTTGTAGGTTGATGCGGACGCGGTTGCTATTGCTGTCGCTGTTGCTGCTTCCCCTTTCGTTGTTGTCTTCGCTGTCGCTGTTTTGCTTGAAGTTGATCAGGTGCTTCACCACATCAACATGCCCGTGCTCGCAAGCGTAATGAAGCGGTGTATATCCGTATTTGTCTTGGACGTTGACATCAATGTTGTATTTTGCGGCGTCGGCTTTGGCCAAGTCGAGGAGATATTTCACAACTTGATGGGCGCCGTCCCGACAAGCACAATGGAGCGGCGTATTGCCTTTCGAGTTCCTGGCCGCTAAGTCCGCCTCCCTCCCTTCTCTAATCAACCAGCGGACTTTCGCCAATTTCCCCGATCTGCAAGCACGATGCAGGTGCGTGTCTCCGTTCGTGATTACTGTGCGGGACATTCTTCTCGGCAGAAATCATGGAAGGTTTAGACACAAGCGGACGGACGAGTAATTGCGTGAGTGAAATGAATTAATGAGAGTGCAAGTGAAGCAAGGATTGAATTGGACTTTGCTGTGCACATGTTTGACCGAATGGAGCAAAGAGGCAGGGAAAGCGAGAATGGTATTAAATGATCGAACCGCCTGCACACACACACACCATTGCCATGTGGAGCGGCCCAGTTGTGCGCTACAGTTGATCTCCACGCAACGAACGATCGGCGCGAAGTGTCTGCAACTCACTTTGGTGCGCGATCGATGCAGGCTGAAAGTATTATACTTTGGATACCCTGCACTATCCTTTGCCTGGCGCGATGGTTGTCGTGAAGGTGTGGCTGCAATGAAAATGTATCAGAGTGGGCCAGTGTTGCTCTGCCTCTCTCGCTCCTCGCGCTCTTTTTTTGTTTCTTGTTGGTGTTGATGGACAAGATCCTCGTCGCTGTTGGTCGGCCCCATTTGCCGAAGAGCCTCCACAGCACGCACCGTCATCGGTAATTGTTCTTCTGTTGTGTTTTGTCTGCCACCTTTTTGCGCAAAGAGAGGCGTGTTGATGATCGTTCGTGAATAATTATCAGTCCCGTATGGACACAAATGAAGATACATGACTCTTGCGATCGCAGAGATTGAACAAACAGATGAACAAATTCGCCATGTGGTGCTGATACATCATTGAATCTTCCAAACTTGGAGGAGACTATGCATTATTTTATTCCATTTCCTTGCATGCAGGTATGTGCGAGACTACTACATGATATGTTGGTGAACTGAACGTTGCGGTTGACGCTGTTGTGTTGATTGAGATTGAACGGAGTCGGCTTTGCGTTTGAGCTTCTTCGGAGGAATCATTCATCTGTCAGCCACGACGAGGTGAAACTCTCCACGCCCGTTGGAGTAAGTGGAGTAACCCGTTCATACATTCACACAATCTCCAAGACAAACAAAACTCTCTCAGACCACACCACTGCTCTTGCCCTTCATCTTCATAATCTGGATGTGCTTCAGGGCAGCCTCGCGCTTCTTCTTGCGCTTCGACTTGTCGCTGCCTTTGGCGGTGGGGATCTTCGACACCAAGCCAACGAACCTACCCATTCGTCCACTGCGAAGCTGCAGGTATCGTTGATGCAGACGGCTGGGACGTCGCTTGCTGCTGCTCGAGGTGCTCAACGTGTCAATCGCATCACTCGTTTCGGATTGGGTGAGCAAGGGCGAGTGGGCCGACAAGGGCTCTTCCATCAGATCCTGATCCTTGCACTTGTTGTTGTTGCTGCTGCTTCTGAGGGTGGGGATGCTGCTGTCCATCATCTTGAGGATCTTCGATCGCTGGACAGGTGGCGGCAATGGTGGCAGTGATGCTCTGGATCGCCTTGGCTTGGATGGAGCGGTTGGGATGGGAGAGTTCGACCTCGACATCGACGTTGCGAGCATGGCTGATTCTGCCATCTTGGACACAGCAGACTGCTCGCTGATGTGGGTATGGACCTGTTCAAGGAGGGTCTCTTGCTGGCTCAGCTCATCGGACAGATCGATGACGTTCGCATCATCAGCCGATGCGAATTCGGCAGCGAAGAAACGGTCGAAGGACTCAGAGCTGACCATGTTGAGGTCATCAAGTTCTTGGGTGTTTTGCGCAAACCCGTCATGTTGTTGTCGTTGTTGTTCTTGCTGCTGTGTCTGTGGTTGCTGTTTAACATCGGTGTTGTCGTCACCATCTTCATCGTCTTCATCGCTGTCATCCAGCAGAATGGGTTGTTCGAATGTTCCGCACTCGGTTACGTCGTTGGTTGTGATGATGATGTTGGTGGTGGTGGTGCTTTCGCTATTGGGGGCGGTGATGGAGGTACTGTTGGTGTTGACGTTGACTTCGTCGTCCTTGTTTGGGACGGAGTGACGGCTGATCTCATGCGTCTCTCCTTGATCTCCTCCCGACACGACGAGGGAATTCAACACCGCACGATTCTGGTTGCGATTGTGGCCGTCCACATCATCGTCCACATCATCGTGCTTGACAGGAGTACCATCACCATCACCATCTCCGTCAATGTTCTGACTCTCACTGTCATATCTGTTGTTGTTGTTGGTGGTGGTGGTGGCGTTGTTGTCATTGTTTCTGCTGCTGTTGTTGGGACTGCTGTTGGGGGTGGGAACATCTGTGGTCTCGTTCGCGGTGGTTGGTGTGGCTTGGATCCCATGATCGAAGGGAGTGTCGTTGTGATCCATTGTGTTTTTTGTTTGCGCCTCTTCTGTTGCTGTTGCTGTAGTAGTTGCTGTTGCTGTCGCTACTGGTGGCGGCGATGGAGGGACATCGTCAGAATCGGTGTCTGTCGATTGGTCGAAGGTGGTGGGGAAGGCATGGAAGAAGTTGGGTCCGTTCTCGATGGAGTTGAACGATTGCTCTGTATCCATGCCCGTGTTTGTGATTGTGTTTGTGATGGTGTTCTTGTTTGTGGTGTTGGTCGTCTTCTCATCACTGGCCGCAATGCGTTCGTTTCCATCCTTTCCAGCATCTGCCGTCGATGGAGGCATGTCCATCCGCGGTGGTGGGTCATTGGAGTATCTATTCACAACAGCATGAGCCATTGCGACGACATCTTTGCGACTGATCTTGGTCTTGGGTC
Organism: Craspedostauros australis; assembly: GCA_026770025.1. Lineage (NCBI taxonomy): Eukaryota > Bacillariophyta > Bacillariophyceae > Mastogloiales > Achnanthaceae > Craspedostauros > Craspedostauros australis. The sequence goes on along the minus strand of JAMXDE010000012.1, from coordinate 1,533,426 downwards.
TCGCGCTCACGTTCTCACCCACATCCTCATCTGAGTGAAGATTGGTGCGAGGGTCAGGCTTTGAGTTCGAGTTCGAGCTTGGGCCCGAGCTGACAGCTGCACGCTTTGCATCGATCCTTCTGCATCCTCGAGGTGCGTGCTTGTCCACCAGCTTGTTGGTCTCTTCTTGCCAAAGCTGCTCTGCGGCTGCATCGACCTCCTTCTTCTGCATCATCTCCATCATCTCTATCTCATCCATGGGATGCTCGCTCTCCTCATCCTCATCCTCGGCGTCTCCCGTGGACGGGGAGTCGTCTTGGTCGACGCGTTCATTCTCGAGCTCTGACTTGATGGTGTCAGCGATGCTGTTCACGGCCGCTTGGGACATCTTCTCCAGCTCTGTGTCCATCCCGGGGAGACACACAAGGGAGTCATCGTCATCATCGTCATCGTTGTGGCCATCACTGTGGTTGTATGTAGCACCGTGGTCGATATTGTCGATGACACCGTCATCACCGATGTTCACGTCATCGTACTTCATGACATTTGACACGACGTTTTGATGGAAGGTGACGTTGAGTGGAGGACGGATGGATCCTCTGGATGTCCTGCTGTTGGATCTTGGTCTGAGTGAGGACTTGGACGATGATCTTGTGATTGGTCTTGATCTGGATGTTGACCTTGCTGTTGAAGCTGTTGATGCTGTTGGTGGTGTTGCAGATGTTGAGTCATGCATGGTTGCACGCGAGGAGGAGAAGGAGTTGTGACGAGACACGGAGCGGGTGATGCTTCCGTTGGATGATCTGCCGGTTGATGGTTGGTCATCACGCTCCGAATCACGTTGATTGCGCTCTTGCTGTTGCTTCTGTTGTTCTTGTTGTTTGCGTTCACGTTGGCGGCGCTTGCTTTCGTATGCATCGAAGCTGGCGTATTCTCTCTCATTCGATCTGCTTGTGTTGTTGTTGTTGCTGGTATTGTCTTCTTTGACATTGGTTGGGTCTTTCTCGTTGACGTGACCTGTGTTGCCCGTCCTTGCCATCAATCCATCGATGCTCTCATGTTGATCAGCGCTGAAGTGGCTGTCGAGGACAACTGTGCTTGTGCTGTTTGTGTTGGTGCTGTTTGTGTTGGTGCTTGTGTTGATGTTATCGCGAACGACCGTTTCACATGATGGATTGGGGTCAAGATCGATACCATCCTCACTGATGTCGGTGCTGTCGGTGCTATCGACGCTATCAATGCTGGAAGCTCTGTCAGTGATGTCAGTGCTGTCGACGCTGTCAGTGGTATTGACGCTGTCAGTGGTGTTGACGCTTTCAAGGCTGTTGGTGGCAAGGTCGCTATCACCTTCATCCGACGGTTGGCTGGTTTCGGCAGTATCGACGCTGCTGGAATCGTTGATGGATTCGAAGTTCCTGAGTGCCTTCTTGCTTCTGGTTCTGCTGTTGCTTCTGGTCCTGATTCTGCCGTTGGTGCGGCTGCCGCTTCTGGACCTGCTGCCACTCCTGCTTCTGCTCTTGCTGCGTCTCAGCCGTCGCTGGCGACGTTCTTGCTTTCGTTCTTTCTGTATCTGCTGACGGCGAGATCGAGACAGACGTCCAGTTCTGGTGTTGCGGGGACCGGCGTCATCATCATAGTACGAATCGTAGTCTGTGTCGTACGGCAGCTCCTTGGTGACGACGGGATCGGTGACATCATCGACGAAGCATGCATTGAGCGCGCATGGATCATTATCGAGGTAGTCGTCGAGGAGGCATGCCCACAGTGTGTCGCACAAGTTTTGTTCGTTGTATGGATCGGTGATGCTGGTGTTGTGTTTGAGAGTGTGTGATGAAGATCCGTCGTTGACTCCGACCTCCGACTCGGATGCTGATACCATCAACGTCATGGTGGCTGTTGGTACCTGTCCTGTGTGGTGGATGTGAATGCCGATGTGAATGCCGATGGGGTGGAGGGTTGGTGTGAGTGTGGATGTTGAATGTGGATGGTGAAGGAAGTGAAGGAGAAAGTCGTTGCTGATCGCATGCAATGGTCACATGAAATCACAGCAATGTCCACAATGGTTGCATCAGATGTATCGGTTGTGTTGAGTGCGACTGTTGGGGTTGGTGTGGTATGGTGTGGTGCACAGCTCGTACGAATCTGCATGGACACAGGACAAGAAGCAACGGAATGTGATGCGGATTGACGTACTGTATGTACAACGGTCTCTGTCTCCAAGTCTCTGTCTCACTGTCCGTGTGTACTCATCCGTACTATGGACTGCTATCACTTTGCTTCGATTTGGTCTTGGTGGATTTGATGTGCTCTTTGTTGTTCTGGTGTTGTTGTTGTGGTTGCTGTCGTTGGTGACTATTTGTGTGGAGATTGTTGATGATTGTTGGAGGGAGCTGAAATTTGTGTGACATTTCGTGAGAGTGTTTGTGAGGTGCGATTTTGTGACCGTTGGTCGTTAAATGTTTCACGATGTGACATGCGTTGGTATCTTTGTGTTCGTGTTTTCCACGATCGCCTTCTCATGTCATCGTAACGAACTGTAACAAGTTGTGAGAAGCTGCACGAAGATGGTCAGGTCCAACGTAATCAGCATGCGATGGATGCGCCTTGCCACATCTCAAAGGTGCGCGAACACAACATGAGGCAAGGAATGGACTGCGCATCTTCTCTGCGACTGTGCACGAGTATGGGTAGTTGTGTGGTGGACTATGAAAGAGAGACAGGAGATGAGCTGCGCATTGATCAGTCATCTTTTTCTGTGTTTGGACGATGGCGCAACATCACGCGGAAGCGACGGCGATGATTGGAGGGTACGGATGATCTGTTGGATGATGAAAGAGTGTTGTCGGAAGAGTCGAATGATGGTTGAAGGGGTCCTTTTCTCTGTTGCATCGGCGCGTAGAGTGCTCCTCTCTACTCTATTCCACTCTACTCGCATTGATTGTACGTGCCTTACTGGTGTAGTAGAACAAGGAGGTCGAGTAGGCATCGGTAAGAAGTGGGTGTGTTAGTGACGAGTGTGACGACATTGATCACGATGAGCTCTGTCACATTGTATTTGTGATTGATTGATATTAGATGTGCGCAACAACTGTATTGTTTGTGCTGTGCGTCTTTTCGCTTGAGCACCGAATACTGGGCCTGTTTCTGTCAAGTTTGAACGATTGAGGATCAACCCGTCTCAATCTGTGAGCGATCTATTGTATCAGTGCTTATGATTCAGCAAGTTATGCATGTGACTATCGTAATTTGCAACGGATGACGGCTCGTTTCGTCAGTCCAGTGGTTTGCTTTTCGAGAACGAATATCAGATTCCGCGGAGCACACTCTGCTCACTCATGTTTGTCTCGTCGGAGCCATTCTCTTGTGATTCAGTGCTCGACTCCATCCAAGGCTCTGTGCTTCAATATCTGTACACTGGTAATCGAACAGGTGCCTTCTTCGATCGTTTTGAGTCGTCTCTTCTCGATTCATCAGAGTGTTTCGATCTTCTTGACCTCGACATGCTTCGCATGTCTTGTGAACGTTGCGAGATCGTGACGGTGTCGCCATCCCGCGACCGACGCGACGTTCGTGGTCCATGACGAGAATGAGAACGTGCTCGCTGCTGTTTGGATGATGTGCTTCGTTTCTGACTCCGTGATCTTCTCGGTTCTGCCATTTTCGATTGCTTGAATTTGTGTCTGCTCACGCTCTTCGACCTCCCTCTCCGCACATCTCTCGTGGTTCGTGTCCGTGCGCGCGATCGACCATCGTCTGTGCTCTCGTGGTTGGATGAATTCTGTGATTTACTGAGCTTCGACGCTTTGACCCGCATGATGGACCATCCTCGCCTACCAGGTCGGATTCCGGATCCTTTCTTCTTGGCATCACGTAACCTTGCACGATATCGTTGCATTCGCTCATCCCAGTTTTCTGGAGTGCTGAGCCCTGCCACTTGGTCGCCGTTTCCTCCATCAGGCGGGATGTTCAACCAATCCACGGGAGGCAGCATTGCATCATCATCTGATGCGCTGGCGTAGATGCCGGGCGTGCCATTACGCTCCTCCAGATCCAACGCGCCTGCTGCGCGCACCGCTGGATGCCGCGGGTCATCTTCCTGCGTTTCGACCTTGGAAGGATGGGCAAGGTTGAGCATGATGCAGGACTTTGGCTGCGGAGAGATCTTGTTGAACTCCTCCTCGTCCTCCTCCGACATGTAATCGTTGAGTGCGCAGGACCACAGGGCATCGTTTACGACGCTGTGAAGCGTCCTCCCAATAACGGTCTTGTCTGCTGCCGACAGGATACTGTCATCATCGTTGCGTCGCCCGTCGTTCGCCATGGTCGGATTGCAACCACCGTTTCCACTTGCGATGCTTCGTGCAGTGCTCCGCAGTGTTGTAGAGAACAGCATTCCTTGGCCTTGCGTCTCGTGCCGCTTGCGTTTGCGTTTGCTACTCCTCAGATCTCTCTTGTCCTGGTGTCACATCCATGATCTTCTTGTGGAGAGACTTGGTGTGACCGACGATGCCTTCTTGTGTGTCGATTGCTCAGATCACACACATGGATGATGCGCGGAGTTGGTTGTTGGTGGGAGTCTACCATCTTGTGAAGCCTTCTTGACTTTTCTCACGAACGCTTCATCTCGGTTGTGACATTCGACGAACGCCAATCAGATCCGATATTGTTAAGTAAACTTCACGCCGGCCTTGCCCATTCATCGCCAAATTATATCGACTAGTTAGATTACAATGGTTCGTTTCGTCCACGCAAAACTTCTGTTCTTCTCTAGTTTTCGTTTCTTGTTGATTTTGTCTGTTGCTTTGCGCGAGCACCATCTCTTCTCGATCGTAGTCATACCATTCGCGCACAATGATGATGCCGAACGGAATGAATGTGGAGATCTGTCATCGGGAACAACGATTGCCTGGCCATGCAGGGCACGGCTCTAATCCATTCTATTTCGCAAGTCTTGTGTATTATGCTTAAATTGTATTATACTCATCCTATTATGTTACTTGCTTATCTGCTGACTAACCTTGACAGGTACAGCTCATTTCTGGGATCCTTTCGGGCAACGAAACTCAGCCTCGATCGGATGCTCTGTCCATCTGCTACTCCTGTTGTTGCAGATTTAGAGTTCGAAACGATCAGTGAAACCATCACGGTAACGTTGGTTGACAGAGTACTTGTGATAGATCCGGAGATCTCGAGGATCCTCATTCTTGCTCATCAGCTTTGAGAGGAGCCCTGGCTTCGTTGACAGAATCGTACATGGATTTGCACGACGAGGCGACCATGTTGGAGCGTATCGACCAGTTACTTCGAATGAAGCATCTGTGTTGGAAGATCCATCACTTGGTCTTCTCCTGGTGCTTCTGCTGTGGCGATTTCGTTGCCGGTCGGATGTTCGGGTCGTGTCCTCAACCGGTTCACGCTCTTCGTCATCAAATCTTGATGCACCGTTGCGTCGATCAGCGCGCGTCCTTCGTGACGACGTTGGGTGCCTGTGATGCGTGCTTTCCGAAGATGTGGATTCGGAACGTGACGACGAAGAGCTCGACGATGAGGTGCCCTTGCTTCTCCTTTTGTGGGTATCAGAACGCTTGCGACGGTCACGACGAGTGGGCTGTCTTGGAGGCGATCGCTGTCGGTGTGGTGTTCGTCTCGGAGGGGACTCAGATCGCCTCGACATGCGTTGACGATCTGTGTGTCGACGGCTGCGACTGCGTCTGCGCTGATTGCGACGACGGCGATTGCTGTAATGCCTCGTGGCACGCGTGCTATCGATGTCGTCCCTCTCATCTCCAGATCGGGTGTCATCTTCCGAGTCATTAGAGTCTGACAAGAAACGCTTCGATTCCGAGTACTGATTCTTGTCGTAACGGACACTTTGGGTGGCCCTATCCTCAGCTCCGCCAGGTACAGCCGCGATCGACTTCGTTGCGAATCCTCTTGGCTTGGTGCCTGAACGGCGGACGGGAGTGAGGCTGCGGAGCCTCTCCATGTTCGTCTTGATACTGCTTTTCACCGCCGCTTTGCTCACGCCGAGGCCTCTGAACGTGCCCAAGAGCTTCTTCACGGAGGCCGTTCTTTTGTTGACGTGACCACCTCGACTTGCGTTGGCGTTGCCATTGGTATCCTCCGCGCTTCGCAACTGTTGGAGTGCGACTTGGTACATATACTTGCGGCCCTCCAGGTAGTCTCCGAGTTCCTCGACTGCTTCTCGCTTCATCCGCATCGCAACAGTCGTGTCGCCGCTTTCGATTGTTCTGTTGTCAGATTTCGTCCCTTGGGGTTCGGGTTTGATCTTCAATCTTGGCTGCGGAGTAGGTGCGTCCATCGTCCTGCCACCATTGTCAACCCATCTACCAGTAGCACCAACGCCACGATCATCACCGCTACGATGGCCGTGGCGTCGGCCCCGATGATCGAAGCGATCGCCACGTGTCTTGGCATTGACCTCCGTTCGCAAGTTCGTCTCGGCCTGCATGTCTTGATTGACGTATTCGACGCTGCCGCCGCAGAGACTCACGTTGTTGTCGGAGGAGGAGCCAGGCACGGCAGTTTCATGCTTGTTGTGCGTGGGCACTTCGTTGTCATCCCCAAAGCTGGATGAGTTGACGTTGCGTAGACGTGGCGTGCGTGAGCGTCCGCGTCGTCGGCCTTTGGTCATGCGCGGTGATCTCGCAGCGCGGTTGGGTGTGGATTCTCTCCACGACATCCGGGACGATGAAGTGGATGAGGATGAGTCCGAATCGGTGGAGAGGGATTGTTTGCTGTCGTCTTCATATGTTGCACGGCGCCCCGTCATGGTGACTGTCTCAGGGTCGAAGCAGTATCCGCACAGAAAGCTGAAGGGGCTTTGCCGTTGACCTTGCGTCATGGTGAGATTGTTTCGATGGTGTTGTTGGTTTTCGTTCTTGATTTGTGATGTTGTACAATAGCAATGAGCATGAACAATGGGCACGAGCAGAGTGGAATAGAGCAGGTGCAGGAGCATGTGAAGGAGTGCGACTCTGAACTTTGCGACGTGATGCGTACTTGTGCCGTGCACTTTGTGTTGCAATGCCCGTTTCGCCCATAGATGAGGAATCGGTTGACCGTGCATCTCTCTTGATGAAGCACAAGTACCTTCATCACCATCGGAAGGTCAACAAGGCCATCAGGCTCCACGGCAAGGCTGGCGAAAGATCTGTTTCTCTTCCTTGTTCGGGAGCCTGACGCCAGTCGCGATGTGTCTACTTTGCCACAACTTATCCAATCCACTATATCGCTTTGTGGGACGAATTGTCGTTGAGCATGTCGTCTCAACCTTCCATCTGTCCGTTGAGGCTTCAGAATCTCGGGCACAATCTTCGTTGGATTGTCGTTGCGTCTCCGTTGTTAGGTTCACACACGGTTCAACCGCCCAAACGCAACGGACGCAGACACCTTGCTCGGGGCGAGATGGCGAAATGACGAGATGGCGAAATGTATGGATTGTGCAAAACCCTCGTGTTGCGTTTTTGGTTTTTCTCACACGCAATTCTGGCGCGAACGAAATGGTATCTTTTTGCTGTGGAGCGTGTTGCGATGAAGTCTGACCTTTGTCCGTCAAAATGATACCACCAACAAACGAGAACTGACGATCATGACCACAACACAAATCTCTGTCGTCTCCATGTGAATGCCCGTCGCCTCCGACACCACACAGCCAAGGAAGAGGGCTCTTACCATCAACACCCATTCTGCTCGTACCCGTGCTCGGAGAGAGTTGCGTTTTATGATAGGTGTCCATCATCTCCAATCATTAACGGGTAGAAATCAGTCGAAATCAGGAAAGAAGGAAGATAATGGAGCTGAACATCCAACCACCGATCGACCCGAAATCGTTAGATTGGTCAGATTCGAAGCGATTTGATCAGCTGTTCCTCTACCTCAACGATGGCAAGGCTGCGACGCCTCAGAACTACAGATACCGCCTGACGGTGGTGGATCGCAAGCTCCTTCGCAACACGCAGGTTTCCTTCGGCACCGTCGTCTTCCTCATCCCGGCTGGACGCGAATCGGAGTTCATGTTCTCCTCCCACAGGGGCTTGCTTTCGATTGCGGACAGCGCCAAGTGCGGACGTCTCATCGCGGTTTCCTTCGGTCGCAACCATGAATTTTACGATCAGGCATCCGTGCAGGAGGAACTGACGTCGGTCGTGCAGATCCTTGGTCGGCAGGGCAACTTTTTGCCGTCGTACCACAAGCAGCATGCAGGAAACGCCATTCCATTCATGGCGATCGACGGCATTGGCAACCGCGACGTACTGGTGGAAGGTGAAACGACTCTGTCAGGCGGATACCTCGTGGAGCAGGTCAAGTCGGACGATCAGATCATGCGGCGTTTGTACTTCACGAACAATCCGTTCGTCATTCAATCGGAGGTTCGCATGAAGTCGACTGGGACAGGAGGTAGTGGCAGCGACAGTGGCACGGTGGATGTTGTGGACAAATCGTATCTGGCGTTCGAATACCACAAATGCATGGTTGCGGGACTGGCATTGTTCTGCGACGATGCAGCCTTGCGATCCCAGAAAGATGCAGCTCCTGCGAAGAGTTGCGTCATCGGATTGGGCGGCGGCGGATTGGTCAATTTTCTGCAGCACGCACTGCCACAGATGCAGCTCAAGGCTGTGGAGCTGGACCCATCTGTTGTGGGAATTGCGGAGAACTACTTTGGCCTGAAGCAGCGCGATCCATCGATGCAGGTCATTGTCGGCGATGGTCTGAAGGTTGCCAGCGGAGCTGATGGAGATGCAAAGGCCGATGGCGACGACGCGCAGCAAATACTGTTCCATCCCAACTCGCTTGCCATGGTTGCGATTGATGTGGATTCCAAAGATAGCACTGTTGGGTGAGTGCATTGGAGATGATGCTTGGTATGGTGAAGCAAAGTGCTGCGTTGCCAAATCGTTGGACAATGGATTCCGTGACTGGCTTGAATCGGTTGGCTGCCTCTGCGTCTTCGCACTCACACTCACACTCACACTTATCTGTTGCTCCTACGTTACTGCACTCTCTTCAACCTTACATGCGTATTTTTTTTTCTTCCTTCATCACAAACACAACGACGCTTCAGCATGACGTGCCCACCACAAGCGTTCGTCAGCGTGGAGTACTTGACAACGATCAAATCCATCCTGCTTGATGAAGGCAGCGCGCTCATCGTCAATGTTTCGGCACGCGACAAGAAGATCGCACAGCAGGTTTACACGAACGTCGCGTCGGTATTCGCATCTGTCTTCATCATTGCGGATACTGACGATGATGATGACGACGACGATGGCGGTGCTTCCAGCGAACGGGCAATCAACATTGCGCTACTGGCGACTCCCAAAACGACGACGATACCGCCGCAAGCAGAACTGCGCGACAAGATACGAAAGGTGTTCCAAACCAACGCTGACTCGGATGAATTGACAATCTCGGACGACATGTACTCGGAGCTTGTGTCGGTGGACATTACCAAATGGGATCGCGCCGAGCAAGGCAAGGGCAGCAACAAAAACAAGAAAGCAAGGAACAACAAGAAGAAAGGGAAGCGCGGGAAGCGGAAATGAATGGCGCACTTTTACATACTCTCTAGAGAGAGGGCGATGGCTCTTTCGAGTCCTCGTAGCAAGGATGCAGAAACAGTCTTCTCTCTGCAGAGTAGCAACGCTATTACTCTTATAGCTTTTCTGCAAGCGTATGCTCACACACATTCACACCGATGGATTGGTTGGAATTTCATCGCTCTATCTGTTGGCGTCGTGGATGCGCAAGCCTCCATTTTCTCTCCTCGTCCATGTTGCAATAAGCGTGGAATGTGGTAGTGCCGTCTCTCTCTCTCTCTCTCTCGTGAGCTTGCAAACCTCCACTACGCCCCATCCTTGACTATCTACGACGACCCCGTCAAATGAAAGCTGCTCGCAACCTTACGCAGCTTGGCCGACGTCAGCTCATTCTTCCAATCCTCCGCCGGCGCGACAACCGTCATGGTGACGAGGGCCGTCGAATCCTTGCTGCCAATCACAGAGATGGCACGCAACGGCGGCCCGCGTGCGCCGCGATCCACCGTGTACTCGAATTGGTAGACCTGCCGTGCCGCATCGTCAAAGGCATCGACCAACGTCGCGACACGACCGCTGCCTTCCGGTGCCAACGAGACCCGCAGCAAAGTATCCGCTGCGTTGCGAGGCGATCCCAGCGTGCCTTGCAACGAGAATCCCACGAGGTTCGTGGAGCGGATGACGGAGACGTTCGTGTCGCCCTGTTCGCTGACGCCGTTCTTGTTCAATCTGCCGGGTGGTCCGAAGGCGGAGTCCGGCAATGTGGAGGGGGCGCCGGCGGCGCGACGCGATGATGTCGATGACATTTGATAGTCCAACGTCCTCGTCTGTCGTTGCGCCTTGGCGAGTGCCACGAAGGTATCCGCCACCCATTCCTTCGGTATGACGAAGGTGTATCCATTCTCGCGACACCGCTTGAAATCTCCTCTGGGGAAGTAGGTGTCGAGTCCGGTCATCTCCACCGTATCTTCTGGCACCGTTGCCAAGAGTTTGCTGGTGACGCCGAAGAGATTTCCAGCCAGAGCAATGCCAGTCGCGGACAAGGTTCCCAGCGCGATGCGTCGCGGCGACGTCCCCAGCGCCCTCATCATATCGCGTGGCGACAATTGGTTGCGCCGGTTTGTTTGTGGCGTTTGCTGCGGCTGTTCGGTGGGTGGAGACGTCGGTGCATCGTCGGTTGGCTTGTCGTCGGAAGCATGCAGCCTTGATGGGTGTTGCCGACGCTGGGCTCCCACATGCGTCGCGTGCGCTGGATGTGGAACGAAGGCGTTCACGCCAGCGTTGACAACATCACCATGTCCCACAAACAGCAGCAGCATCACCGCCATCCACAGCAGCGTGGAAGCGTGGCTCGTCGACGCGTAACTCATCATGATTCTCCTTGTTGTGTGTGATGAATGAACGCTGTTGCGCTTGCGTCCAATCTAACTCCAACTCTGCCGTAACGCGCACCAGCAAGTATGTGTTGGATGATGTCTCCGACAACCAAGGATTGGATTTGTGCCGATGATGATGTGGTGTTGAACCAACAAACACGAGGAAGCGAAAAATGCGTCATCGTCCCACGTTCAACTCTCTTGTCGTTTTCCCCGTTAGTCACCACGCCGAGAATAGACGCTCTGCATTTGTGCTGCATACCACGAGTAGTCGTGCCGTGAACACCAACAAACAAGCATCCCACAACATCATAATACGAGTATAGTCTCTGCGGTTCTTCTGTCACATGATGCACATTTAAAACTGGAGGATTATATTATATTTACTCTTCGCTGCCGCACTTTATCGATAGTGAAGAGGAGAGTACTCTATTCTGGAACGCATTGCTTGAAGACGTCGACGAGTTGGGTGGCGTTGCTAACTTTGTTCGACTTCTTGACGAACGTCACCATCCACTTCATCGCGTCGCGCAGGTTGGGGGTGAGGTACACATCCGGTGCCAGTGAGATGGAAACAACAGACTCCACTTGTCGTTTCAGCTCTTTGGCCCTGGCAACATTGCCTCCATCCGCCGAAGGTTCGAGAACATCATAAACTGCGTTGAGCATTTCATTCTGGATGTATTCGAGTAGCTTGTTTGTGGACAGCGCGACCATGGCGGTCCTATCCAGCGACGCCAGATCCATGAACAATCGACCGCTTCGCGCCCCATGGAACATGATGCCTTGGTGATGCTCCCTCAACGTCCTCATGCTGCATCGTGTTGTGACGTTCGTCATGAAATTCAATTCCTTGAGCAATTTCTTGATGGGCAGCACGTTGGGATCCCTGCCAATCATCTTGGTACTGATCTTGTTGACGTGTGACGTTTGCAGTAAGAACTCTTCGCGAGGATGGATGATGGAACTGATGTGTTGCCCAAGGCCAACCTCTCTGTTGCCCATGTCGTAGGCAGTTGACGAGAAGTGCAGATTGCCAGCGATTGGTGATGGATGTGCCTTTCTTGGCAGATACTTTGCATCTGTGACGGTAATCACGAACTCTGCCTGCAGGTTGTTGGTTTGGATGTTGTAGGGAGTGCTGCCGCCGTCAGACCGTTTGTTGCACGGGTACTTGGTGTCATCCACGGGTTCGTTCAACCCGCACCAACGCACCATCTCCACGGTCTCAATGAACTTGGACGCGTCGAACGATTGCGTCTCGATTTCCTGGATTTCGTCTGGCGCTGCTTCACAAGTTTCCAATTCCAAGTTCATCATGTTGCCGTCCGCGTATTCGAAGATCTCGTGCAGCAGAAAGGCGAAGAAGGCATGCGTGCATGGCAGAACTTCGTCAGCGTACCATCGGCAAAGCCAGATGCGCATCTTGCGCTGCTGGGGTTCGACGTCCTTCACGACGCAGTACCAAAGAGTTGTTCCCATCGTGCGATTGTGTGATTGTGTGATTGTGTGGTTGCTGATTATGATGATTATGATGATGATGATGATGATGGTGATGATGATGATGAGGAGGAGGAGGTGGGGGAGGATGTTCGCCACGCTCATGCGCCTTTCGTCGTTTGGGAGCATGCTGTGTTTGTCGCAGAACAGCCCTTGAATCTTTCTTCACACCGACGACGCTTCGGCGGCATGTTTCCATTTGTCCCTTTTGAAAGTGTCACCCTTGTCGACCAATGCGACCACAATACAACAACCATTCAAGTCGGGGTTCGTTTGAATGTGAAATTAACTGCTACTGCGTCTGGCACATGTCGAGATTGATTTTTGTGGCGCCAACTGATGCCTTTTCTTTGTCCTCAACTGATTCAAAAGCCAACGGTCCTCGAGCTCGCCGAAACCCATCCCAAGCTCAAACGCGTTGTCCCACATCAAATCGCCACGCCTGGCGATGCGTGAGACACCTTCAAACAACACACAGGGCAGGCATCAAATCGCCAAACCAGGAGAATTTCGAAGCCACCAAACTCAACCAATTGACAGCGACTGTGGGAAACATCGATCAATCGCCCGCTCATCTACTTCTACTCGACCGAAGTCTGTTGTTCCCCATCTCCTTCTGCATGACATCACTGCTACTACTACAACAACTACGACAACTACTACGGCTTTTCTCAATACTCCTGCGACTGTCGCTGCTGCTGGTGCTGCTGTTTCTCGTTGATGGCTACGAGGACGGCAGTGACCACACAATCACCATCTGCTCTGCACATACTCGTACCATACATACCACACGAACCACAACACGCACAACATCGACAAGACCAGCAACGTCTACACTCAGTCATCGATCAACTCACAACCACAGAAGTCCAACGAAGGTTCGAAGCGCACAAACGATAGCCCAATCCACTGGATGCCCAAATCGTCATCGTGATCCATAGCCCAACTCTTCTCTTCTCGTCGCAGAGCAAATCTTCATCATTAACCAGCTGCGGATAAGATTAGGATCGCCGGGGATCCCATTGCCCTTTTCTGCAGACGACCACTTCGCTCACAACGAGGGGAAGTTCATCCAATCGACAGCCAAGCATCAACGTCAACATCACTATCACTTTCGTCACCACCACAACAACAACACCTCATCATGTTTGACAAGGAAAACAGAAATCACAACCTGCATTTCCATCCCAGCAATGGACACCACCAGCAGGATCAGAATCACCGTCACCAACAACAGCAGCAGCAGCACCAGCATCCGGTGAAGCCATCGGGATACGGCCAGTCCACCTTCGGAAAGCAGGGCAGCTACAGATCGCACGCATCTGCCTCGCGTCAGGCACAGCACAGCTCAACCGCCCAAACTGGATCGCAGTCAACTGCCACTGATGACATCCTGCGCGACGCTGCGAAGAAGGGAGAACAATGGACCCTCGATGACTTCGAGATCGGCAAACCGTTGGGACGCGGAAAGTTCGGCTCTGTGTACCTCGCGAGAGAACGCAAGAGCAAGTACATCGTTGCCATCAAGGTCCTGTACAAGTCCCAACTTCTCAAGGCCAGCGTGGAGCACCAGCTGAGACGTGAGATCGAGATCCAGTCTCACCTGCGCCATCGCAACATCCTCCGTCTCTTCGGATACTTCTTCGATGAGAAGAGAGTGTACCTCATTCTGGAATTCGCCCCAGGTGGCGAGCTCTACAAGCAGCTGATGCGCAAGGGAAGGTTCAGCGAGCGCACGTCCGCTCAGCACATCGTCGACATGGCCGACGCGCTTCAGCTCTGCCATGCAAAGCACATCATTCACCGTGACATCAAGCCAGAGAATCTGCTCATCGGCGCGGCTGGAGAGATCAAGATTGCTGACTTCGGTTGGTCCGTCCACGCGCCATCATCCAGAAGAACCACCCTGTGTGGAACTCTGGACTACCTGCCCCCGGAGATGGTGGAGGGCCGCGATCACGACGAGAAGGTCGATCTATGGGCTCTTGGGATCCTGCTGTACGAATTCCTCGTCGGACAGCCACCGTTCGAAGCCGAAGGACACTCGGCCACCTACCGTCGTATCTCCCAGGTCGATCTCAGATTCCCTGACTTCATCAAGGCAGATGCGCAGGATCTCATCCGTCGGTTGCTGCAGAAGAACCCTCACAACCGATTGCCGCTCTCGGAAATCAGAAAACACCCATGGGCCAGAAGAGTGTTGGCTCCGCGTCCTTAAGAATCAAGTCGACTGCGAACGTTGGTTGTATTGGACCGTACTCGCATGGTGGTGCATACAAACACACACGGCACCACATTGCTACTACCAATCCAAACAGCATCAACGACAACAACGACTACCACCGACGACAACCTTTCATCAATAACAACAACAACAATAACATGCATCACCGACAGCGATACCAGCAGGTAACTATGGGGGTTGCCTTGCCATCATACCATTCGCACGCCGCGGATGTCGGATGACTGTCCAAGAAGTGATGGGATGCCATGATGGGAACGCATGGAATGGAAGATGCAGACCACGCAAACACCAGCTGCTTGGAGCTCTGGTGCTCTTGCGACGACGGCTGTCACCATCCACAGAACATTCACCGACTGTGCTGAGCACAGTGCACGAGAATGAGGAGAAACAGAAATAGCGCATCTTCCACAAACAAGAGAAAAGGAAAGATAGCAGCAACAGAACAAGGTGCAACCCCTTGTAGAGAACTCATGTAACATTAGCAGAAACCCAATCAAGAAACAACCAAAGTCTTGATCCATCCTTTCATTGGACAATGCTTTCCCCTTCCCTTGTCATGCATGATGCTTCGAGATAGCATGGACAGATTCCGCTCTCCATGACAACACACGTCGCCATCCATCACAACAGCAACAACAACAGGCACAACCAACATCCTGTGCATTTGCAGATGTAATTGAACTTGGCTTGCTATTAACGTCAAATCTATCCGCACCATCCATGGCATGCATCTATCCCCTTCGCTTCGACAACCGCCACGAATCCTTGGGGTTGAAGCGATCGTGGAGCGGTTCGATCTTCTCCTTGCGCTTGGCCCTTGACATGCGGTTGGGATCGGCCTTCTTGTAGAATGCCGGCGCCAGCTCCGTCAGCCACTTGGCATCGATGACCAGGATGTTGCGCATGTACTCCTTCGTGGTGAGGACGAGCTCGTGGTAGATGAGGTACTCCGGGTTCTTGTTGAAGAGGGCGGAGGATGGGTGGATGTAGACCGGGTTTTGATCCACCAACGTCTTGTATCCCTCCTGCGGATCCTTCTTGGCGGCGTTGGTGAAGAATCCTGCCGCGATGGCCTTGCAAATGAGCTTGTAGTTCTTGCCGGCGCTCATCAGGAGGAGACGGTACCGATCCATGATCGTGACGAGCTGCTTGCGGACATCCTGCGCACGTTTCATGCTGCGTGCCTGCACGAAGTTCTCAAAGCACCACGGGTTGGAGCAGCGGGCTGCCTCCCAACCCTTGTAGACGGTGAGGAGGGTGAGGTGGTCGCCTTCGGTCTGGTGAAATTTGGCCTTCTTCATGTCGGCCTGCGCCTGCTTGTCCTTCGGTCTGTAGAATGGATTTTCGACACTGAGCATGGCCGTGATGGTGAGAATCTCTTCGGAGCAGCCCAAGTCGACGGACAGGATGAGCATCTTGGAGAGGTTGGGTTCGAGGGGGAACTCGGCCATCTTGCGTCCCAATCGCGTCAGCAGACCTTCTTCGTCCAGCGATCCAAGGGCGTGGAGGGATTCCAACGCACCCACGAGAGTCGCGACTGGCGGCGGGTCCATGAAATCGAATCCCAGCAAGTCGTTGATTCCCATGGCCTTGAGCTGCAGGACAACGTTGCCCAGATTGGTTCGCTGGATTTCGGGAATGTTGGTTGGCAGCATCTCGGTCTTGAAGGCCTGCTCCGTGTATAGACGGTAGCACTTACCGGGACCGGTACGTCCTGCGCGTCCCGCACGCTGACGGGCAGATGCCTGACTGATGGGCGTGACGACCAAGGAGTCCATTCCGAGCTTGGCATTGAACGCCTTCTGCTTGCAGAAGCCAGGATCCACGACGTAGTAAATACCGTCGATCGTCAGCGATGCCTCCGCAATGTTCGTGGCCACGATGCACTTTCGGGCTCCCTCCGGTGCTGGCTCGAAGATTCGCGACTGCATCTCGGACGGCAACGACGAGTATACGGGGAGGACGATGAGCTCTGGCGCCATGTCACCGAGCGCCTGCATGCGGGTGTAGAGAGTCTCGCAGCACGTGTCGATCTCCTCCTGACCCGTGAGGAAAACCAAGATGTCTCCGGCGGGTTCGGAGAGATGGATCTGCATGACGGTGATCATGCAAGCATCGAGGTAGTCGCTTTCGGGATCCTTGGTGTACAGGATTTCGACGGGGAACGTTCGACCCGGAATGGTGAAGATCGGACATTGGAAGAAGTAGCTGGAGAATTTCTCGGCATCGAGCGTGGCGGATGTGACGATGATCTTGAGATCCGGACGCCTGTGGCACAGATCCTTGAGGAGGCCGAAGAGGACGTCGGTATGGATCGTACGTTCGTGGGCCTCGTCGAGCATGAGGGCCGAGTATCGCGACAGATCGTTGTCGGCGAGGTACTCTCTCATGAGCATACCGTCGGTCATGTACTTGATGATGGTGTCTTTGGACGTGGTGTCCTCGAAACGGATGGAGTATCCAACCTCCTCTCCCAAAGCGCACCCGTACTCCTCAGCGACACGCTTGGCGACGGAGACAGCGGCGACACGACGCGGCTGCGTGCAACCGATCATGCCCTTACCCTTGCCGCCCTTGGCCGTGAATCCCAATTCGCACATGTACTGCGTCATCTGCGTGGTCTTTCCGGAACCCGTCTCTCCGATGACGACGAGGACCTGGTTCTCCTTGATGGCGCGCATGAGCTCCTGCTTGAGCCTGTAGATGGGAAGGCTCTCGCGCTGGTCCTTGATGGATTTGTTGGAGATGATACCGTAGGACAGCGTCTTGCTCTCCGCCTTCTGCTTCCATTCCGGCGCGCCATCCACCTGCGACATGACGTTGATGGATCTCAGCTCCTGCGCGAAGTGTCGCTCGCCGGCCTCCGGCATGGGATCCTCCCATGGACGATTGAGATCCTTGGGGATGGAATCGATGAGCTGATTGGCCTGCGCGGAACGCAATTCGCGACGTTCCTTGGCAAGCGAGACCTGCTGCACGGCAGCTCTCTGCATGGAACCGTCCGGATTCTTGACGATCTTGACCGGCTCCTCGAGATCGCGACGGCCGCTGCGCTTGGTCTGACCTCTGAGGAAGGATGGCTCGACCTCGACGAGATCGACGTCGGTCTCCTCCTCTGTCTCCTCTACGGCGAGCATGCCCAGCTCGGCATCGTAGGTGGGATACTGATCGACCGGCAGGACGCCGGACTTGATCAGCTGCTGCGCCTCGAAGAGCTCGTGCTCCTTGAGATGCTGCTTACGACGGCGAGGCTGGGCGGAGGCCGGTGCCTTGCCTGACCTGAGGTAGTTGGCCTTGGCCTCCTCCTCGGCCTGCTGACGCTTGACGGCCGCCACGTCGAGACCTGGATGCACCACGCTGGCGCTGCTGCTGCGCATCGCCGAGCGCTCCTCCTCGTCCTTCCTGCCCATGACGTTGCGGTGCGGCATGATGTCGCGACCGCTCTTCTGATCGACGTCCTTGACGCTGAAGACGATCTTATTGGCGGTGAGGGAAATGACCTTGACCCAGACCGGCTGGTTCTGACGGTAATCCCTCTTGTTGTAATCGTTTGGCAGCTGCGCCTTGTACACCGTGCCCTCCTCTCCGCTGTCCGTGCGCAGCTTGAGCCCCGTGTCCTGCACCTTCGAGATCTTCGCCTGCAGGATCTGGTAGAGCTCCAGGCCGTCGGGTCGTTTCTTCTTGCTGGCGGGCTCATCCTTGCTGTCAGCAGCCGCGCCGCCTCCGTCCTTGGTCATCCACGCTGGGAGGTTCGAAATTCCGCGTCGCTGGCTGCTGTCTCCGCCGGCATCGCGCTCGCGCTTCATGCTCTTGTTCTTCTCCATGTCCTGAGGCGACAGCTCCTTGAAGTCATCCAGAGGCACGGATCCGGCGAGGTTGGGCTTGGCCAATCCGGGAAAGCTGGCGCTGAGGGGGTTGTTGGGCTTGTCGCCGCCCGACATGACGGCGTTGGCCTTGGCGCTGGAGGCTATCTTCTTCTCGAGGCTGGCCGCATGCCTCTTGACGCGCGGCGACTCGACCTCGATCCATTCCAGCAGCTGGCGGCACATGCTGAGGGGGATGTCCGGCGCACCTTTCTGTCCCAAGCGCGTCTTGACGGATTGCGCCTGCTGGATCGGATTCACGGGCTCCATCTTCAGCTTGGCCTCCATGTCCTTCTTTATCTGCTTCTCCACCAGGTGGATGATGAACTCCGACAGCGTCTTGTCCTGCACGCCCGACAGGTGCGGCGCCAAGGCCTCCGTGATCCTGGAGGTCAGCGCCATGTCCTCCATGCGTTCCACCGCCGTCAGCGGCGTCGACTTCTTCTCCTTCTTGTTCTTCTTTTCCTTTCCCATCTTGCTGTCTTTCCCTATCAGTCTCTTTGTTGTGGAGTGAGTGTGCCTTCCTGTCGGTCTGTGGTGCGGTCTTGAGAACGTGTCTGGGTATGCCGAGTGTGAAGTGTGAAGTGTCAACTTGGATGATTGTGGTGCGATGTCTTGTGCATGTCTTGTGCTTCCAACATCTCTCCTCTCCTCTTGGGTGTGTCGTGTTGCTTGGTGGAAACGATCGATGCTTCTGACGCGATCCACCCCATTCGTTTTGTTCCTCCGTTTCGCATCAAATTGTGGCGAAAATGGTTGTTGGTTTGGGAGGCAGCCGTATGAAGGTCAGGCGTGTCAGGAGTGGGACTGAAATGTGAAGGTCTATTTCAGCTCAATATTCTCATCCACGTCACCAGTCCACAAATGCCGTCACGCACATCAAAAAGCTGGAAGGAACAATGACGGACATCTTTGGTTGGACATCGAAACACCGATGGCGCCAACAACAGCGTCGTTTTGAACCACCGATGTGCGAACCATTGAGAGAGCAGAACACGATCACAGGTGTGAGGAGAAAGTAACACACATCACATCGCATCGCGTCACACCGCATCGCGTCACATCACATAGCAGCACAACATAAAACACAAGGCATAACAGCAAGAGCACGTAAGAAGCCAAGCAGAAGACAGAGACAAAAGCAAAGATGGGAACGGTACACGGTGTCTACCTGAAGTACGTCGGCCTTTCGGCCTTGTCGTACGCAGGATACAGCTTACTCAGCGACCCTGCCGATCCTTCGGTTCCGTCCATGACGAGGATGCTGGGAGGATCGGACGGCGACAGCGTCGCGGAGGCCACCATGACGATCGCCAAGGCGCTGCCCGCCTTAGTCATGGGCTACTCCACCATAGTCAACGGGGCGATCGCGGTGCTGTTCAAGATGGAATGGGGCATGGGCCTGATAGGCAAGGACACCGAGACGGGGCAGATCCCGCTGTGGAGCTACATCCTCTTCTTCCCCTTCCACGGTCCGACGCTGCTCTACACGCACGTCCACACGCGCATCTCCAAATGCAAGACGGTGGACCCAGAAACCAACCAACCGGTCAAGAAGGTCGTGCCCGTCGCCACCGAAGTCCAACCCGGCTGGTGGGTCGGCGGCTGCTACGGCCACGAGCTCAACATGGACTGGGGCGGCGTCATCGACCTCACGGTCGAATTCAACGAAGCCTGTCGCGACCGCACGAAGCACTACCTCAGCACGGCGACGTGGGACGGCGTGCCGGCCACTCCGGCGCAGCTGGAGCATGCTGCCAACTTCGGCGTCATGTCGCGCAAGGAGGGCGATGTGCTGGTGCATTGCGCGCATGGGCGCGGTCGCTCCACGACCATCATGTGCGCGTGTTTGGTGCGGGCCGGATTGTACGAGACGTGGGAGGAGGCCTTCGAGAAGGGAATCAAGCCATCCCGACCAGTTTGCAAGCTCAACAGGCGTATGCGACAGAATCTTGCCGCGTGGCAGAAGCAGTACGTGGACGGAAAGAAGGGTTTGTAAAGGTGCAGTGGAATACTTTACCGGCATTACGGAGAGAGTATGGTGGACTACCATACTCGTACAATGGTGCGATACCATGCATCAATTGGAATGATGCTCGATTGAAGCAGTCTCTGGAAAGTCAATGTGTGGTATGGGATGGACGAAGCGACACCTGTGCGTCGCCTGTCATGTGTGCACTTGCTCTGTGGTGTGCTATCGGAATGAAAAATGGACACTCTCTCTCTGTGTGGAAGAAATGAAAGGGAGAATGGAGGGGAGGATTGAATGGTGGATGTTCTGGAATACTGTTATAGGTCTAACGAAGATAGTCTACTCTGCCGCAACAGTATGCGCAGCTTGTCATGATGCCATTTGATGAACGGACAGATACTACTCTAGTGATAGAAATCTACGAGGTGCAGGCATGGTCTGAAAAGTGGATGGGCGGTTGATCGAATGATGGGACCGCATGATGAGGGCCACAGATCTCCCCATCGTCAAGGACACACGGGAAAGATGAGATTCGCGTGTGCCGTTGGGGAGCCCTCCCTCTTTCTCTTGTGATTCCGGAGAGAGGTTGCGCACAAGCGCCTTCGATAAGGGACCTTTATCGCGTATCAAGCTTGTCATCAGTTGGAGGGGAGGCGCAGATCTGAAGCAACATATAATGTAATAGATGGAAAGGGAGAGTCATGGCGGGGCCATCCAGCTACGCAGACCCGATGAAAGATTGTGACATCAACACCTTGATGTTTGTTCAGAAGAGGATGAATCGCAACCGTTCAACTGCAACATGCTCTACGCGTGCTCCTCCACTCGACATGTCCTTGCTCGTGTAGTTGATCGTACTGTATCCCCAAAGATTTCGAAATACACGCACCCATCTTGATCAACCAAGATGTCCACTGGACTTCTTCACCGCAAGGAAGTACGAATCCCAACCAAGTTACGAAACAGATACGCGGGTTGATCAAGGATGTACGAACAGAGACTTGCCCGAGATTGCATGTTTGGTTTCGTCTTGTTGGCGATCCTGAAGGAATGCCATACTTGCCGCTCCATCTGTCCCTCCTTGCTCGTGATTCATCGATGAACCGAAGAAGAAAATGTCCTGTGCTGTTTTCGTAGTCGCAGGGTCGGGGAATTCGGTCGTCTCGACACTTTTCGCAAACCCCTTGGTGTTCTTGACTAGATTGGCCTACGTACTCTGTAATACTTCTACCACGCATTTGCGATAGGTATGACCACTCCTGTATTGATAGAGTACGAAGTATCGTTGCAGACCTTGACGTAGCGGAACCGGATGCCACAAGGCGCAACCATTTCGTTGGTAGCGATGAGTGAGAGGAGCCAAATGGACAACCGGAACCCCGTTCTTGGGCGGAGGTCATCAAACTCCTTCCACTACTACCGTGCGCACCCATGTCGCAAGTACAAGTGCAGCGGGCGATTGAACAGATCAGACATGACGAGAAAATGGCAAGACGAAGAGACATCGCTGACAGCAACAACAACACCGAAGCACAACAGGAAATCGAATGTCGCGACTGTCTCACGAGAGCGATTGGGAACATTGGGATGATCCGCCAAGTCTGTCAAGTCTGTCAAATCTCCGGAAAGCACCACGATTGTCGCGGAGATCCGAGCGTCATCGTTGCACTTCAGACAGTCCACGAGTACGAGTAGAACCTACAAGTACGATAAGAGCAACCGTGGAGCTGCGAAGCCATCTCCACGGAGCACGAGTATAAATCGACGTTAGAGACTCCTGACCACAGAACCCATGTTGTGCTGGTGGGAGGTACCGTTGATCTTTGTAGACCTCCACACACAGCGAAAAGTTCGTCAAAAACTGAAAAGCTCCCCGAATTTCGCAGCGCTGGTCTTCTTCGATCGTGTTGGTCCCGGCACAGAAACCGACATTGAAGTTGAGGAACCATGACCAGACCGGAACACAGCGCTTCGTATGGACCCATACAGGCACCTTGTGCGGTACTCAATGGCGCCCACGAGTGCCGACGGCTTTATCATGCGAATCATCACACCGGCCCATGCGGTGCCACCTCCTGTTGGTACAGGAAGACCTCTCCTGTGCTGGTGGAGCGTTGCCGTCTGGTCATAAAATCTACTCTACTCTGTTGGTATTCTGGGTACTTCTCGCTTGACACAACAAGCACAGCATCGAGGACAAGAACGAAGCAAGGCACGAGACATCAGACACAAGGAAATACGAAGCACACCAAAGAACAACGGTCAGCAGGAAGACACAAGAACTCATAATCAGATCATTTGAACAACCGCAAACGCACGAGTGCAAACTCAGACACAAAGTTTCTTCTCTGCTCTACTCTCTCCACAATCGCACCTGCGCTTCACATAATACCTACTCCGCAACAATCAACCATGGCATCCTTCGCGGCGGCCGTCGCTGAAAAGCCCACCAAGGACACTCCGTTGGGTTTGGACTTTCGCGACAGAGACGGCAAGGTCGTGGTCTGCTCCGTCGAACGCGATGGAATCTTTGGCAGCTCCGAGCTGGAGCCTGGCATGGAACTCATCAGCCTCAACAACATCGGTGTCATGGGAAGCAATGTCGATGATGTGCGGCGGACGATGGAAGCCAGCCAAGGGACGATCATCGTTCTGGCAGAGACGAAGTATTGATGAAGAAAGGGGCAGCAGGCGGCTGGATAGCTGGCTGGCCACGGAGACGTGCTCATGCTTGTGCATGGGGGGCCGATGCTCGCGTGGCACAGGCACGAGCAAGTAGGGGACAGAATCGAAGAACGGAATGGAAGAATGGACTACATACTCTATGACGCTCTCTACAAGACGATACAATGCCAACCACATACTCCACGACGACATGGCGCAAGACCGTGATACGTACGTGTAGAGAAGTGGTAGACAATTGGTTGTGCATAAGAGAGACAAAGAGGCGAAGAGGATCGGCACGAATGGAAGATGCCTTGAATGTGCAAGGACGCCGACATTTACTGACGTTGTACAACAGCGTGTAACAAGATAGATATATACCAGTAGACAGAATGGGGTCTACTCAGCCACTGCATAGTGATATTACATACTGCGGATCCTACTATCATCTCCGCTCCTGTATGTACCGCACACGCTCACCATCGCTACGTCGATGATTTGGCAAGGATTCGAAGCGCCTCCGCCAGATCAGCATTGCTCCTTCCAGTGCTGCACGACAGCTGACGCGATGAACCTTCCCCAAATCTCGTACCCTTCGTCATTGGGGTGCATTTTATCCACTGCCACGAGAGTGGACCCCGTCAGCCCTTTGCCGCATCCGTTCGCATCACCATCGTCGCCATTGCCATCCTTGGTGGTGATGTCGCAACCTGGGTGATCATCCGGGTCCTGCGAGTGCTGTGCGTACTGCGACGCTGCAGCTTGCGCTTGTTCTTGCGCTCGACCTTGCTTCAAGCTGCTGCCTTCATGCGTCACCCGCACAGTATCCCTATTTTGCTCTTGTGATGGCGCGGCTTTACCACTACCACGCGCAGCTTCGTCCGGATCGCTCTGATCTCCCCACAGATGCTTCTGCTGGTTCACGACGGACTCGATGCGCTCGCGAGCATCTTGGGCCATGTCGTTGAGCATGAGCAGCACCTTCTCTCTGCGCAGGTTGTCGAAGATGGTGCCCTTGCCTGCCTCCACCTCCTTCCAAAAGTCCAGCGGCGGCTGCTCGATGAAGAGGACGCGGTCAGAGTACTGCTGTGCCAGACCCTTTTTCTCCGAATCCAGCTTCTCGAAGGCGGGGACAATGAACCACTTCAGTGGTCTCATTTGGAACATCTCGAGTGGTGCTACTGGCAAAGCGGGGAAGACGATGACGGATGGCATCTTGTGCTCATTGACAAGATCTTGTCTGGCGCCAGCATCTGCAACCTTCTTCGATCTCACCACCGGCGAAGATGCCAGGGTCTCATCCTTGAAGAATGGTTCTGTCGAGAACGTTGGAAATGCAGATGGATCCTGGGCAGCTTTATGGTCTCCGTGTGTCGTGCACGATCCGCGTGTGTTCAATGCCGTTGCTGTTGAGCTTGTCGGTGATGACGATGATGCAGCGGACGCATCCATGCCGCTGCCCTGCTTCTGTTCATTGAACTCGCCGGATGGCCCATACTTCGGATTCTGAAAGTCGATCTGCGTCACCATGTGAGGATTGAGCACCTTGATGATGGTTCGAAACTGATTCTTCCACCCGCCTATGATGCGCTCTGTTCCTTCCTGCAGCGACGAGTTTCGTCCGGTGACCATGAAGCTCGGTAGGTAGCTGTCCTTGACGTCGTTGAGTCCCGTCAGGACGACGGCGATATCGTACTGCTGCGAGTTGACGAGATCGATGTCATCCTTGCGCAGCACGCCTGTCGCGGGTCTCTTTGCGATGCTGTTTTCATCGTCGTCGTCGTCATCGCCATCGTCGTCCTCATTGAGTTGCGGCGTTTGAACGATCGTCGTGATGTCGTCAATATCCTCCTTGACTCTGTCCTGAATGTGCTTGACCTCATTGCGCACATGCGATCGAAGCCTGCCCCACCATCCACCGATGAAATGCTTCGTCGTGTCCATCTTGTTCTGCGATTCGCGCACTTGTCGCCACCATTTGCGGATCATGTGGCGGTTGGATTCGAAGGATATGGGATTATCCATGCGCCTTTGCAAGTCCTCCTGCTGCGACAGCAAGGCCTCCTGCTCTTGTGACTCCCGACGACGCAACGCCTGACGTTGTCGCCAGCTCTTGCGCTTGGCTTGCCATTCGCGCACGAGGGCCTCCATGCGGTTTTGGGGCAGCAAGGAATCCGCAACCCGCTGGTTCATGTTCTGAATATCCACAACGATCTGAGACGCCGACACGCCGGGACTGCCGACGCACGTCCAGTAGACGACGCGGCCGCCGGAAGCCTGCGAGATGCCTCGCGCGATGGACACGGGCAGAGCAGGCGTGTTCGATTTGGACATGCCGACGCCGGCCGCCAAGGAATCTCCGATGACCAACAACCGCAATGGTGGCAGTTCCTGCTTCTCACGACGAGCGTTCGCATCCTCCGCGACGACGACGCCTTGCTGCGGCATCGGAGGCACGGGCGTGTCGCCGTGGTTCGTGCGGTAGTCGCTGAGCAGTTCGACGCCTTGGACGACGGCGATGCAAGGTGCCACGATGGCGATGACCGCAGCGTACTTGACGGCTCGTTCCGTGAGTCGGAATTGCGGCGTGTGGTATCCGATTTTGAACCATGTTGCGCTCTGCGTGGACAGGTCTCGTCGCGTCCATCTCGCATGGTCATTCCGTCGTCGCATCGTCGTTCTGGCCGTCCTCGACGCAAGAGCGACTGCGGACAGTTGAGAGCTCGCCATTCTGCGCGACATTGCTGCCATCGGCATTCTGCGCGCCAACTTGGACATCGTTGGCATCATTGTGAAAGTGGAGGTAGACGCTGGGACTCCAATGTCCTCTCAACTGTACTGGCAATGAATAATGCTGCAGCACTCTTGGTTATGTTGATGGCGTCGTAGAATAGCAGAGCAGGAGAATCTTCGGCGTTCGAAACCAGATTCCAATTCATTCATCACCGACAGCGGGTTTGGAACTCGAGTATGAATTTGTTGTCGCTGGTCCGATTGTTTGTGGTTGTTGTTGATCGTGCCCACGGGATCTGCAGCCAGGCAACGTAACAGAGGATCGCTTCTTGTTTTTTCTTCTCTCCATCTCCCCAGTCGAGATTCCACGACGAACATCAACGAACGAAGCACGTTCGCATCAGATTCTCTTTCGTGCTCGCCTCAGCGAACGAACGAGAAGAAGCACCAAGAAAGCTGGAGACTATTCTACAAGCTACGGTACAAGAGAGTAGAGTAACAGAACCAAGACCTGGGATGTCCATCATGCTCGTAATAACTATTCTATTATACTCGTGCTATGCCACAGCTTTTGAGTGGACCATCGAATACTGTTGAATAGTACAGAGTTGGGTAGAGCAAAGTCATGTTTCTGTAGAGCTGGATCAGGATACCACGTGTACGCTATTAACAAGTGCAGTACGAGTTATGCCATGCTGTCCTACTGCATTTGCGTTGCGCTGTGCCATCCTGTCACCTCATTCGTTCACAAGCGGCAGCTTCTCCTCACGCACGGGTTGCGCCGAGAGAGGAGTGCCTGCGTTTGACGAAGTCACCATGGGATACATGACATGGTAACCCACGGTTGCGAACAGCATACCGATCAGGCTTCCGCAGAGGACATCGGCTGGATGGTGCCAATGGTCCACGAGACGGCTTCCTGCGACATAGCAGCCCCAGGCGAATGGTGGCAGGGTCATGACAAGAAGCTGGATGATGCGCAAGGACGACGCGGGGATTGTTGAACGCAGCGACGAGGTCGAGGATGCCATCCATTCTGGAAGGGGAGATGCCAGAATGCCGGTGAAACCGATGAAGTACCAGATGAGGTAGGTCATGCCGCCGAAGGTGAGGCTGGCGTGGCCTGATGGAAAGCTCATCTGCGCCTCCAGGGCCGTACGGAATTCCGCCCCGCATTTCAAGGTCTCCTTGGAGAATTCGCACATGGCGTAGAAGTTGGGGCGACGTCGCAGCACGTAGATCTTCAAGAGCGAGGTGCAGCCTTGTGTTAATCCGATTGCCACCAAAAGACCCGAAAGTGCGGGGATGGCCTCGCTTGGGTTCTTGCGGGACGCCAATCCAACCACGATCATGATAGGGATGGTGATGGCGGTCCTGATGAGCAATTCGCCTGTGCAGCATCAAACGTGCATGGATGGTGGCGCATGGAAGCAGAGCAGAGATGTGGCATCGTGATGATAGCAAACGCAAGGAGACGCATGGGATGATTGTGAGTGGGGGTTGGGAGATCAAGCGAGTCAATGAGGACATGAGTGGGCGTTTCCTTCGTTGCGATGACTGATTTCATCGCGGCGATCTGCAACAGCAAACAGATAAAGCAAAACACAACAAGCAGACAACCAGGTCCCTCGATTGCCAAGACTTGCACAGCACGCACCAGGAATAGTGACATCAGCATCCGAGATGAGCTCGTTGTCGATCTCCAAATCCAGCATCACATCCCCAGCACTGGTGATCTGGTATGGGATGGTGCGATTGTTCAAGTCCGCCTCCGTGGGATAGAGGGGCTGAGCGATGACAAATCCCAGCATGAAGATCGCGATGGGGACCACCAACGCCGTGGGAATGTCCGATGGGGTCGTTGGTGCCATGGTGCCTTTGTCGTTGTCGCTCTTCATCTTGTCGGTTTTGGTGCTGCTGCTGGTGCTGCTGCTTTCGATGTCGCTTTTGTTGTTATTGCTTTGACTGTCCATCTTGCGACTGCGGCTGCGGCTTCCTTGCTTCGGCTGCTGCGGATTATGGATGAAACGGCTCGACATCTCTCTCACCCAGCTGACGATCTTTGATGATTCCCTCTGCCTTCAGATCCTTGCATGCTCTGCATCATCGATCATCCCACGAACCAGGAAGTGAGGGGAGTCGATCAGAGAGGAGAGGAGAGGCAGAACAGAGCAGAGGAATCATCGTCCACGTCTGTGAGGCTTTCAGTTGGATGACCGCGACAAGCCCCCACGATAAATCCCTCCAACGGCTCGTGAAACGCTCGATAAATCGCCTCCTGTTTTTCTCATCTTGGTGACAAATCGTCCTGATTGTTCTTCCCAATCGCAATAAATCTGATCAATTTTTCTCTTTTCTTGTGGTTCGTCGCCGAAAGAGCGAACTACAAGAACTATTTCGGTACCTTTCAATTCGATGAACAGAAGTAAATTGTGCTTTGTTCACGGACAGCCATACTCGTCGATATGTTCGACATCAGGTGTTACGGTAAATAAATCAATGTGCATAATATATCTCGTTTTAGCCTCATCCGGATGTACTGTTGAACGAATCGAGCAGAGTAGATGGGAGACGATCGGTGATGTGATCCCCAACTGCTTTTGAAACTCAGCAATGTCAAGGAGAAATCGAAGCACCTACTAATATGTCCGATGCACTGCGAGATCGTCACAGAGTGCTTCGATTCATCACGGTGTGGTGGCACAGTTCTGCATCCCAACTGTCGCCATCAGCTTTGATTCGTTTTCAAACGCTTCGAGAGGCAAGATAAAGACATTGCAAGCTTCCAGCAGAGCATCGGTAGAGTAGAGTAGAGTAGATTGAAGCAGATTGGGGTAGAGGAGAGTAGAGTATCATGCTCCAGAATAGTCCTGGAACGTTGGTGGATACAGCGCACTTTCTGTCGAGAGAGAGACATGGAGACCAACCAAGATAGCCTCAATTTTAGTTCTCATTCGGTTTCTTCTCGTCTGCCCGCCGACAGAGAATTTGGTGTCCACCAAAAAATGAGGAAAACATCACGCGCTTTTGCTTGGTGTGCCAAAGCTGCAAATCGAAACAAACAGATCGCACACCAGTCACAACAGAACAACCGCAACAACAGGGATACAAGCAGAGATACCACCGTCCATCTCAGCCCCAAGCGACATCAACAAGTATACTCTAGTACTGAGTTCCAGCGCCCATTGACATACAAAGAGAAGATGACACCATCTACAGTAGAACCAGCCGCGGAGCCAGCCGCAGAACAGCCCAACACCGGCGATGAGCAGGAGAAGAAGCGTCCGTACAAGTTCGTGCCTTTGCCATTCGATTACCACGATGAGCTCGATGTGGACATCGAGAACATGACGGACCGTGGGCTTGGTCTGGCCAAAGTCGAGATTGCTGCCTGCAACATGCCGCCAAAGCAGAAAAAGTCAGGGAAGAGAAAGAAGGCGGGGGCCAATGGTGTAGTCAATCTGAAGAAGGCCGATCCCGAAGTCGAGGCCAATTCCGAGAGGGTCATGTGGGACATCACAGTTCCCGACGTCATTCCAGGCGAGCGCGTGCGCATCAAAGTCTTTCGCAACTACGATGATCACAGCGAGGCGGATCTGGTGGAGGTCCTCAAGCCATCACCCAGCCGGGTCAAGCCGAAATGTCCTCTTGCCGGAACGTGCGGCGGTTGCCAATTCCAGCACATGACGATCGATGCCCAGCGTGACTGGAAGCGCCGGTACGTGCGGGAGGGACTCGCGAAGCATGGCATCGTCGACATTGAAGAATCGGCATGCTTGGGCACAAAGGAGACCTTCGGCTACCGGTCCAAGATCACTCCCCACTACGACCATCCGAACAAGGCCAGGCGATCCAAAAGGCCCACGAATGAGATCATCGATGGGAAGAAGGTCATCAAAGCGATCGGCTTTCAAAATGCGACGACAAGGCAGATCCTGGACGTCCCGCACTGTCCCATCGGGACGCCGGCAGTCAACGCGGCATTCAGCAGAGCTCGTGAGGAGCTCATCGACAAGCCACCACCTGGCACAAAGAAGAAGGGCGTCACCCTCCTCTTTCGGCAGGCCAATCTGGGCGATCCGTTCGTCGAGACAGACAACAACGCGTACATCACGACGAAGGTCGGGAAGCTGAACTTTCGGTACCGGGCGGGAAATTTCTTCCAGAACAACTACTACGTCCTGCCGCTCATGGTCGAGAACGTGGTGCGCCATGCCATCGAAGGTGGCGGCATGACGCATCTGGCGGATTGCTACTGCGGCTCTGGTCTGTTCGCGCTGTCTGCTTCGGAGCATTTCCAAAAGGTCGTCGGCATCGAGATCAACGATCAGGCCATCGCCGAGGCCACGGCCAACGCCGTCGCGAACAAGATCACCAACTGCGAATTCCGCGCAGCGTCGGCCGAGAACATCTTCGAGGCCATCCAGGACTTCCCCAACGACACCACCGCCGTCGTGCTGGACCCACCACGCAAGGGCTGCAGCACCGACTTTTTGGCGCAGCTGTACCAATTCGCTCCAAGAAAGATCGTGTACATGTCGTGCGATCCGTCCACTCAGGCGCGTGATGCGAAGGGCATCGTCGGTGCCGGCTACAAGATCACGAACGTGCAACCGTTCGATCTCTTTCCCCAGACGCGGCACATTGAAAATCTCATGATCTTTGAGAGGATAAAGCAGCCGTCGTCATGATAACAGGCGGGCAAATAGTTGTTGGTTCGACCCTTGTGCTCGTACAGTGCCTGTAATCGTATAGATGTCGTCCAATCCACCATTGGCTTGGCGTTTGTGTGTGTGTGTTGTAGATGTTGAGACTCCGTCTGCGATATTCACGGCGCTGATATGATCCCTTGACCTCTGTGTCGTCAATCTTGGAGCGCACCAAAAGGAAGCGAAGTTGCCGGATGTACATAGCAGTCGGAATGGTACAATACGTGGAGAGGGAGCTCATCGATGACGGACTGTGTGCTGTCGTCTCGCACCAGAGCAAAATAGCGTCCGCTTCCGCGCGTCTCTCCCAAAAGTTATACTCGCGGTGGGGATCGAACCCACGACCTTGGGTTTATTAGACCCACGCTCTAACCAGCTGAGCTACGCAAGCAGTAGGCGGTTGTTGCGTGGTTGCCATCGGAGGAACAAAGCGTACCTATAGTTCATATTTTAACATCTCCCAATCATTTGCCTCACGTTGATCTCGGCAGAGGCTATCGGCTGTTGTGCTCCTTTGGGTCTTCTTCCACACACCACGCGGCTGACCAAACTTCAAGCCGACCCGCAGCCATCTTGTTTCAAGGTGAACCATGAATGCAGTTGGGTTGCTACTCCGATCGCTTGTATCAGTGGGGCAGCCTATATTCTGACATACTACGAGTGGTGTCTGATTGAACCCAGGAGGCCACGATTCCAACGAGACGAATACGCGTGCTGCATGGCGACTAAAGTCCTCATCAATGTCATCATTCGACGCTCGACGCCAACGACTGCAGGGCTTCGCCTGCGTATCGTGATGTGATGACACCATTTTGGACCTTCGCGCCGATCTTGCTGTAGAAATTGAGCGCTGGTGTATTCCAATCCAATGCTTGCCACAAGAAGCGATTGCAGCCCAAGGCATGCGCACACTTTGCCAAGATCTTCATCACATGCGTTCCGCTGCCACCTCTGCGGTGTTCCTCCTCAATGAAAAGGTCTTCCAAGTAGAGAAGCTTCCCGAATTCCTCCTGGTTTCCGAGATAGAACATCGCTATACCAATTGGTTCCTTTGTGCCGTCGATCGATTTTTCCAACATCAAACAGCGGAAGAATTCAAGACCATCGGATAGACCAACTGGGTAGCCGTCTACCTTGTAGTTGTCTTTCGTGACATGCACTGCTTCTGGTTCTTTCTCATACACTGCCAGTTTTCGAACGAACCGTTCGATGGAACCAACATCCGCGGCCGTCGCTGGACGTACAGATATGTCGTTGCCACCACTGGCTCGCGTCTTTTGCGCTTCGAGAATGCATGCCTCAATGATCTCAGAGGTGTTGGAAGAAATGTCCTTGTCTTCGTCGGAAATGCCAGCAAATTCCACCATCGCCTCCTTGTCCATCGCGATGGTCAGCCACCCATGAAGGGTTTCCGGTTTATGTGGTTCGGCCTCGGCGGTGTACCATGAGGGGATTGTCATGTCCTGTACGAGCAAAACAGCAGGAACGAGAGTGACGATCAATGAGCAAAGAGTATAGTGAGATTCATGGGACTCCATGCAGTTGGAATCTTCCATTTTTTGAGACATTTCTCATGCGGGAGACACAACAAGAGCACAAATGCATACTTGTGCACTACTCACCCTCCACGTCACTCGAACGCAGTTCAACCCCGTGGCAATGAGGGAGAGAGTCTGCAGCATGGCCTTCTCCAGAACTTCGGACGTTGCTCCCGAAACAATCGAGGGTGGTTGGAATCGATCGAGGTACACCATGCGTCCATCCCACGTTGTGTACGACAAGTAGAAGCTGATGTGGGCTGCGTCAGATTTGTCATTGCTCGGCGACAGTAGCTCGATGGAAAAGTACGTCGCCACTGCGTGACCGGTATCTTGGGATCGCTTGAGGACGATGTCATGGTCCTTCCAGAATTTCAAGCTCTTCGAGCAGACATCGTCGATGATCTTCTCTGCTGCGCTGAGGCTGACTGACTCCATGTTGATCTCGTGGGATGAGAGGGATGTATGGGCGCTGGCTTGGAAACTGTGAGTATGACCGTCTCCAACTTTCCTGGTTGCATGCGACCGCCTTTTGGTTCGTCGGCCTTCTGGTTCGTCGTTGTTGCCACCTTCCACTGGCCCGCCAATCACTTCAAAATCGTATTGGTCAGAAATACTGGTCGGAGGTTGTTCTCGGACAACCCTCGCAATTACAAAAACAGACATCCAACCCAGCCGATACGTCTTGTGGAGTCAGGGTCCACAGCAACAGTTGGCTGCCACGGATTTCTTCCGTTACGACGACTTGTGTCCGCATTCGTCATCGCCGCTGTCACTGATCAATCTCAGTCCCGCGAAGTGGCGTCAAATTACAGTGTGTCAATTTATAGTGCGTCCCACTATGGTATGTCCTGGTTTCATTTCAGACGTGGACTCGTCGTGAGAGTGACGAGATCGAGAACTGGCGCCTCCTGAGATACACGTCATGTCCACATACCCATCCTTTCCACTCCAATACGAACACAAGTCCTCCCTCTTGGCTTCACATGATCGTCTCTCCTGCCTGTTCCAAGTTTCGGCTTGGCGTTCGTGTGTGGGAGAGAGAGATTGAAAACGTGCGTACTCTGCGATGTTTCGGGGCACCGATGGAACCTCCTGACCCTGTCTCTTGCGAGTTGGCGTTTACAAAAATGAACCTAGCTGGATGTGCACGAGGAGGCAGCGCAGTGATGTTGGACTGGGTGCTGTCGTCTCGCGGCAGGACAAAAGCAACACACGCCTCCTACCGCATTTTCCAAAAGACATACTCGCGGTGGGGATCGAACCCACGACCTTGGGTTTATTAGACCCACGCTCTAACCAGCTGAGCTACGCAAGCTACAAGATGCTGCTGCGTTGTTGATTTTGGGCGAAAAAGTCAGCTTGGACTTGTGTTACCAATAACATTCCAAAACTGCGGTCGATCTTTTCGCACGGTGACATCGTTTCACATTCTTCCCTCAGGTCCAAACGCTGCTTTTCATGGCCTAATTGAGTTTCAGAACCAGTTTCGCGCCTGGGGGAGGGTGAATTCGATCACATGTCATTCACATACAATCATAAAGATCATGCCCCTCAGGAAGTTTGGTGAAAAGGGCTACGGAAACGTTGTGAGGATGAATCACTCTCTCATTCTCAGTCTGCCTCCTCGTCCAACTTCTCTCGAACCGAAGTGTTAGTGCACGGTGCAAATGTGGATCCATGCTTGTGCTTGTGATCCGCTTCTCCGGACAGGAGGCTGCACCAAATGCCGCTGGGAAGCATGCGAAGGAATCTTCCCCTGCTCAGAGTAGATGACATGCGCTCCATGACAATCGTGGCAAATGACAGCTTTCTCTGTACTTCTTACCACTTACTAGTCGTATTCATCGAAAATACAGGTCCGAGATTGTCCTCGGACAACTCAGGTTAGGAATCGAGGGTGCAACTTTTTCGGAATATCCATGATTGCCGCACCTCCCAACATTATTCGTCATACCTTTGAATACCATGTCATTACGGCCATGATTAAGGACATGAACGTGATTGATATCAGTCCTACCACAAGGAGGGTAGTCTGTCCTCTGGCAATATTAGAACTGTGTTGGCAAGTTCCGTGATTGGAAGCCTACAATCGTGGAAGACTGTATTGTTGATAGTCGGTCTGTTTGCTATTTCATTCCGCTGAGACTCCGATCCTCTCGGTGTATGCTCTCTTGCCCGATGCTCTCGGCGCGTTTATCTGTTTCGTAGATTGAGTCTCCGACTATGAGTCGGTACGCGAGATGCTCTCTTGCTACTCTTTGTATTCTCTCTTTCTCTCAACATCGTGTACTTGCGATACACGATACTCCATGTTCGATGCGTGCTCCGCATTCGACACTCTGTTCATTCAGTACTGGTTCCTACTCCATGAGTACTTACCATTTGAAGTTCATCTCCCGTATCCATGATCTTGATGCCCTTTGGTCATCGGATCTTCGCCTCCGGCTCTGACTTGGAGACAGATGTCGACGTAGTGACACGATGACATCCTGTCGATGTCAGTAGGCGTCCTTCTGCTCTCCAGATGTCATGTTCCATTGGTGATGCAGCAGTCTGTCAGATGATATCGTCATCTGAGGTTTAGTTGGGAAGTACCTCGAGATTCTCTTGGTACCATTGATGGATGGACGGACGATATTTCTAATTCTCTCAGAAATCGTCGATTGCAAATTTCCTCCAGAAATTCTGCTCATTTTCGTGTGTTCCATTTCCACTGTAATTCTGACGAATCACAGCATACTATTGACACGAATGTAGTTTTACCGTCTGAACTTGTATGAGAGAACAACAGGTGAACGATGCACATATACACGTACATCTTGACATATACACGCATGTACAGCTCGACAGAGTCCTGGTATGCAATCAGCGGTGGACAGTCAAGAGTATGTGGGAAGGAAAGCCCTGCAGAAGGGATTGCTATCCAAGGAATGTGGTAACCTGCAGGACAACTTCCTGCAGCAGCAAGAGACAAGAAAGATGGCAAACAAGTGGTCCACACATTTAATTTGACATATCTGAAGAATCGTTTGGGAGTAGTGGCAGCTTTGGAACGAAGCGCAGTTTCGTCAAGAAGACTCGGATGTAGTCGAAATGGAGCAAACTCCGCGACAACCAGCAGCTTCAGCCCAGTGTCGCCTCAAGGAAGTCCACCCCAGCCGAGAGCGAATTGTCTGCACGGTTCCAGAAAGCACAGCACTAGTGCAATAAGTCACAGTCTGGTTGGAGCTAGCAGTGAGACTGCTAGAGGAGCCAGCTGCCTATGGCATACTAAGCCGCTGCATCCGGTACAAGCAGCATGTTCAATACGATCCTGAGGGTGCTTAACTGGTCAGCGCGGGCCGAAGGCCTAGCGATGACATGCATACCAACCAAGCAACATGGAATCCGTGCTCTCTTCCCGCGCAGCAGGAAGTTGAAAAGAGGCGGAGACAAGCACCTACGGCGCAGATGCCGCAGAGGTAATCTAATCCTTGCGCTTATTCATTTATTTATTTGTTATTTATTTAGTTGCGTTTTCTTTCAATCAATGCCTTGAATCACCTGGATGCGTTCCCGCAAGTCTTCGCAATCGTCACTGGACTTCTTCATTTGCGCACGGGCATCATCTTCGCCGATGCTCAACTTCGTCTGCCGTTTCTGAATCGAACGTCGGTACATTTCCTGCATGCGCCGGATGGTCGCGACCTTTGCAGTGCGGGCAGAGCCATGCAGCGAGAGAACTGATGCGACCATGCGCGTGGATCCCACCTTGTTGCGTTCCTCGTCTTCCAACAGACAATGTGTCAGCAACGTGATGGATGCGCGAATCTTCATTGCGTATTCGCGAGGCACCCGCAGCAGGACGAGCCGTGTTGTCTCGTCACAGCATCGGACTGTGCGTTGGGGAAACGGGGGCGTGTGTTTGGTAGGATACCGACGAATTCGCAATTTAGACAACGAATGTGAGTGTCATGCTCGCACATAGATGAGTTCGCCCGACGCAGATAATCGCTGGCACGATCGTGGCAGAATGAACTCACCGTGCACATCATTTATGACGCTTGACAACGCCAGGCCAAAGCTGGCTTCCATGCTCTGTTGGATGGTGTACAAGAGCTCGCGCTTCGTCGGAAAGCCTCTGGGCTTTTGGTCTTTGCCTGTGATGGTGTTCCTTTGGTCCCTGTCCAACACGTCGCGCGGCTGACCAAAGTCCAAGTCCACCAGCAACCATCTTGTCTTATGGCGAACCATGAATGCACTTGGGTTGTTGTTCCTGTTGTCACTGCTGCCTGTTGGCACGGTCGCTTTTGTCAGCTGTGCTCTTTGGTAG
Source organism: Craspedostauros australis (assembly GCA_026770025.1). Classification (NCBI taxonomy): domain Eukaryota; phylum Bacillariophyta; class Bacillariophyceae; order Mastogloiales; family Achnanthaceae; genus Craspedostauros; species Craspedostauros australis. Next base: position 1,496,972 of record JAMXDE010000012.1, on the reverse strand, counting down.
TCGTCTCAGATAATCGTTCCATACCTCCGAGTGCGAGTTTGGTGTGGCGTGCGATGATCTGCATTTTGTTCTGTGGTGGCAAAAGATTGTGAAGTGATGGGCGTTGCGCGTTGTGTGTGTTGTTGTGACACGAGAAGGTTCCGATGTTGGTTGTTGTGTTTGTGCGGCTGCCACGACACGAACGAAGGCCAGACACCAATCACAACTGCTTTCTCTCGTGATGCCCCACACGAGTTTCGTTCAGCCAACCAATCCAACAAACGTTGGCGTCTCTGCGCAAATCACAGCCATCAACAACCCCATCATCCCATCCTGCTTCCCTGGTCAATCAGAACAGCACCCGCATCGACACAACCACTTCATAGTCGTACGACGCTTACTTTACAAACATCCACTCCTGTGTATCCACCAGAGCCATCATCGCAATCTCTTCTGTTGCCATAACAATACTCTGCAGTCCACACGACGAGAAGCTTATTCATGGAGCGCCCGACGAAAGCAATGAGCCAAACCATGAGCAGCAACCGCGCCACCATGCTCTTGACAGCATTCTGCCTCATGCTGTCCCACGTCGCGACTGCCTTCCTCGTGACGCCAGCCGCGACGACAAGGATAGCCGATGCCAGAATACTGCCGCGCAGCACCGCATTGCACGTCAAAGCGGAGAAGCGAAAACGGCCACGGCAGAATCACGAAAAGTGGCAGCCGTTCTTTGACAAGCTGTCGCAGTACAAGGATGAGAATGGGCACTGTCAGGTTCCGCCGGAGGAAGAACCGCTGGGGCCGTGGTTGACGGAGCAGATACAAAGCTACAAGCATCTCAATTCGGGAAAGAAGACCAAGCTCACCAAGAAACGTGCCGCCGCGTTGGAAGGTATCGGCGCGATTCCACCCGAAGTTTTGGATGAATTTTAGAGCGCGTATGCACAGCAGTTGCGTACGACTAGTATTCGAGCTTTGAGTTCGCGATACTCGACTCCCTGCGAAGCTCCGCTCTATGCTAAGCTACGTTGAGTACCCGGAGGTCTCTCGAACAACCCATGCGGCGTGGTTGGAGTGCGGCACGTCCGGATCACAGATTGAAACCCAACAAATGCCGGAGACCCGAGCAAACAAGGCAGCTGGCGCGAGTACAACGTTCCCCTCGTTTGCATTCTTTGTGCCGTCCTTGTATTCCTCCAACGAGCAATTTTAAACAAAGCAGACTTAAACATCATCCGCAGCACAACGTGCTCTGGACATGATTACTCTATGTGTACGCCAAGTAGAATATTCAATGAGTCTCCAGAGAGCGTTCCTTCCCTGCATTTATGCATATGTAGAGTAGTCCCCGAGCGTATGTCAGTCTGCTGCACCTACAGCCGTGCCCAATTCAGCGCGGCTCAACTCAAGGCCCCGACACCTTCGAAATCATCGAGGGACAGCGACTTGCTCTTGCGAGACAGCCTGGAGTACTCCAGGCTCTCCTGCCGCAGCAAGTTGGGAAACGTGTGCAATTCCTCGTCGGGCTCCTCGCTGCTCGTGCCATCATCGGAGTTGGCGACGACCTTGACTTGGTCTGCCCCCACGTGGATCGCAGCATCGGTGATCTCCATCTTGACCGGTGTGCTCTCTCCCCAGATATCGCCGTAGGTGTCGTACCCAACGATGGGTCCGACCTCCTGCAACGTGGGCCTTGCCTTGGGCTCGACGTGGAACTTGGAGTCCTTTTTCAGCATGTCATGGATCTCCATCAGCACGGATTGCAACGAGTCGGTGTATCGCTTCGTCTGCCGGTGCTTGCTGGAGATGGAATACTGGATGCTGTGATCCTTGATGATGTAGCCGACTCCGAATCCGTCCGAAACCACGGGACCGAACCCGAACAATCGCAGGGACGGGTTGCCGCAGTTGGACGTCGAGAGGATGGTGTGGTTGAGGCGCTTCCATGGCTCCGAATCGAAGAACTTGGGGAACGGCGTGACGCCTTCCTTTTCCGCGATGCACTTCAGCGCGTAGAGATGGCGGTCCACGCCCTTGCCTTTGGCGCATTCGCGGATCAGCGTGCTGTGCTTCGTCGTCGCGACGCGCAGCGCGTCAACCTTCTGCTCGGTCGTGGCAGATTCGTCGCACCAGAGCTTGCAGAGTTGGTTGACTTCCGCTGTTGCCGATCTCATTCCCTCCGTGCGCCCATGATAGAATGTTTTCGTCATGACCGGTTCGTACGTGCAGACGACCTTGCCGTAGAGTTTGTAGTACGCCAGCATCATGCTCATCTGGACGACGGAGTCTGGGCTGAACTTGTTGCCCACCACGAAGAGCTTGCCGAAGCCCTTGAATTCGAGGGTCTTCGTGTCGCTGGCGGAGATCTGATCGCCCAAGGCGGTTTCGGCGTAGTAGATCTGCTTCAGGACGTTGTCGGGCAGGGCGAAGGGAACGCGTTTGGGGAAGACATCGAGCGTGGCGCGGTTGTTGGCGTCCAGGACGGTGGCAGCACGGCGCACGTTGGCGTGGATGACGTTCGCGATGGAGGAGCCATGCGCTTGGATGGATTTGGTGATGGACTTGGCGAACGAGATGACGGTCTCGGCGTAGACGTCGGATACGAAACGCAACGCCGTGTGGCCGTCGATCGCGGAGTGTTCAAAGTTGATGCCGGCCGTGCCGTCGCCGCAAACGATGATCTGCAGCTTGTCGTACCAACGATTGCAACACGTGCCGACCTGGACATCCATGCCGTCGCTGTCCGCCATCAGCTCGTACGACCCGTGTAGCATGTTGGCCGCTGCGTCGTTGATCGATTTCGGGATGTAGTCGTCGAGCACGAGAACGAAGAGGGCCGAATCGACGATCTGGAGAGCCTCGCGGTTGTCGGCGTCAAAGTCGATCATGTCGTCGCGAGCGCGGGCCCATTCCTTGCGAGACAGGCTGGTGAGGACGCCCAGCGCCGTCTTCGACATTTTGATGACCGGCGTCGCCGATGCGTGACGATCGATGGCACGCAGGATGTCGCGCAGATCCTCGTCGTCGACCGCGACGTCGCCGTTGGGCCAGAGGACTTGGAAGTAGAACATCTGACCGCGTCGCAGCACGGCGATGTGGTTGCTTTGGTCGTAGACGTGCACCGTGTCCTTGGAATCCTTGCGCGGCACCCTCGACACGCCGAAGAGGAATCGGAATTGGTCCATGCAGAGCTGTCTGCCCCTGATGACATCCGGTGCCATCTCCTCCTTGCGCAGCTGCGACACCATCTTGACGGCCGCGAAGCAAAGGGAGGCGGCGCGCAGGATGGGCTCGTTGGCGATCTTGGGATCCGGGCTGTCCTCCAGCACGAAGAAGGGGTTGAGGTTGAGGACGACGGAGGCATCCGGCACGAGGTAGGCATCGTTCCAGAATGCCTCGACGTAGGATCCTACCGTCCCGTCCTCCTTGCCTTCCTGATCGTAGTCCAGCAGCATTTGCTGCAGCTTCGGGCCGTCATTGGTCTTGAATTCTTCCAGCATGGCCTGCGTCTCCATCCATGCTCGGCCGTTGTTCGCGACATCGTCCTCGTCATGCAACGGCTTGAGATGCTCCAGGAGCTTGTCCATCGTCTCGTCCAAGGTCGGGATGGGCAATCGTGGCAGGCTCTGCTGCGATGCAAAGGTGGCCCCGCGTTTCTTCTTCTTGTTGCCATTGCCAACGGCAGACGAAGGGTTGGCTGCCGTGCCATTGTGGTGTTTGCCGGTGCCGTTGGGTTTGGGTTGTGCCATTGTTGTTGCTGGTGCTACTGTCGTTGCTGTTGCTGCTGCTGCTGTTGCCGCTGTTGGTGGGCTTTGCCTTTGCTTCTGTTCAAAAATAGTGAGAAGAGATGATCTTTGCGTCTCTTGCGATCGTTGCCGTTGTGTCATGCTGCGTCTTGTGTCGTCTCTTTGGTCTTTGTTCGCTGGATATCACGTTGTGTCGACTTGAGTTGTGTTATGCGTTGCTTCGAAGCTTCGGGTCACGTCGAAGTTGATGAGGATCGGAGGCAGGGGGGAAGCTTTTATTGCATTTTCGGAGAGCCGCAGTCTCAACGGTTATCACAGATCACCACAATGGTCACCACAAATGGTGCTCTTCCCTCGCGATTCGGAACAAGGAAGGCAACACGCCGGTTTGGAGGTTGCTTCTCTCTGAATTCTATGTGTCCGTGAGTTCTTGTGGCTCCGGAATTGCTCATGATGGCAAAGATACCAATCACGACAAAAACAGAAGACGAAGGACGAAGGGCAGACATTCCGCACGCGACTGAGTGCGCAGAGGCGCAAATGGCGCGAGCATGTCGAGGCAACCAGAAGCCAAGCTGAGCGACGCATCGCGTTGGTATACCTTCTCTATCTTCCCCATACACGTCGGTACTTCAGTTCGACAACCTCATCCAACTTCGCTTTGCTCTCATGCAACAAGAATCGCGAGAGTAGAAAGCGAACCGACCCACGAGTACGAATGATGAGCACATCGAGCGAACGGCAGCATATCCTCTCTTGGCCATACCTCCGGACTCATCCAAAGAACTCCACGCAAATGCAGTCTGATCGGCAACCCATCTATGCAAGCATCCAACGAAATGCCATGGGTGAATGAATGAGACGGCAAGATCCAGCTGAAGTTAAGATCCGCGCGTCCCTGTCTACCCCACCGGAAGCTGCTCTCCATGCAACTGCAACGGCAGACCCAGAAACCCAAGCGCCGATGTCTGCTTCAACTTCAACGGCTGATGAGAGTCCGGGATCTGCAGATCCACATGCAAGTTCATCTCGCGAAGACAAACATCCTCCACCATCTCCTTCAGAACCTCGAAGCGCTTTTCACGATCGCTCGCGATCTGCTCCAACCGCTGACGCACCAACGCCAAGGCCTGATCGGAAGCCACGGCGATGCTCATCTCCAGCTCCGCCCTGCGGATCTCTTCGGCAAGCGCCGCCACCTTCGGTTCCGCGTTGTCGTTCAGTACGCGGCAGACCTCCAGCTGTCGTCGGACCATGTCGTGCCAATCCAGAAATTGGCATCGCAGCAGCTCGCTGTCGAAGTTGGTGCAGCCCTTCACGATGGTGGCGGGCATCGAGTCGGTGTCGGACTTCTTTTCCGTCTTGAAGGCATGACGCGTCTTGCAAAGATCGGAGAGGATCTTGAGCTGTCGGATGAACGCATCCAAACGGATTTCCGCACGCGATGCATTGCTGCGCGAGGTTTGCATCGCAGCAAAGGTATCCAACATGGACGTGCCACCGGTGTCATCATCGCGATGCACGCCTTGCAGATCGAGCAGCAACGGCCGGATGCCAGTGGATGTATCCGGCCCGCTTTTGCGACACAGAATGCATTTCAATCGCTATTCGAGTTGTTTGTTCGTGACGACGGCGTGTTGCAGAGCAGTAAGGGATTGCAGTAGAGTATGCATATGGTGAGATGCACGTATCCATTCACAGGCGCAGAGATAAGAAAAGAGGAAAAGACTAGTTGTCATGCACCTTGGGTCATCTTTCATTCCTTGAAAGCACATCAGTTCATGCATCATGTTGTAGGCACTATTGTAGCCACCGTTGTTGCTAATGTCACCATAATGCTTGTTCCACCCGTAGTCTTTCCGTCATCGTTCACCGCCAAAAACGGCTGCAGCTCCAATTCATTCCGCAAAACGCAACTTACTCTGACAGTCTCTTGGAGGAGAGGGACCTCCTCTGGCTCAATAATACCGGTCACCGCCTTGATCCTGGCCCGCTTGTGGTCCAGAACGCGGCCCAATTCAGAGAATGGAAACAAGGCTCGTCCCATGTCAAGCTCCATCTCCTCGCATCGTTTCTCCAACCCCAACGATTCCACAAGCTCTGCGGACTCCAGAAGGGACTGCAACTTCTGCTTCGCGTCGTCCAATGCTGCTGACGCGTTCGGTTTGGACATGGCGATGTATCTGTCCACCAACTGCATGGGCGGCGCTCTGCAGACCGATTGATGACCTTCGAGGAAGGCTCGGAACGGTGCGCGGTACTCGCACTTGACGAGGTACAGCCGTTTGGTGACGACAACATCTGCATCCATGGCCGATCGGAACTGGTACAGGCGCACCGGTAAATCGTCCTGGATGAGCTGTATCAGAATGCCCGACTGGCGATCGGCGCCCAAGCTGAGCTGCTGCCTCGATGGCAGATGGTTCGTGCTGCTTGCGCCGCCGCCGACGGACGCCCCGAACCCGCCCATGAAGGAAGGATCGCTTTCCACCACGAACGGGTGCTTGTTGAGGTTCCGTATCAACCTCTGACACGCCAAGAAGGAATCATCCGCCCAGACATGATCAGGACAATGCAACCTGGGCGACTCCCAGCAATCCTCCAACCGCTGCACGGGGATGCGTCGGCCCGTCTCGCCCTTGCCCTCCAGGATTCCGGACACGACACCCTGCGAACCAACGCTGTTGGCATTGGATGCGTAGCTGCTGCCGCTGCCTCCCGCCATGCCATCGTATGGATCGCTCAAATTGGCAGATTGTGCCAGCTTTTCGGTCGACAGCCGTTCGATCGCATGCGAGGCTGCCTCTAGACATGCTCTCGCGAACGACTCGGCGACAGTGTGGCCCCTGGGAATGTCCGCATCCGTATTGTAGTCGGATTGCTGCAGCTCATACAGCAGCGCATGCGCCTGGTCCTTGAGGTCGAGGAATGCCTTGAGAAGGGCGTGGCTGGAGCAGATGGTGGCAGTCAGTTCTCCCTCCACCGATTGGAATAGAGCAACGTCCAGCATTGTCATCAGACCTGGAACCGCCTTCACGGGCAGCGGGTGGGACACATCCTGTCCGGGCCTTGGTGGATGCAAGTGGTGCAGAAACGAAAGCAACTTCGCGATGATCATCTTGCTGATGGCCTCCTCTTGTGTCTTTGAGTTGCGGCAGCGGAGATGTTGTGTCGGAGCGAGTTCGCGGCATGGTGTTTTGGTTGTTGCGCTCGTCCGCGTTCTCGATCTTCGTTTGCGTACGCGTTGTTGTTGTGTTTTGCGTGTGCGTGAGAATTGTGCGATTGGTTGGTCCAGCTAGTCCTTGTTCATCAGGAGAAGGAACTCTACAAGTACTATTGTTCTCTGTTGGCGCCAAAATTGACTTGTTCGTGACCGATTCGTAAGTGTGACTGAAAGGCTGGAACGACTCAGAAATCGCAGAGAAAACGAAATTGCCAATCACATGCACGAATCACCCACAGTTTGCAAACGTGGAATACCAGCACCAGCCAAACGCGGTGAGCAATCCGTGCACACAGCTCCCACGGAATGCGCATGAGTCTGGCCTGTTGCTTTGATTGTGTGAGAACTTCGTGTGCTCTACGTTACTCGATTGTATTGCACAATACCATTCCCTAGTTTAATAATCCTAATATATTCTATTCTATTCAAAGAGAGAGGGCACTGCGTTGTTTCAGAGAGTGTATGGCATGATGGCCACATCAGATGCATTTCATTGACAGGCATGTGCTGTTCGAAGTTCGGACTTTCACAGTTGCGTTTGTTCTGTATTGTTCTTGCTTCATTCTTTGATGTGATCGTGCATCTGTTGTTGTGCTTGGCATACATTCCGACTCCTGTCGCCATTTATTTTAACGACGAGAGGTTGTCTCTTTCCATAGTGTACAATCCTGCCATAGCACGGACATGTCGTAGATTGAGCAGTCGAAGTCGTTGATCGATTCATCGCATGATGCTTCCGTGAGATGGCCAAACGGTTGAAGCATCATTTGGAGGCCCACTCGAGCAAAGAATTGTTCGTCTGCGAAAGGAATCCTGCGTTCTCATCATGGAACCAACGTGGTTTGTTCTCATCAGTCGCGATAAGGACGGCATCAGGCCTGCACTTGCTATTCAGAGCTCCATCTGCGACTGCCTGTCGTGCCAAATCTCCGCCGGCGGCGATACTTCTTGGTTGCTGCTGCCGGTGCAAAGCTTCATCGCGACGAGGTCTCCAATCTTGTCGTGAAGTGTGATGTAGATCTTCGCCAACCCCTGTTTATCGTCCGCTGTTGGCGAGCATATCATCGTTGTCGTCGCTGCTGTCTTTCCATCTCGTCATCGTCAGGGTTGAGCAGCGCAATTGCGAGTGGTAGTCCTTGTTATTGCGCTTGCCTCAGCCATGATGGAATGGAAAGGGGTCGTCGTCAATTGAGCATTCTATGATAATATAATATTATGTAATAGGTACTGCTGTTGATTCCAGTCGAGCTCTGTGCACGGAATGATACAGCATTCCACCTTGCTCCATTCTGCGAGGCACGGGGATACACGGCCACATGCGATGTACATGGAAGTCTCCAATCTCCTAACTGTGACTTCGGGCGGTTTGGTCAGCTGATCATCTTGCCCGTTGCTTCGCCGGGATTGTGCACTTTGACACTCTTGTCCAAGCCTCAGATTGACGAACTGTGAGATGATTTCCACCAGATTCTTCCTTTTGACCACAGCGCTGTGTGGTATTGGTCTTTCGCATCTCTCGGAATGGATCTGAGGCAAACGGTGTTGAGCGAAGTAGCCGCATGAGGCATGCGAGATTGCGAAATGTGACGCCAAAGGGTCACGGCATCCTTTTGCGTTCGCACAGAATACGAACATAGAACCGCGTGGGGATGTGTACCACTGGTCAACACGTGAAAGCGATTTAATTAGCTGCACAGAAGTGCGGAAAGCCGAAGGTGAAGTGACTTCGCGTGCCTTCATGCGGGACGCACGAAACCTGCACGATCTTTGGGCAAACAAAACGGGGATGGTCCGCTGCGACAGAGAGATGGCGAAGGATGACTGACATCGTGGGTATGGACCACCCTTGGGAACACAATCAACGACGACACCAGTGACTCCATCCAACCGCGTCACTCTCTTGTGCCTCTCGCTCCTCCCACAACATCGACACCATCGTCAACATCGACACCATCGTCAACATCGACAACATTGGCGAAATCACAAACGCAACACGAGAGACTGTTTGACTTCTGCGGCAGACTCAACAGACATAATATATAATATATTGTAGTGCTAACACGCAGACTCGTAGCCACACTCAGCGAGCAAGAAACAAGGCTGCACCAATCGCGTTGGAGTATCCTGCATCTTGTGCCTGCAAGAGTTCGCGCTTGGCTGGTGAGCGAACATTGGTCACAACCAAGGCAGACGCAAACAGAGACATCGCAAACTGCGGACATCTCAGGAAATCTCAGCCAGGTTCTTTCCCATAATTCACAGTAGCAACAGTAGCAGCAACAGTAGCAACAGCAACCATGCCGCGATCACCGAAGGATGAAAGCGACAAGAAGAAGCCGCGCACCTTCGGCAGCAAGCTCAAGATGTGGAAGAGCCGAGACAAGGGAGCCACTCCGTTCGCCGTGCAAGGCAACGTGCCCAAATCAGACAAGAGTTCCAGGGATGGCAAGGGCGGAAAGACGGGCCTCACCGCGCCCAAGCGGCAGCAATCCAAATTCCAGCAGGCCAACGAGCAAGCCGTGAAGCAGTACCGCAAGGCCTTCAAGGTCAAGAAGATCTCGGGACATGACCAACAGGGACATGCGCCACGCAAGCTCCAGGAAGTCTTCGAGCGCGACACGCCGCCTTCGGCACCACAGCGATCCCCGACGAACGGCGACGCAGCAGCGGCGTCCTCCAATTCGGCGGCGACAACTGCCGGTCACGGCAGCAAGGTCTCCAGCCTCAGATCCAAATTCGTTCCGCCGTCCTACCAAACGTCCGACTCATTCATCAACCTCATCACGCAGGCCCTGCAGGAAAACATTTTCTTCCAAAAGATGACCTCCCGACAGAGGAAATCGCTCGCCAAAGCCATGGAACCCCTCGGGGTCGAGAGGGACTCCGTCATCATCAAGCAGGGATCGCGCGGCGATTACTTCTACATCATCGGGGAGGGCACGGTCAAGTTCATGGTCAACACGGACGTCGTCGGATCGGCCACGACCGGAGCCTCCTTCGGCGAACTGGCCCTGCTCTACTCCTGCCCGCGCGCCGCCACCGTCGTCGTCGAATCCGATCGCTGCAAGCTCTTCCGCGTCGACAAGACCACCTTCCGCACCATGCTGCACCACCAGACCAACGAATCAGAAAAAACCAAGGTCCACCTGCTGCAAAACGTATCCTTCCTCAAGGACCTGTCCAGCAGCGACATCAAGCGACTCGGCAAGGCCATGACGCCCAAGGTCTTCGAGGTCGGCGACGTGCTGGGAACCTGCGGGGAACGATTCACGGCCTTCTACCTGCTCGACGACGGAGAGATCGAGCAGATCGATGCCGACGGCGGCGTCACGATGCTGCAGTCGGGCAGTTGCTTCGGCGAAGTGTCGCTCGCGACCAATGAGCCGTCCAAGTACACCTACATTGTCAAGACCAAGGGATTGGGCTTCTTCATGAAGCGAAAGACCTTCGAGCGCGTCCTCGGTACCTTCTCTCGGTTGGTCACGAAGGCGCAAGATAGAAAGACGTTGGTAAGTGCTGCGCTCTGCGACTACAAAAATGAACGAGGCAGGATTGCAGCAACCGCGATCTTCGTGATTATATTGTGTGGTGCTTGCAGCGTGCATCCTCAATGGCGCCATGCGGGATGGACAACGAGCAATTTCAGCATGGTTTCTCACATTCATTTCCCACATTTCTGTTGCTCTGCATGATACCACTTCGAATGACTCTGCACTTCACGACACTACACTACACCATTACCACGCCCATACTCTGCGCAACATGCCATCAACAGGCAAGCATCGAAGAGTTCGAGAATGCCGATTTGGAAGAAGACGAGCTCGATGAATTGGCTGGAGTCGTCATCGATGAGAAATATGATGCGGGCACAGTCATCTTCCAGCATCTCAAGCAAACGGAGGCTGCGTTGTACTTGGTGCTCGAGGGAAGCGTCACCCTGTCTGGAGGCTCCGCCAAGACGAAGAAGAAGAACGAAGTCATCCGACCCTTCGGCTACTTCGGCCTCGAACACATGCTCATGGATGCCGAGTCCGGACGCAGCGACAAGTCGAGCTCGACAACCACCCTGGCCAAGTACACAGCAACGGCAAGCGAGAATTGCGTGGTGGGGATCCTCACCCTCTCCGATTGCCGCATCATCTTTGACACAGCGATGCTGCAGAGCGCAGCGTTGCCACCTGGAATGAACGCACCGGTCGCCAAGGGTCAGCAGAATGGCGTCGGAAGTCTCGATGATGATGATGATGATGACGCGATACTCGCCATGATGCCGCCCGCACTCAAATCGCAAACCACAGTCGATTGGCTCAAGGCATCATCGACCTCCACACTGCGCAATTCCGTCAAGCTCAACATCGCCCTGGATGATCTCAAGCGGCATGACATTCTTGGAGAAGGTCAATTCGGCGAGGTGTGGCTGGTATCTGCCAACATGAGCAGCGGGGAGAAGCATCACTTTGCCTTGAAGATCCAAAAGAAGGACGACCCGACACGAGGCGACTCTGTCGACGTCATCAAGAGAGAGATGCATGTCATGGGACTGATGGACCACCCGTACATCGTCAACCTCGTCCATCATTACGAAGACAAGCACAATCTGTACATCATGATGGGATTGGTCCACGGTGGTGAACTGTTCAACGTCATCCACCAGCAGGGCGATGACGGACTGTGGTATTCTGGAATTCCAGAGGATGATGCCAGATTCTATGCCATGGTCGTCGCCGACACGCTGGAGTACATGCACAGACGCCACTACGTGTACCGTGACTTGAAGCCGGAGAATATCTTGATCGACAAGGACGGATATCCGATGATCTGCGATTTTGGATTCGGTAAGTACCGTACCTGCATGGCCATCACCGGTGTGATTGGGCGTTGTCGTTTCTGGACTTGTTGAGTGCAGCATGACACGTTGAGTGCAACAGCAGGCTGAATGAAATGCCGAGTCTCACACGAACTTTTTTCTATTTTCGCTACCTGCTGTACGTGTATTTGTTCCACATCCTCAATCGTTGTCAAACGAAATACCCTACTCTCGTGATGAAACGTTGTGGCAATCATAACCGCAACTGACCAACAACTGCAATTGTGACGCCGTCTATGATAACAGCCAAATTCGTTGCCGACAAGACGTACACGCTGTGCGGTACACCGAACTACCTTGCACCAGAAATGGTGATGAATCAAGGGCACGGCGTCGCGGTCGATCATTGGGCACTGGGAGTTGTTATCTATGAGATGGTGGCTGGGGAGAATCCATTCTACTTTGATGGCATGGATCAGATGGAGCTGTTCCGGTCCATCGTTCAGGAGCAGTACTATGCTTTGCCGGACGGCATTTCGGAAGAGTGCGAAGATGTCATTGCTGGTCTGCTGGTGAAAGAACAAACGCAGCGGTTGGGTTCGTTGGCCAACCGAGGCAAGGACATCATCCGCATGCCATGGTTCAAAAAGCTGGATCTGTACAAACTTCGCCAAAAGAAGGTCGATTCTCCATTCCAGCCGAAGAATGCCATGCTGGAATCGTTGCTGGAGGAGTCCATGGCGGAGCAATTTGGAGGCATGAGCGTGACGGAAGCCTTGGCGGAGTCCGATTTGATGTCATGAGACGCGTAGTGAGCGCGAACAATTCCATCGTCTGCACTAATCACGACCGTCTCTTCGCGCACATGCATCACGTCAGGTGGCGTCATTTGCAACAATTTACGTATAGCTCTCTGTCCCCTCTCTTCGTCCCAGTCTATCCTAACGTTCTATCTATCTAGTCTATGCCGGATGATCATCGAGAACATAGCGCGAAGTAGCCAAAGCTGTAATACAGGCCTTTTGTTCGAATACTCAATGAAATGACTGGCCGAGCAGATGCCCTCGCTTGCTGGTCTCTTGTGTGTGCCGTTCACCTCTGAACAACACTCGTGGAGCGTTGAGTGTCTGCCGAAGACGCTGGGGTCACCCATCGCTGCAGTTCGAAGCGAGGTGATGCAACGCGATTCACATCAGACGCCAACAGCATGCACCCATGCCTACGCCACCACGCGCCCCATTCATGCGCCCGAACAATCCTTGGGCATGAAGTTGGTGACGTGCGATTGCGCGCACGTGATATTGGCGCTGAGGATGTTGGCGTACCGCCCAAAGCCGCCGCGCCCGTAGGCGATGCACTTGCCATGCGCCATGAGCAAGAGATCGACAAAGGTGGAGTAATAGTCCGACGGCTGCGTCGCGTTATCGACGTGATCCAAATGCATCATCTGCGCCATGTTCGTCACGACGCGTTTGTCTTCGACAGGCAACGTCGTATCGGACGCGAAGAAGATGAGGGGCGCCTGCGGCATGAGCTGCAAGGCGCATTGGATGGCGTTGCGCGCCATGCGCATGCGGAATTTCTTCTTTTGCAAGATGGGATGGCGCTGCACTTCCTTGCCGTAGTCCGCGCGGTAATGCGCCACGGCGTATTGATCATGTCGCAGATGCAGATGGTGCATCTTGGCGGCGAGGGAGTGGGCGATGGCGGGGCACGGGCGAAAGATGGTGAAGAAGAGGTCGTGGTAGACGTTGGAGAAGGCATCGGCGCCCTCGGTCGTGTCGTAATGCACGGCGCCGCCCGTGATCTCGTGGAAGTGGACGTTGAGGAGGGGCATGGTGTTGACGTCGTCGAGGTTGTCGTCGAGGCTGGGCCACAGACTGCCGGCACGCGAAATGACGCGGCGGTCAATGTAGGAAGGCGAAGTGATGGGCACGTCGAGCTGTTGCGACAGCCATCCTGGCAACGTCCAATTGAAACGATCGGTGGGCAGCAGGAACTCTTCCAAACGACATGGACGCGTCCAATAAATGAAGAGGACCCGGTTGGTGCGTTTGGCGGCAAGGAACACCAGCGGCAAGGGCTTGAGACGATCGGATAGACCGCCGCAGAACGCTTCCTCCATGGTGCAGCGAAGAATGATGATCTGGATTGGTTTGACGCCTGACATCCAGTCATCTTTGCGTCGTTCCATCTCCGCGAGCTGCTGTCTGTGCCATGCGATGTAGTCCTCCATCCAATTGGGAAGATGGAACGTCATGGGTGGTTGACCTATGGCGTCATCGAGATCGAATTGCGACTCCTGGATGGATGCGAGCAATGCACCTTGCTGATCCTGGATGGATGCGAGCAATGCACCTCGCTGATCCTGGAGTGGCAGGAAGGGACGTTGGTGGTCCTGATCCAGAAAATGAATGAGGAACATCAAGCTGAGCGTCGTCAGCGCGATCATCATGCCGAGCGCACCCATGCAACGGACGGTGCGCGAGCGATTCCATTTGCGATTGCGTGGGAGGCGATGCGAAGGACGCATCATCGTTCACCGTGATCACGCTCCGAACCTTCTTGACGTTTGGGTCAGCGAGTTGAACGTCACAGGCTGGGATCACGGTGTCATCATGAGCTACGCGGAGTCCGCCTTGTGGTTTGGGATGTTCTCTTCCTTTGCGGATGGACTGTGCTGTGCTGTGCTGTGCGACACGAGTATGAGTATGAGTATGAGTATAATGCGATTACAGTATGTATGAATGTATGTATGTGTGGAATGCTCGGCTGTCCACAGAGGAGCAGCAGATCGCAGACGAACTTGCATCCAGCGAGAGGCGAAGCCAGCACAATTTTGTTGGTGGCAGAACACACAGCAAAGGTAATACTTGGATTAGCAGTAGTAGTAGTATGAGGACACGTGCTGGACCGCGTTCAATCTGCACAATACCATCCTTGTTGTCAAAAGCGCAGCGAGGCTTGTTATCTCTCTACCAATATCTATGAGCAAGACTATGACTCCGCCGTTGCTTGCTATGTGCGAGCACGCTCCTAATGCTACTATCACACTATCTACTTAATGTACATATTGAACGATTGCGTCTCTCTAAGGTCGAACTGGGTACTGGCACCCAGTTCCTTGCGATGAACCAGGCCGTTCCGTCGCAGTTGGTTGTCCGTATTGTGTTGCATGCAAACAGCGAAGATGCGAGAGGCAGTCTTCAATGGCGGCTCCGCATCCTTCACGTGGTGACGAGATCCTTTCATGCGCTCCGCATCCTTTGGCATGGTCCGATCTATGCCTAATTTTGCATTGCTTGGCATGCAGCGCGACTTTTCTTGCCTCAATCTTTCACTGCCAACGTGCTGCTGCGCTGACCATCGTTCTCTTTGCTTGCTGGCCGGCCTGTGGCAAGTCTCTTCGTTGATGCCCTTGCCTCCTCGATACTCGTAATCTGGATCTCTCATTCCTTCCACGTCCGCGCCAATTGTCAACACAACAGCGTCTCTATCATCCGCCCCGCTTCGAGCACTACGGATCCGCACCCATCCAATTCGGAAAATACGACGACGGCTTGCCCATGGACACGGAAATTGGCACCTGCAGTCCTTTCACACGCTCCGCACCCAACCTGATCCACATCCATCTCGACACCGTCCATCCCAACGCGACGAATTTGATCCAATACGATCCTGCAAAGTTGGCGCAGATATTGATGCCGACACCGACACCCAACGATGGACCCAGCACGGCCTGCAATGGCGTGCACAGCTGCAGCGCGCGCAGCAAGGCTCCGATGCTGAACAGGAGGCGCGGTTTCATGTGCGTGATGTAGGTGTAGAGCTTTTTGGGGCCGCCGTGGTCGTTGTGGATCGTCTGCAGGATGGTGTCGTGCGCCGTGGCGATGTAGAGGATTGCGTGGAGCACGAGGTGGCGATTATCCAACGTCCATGTCTTGAGTTTTTGCCAACGCCGTAGTATCTTTGCGCGTATTGTGTTGGCGGCGTTGGCAGGTTTGGATGCAGTTGCTTTTGCTTTTGGAGCTGACGTCGATGACGACGCTGCGGACGAACCAAATGGTCTGATGAATGACCACGCTTGTGCCGATGCGGCGGATGATGATGCGGCAGATGCCGACACCGCGGGCGTCGCTGAGCCTCCGCTGGCGAAAAGAGAGCGTTTGGCGGATGGCATTGGGGCGCGGAACATTGCCTCCGCATCCCTGCTGAACAGAACCAGAAGGCAGAGAAGCAGAAGCATCGTCACATTGTGCGAATGAGAGTGTGACAATGAATATGAATGCGACAATTGCAGCCCCCACCGAGCACCACCCCTCATCTTCTGATGCAATTGCAGATCCAACCGCAGGCCGGGACGTCGACCTCTAAATCGCCTCGCGTTGGTGTGTCTTTGGTCGCTGTACCAATGCGAGCGCGGGACTCGTTCCAGATGTGCTTCAGGTTTGTGTGAGGTCTGTTTGGGAGGCAGGTGTAAATACGTATGTGTTGGACAGAGCAGTGTTGAATGGTGCTCAATCGATTGCAATACGACGTGGGCAAACGATGAATGACGATGAATGAGGGTATTCGTACGAGTACCCGCGCGTCGCGTGATGTTCGCTAGTCGCATGCTGGTTGGTGGTGCGTCATCGTGGATGCCCAAAGAGACCGAAAGAGAGAAACAGGAACGGAAGACGCGTTGTGAAACGTGTCGGTTGGTGGTTGTTCCATCGCGGATTTTGGATACTTTTCTCATCGCCTTCATACACGACTCGAATCACGAATTCAACAGACAGTCATCGTTGTGAAGGGGATGACCCGTTGGACCGTTTACGACAAGTCGTGGGAGGAAATGGTCGATTAGATCGACACGCTCGACCAAAATTCAAACACCGAGAAAAAGTTCCGGCGAAATGACCGACCAAGGACAACAACAACAACGCAACCAACAAAACAGGTACGGAGACTGTCCACGAACCAAGAAGCGACAGCAACAGCCGAACAAGGACATCAAGAGCCCGAGACTTGGACAGGCAATGCAAGGCAGGTCTCAACCACAACAAGAGCAAAGCATCCCCCATCTGCACCCTCTCGCACGAACTGCCATCCGCACAGTTGCATTGCTCCCCACGTCTCTACCCCAAGGCAGGCGTCGAGTCCAACAGAAACAGAACCGGACATACTCGTAGCTACACTGTACGAAAGCAGTGCTGTGCATCCAAAGGACGTCCAAAAGACCACAGCACAAGTTCTCAAGCAAAGACAATCGAGCCGAGATCCAGATCCTCCCATCTCTCATCCGCCAACAGACGAACCGCAAAGTAGCTCAGCAACCCGTCGAGCCTCTCTTCTGCTCCATCTACATCAGTTACAACCACAACTACTACCACAACCACATTTGCATCCACATCAGCTACAGCTAGTACAACTATAGCAGGCAGCTCCCAGTTCCAACACAACACAACACAATACAACACAACACAAAGCACAGATTGAATCATGGGCGGTGTGATGTCTTCCCTCTGGGGCCCGGTGTGGGATCGTTTGCTGGGACAGAAGGAATACCGAATTCTGATGCTCGGACTGGATGCGGCAGGCAAGACCACGCTGCTGTATCGATTGAAGCTGGGAGAGGTCCAGAACACTGTCCCCACGATCGGTTTCAACGTGGAGCAGGTGGAGTACAAGAATATCGGATTCACGGTGTGGGACGTCGGCGGTCAGGACAAGCTGCGCATGCTGTGGAGGCATTACTACGACGGCGCCCAGGCCCTGATCTTCGTCGTGGACTCCGCCGATCGGGATCGCGCGGACGTGGCCAAGAGGGAGCTCACGCGCCTCCTCGCCGCGGACGAATTGCAGGATGCCCTGCTGCTGGTCTTTGCCAACAAGCAGGATCTGCCCACGGCCTACGACGCCGCCACCCTCGCCAACAAGCTGGATCTGCAAGCAGTCAAGCACCAGTGGTTCATCCAACCGTGCTGCGCGTCGACCGGAGAAGGATTGTACGAGGGTTTGGACTGGTTGTCAGGTGCTCTGTCCAACAGCGGTTAGGTGATAACTTTGCTTGCGACAGGATCATATATTACATCATCCCATGCACCGCCCATCGTACTTCTACCGCACTCCGCTTCTCCCACACATTCACCATGCTCGTCAAGTCAACGGATCGATGTGCCGATGGATCGCCGTTTGCGTCGCCTCTTCCTCGTGTTGATGCTGCGACGCATTCCATTCCATGACATCGCAATGACGCATGCTGGCACAAGGTCGGCGGCGTGCCAACGGCGTGCATACCATGCACACACCTCTGGAACGCAGCATGACGACGAGCATGGCGATTGCCAAATACAAAACTGAAACAAACAATGAATTCAATGCTCTACTTACAATACACAGGCCCATCCGATTTGACTCTGCTGATGGCATCACCTCATCCTGTCATGTTTGGCAACCAAGTCTCTGTCTGCTCCGCTTGAAGTATTGTACGCACGATTATGTCTGTTGTGCTGCATTGCTGATTGTTGTGTGGTTGTGATGGAACGTACCGATGGTCCATAAATGCGAGCATGTGTTGCACCGTTCTCGTGTGCATCACCTGATTGGCGCTGGTCTGTCTGGTTCTTGTTGTATCATGATTGACCCGATTCGTGATCTCATGACATTTTGCTTGTTGGACACATCACGCTGCGTTTCTGGGCGATGAGAATACAGCGTTGGGATGCAATAATACTTGGTTGATCTCTCTCTGCTTCTGTTTCTGTGTTGCATCGGTGTTGTGGTCGTATCTTTGCTCGACGACAATGCTGCTCTCCACGCAGATGCTTGGCGCGCTCTGTTGTGTGACTCTAGTTGAATGCAGTAGGCTAGCCCATCGCCAAACAGAACAGAATGTACGAAAAGGATCACATATGCCTTCTCCATGTCGCTGGCATGTCTGTTCGAGAGTCACGTGACCTCAAGATCGAACAATGACACGGTGATCACACGGCGGATTCACCAACAAACACGAAGAGCAGTCACGCGAGTGTCCGCACGAGGCAAATGGAAGGGAACAAGAAAGCAACACCACCGACGGAAACACCAACAAGAGCAACAACAAGAGCAAGAGCAACCAAGAAAGGAAGGAAGGAAGGAAGCAAGACAAACAGGGGCTTGCATACAAACGACAGTTCTGAATAACCGACAGAGCACGCGGACCTCCTGTGCATGCCCATCGCAAGCACGCCCCCTTGTCACCATTTGCACCAGTGCGCGCAGCCACTTCGCAAAGCAGTCTTTCCCCGGTTGAGACCGAAGCGCGCTGAGTGTCGCGAAGTATTAGCAGTTCGCACCTGAAACAGCAACAACCACACAAAGCGCGGGATCTTTCGCGCGGCCTTCACATCGCGGAACTGGATTGCGGTGCTCAGGCAACAAGTTGCTGCAACAGACAGAAAGAGGGAAAAGCAGACATAACAAGCACAGCCAGAAGTCGGAGAGGAGCCGCAGGGCTGGATCAGTATCTTTTCCATCGCAACGTCTTGGAAGCCAAAGGTCCAGTGACTTGTTGGAGTGCGCCGAGCGAAAACGGAAACGGATCTCTCCTGACATTGCATTGCACGTTGCTCTGCGCCAAGCCGAGTGAGCCAGATACATACGACTAGTATACAGCTCAAGCCATTGCAACAAGCGCCTCCCACGCAGCCAGTCAATCCGCAACAGCACCGGACGCATCTTCCGTTGCCAACAAACAGACCATCACAGCGAAAGACGCCCTTTTGCCTTGGACAATACTGCTGCTGGACGCAAGGACCAGTGACAGCCAGCGCACCTTCGTTTGCTTGTCGCGACCTCCGCAGTTCAATCCATCCAACAATCGCTCCATTGGCCGACTCTTCTTCCTGCGAAGACGAATATTATAGATCGTCCTCCGCTTCACTCCACCTGTTTTGGTCACTGCTCGGTCATTCATCAAGGAGGTCGATCCATCAATCCGTCACAACAACCAACTCGTCAGCGCAGAGCTTGATTGCAGGGCTTCCTCACAGGGCTTCATTGCAGAGCTTCATCACACATCGAGTCTTCAAGCACAGCACAACACAGCACAACACAGCGGGAAAGAGTGCCAGACATTCCGCTGTGACCCTCCGGTCGTTCACCAGTCAGCACAGAATCGGACGCCCGCTCAGGTGCAGGCCCCAACCTCCACATCAGCGGCGACGACACCACCAATACTGGCAACTGCAATAGAGCAGTGACTACTGCAACGATGAGCCTCCCGGACACATCAAACCACTCAATACACAGCGTCCCCACGGACGGCGAGAGCGACAACGATGCTGACCTTGCCAATGGCGGCAACAGCGCCAACGAAGACTTTGCCGTGGTCTCTCCCGTGGCCCAGCCCGGTGCCGACAAGACCACCATCGCAGCTGATGTCACGGCCACGCCTGGCACGAAGACACCCAGAGGCAGCAAAGGGTCGGCCTTTTCCAACATCATGGACAAGTGGGCCGCGCGCGATACCAACCAATCCGAGAAGGACCTGCCCTTCATCGCTCAGGTCGGCCGCTCCACTTCCACGGGCGCCGCATCCATCAGCCCATATCCTGGCGCCAAACCCACCGCGGACCCAAGAGGCGCCGATGCCCCCATGACACCCGCGGACGCAGGCCGAAGACTGCCGGCTGGACCAGTCGCCAGGTCCGCCAACGGAGAATTCAGCCCGGAGCCCAACCACGGCGTTGCGCACAAGTACACGACGCCTGGTGCCACGCCCTCGTCTGGCTGGAGGCATTCGCAGAGCGCGGCCGGGAGGGTGGTCAACCGCGTTCGAGCAGCGGGCATTCCGCCACCGGCCGTGGATTTGGATGCGGCCGAATTGCACACGCCGCCCGACGCGGACATGCCTCCGCAAGCTGTGTCGGATCATTCCATAGACACCAACGCGTCCAGCGACAACTCCACCGCCAATGCGCGTGTCAGGGATCACATCAACCCATCCCCCAAAACGCGATCCATGTCCGTCAAGGACCGAATAAACATGTTCAGCTCCTCGTCCGAGACGCCCACCAACTTCGTCAGCCCGCGCCATGTCCGCACCAAACGATCCGCCCCCAAACGCGAAAAATCATACATTCGGGAGAAGAAGAACGGCAACGACGCCGCGGCGATGGAGCGGAAGAGGGTGCTGGCCAAGGCGAACATGCTGGCCAAGGCGGAAGGCGCGTCGTCCAAGAAATCCGACTCGGACCACGATCTCGAAACCATTTCATCACCCAGGAAAATGCAGCAGTCGCCAAACAAGTCACGTCGCGCCGCATCCGCCGATGACGGTGACGGCGATGATGAATCGGAGGAGCAGATGGACACCCTGGAAGTACCTCTCACCAGCAACAGCGAATTTTCGTCTCCCACCAAATCGATGGTGTCGCCGAAGCTGAGAGGAACATCGATGCACAAAAGAACCTCGTCAGGAGACAAGGACGCGAAGAAGCCCTCGACCAAGGGACGTGTGATAGGAGGCAGCTTGCATGGTCGGTCCTTCGTGAGCCCGACGCAGCCGCGCGGTCCCAAAATCAAAGCCTCGTTGCAGAGTCTGTGCGCCACCGGCAGTTTCGAGGATGACGCCAGCACGCACGATGCGAAACACGGAGCCTTGTCGGACCGTCACAGCGATCACAGCATGTCCAGCGATACCTTGGACGATTCGGACGACGCGGATCACGGCAGCAGAAACAAGTCACTGCTCAAGCCAGGCGACGTCAATCAAAACAGCGAATCCAGCTTCTTTTCGGCGGATGACACGCCCCTAAGCCCACGCAAATCGAAGGCGTCGCGCGCCCCAGATCGGGCAACGCGTCGCGCCAACGTCGAAAAAATGAAGCAGGATTTCTTTGGCAGCGCCACAACATCCGTTCCGACACTCGCACCGTCCGATATTCCCACAGGCCAAAAGCCGCCGCTCAGATCCGCATCCGAAACGTCGTCTCCCGTGTCCACATCCAAAACACCCCTTACGGGCTTCGTCGTGTCGGCATCGCAACAGCTCACGCCAAAACGAAAGCCCGGATCGAAGAGCGGTGCCACGACGCCGAATCCGCTCACGCCGCAGGAAGCATCCTCCGGGTCATCGCCGTTGGCAGAAAGGAAGGCGATGTCGGTTGGGAATTACAAATCGACGAGGCTCAAAATGAAGAAGGAGGATATCAAGAAGAACCAGCTATCCGGATCCAGCCATCACAGGCGAAAACGAAGCAGCAGCAGCAAGCAGCTACGGGCCGTCAGCACGCACTCGCCGCAGGTCACAAAATCACACAAGACACCGAAGCGAGGGTCCAGCGTCGAAGACATCGCTTCCAAATTCGAGATGGCCATATCGAAATCTTCCGACGACGACGATCACATGTTCACATCGCCAAAGATAAAGATGAAGAACTCGTGGAAGGCACCATCGTCGGCACCTGTCGGAGGTACCAAGAAATCCAAGGTCAAAGCCAAGCTCGACAGCGCATCGGGTCACGACCGCAAATCCAAATCCAAACTCGACAGCGCATCCGGCCACGACCGCAAATCCAAATCAAAGTCGAAGTCCAAATCGAAATCCAAATCATCGTCATCACCTGACGCGCCACCGCTGTCCTCCGGCGTATCACCAAAATCATCATCGAAGAGGTCGCTCAAGACCAAGTCATCATCGAAGAAGACGGATTCCGCCGCAACCAACGACGACAAGAAATCGAAGAGCAAGAGCGGAGAATCGTCGACACCTCCAAAGTCTGGCAGTCGTCGTGATCTGATGAAGAAGGCTGGTTCGCTGATGAACGTCACGGCAGATCCATTCATTGATTTCACCGACTTCAAACCACCCAGGTACTTCAAAGATCCCAGCGATTTGAGGTTGATCAAGAAGGCGTTGCGAAGGAATTTCGTGTTTGACGATTTGTCGGAGGATGAGTTGGAGACCCTCATGAATGCATTCGAAGAATTCGACGCGCCGGAGGGCACCACGATCATCAAACGGGGGGATCCTGGAGATTACTTCTACGTCATCGGCAAAGGCAAGGTCGGCATCATGGTTGGCAAAGAATCCCTCGTCAAGGGCAAGTCCGGCGATTACTTTGGAGATTTGGCGCTGCTGTACACGTCGCCGCGCGCAGCCGATGTCGTTGCGAAGGTGCGCACAAAGCTCTTCCGTGTTGATCAGATGACCTTCCGATTCATGCTGCAGAACAAGGCCAAGCAACTTGGGGAGGAGAAGCGGACGTTGCTCAACAAAATTCCATTCCTGTCATCGTTGTCGCAGAAGGACAAGGACTGGCTGTATTCCTGCATGATGCCCAGAACATTCGACGCCGGCGACAGCATCATGAAGAAGGGCGAGAGGGAGAGCACGTTCTTCGTCATCAAGGAGGGCAACGTGAAGTGCACCGACATCGACCTCGGCAACACCCTCTACGAGGACGTGACGCTCGGACCCGGCGACTACTTCGGCGAGCGCGCCATCATCAACAAGGAGCCGAGAGAGGCGAATGGAATTGGCATCGCCAAGGGCACAGTGTTCTCCATCAGCCGCAAAGCGTTCGAGAAGATATCGGTCGACTTCGCACCGGCGATCATGAAATCGCAGGACAAGTTCAAGCTGATGGGCATCCAGATCCTCCGCGACGCCGATTTGGAATCCAGCGACGTGTCGGCTCTGGCAGGCCTGGTGACGGACAAGATGTTCCGTGTGAAGAAGAAGATTTTCCAGGAGGGAGAAAAGACGAAGGCCGCGTTGTACATTGTGCGGGAGGGATCGGTGAAGATCGCCACCAAGGACAAGAAACGGTCCGAAACGATCGAGATCGGCGGATGTTTCGGTCACGAGCAGTTGCTTGCGGATGCCAGCGGCGAGTGCTCGGCTCCTGATTCCATGACAACGGCGCAGTACACGGCGACGGCGTCGAATCATTGCTTAGTCGGCATGCTGACGCTCGAGAGCTGCCGATCCATCTTCGACACGAAGCAGATCGGAGATGCCATCTACAAGCAAGAATCCGAGGTTTTGGAACAGCGATCCAACCTGCGAGGTTCCATCCAAGCCAACACGTCGCTGTCGGATGTGGAGAAGGTGAAGATCATCGGAACTGGACAGTTCGCAGAGGTGTGGTTGTGCTCGGTCAGCGTCGAAGGCGTGGACGCAGAAAAGACCAAATTCGCGCTCAAGGTGCAGGACAAGGAGGATGGCGTCCGTACCGATGCCGTGTCAGCGATCAAGCGTGAAATCACGGTCATCCAGCAAATGAACCACCCCAACGTCATCGATCTCGTCAATACGTACGAGGACGACCTGCACATCTACATGCTCACGAGCCTGGTGCGTGGAGGCGAGCTGTGGAATGTCATCCACCGCGAGGATGAAGACGGAGAATGGCACTCTGGCATGGATGAGAATCAGGCCAAGTTCTACGCCCTGAATGTCGCGGACACCCTGGCCTACATGCACCGGCAGAACTTCATCTTTCGCGATTTGAAGCCGGAGAATATCCTGATCGACACGGAGGGTTATCCGACGATCGTCGACTTTGGATTTGCGAAGCATGTGACGGAGGATGAGCTGACGTACACGTTCTGCGGCACCCCGAACTACTTGGCGCCGGAGATCGTGATGAATCGCGGCCACGCCGCGGGGGCGGACCATTGGGCCTTGGGCGTGTTGATATACGAGATGGTGGCGGGGGAGAATCCATTCTTTTACGAGGGCATGGACCAGATGGCGCTGTTCCAGGCCGTGGTGCAGGAGAAGTTCTACCCGCTGCCGGACACGAAGAGCCCGGAGGTGGCGGATCTCGTGACGAAGATCCTGGAGAAGGATCCGAAGGAACGCCTTGGCAAGCTGAGGGGCGGCGAGAAGGACATCCTGACTCATGCCTGGTTTTCCGACCTCGACCTGCCTGGTTTGCGACGCAAGACCGTGAAGGCACCCTACATCCCACCGGCTGACAAGTTGAACGGATAGATTAGAAGACGATGGTACGACGGCACGATGTTACACCGATACAATGATACAGCGATACAAGTACTAGAGAAACAGAGAGAGAGAAGGCAAGCACACGATGCGCACAAGCAGCACCCGCGAGCTGACGAGGCCGGTACGAACAGCATCCCCTGCATACATGCCAGTGCGTACAAGTATGTGTCGTAGAAGTATACAATACTACTTTACTCTCGCGAGTTAAATTCTGAGAACGTCAACGAACGATTGGATACGTAGCAGATCAACAACAGATAGTATAATGCGTCGTGGCTAGAGGCGAGACTGCTCTGCTTGGCAGTAAGTTTCGAAGGCATCGCAAGACACAAACAGCCGCAGTGTGTGGTTATCAACGGGACGAGCCATGGCCTGACGCGTGTGCCTTGTCTCGCGCTGTGCAGTGTTGGTGTTCATGTGGGCACTGAGAAGTCATCAGACAAAGATACGTTTCCTGGTTTGTCCGTGTGGCTGAGAATGGTATCCAAACCATCACCGCGAAGTGCAGTTTTGCAGAGTCGCGAACACTTCTTCTGCCCCACCGATTCTGCTGGCGCCAAGACCCCTGGCGAGCCATCAGCACCACACGAACAAGGAGGAACCCACGATGCTTCAGAAGCCAGCTGTCTCTCCAGCAATAGATCGCACACGTGCTTCTACCTGCATGCCCATCTACGAGCACCTTCGCAACTGTTGCAATCGTTGACATGATCGCATTTCGGCTCCTTCTCCTCATACTTTCCGTGCTGGTTGGAGACACGTCCGGATGGATGCTGGCAGGGTTGACATCGCGATGTTCCGTGCGAACACCGGTATGGTCGCTGCATGGTGATCCGGAGAATGGAGTCAGGCTGCGATCCGCATGCAGCTCGGACGATTCGCAGAACGACGCGAGAAGCCGTTCCGACGACGTGTTGCAACTCATGCAGCTGTCATCGATGCATGTCATTCCACAGGCGCTGCGATACTTTGTGGACAGTGGCGGCGCGGCAGCGTTGTCAACGAAAAGCGCGCAGGAACTTGACGCAAGCGAACGCGGGAGTGACGCCGACGCGGTGCGTGCCATGCGACCAACTCCTGGGTACAAGACTGTTGCGGAGGTCATGTCGTCACATCAAGTTCGCATCGACCAAGGTTCCGACTCGGAAGCACACGGAATCGAGTGCGACACGATGAGTCGGGTGCTGCGGTTGGTCGCACACGTGGGTGTCGTCGATGAGATCGATAACGACCTCGCAGATGTGCGGGACTCCACGCAGCTGTTCCAATACAGACTTACCGCGATGGGAGAGCTGCTGGTGGTTGGCGAACCTGAATCATCGTTCGGCCAGAATGCGGAGCCACGACCCATCACATCCGCCTGGTCATCGATGGTGCTGCACTGGACGGAAGCGCCGCTCTGGAACTCGTGGCTGAGCCTGTCAGCATCTACACACGTGCCAACGGGAATGGTGTCAACTGGAAGCAACACCTCAACAGATTCTGATGCGGATGCTGCTCAGAATGTAGAAGATACGAACAGCAGCGATGCACCCCCATCGAGATCCCCGCGTCTGACGCCGTTCGAGCGTGCCAATGATAGCGTTTCCAGCGACAGCTACTACAACCGAGACACAGCACCCCGATCGCTGCAATACGCCAACGACTTTGTCCGGTGCATCCACACACAGGAGATTGAGGCGCTTGTGCATGACTTCGACTGGTCCTGGTTACATGGCAAGACATTGATCGATGTTGGCGGGCACAACGGCAAGGTGCTGTCTGCCATTCTGCATCAGCATCCGTCGATCGGTTGCATATGCATGGATCTGCCAGAAATCATCGAGCAGGTGAAGATGGGCCTCCAACAGGCGTCATCATCATCATCGACATCGACACCATCGGACATCGAATTCGTGGGTGGTGACGTGCTGGATTCGGCATCGATCCCGAATGGCGATGCGATACTCCTGAAGCACATCCTTGACAAGAGCATGTGGGACCACGATGATTCCGTGAGGCTGTTGAGGTCATGTGCGGACGCTCTTTACGGCAGAGGTGAACGAGTTCATCACAATGCGGGAGAGAACGAGGAGGATGGGATGGCAACGGTTGGAACACCCACGAAGGCATCGGTTCAGCCCAAATACGAAGATGAAAGTGAGGATACCAGCAGCAAACGCATCTTGATTGCGGAAACCGTCCTTCCCAACGCAAGGGGAACATCCGAAGTGCCATCTCCGATACAGTTTGCAGGAGGCCATGCGGTTGTGGAGGGAACCGAAGAATCAACCCGGCATGAGCTGTTCCTTTTGATGATGAATCTTCAGTTCGCCCTCGTGGGTCGGCAGAGTGCACGGACGATAAGGGAATGGGAGGCCTTGGCGGCGGAAGCAGGCCTCGAAGTGGAATGCATCCACCCGACCACGTCGCCAAGCTGCTCCATCTTGGTACTAAGGCGTCAAACCACCGCGAGTGGTGGATGTGAGTGACATGTACTTGTCGCTCGTAGCGCGTAGCTCATATAATAATACCATATTCTAATAATAGATAACATTGAGATGTGTTGTAACTTTCAACCTCTCTCTCTAGCTCCGTTGATGCCACACTATTGCGTTCTTCGTCAACCAAGTCCAGGTCTTCCACGACTCACACGAATGGACAGGCGCTCCGTGCAGAACGAGGTCGACAATCGTCAATCGTGATTGGTCGGCATCGACGTTCGTCATGTGCTCGTTTTGTCGCGTTTTGGTCATTATCGCATTCGTTTTCTCCCTCCGCTTTTTGCATTTGTTCTTGCATCGGCAAAGGGCGACCATCTGTCATGACAGGCCAACGGTGTCACGATGCGTGAAAATGATTGAATTCTGTCCAGCAGCAGATTTGTGCGGCCAGGAATGAGCCACGTTGTCTTCTCCTTCAAGTTGTTGTGGATGGTGACACTGGGGCGATCAAAAACACACGACAAAACAGAGTGGACGCACGCAGAGTCCGTAAACGCACCCAACACCGAACGGTTGTGTGGATGACGTGGGCAGGCCTTTCGTTGCCGTGAGCCTGCCTGTGTCTTTGTGTGTGCGTGTTTATGAGACTTTTTCATCTTTGTGTCGACGTGTTGTGGAAGAAAACCCCCACTTAACGTCACTCGGTTGACGAATGCTACAACGCCGCTTGCATTTTCGCAAGAACGGCAGATGCCCCGCCGGAAGACCATGGTTCCGTGTTGAGTGTTCGTTGTCCTTGGAGCAGATGGCAGGTACTCGAAAGTACAGGAGAGCATCGGTGGACTGCGTTGAGCACGCGTGGTGGGAAGCAACGTGCGAACATGATCAGGGTGGAGCAAGTCGTGTGTGACGGTAACAGCAACAGTGCCAACAGTCACAGTACCAGCAACTACAACCTCGTAACTTCAGCATCAATTGTGACAACAATGCCGACCCGCAACATGAGCAACATCCGCGAACGGACGAAGGAATCGGATCAAGTATAGTAGAGTAGGTCGTACTATTGTGTATTATATGCCATGTGTAATAGCTCGTAAAATTCCGCGTGATAGCAACCTGACTGCATTGGACGGAACTGGACAAGACCACCCACCGCTTGTGTTTGTAATCGCACGACTGATTCTCATCATCTTCGTTTGCATCTCTATCTCTAGATTAATGCGTGCATTCTACGATTGCTCTGTCGAGGTCGATCTCGTATCTCGTGCAATTCCGATTGTAGCCGTTGCGCGAACGTTACTCGACGATAAAAGCGACTTCTGGGAAAAGGAAGAA
Source organism: Craspedostauros australis (assembly GCA_026770025.1). Lineage (NCBI taxonomy): Eukaryota > Bacillariophyta > Bacillariophyceae > Mastogloiales > Achnanthaceae > Craspedostauros > Craspedostauros australis. The sequence continues at coordinate 1,468,477 of JAMXDE010000012.1, read as the reverse complement.
AGACCAATGACCCAGTGACAGCGAAAGGTGCACGAAACGGAAGAATCAGCTGACGCATCGGTGTGACCACGTCGAGGTCCCATTCTGTCCAACCAGAAACGAGCATGTGCGAGCAACGCGCGACGCGCGACGGATTGAACTTCCGCAGAAAACGGTCGTGAGTCGTTGTCATGTTGTCAGAGAGTTTGGGTGTGTGAGAGGTCCCCTTTTGAAAAACCGGAATCTCCCAAGAATGAATGGTGCCGGCGTCCACGAGGGACACGCAGTGGGCGGACAAGGGAAGCCGAAGACCCTGGAAGAATCGAAAGCCAATCCCTCGTTGGATGCGAGAGGTCCCGAACTCGTCCGGCACTTGGAGCACGTGGGCTGTGGTAGGGTGGCTACGTCATAAGGTTCAACACGAGAGGGAGCGCGCATTGGTTAATTGGATCGCGCGGCCCTGACAGAACCAAACCTCGTCGACGTCTTCCCCGACTCCTGTTTTGCAGAAAAAGGATCTTGAGGCACCTCACATTTCGCTCCGCCAACACGACGACCGCGGTACAGGGCAGTCCGCGGAAACAAGCAGGAGCACCGCGATAACGCGAAAACTCCGCGATCTGGAACTCACGTGTAAAGTCCAAAGACAGAACATCGGTCTTCCACAAAATCACAGACAACCCAACAGAACACAAAGCCATAAAACGACCAACTCCAACCGAGCAATCAACACACACATCCAAAATGAAGTTCTCTCTCCTCACCCTCGCCACAGTCCTCATCTCTGCCGATGCCCTTTTGAGCAACCCAGTCTCCAGCAAGGCCGGAGTCGCCAAGGAGTGAGTAAACAAGTGCAATGCAACGCAATAATATAACTAAAGTGAAATGCGGCGACCAAGACAGAGCAGAACGGAAAAATGAGCGCGCGAAGAAGAAAGGCAAAGCAAAGCGAAGCAGACAAAAGCAATGCGCGGCAACCAGTGTGTTGGATATGACGCAAGAGACAGGGGTGCAAGGCAGCGCACAACGGTGACAATGCCGGCAAAGTTGCTGCATCGTCCGTTCATTGCCCATGGCACATGCCTGTCCACACACCTTGGCCGGTGACATGCGATGGGGTGGCAATGACTGTGGGTACAGGCACCAAGGTTTGAGAACGAATGTCCACACGGTATCGGTGGGCATCGGAATGGGCGCACTCCATTTTCGGATTTGGCATTCGCACCGCGATGCCGATGACAGAAAAGGGGCAACAGTCACATTCTCACCGACCAAACCAATGCAGCACAGAACACTCCCGATGGCCATGGTGTAGCCCAGTCAGCCGCAATGCAATTCGCAGCTCCACTCGCCGCAAAGTTCCTGCTCGTGACAAATGCCAGACCAATTCGAGGCACTTCCGATCCACAATCCAACACAAATTGTATCTCACATGAATCTCCTTCTGTCTTCCACCATCCATTCTCATTTCGCGAACTGCCAAAATGCGCACCCACGCACACGCATCCCTTCGCCTTCACCCCAACCAACCACTAAAACGACGCAACAACCGTACCACAAACACACATGGCCGCTTCCACACCACAGTGTCGACCGTGCCTACGTCACACGCGACATCAAGACACCAGACCCAGTCCCAGTGGAGGGTCAGCAGGCTGCCCTTGAGCTCATGAAGACCGGACGTCTTTACCGTTACAATGTCAAGGCAGGTGAGGACTCCGTCGTCTCCCTCTGCGAGGAGGAGATCGCCAAGTACACCGGATTCGACTACTGCGTCGCCCTCAACTCGTGCGGTTCCGCCCTCATGCTTCTCCTCAAGACCACCGGTCTTGAGCACGGACAGAAGGTCCTCTCCAACGCCTTCACATTCGGTGCCGTCCCATCCGCCATCGAGCACGCCGGAGGTAAGGCCGTCTACGTCGAGTCCAACATGGACCACGTCATCAGCGTTGCCGACCTTGAGAAGAAGCTCATTGCCAACCCAGACTGCAACCACGTCCTCATCAGCCACATGCGCGGAAAGGTCGCCGACATGACCGCCATCAAGAACCTCTGCGACGAGCACGGCGCCGTCCTCCTCGAGGATTGCGCCCACTCCCTCGGAGTCCGATGGGGGGACAAGCACACCGGCCACATGGGCAAGGCTTGCGCCGTCTCCTCCCAGTCGTACAAGATGATCAACTCTGGAGAGGGTGGCTTCCTCCTCACCAACGACGCCGAGATCGCCGCCCAGACCGCCGTCATCGCCGGAGCCTACGAGGGACTCGCAGGAAAGCACAAGATGGTCCCAGGACCAGAGGCCTTCGGCACCAAGCCAGTCGACCTCCCCAACTACTCCATCCGCATGAGCAACCTCGCCGCCGCCGTCGTCCGTCCACAGATCAAGACCCTCGACGAGAGAATCGAGAAGTACAACAACAGATACTACGCTCTTGTCGAGAAGCTCGAGGCCGCCGTCGGTGACCACATCATCATGCCACAGCTCACCCCAGGAGTCACACAGATGGTCCACGACTCCGTCCAGATAAACCTCAAGCCAAAGTTCACCGAAGAGATGATCCAGGAGTTCCTTGACGAGTGCATCGCCCACGGACTTCCAGTTGAGCTCTTCGGACACAAGTCCAACGCCAGAAATTTCGTCAACTGGGGATTCGCCCCAGCCGAGGACCCGCTCCCAGAGACTGCCGATATGCTCTCCCGCGCCGTCGACTGCAGAATGCCACTGATGTGGGACGACGAAGACTTCGATGACATGGCCAACGTCCTCATCGAGTCCATGCAGGTCGTCCTCGCCAAGCACAACGTCGAGTAAGCAACCGGCCGGATCCGTGACATTTTTGTGAACAACACTTCAAGTCAACTGATCTACTCCATGGCACTCAACGTGGCATTGTATTGCACACAAGCGTGCACAACAGCAACAACTGCCCGCGGCTAGGATCGCACCGGGGATCCAACCAACAATGACCATAACAACAACAACAACGACGGCCAAAGGAGGCAAGCGGACAACACAGTCGGGATGACTTCGGACACAGCCGACCAAGCACAGCAGTGATGCTGATGGACATCCGGTGAAGGCGAGTCAAGGGCATCAGATTGGATGCCCGCCACTCTCTCGACTGTCAACAATCACTAGATTGGCGGTGCACCGCCGAATGCGATTGTCTTGTCACTTTGCGCAGATACCAGTAACATGTCTCGCGATTGAGTCGATACTGATGCAAACCTAATCATAATTGGAAACATTTACAAGATCAAAACTGCTGGTGCACTTTCATCATCTGGAACTCTTGCCTTTCTCCATGCTGTCCGCTGCCACCATGATGGTCATGATACGTCGATGTCGTGCACGAGCACAGACGCAATTGACTGGAGAATTCACGAGAGAGCATCATGGTCAATCTCTCCCAAACAACCAAGATGATACACAGGCACAAGTTCTTCCCCGCTCTCGGAAATGCATCGTATCCATTGTGTCCAACGCCTCGACCAGTCAGCCTCGAAGACGACGGGTGACCCTCGGAACCTTGAAGAGCGAAGCAATACGCACCCGAAGAAATCAGTTTTGGAAGTTCGCAGTTCGGCGCGAGTTGATTGGCGGTTCGCCAGATGGCCGACGTTCGCGAAGGAAGTTGCAGGAGCAGCCCCATCTCTCTGTCCCACCACCAACCAAATCATCCTCGCGGTGCTGCAGCCAGATGGCGGATGAAGTGGCCTCTCCCTTCAGGCTCAACCGGAAGCAAGCAAGAGACAACGATGGTGATGAAACTGCAACGATTCCTCAGCTTCATCTCGATGTGCGCCACTCGTATGGTATGGCACATGCTCTGCTCTACTCTACTCTCTATTATAATAGTCCCCAAGCGGCAACAATACCGCCTTTCTGCATCTTCCACACTCTTTGGTCTCTACACCCTTCATGATTCCCTTTCTCTTGGTGTTGTGACCGTGTTCGTCGTCTTGAGCAGGGGTGGAGCACAACAGTTTTTCGTGTTGTTGTGTTTGCGGACATTCAGAGTCTAGCTTCAATCATTAGCGTGAATTGGTGGTTCTTCTTCAACTGGTTTTATTCGTAAATGGCGCCTGTGCTGATTGCGAAAGGAAACACAAACAAGACGAAACAAGACAAGAACAACAAGAAGACAGAGGGATTCAAGAGTTGACCATGGCGCGCTTTGAGTATCCGGATGACACAGAGCATCACGATTGGAGTCACAACCACAACCACAGTGACAACCGCAAGATACACACACATAGAGCACACACCACACAATCTCGTATAATAGATAGACACACGCAGCAGCAGCAGCATCCATAGAAGAACGATGACGGTGCATTCCTTCCACATCTTCGACCGCAAGGGCAAGACGTTGTTCACGAAGAACTACGTGCAGGCGAGAAGCGGACCACCGGTGAAGCTGAATCCGGATGAGGAGGAGCGGCTGTCGGAACAGCGCAAGCTCGTCTTCGGAATGCTCTTCTCCCTCAAGGAGATGTGCGGCAACCTGTCTCCGGCCGACAGCCAGCAGGACGACGTCCAGATGGTCAAGACGGGCGCCGCGTGCCTCTACAACTTCGACACCGCATCGGGCCTCAAATTCGCGCTGTACGCCACGCCCGAGACCTCCTACGGCATCACGTCGTCGCCGTCCGGTCCCGCGTCCAACAGCCAGAACGCGCAATCGGCAGGCGGCGCTGCGGGTCCTGCGTCCGGCGGAGGCGGCAGCAATCATCCATCGTCGCTCAAGCAACATCAAGGCATGACCTCGCCGTCCGTCAACTCGGCCGTGCGCGATGCCCTGCGGCATATCTACGAAAAGATATGGGTCACCTACGTCGTGCGGTCGCCGATGTACGATGCCCTGCATCCGGATGTCGCGTCGACCAACTTTGAGGTGGCGTTGGATCATTACTTGAAGGGGATGATTTGGTTTCGGTGAATACTGTGGTCGCTTTCTTTCCGTCATGCTATTCTCTACGACACCCTGTGCGAGTATGAGCATATATGACGACATTGTGCCAGAGTGCACGTGATAGGATGTGCGCGTGATCGTGTGGTAGCGCAGGGCGATGGAAGCACATCTGCGCAAGCTGAAGAAAGCAGAACATTGGTGCTCGATTGCGTCCACGATGCTTACTAATTTCGGGATACGTACGGATAGTGGAGGAAGCGGGTGGCAGATGACCACATCTTCCTCTAGAGTAAATGCATTGACATGGAGGACTCTGCGAGAATCATACAGCAAACGAAACAGGCATTTGCGCAAGAACAAGTCCTCGTCTCTGCTCTTTCGATACTCTCAAGGCACAACAGAACATTACTTGTACTTTATCATGTGCATGTTCCTGGTGTCTCTCTGGAGAGATGAAACCAATGAATGAATAGGAATCTTATTCTTTATGATGTCTTGGTCGTCGGCGCAGCTTTCGTGGCCGCTGTCGATGCGGCGGTCTTTGCTCCTGTCTTGGCCTTGGACGACGCTGCCGATGTGGTCGCCTTTGCCGAAGCCGCAGTCGCACCCGCCGCGGCAGCAGCAGTCTTTGCCTTCTTGCTCTGACTGGGCCGCGACCGTTTGGCCGGCGCTCTTGCCTTGGCCTTCACCGCGGCAGCCTGCTGCTTCTTCACGAACGCCTCCTGCGCCGCATGCAGCTCCATGTCCGTCTGTTCCAACTCGCTCGATACTTGCACGAACCGATCTTTGGTTTGCGACAGCTGCTCTTTCAAATACTTCTGGGCCTCCACCAAGGCAAGGAAGACGTCCTCGTCGCTGAACTTCTCCAAATGCTCGCGATTGGCCATCTCCAATTTGGGTGCGGTCCGCAGCTGCTGCAATTGGCGGAAGAAGGATTCGTGAGGATCCGTGAAGACGACCTCGTCGTACGATTCGGACACGACGGGCTGGATGTTGTCGCCGCTGGGTAAGGCATTGCGCGGCGCGCCTGGCGGATACAGCTTGATGCCGTGGTTGACCTGTCGCGTGCATCAGATGCAAATGTTGGTACACGTGGTGCGACGGTGAGAGAGATGTGAATGTCATATTGTATTATAGAACAGACTTCGTTCCGCGGAGATTATGCGGTCTTGAAAGGAGCAACCATGAACCCAATGACGATGGCAACCCCAACAATGAAAGCGTCGCACTCACCACGGTGGGCCTCTCCGTCGCATCCTTCCATATTATCCGTATCTGCGCTTCGAACTCTCCCCAGCCGCGCTCCGTGACCTCGTACGGCGGATCCGTGACCTCCCTCGTGGGCTGGCTGAACGAGGCATGCAGCTGAAAGACGACCTTCGCAATGCAATGGCTGAGATCCTCATGGTTGGGTCCGCGCACGAACAACGTCCATTGATGCGTCTGGAATTCATCGGCCTTCTTGCCAAGGTAAAACGCGATGCTGCCGAAGATGATCGGCACGCAGGCCACCGTGTTGGTGGTGCGTTTGTCATGCTGCTGGTTCTCGTCTTGCGTCGTGCCACGCGTGCTGCGTCGCGACGATGATCTGGTGGCGGTCGATCGGCGTCGACGCGTTGTGACTGAATTGGCCGTCGTTGCCATTCTGTTGCTCATGGTGGCCGTTACTTCTTGTATAGTAATAGTATGAAAAGAGTAAGAGCTGGGTTGTCTGTGATCTTGTGTGGGTTCCGATTGTTGGTTGTGGACTCTTCTTGGCGCAATTGCAATCACAAAAACACGGCGAACGGCAGAATCCGCCATGGTCACGTTGTTAGTCCATCGAGTCGAACAATCCAACGATGTTTGATGATTGTTACAACCTCAGCCTCGTCGAAGTACTTGTAGCATCCATGACAAATATTATATTACACTATGCACTCGACTAAATACACACCCGAAGATTGTGCAACATCCTTTCTCCTGCTATGACCAACTCAACTCAATTCAATTCAGTCTCGTGTGCGTTGACGATGATGATCCAGTTTGAAGGACAACCACACTTGCTCACGACACGACACGACATGCAATACCAAGCCACCCCATACTCGTGCAACCAACAAAGAGGTCATTTCTAGTACTCATGCAGATCCAAAGATGAAAGGCCCGATGACGTATCCACCGAGGAACGTCGTGATGGCGACGCTGACCAGGTTCACTTGCTCATTGTTGAGGATGTCGCTCCCCGTCAGCAGCTTGGCCGTCTTGGGTCTGTTCTCCGTGTGAGCGTGGTAGATCAGCTTGCGCTCCTCATCCCAGTACGTCTCCTGCACGACCGCCCCCAAGAGGGAATCAAAGAACGACCCCGCCAACCCGCAAATCGATCCGAACATCAGTATCTGCAGCACGTACGTGACATCGCCGAATGCGAGGAGACCGGACATGGCATCCCACAGTATCGTGGCCAGCGCGATGATGAAACCTCCCAACGCGCTGCACGCCGTGCCCCAAACTGTCACACCGCCGTTCGTACCGGGCGGCACAGTCCGCCAGGGCTGCGTGATGAGGACCGGGGATGTCGTGGCCAGCATGCCGAGTTCGGATGCCAGAGTGTCGGCCAGGCACGTCGCATGGTGGGCCAGGATGGCGCATGCCAGATGCGATTGCTGTGTGTACTGCGCGAAATCGATGGGCCGCTCCGCCCCGTGCTTGTACGCGTGCCAAAGACCCAGCGCAACCGCCAACGCGCTGCACGCCAGCACCTGCGAAGGCCCGCGTTGTGATGAACTTTCAGCCGTCGCGTCCTGTTTCAGCTTCAGCTCGGCCTTGTACTTGGTGGCCTTCGTCGCGACTTGGTAGAACACGAGGAGGGACATGCCGCGCAGTCCTGTGACCACCGAGAGGAAACCCACGGCGAAGGCCGCCACGGTGCCAGACGGAGTCAGCGACTTGCGCTTGATGGCGCGGGCGCATATCGATGTGGCGACGGCGAACGCCAGCGCCGTCGTCTTCAGACCGAACGGATCCATCGCTCCTCTCTATTCTCGTGTCTGTGCGCAGCGGTGGAGCACTCGTTGTCGTGCTCGTACTTCAGGAATGATCGCTGTCGTGTCCTTGCCTCTATCTTCATTGGGGGATGGGATGAAGTGGATGGAGGGAGTTGGCGAGTTGTGTGTCACATCCATGTTCAAGATCATTGTCGTTGTTGTTATTTCTTTGTGTGTTCTCTCAGAATGAACAGGAGCGAAGCAACGCGATGTCCTAAATGTAATATTGGACTACATCGACTGCAATTGCCACAGAAAATAGGATAAAATACGCAACAATAGCGACGAGGACAGAATTCAACTTTCGACAAAAACGCTTCTTTCCATATTAATGATCATTTATGTTCAAAAACGTGATTTGTGCACTTCTGATGGTTCGCAGAACATGCAATAATTCACTAGTTCTTCTCGAACATGCAAGATTTCTGATCAGATTTCGCCTGTTGCAACGTCCACAACCGTGACGATTGCGAATCGCCCAAAACTGAGGTGTGTTATGTCATCTCCACATTGAATGTCGCATGAGACATATCTACGATAATTGGAGAAGAAGCCAGCCGAACCAGCGATCGCCCACTTCCGGGCTCACAAACGTTGTGGTTTCGCTGATGTTGGTTTCTCCTGTTCTTCTTCCATGCACGAAACGAGGCAACAACGGTGTGGATGGAGGCGATTTGGCGAGGTCAACTCGAATCACTGGCGTGTCCTCGTATCTTGATGGTTGAGCACCGAACAAAGCCACCAGAAGACAACGGAATGTTTCTGCTTGTGCTCCGCTCTGTGAGATTGCTATGTCTTGAGAGAAGACTGACTCCAGAGAACATCACGAAGGTTCCTTCCCATCCCCACATCCACAACGAGACAAACGGAAACGAAACGAACGCATCACGCTCCCAACTCACCATTGCCTGCCCCATTTGTTGGCACCTTCAGGGGTCCCAACCACCGAAGTGAAACTGAGTGTTCAAGCGCAACTCTGCAACTGGAAGCGCAAAGTGCAAGCCGTAGTGGTAGTGCGAGACCACGCAAACATAAGCACTCGGTGGTGATATTAGTAGTGAGCGAGCAACCATGAAGACGAGCGCATCCACGTCGTCAGATGACGTGATGCTGAAGCATCTGTGCTGTCCCGCCATCGATACGCGGAAGATCAGCAAGTTCATGGACATGGACGAAACGACGAGGAAGAAGACGTGGAAGAGGATGTACACCAAGATGTACATGAAAGTGAGGGAGATGGAGAATGATGGCGAGAACGAGAAGGAGAAGAAGAACGCGAGAGGCAGAAGAACCTCGCCACCAGCCAAGCTGGCCAGGTCGTTGGAGCTCGATGGTCGGACAGGAGTGTCTGCCAACTACGGAAGCTACGGCAGCCACAGGGACAGGGACAGTGTCGATGAAAGTCGGAACGCGATACCCAACCATCACATCGTATTGGAGAGTGCAACGATGATGGACATTACGAACGTCAACGCGTGGGAGACTGTCAATGGTCAAGCCGATGAGGCTGACATCGAGTGCGTCTTCCATGTTGCAACCTCGACTGCGAAACCATCCACGAGCTCGAGACATCAGAGAGGTGAGATGCCGGGAACACTGTCATCACCCAAGATGGCTTCGCTCAAGGGGTTGCAACTGACACCGCGTGGTCCTGCCAGAATGGTCCATGAGGTGAGGGATAGCGCTGCACAGACATCCAGAGCTGCTTCCCAAGATCAACGCGATGCGGCTGAAGCCCCCAAATCTTCCCCGAACGTCGGCGGCAAGGAGACGAGAAAATCGAAGCTACTGGCAAAGTACCGTCACCAAGCTGAACAGGCCAACAAGGAAAAAGACGACAGTGAAGAGGATCATGACGAGGAAGACGAGGATGAGACTGCGCTCGACGGCAACATCGAAGGTCATGGCTACTCCTCCATGGCAAGCAGCGAATACGAAGACGACAGCACGATCTCCACGAAATCCACCCGGTCATTCCGCTCGCGGTTCTCCTTCGGCAGCAACCAAGCCCGTGCCGATCCTCGCCGTCTCTTTCTCAGATCCATGCAGAAAGTGTCGGCGCGAGAGCGCATCATGCCCAATGACTCCGACCATGCGAACAGCACAATCTTCTCCGAGGCTCCAACTTGCGTGGACTCCACGACCTCTTCGGACAATGGAGATGACACCGACGAAGTCAACGCCATAATGAGCGAAAGGACAGCATCAATCGCACCATCCAAGACCAGCGCAAACGCGAGCAACATCAGTCTCGGCGACAGCAACGCCGCGACAAAGAATCATGCCACCACAACCTCCGTCAACTCTACCAGCAAATCGGCACAATCGCTGAAGATGATCAAGAAGAGCAAGTCGTCGGCATCGGAAGCAACATGCAAGACCAGCGACCTCACCAGCGCGTCGCATGCGGATGACGGAGATGACACAATGGACACAACGAAGTCTGAAAAATCCAGCAAATCAAACAAATCCACCGACACGCTGTCGTCTAAATCGAAGGCTTCGGCCAGGTTGTCCAGATCATCAACTGATGATCCCATTGGCGCACAGACGGCGGCAGCCTTGAAGTCTGGCGACGACGAAATCGCGGCATCCAAGCAAGTCTCCGCCAAGCGTGCAAACGGTAGTGACACATCCATCCACTCTGCCAAATCAACAACATCGACAACACGAACAACCGCAAAATCCAACGAAACGTCTGACACTATGCAAGTGCGCAGGGCACCGATAGTCGAAGATGTCTCAAGTGCGGAGTCCGGTGCTTCTGGCGAACAGGCCGACATCAAGCCGGTCGTTTCAGACTCCTCCATCATCTCCATGGTCGTTGAGGCCATTGGTCTTGGACCCCATGCTGTCGCCAACGCCACCACGCACAAGCCAGCGCCCAGTAATACATCAACACCGCCCGTTGATTCGATGCAATCCAATCGTGATGGAGAGTCCGCAGCATCCGAGGGATCAGCCAGGAGTGTCCACAGTGCACAGGGTTCGAACAAGTCCACAACAGCAGCAACAGCAGCCAAACTATCTCAAGTACTGATGAACACCACCAGCACTGACAATGGCACCAGCGCTGATGCCAGAAATGACAATGGCAACGATCCCGAGAACGATGGTGGTGAGAACGCGAATAGAAATGCCGTTCCCGTCACAAGCACACCTCGTTCACGACCATCAACACGCGATGACGGTGGCAGCGATTCATCTCGTAGCATCGTATCATCCCTCCACGCAAAGAATGAAATCGTTGCCTTGTTCGAAGATCTGGATGACGTCGATGCAGCGTCCAACGATTCTTTCGATCCTTGGATTGCAGCCAAGCTCGGTAACCTGGAGGCATTGGAGAAATTCCACAAGGCCGAGGGGAACGACTGGACGAAGGAAGATGACTTCGGAAACATCCCTCTGTACTACGCATGCCATTCCGGCGCTGCGATCGACTTGAAGACCGTGCTCTTCCTCGTCGATGTCACACCGAAGGTCGCAGACGATGTGCTGGAGCGCTGTCGAAAGAATGCCATCAATCAGAACGTGGTGCGGCTGTTGAACGGTGACAAAGACTTCGCCGACGAGATCAACAAACGAGTCGGTGAAGTGATGGATGAGGACAGCGTGGCATCGTCCGTGCTCGGGGGTCTCATCAACATGTTCGGGCAGGAGGAGGAATCCAAGTGGGACGAATCCAGTCAGGCCACGGAGGCCGTGCTCGACCTCATCATTCAGATGCAGCACAAGGAGGAGGAGAAGCAGATGGTCAGCAAGCAGGTAGCAGTGAAGCAGCATCAACGGCGGAACTCCACCACGAAGTTCGCTTCGGCCGACGACGATGATTGCTGCAGTGGCGACGAGCGTAAGTCCGAAGGCAGCAGCTGTGATGGAGCAGCATCGTCCCTTTCATCCAGCAGCCGCAGAAGTCGGCCTGATTCCACCACGCGGAGCACACGGGAACAAAAGCCGGCGCAAGAGCAACAGGGAGATGATCAGAGTATATCTGGCAGCACGCAATCGAGCAGCGTCCGGCGTGGAAAGCAGAAGAAGCCAAGGAACTTCCTGTCCAAGTATTTGGGCGGTCGTTCCGTTGGCAGCAAGGGAAGCAGCAGCACGAAGCAGACTAAGAACGGCAGCAGCAACAGCATCAGCAGCAACAGTAGCAAGAAGACAAATACCAAAGCCATCAGCACCGGCAGTATCTCTTCCCGTGGATCGAAGACTTCAGGAGAACAAGGACGCCGAAGTTCGAGCGCCAGCGTTGGATCCACAAAGAGTGGAAAGAGTTGGATCAGTCGAAGGAGTGAGAGAACCACCAACAGCACAACCAAAAGTACCAACTCGAAGCAGGAACGTGCTGGGACACGATCGGTCAATCAGCCACCGGATGCAACGAAGTTTTTGTCCAGTGCTACTGCCAAAGTACATGCGGAAGACAAGGATGAAGATGAAGGCAAATCGTCTGTGACCACCATTCGAACAACGACAACAGACATGTCCATCGGCGAAGACTCCGCACGATCAATCTCAGCATCCACCTTGTCAGGTTCCGTGTCCGTGTCGCTCCCAGACTGTCCATCAGCGTCTGCGCCGACGTCGAAGTCGAAAACATCAGAATCAGGCTCGACAGCAGCTTCCACGTCCGTGCCGCAGCCAGACTGTCCATCAGTGTCTGCATCAACGTCGAAAACGTCAGGATCAGGCTCGACATCAGCTTCCATGGCAACACCCAAAGCATCGGCGAAGGCCAGAACTGCAACACAGCAAACGGTAACAGTCGCACAAGCAACCACCTCAGTCAACGAGAAACGCGGCAACAGCAGCGCTTCCCCTCGCCCGGCAATAACAGAGAACTTTGCCGAATTCACCAAGCAGGGCAACAGGTGCATCATCTCCAAGCAAACAAAGAAGTCGGTTGAAAAGCACTACGGATCGAACATGCTGACGTTCGACTGCACGACGCCCGCGCTGAAGCTGTTGATCACCGACTGCCATGGCGTCACAATCACCGTCAAGGGCAAGTGCAACTCCATCGTCGTGGAGAACTGCTCGAAGTTCAACTTGGTCTTCGACACCGTCATCAGCACATGCGAGATCGTGAACAGCAACAAGATCGGTGCGCAAACCAACGGCATCTGCCCCACGTTCTCCATCGATACCTCCACGGGCGTGCTGTGCTGGCTGAGCGCGGAGAGTGTCGAAGTCACTACCTTCGTCACGAGCATGAGCACCGAAATGTCTGCGTCCTTGCCTGTCGGGCCAGCCGGTGATCGCAAGGAGGTGCCCATCCCAGAACAGTTCGTCCATCGACTGGAACACAATGGGTCATCCATCAGCAGCTCTGCCTCCTCATTGTATGGATGAGAGAGAGAGAGAGTGACAAAGACACACTCCATGAACTCGTTCGTCCACGAGATGCAGCAACGACGACACACAATGAGAATGTTACGATTGTGGTGAACACCATCGTGACACACGCTGTGCTTCGTTCTCCGGTTCCATCTGTCGATCCCTCTCCCTCGTTCGTCTTGATTCCTGCTTCCTACGGAAAGGAGCAGCGTGGATCAGAATGAATTCGTTCAATGGCAATTAGTTGAAGAGGACACAAACGACTGTACTACAACTCTCCCAATATTTGTTGCGTGAGTATATCCATATCCTCAATGCGTACTACTAGAAGAGTAAATCGGGAATAGGATCGCATTATTTGTAATATTGTGAATTGTCCAACTCTGCTCTACTCGACTCATCCTCTGCATATCAGTGGGCCATGCATCACGGTCGCATTGATGTTCCGATCGTTGTGAAATGCTGCGTGCTGTGCACACCTTCAATTTGGGCGACACGAGTTCCGAATGTGGTTCATTTTGTGATCAAGACGAGGCCATGCGTGTGTTTCGTGTGTTGTTTCGTGGTTGGTCTTCGATTCTGCACGATTGGACACACAAATCACGGATGTGGCGTCATAACATCGTGCCAACTCTCCACAAGTCACGTGTCGCTTCGGACGAAACGCGACACGCGGAGACGAAACAACCGCCGCAATACAACGGCGCCGCGTTAAGTGACTTCTTGTCATCATAACGACATGGGAAGGAGTGTGACGGCAACAAGACATGCTGTAACGTACTTGAAACAAATTAGTAAATTATTGGCATTGTACCGCGTATCCATATTGATTTTCTAACAACGACGTGAACAGAATCAATGTACGTGTTAAAGAGAAGGTGAAGGTTGCTGTCTTATGGATATGCGTTGAAATGAATATAATTGGTAATTTTATTCAGTACGTTGTTTGATCGATATGTAAACCTTCATGGATGAATAAATATTATGTAGGTTGGAGTCCCAAAATCTGACGGGAATGACAACGGTGTTCGTTGATGTGGCTCGCAGTTCGTGGGTTGTCACAAATCACCGTTTCCCCGATTGATTTCGCGCCAATGTAACAACCAAGTTGGTTCACAAATCGGAACCACCCACCAACAGACTGCATAAAACGGCACAAGCATCAGTATCAACATCAACATCGACAACAGCATCGACGACACCTCTCCTCTATCCCACAGTTCGAATTCCAACGCCACCAACAAAACAAGCCACCATGAGATCCACATCATCCCTCCTCACCGTCCTCGCCTGGGCATCATCGCTGTGCCTCATCCTGTCGAACAATTGCGCTGTCGTCATGGCCGCGAGCGAAGAGGAAGACCAGACGAAGATCTCCACAAACAAGCACTGCTTCGAGAGCGGCGAGAAGATCATCGCGCGTTTCATCAACCAATTTCCGCAGTACAATGACCGCGTGGCTCTGTACCTCTCATCCGACGACGGTGAAGTCGACGACGGAGAGAACGTCACCAGCCTGCACGACAATGGGATTTGGGTGTGGGCATGCAGCCACGATGTCTACCCGAATGGAAAGAAGTGCCCGCAATGGGGCAAGTTCCGATTCCAGTTCCAGGGCGCGCCCCTCGCGGCAGGATCCTACAAGCTGGTCTTGGTGCGTGAGATGGGCGACGAAGAGGAAGACGAGGACTTGTCTTCCGTTTCGGATTCTTCGTCCGACTCCCCACCTGTGTACAACGTCGTCGCCGCATCCAAGCACTTCGTCGTGAAGCACGAAGGAGAGACGTGCGATAGCAAGGCCATCACCAAGAATGACCACGAAGACCACCACGAGACGAAGGGACTGCGAGGATCCACCGTGACGCAGATCATCAAGATCGAGGAGGCTCTGTTGTCGTGAGCACGCATTCCTCCCTCTCTGTCCGGTATGCACTTGCCGCGCTCTTTCGTTGTTCGCAAACAAACGCGAAGGCAACGAACCGGAGCATGGCGCCAAACCGACTCCTGTACCAATACTTCCATCCCTTAGACTTGTACAATACAATACACCACTATTAGTAAAATACTTCGCCACAATCAAACCAGAAGATATGCACTCGAAGCCGCACTGAAGGTTGTACTGTGTCGTTGGATGTTGAGCCAACTGGCATTTGCGTTGATGGCTTTCGACTGTGGAACATGGTCACGACCTTTCTCAACAATGCGCCACAACTGCCTTTCGTCACCCCCAAGTTGCCACAACTTGCAATGCAATGCTCCAACGTAATGGCATCTGTAGATAGCCGACAAACTCGTACGCGTAAGCGTACGCACACACACGCTATCATGTTACTGCATATTACACTTTACGATTATACTTCATTTGGGCAAGGATCGAGGATTCCACACCGACCCGACCTCACTGTACCACCTTCGCACATTCACTTTGTTGCACTTATTTTCAAGATTTCTGACTTGCAGACAAACATATGTCACACCGACGCACTGTGCCAGATGGAGCAACGGAGATGCGCGCGCTCATTAACGCTCTCTATTGCCGCACAGTGCGTCGAGGATATCTCACATGGTGCAACACTGAGGATTGAAACAGCGCGCGTTGAGATCATCGATCTGCCTGAGGTACTTCTCGCGCTCCTCATCCTGTTCCTTTAGCAATTTCAAGCGCGTCTTTTCCAATTCGTCGCGATGTTTCTCCTCCTCTTCGTTCAATCGCTTCTCGCGCTCCAGAATCTCCAGGCGCATGCGCTCCTCGGCTTCGTGCAACTTGCTCGTCATTTCCTCGTTGAGGACCGTGATCTCCTTCTTGCGCTTGCTCTCGGCCGCCACGATCTCACCTTGCATCTTTTCATCGGCCACCTTCATGAGCTCCTCAATCTGCGAGGCATGCGAAGCCTCCGTCTTTTTGAGGTGATCCTCGCGCGCATTGATTTCTTCCGCGAGCTTGCGTTCGGCATCCTGCTTGGCGTTCTCCAGTTCGAGTTCCTTGGCCTCCAGCTCCGCCTTGCGCTCCTGATGCAATACTTCGATCTTGGCGTTCATGTCTTCGGTGAGCTCGTTGAGCTTCGTGGCCTGGATCTCCTGCTGTTCCGCAATGGCCACCCCCATGGCCTCCTCGTGATCGGCATTCAATTTCTGCACGTTCGCCTCGGCTTCGGCATTCAGAGTCTTGACCTGCTCGGCATGCTCCTGCTTGGTCTCTTCCATGGTGATCTCCAGTTCCTCGACCTTCTGCTCCGTCTCCTTGACCTTTGCATCGAGCTCCTCCTTCTCTTTCATCGTGGTCTGGTACAGCTCGTAGATGCCGCGCACCTTGTTGAGGAAGTTGACGTCCGCCTCCTCCTGTTCCTTGATGAAGGTATCGATGGTGCCCTCCACGGCCGGTCCACGCGCGCTGGATCGGAAGTTCTCCAGCAAGGCCGACACCATGGCGGCAAAATCGTCCTCCGTGATGTTGGTGGCATCGTCGCGCACGTTCTCGCGCATCTCAAAGTACATGGAACGCGCCAACGCCAAACACGATGCCTCGGAGCGGTCCTTGTTGAGCGAGACGAGCTTGGACAGGAAGGACGATGACGCCGCGGACTCATCCGTGCACATGGATTGCAATCGCTGCATGGTGACATCGGCCAACGGCGGCGAGCCGATGGCTTCCTTCATGGTCTCGGCCAAAGCGGAGGCGAATTCCTCGCTCTTGTCGACGAGGTCCGTCTTTTCGGCCACACCCTCGAGGTTGTACGTTTCGACGAGCGCGTCCGTGGTCTCCTTCGTGGTCTCATTGTCATTGTACGGTGGACAGGCATCCAGATAGCCCTGCATGCTCTCCTTGTAGCTGTCGACGGCCTTTTCGAGCTCGCCATCGGCGATGGTCTGCAGCAGCTGGTGCTGCAGGTCCGGCAAGTTGGGGATGGTGTCTTCCGAATTGACCAAGGCCAGCACGCGGTTGCACCACTCCACAAAGATGGGCCCCGTCGCCACCGTCTCCTTCCCGCCAGTCGCCGACGACAGCGTGAAGGGCGTGGCCTTGGATCGGCACATGGCAATGACGGCGCCGACGTCGGCACGGAAGTCGTCATCGAAGTCATCCCACGCGACGTCGTCGAGCTTGGACATCTCGTCGGGCGTGAAGGACTCCTCGCCCTTGCGCGGGTAGCCGATCTTGAGCACGTCCATCGATTGGAAGTCGTTGAGCAGGCTCTCGACGACGGTGTCATCGGGATTGCCGCTGTTGGACGACACGAGGACGCGCTCCAGCATGTACTCCTGCAGCGTGTAGTGGTCGGCCGTCTTCTTGCGCTTGGGCAGCTGCAGGAAGAAGTCGCGGAAGACCCATAGGAAGGAGGGGAAGTGCTTGTTGTCGGCATCGGCGTCATCGGCGGAGGGCGTGGGCAGGCGCTTGCGGATGGTGGTGAGGTAGGAGAGGAACTGGAGGCTGCCGCGGTCGGGCCTGCCCGTGTTGTTGAAGAGGAAGATGCTGGAGATGAGAATGCAGGTGAGGGCGATGCGCACGTTGGAGGCCTCATCGCCTTCCAGCGGGTCTCCGGCGCCCTCGCAGTCCAGGAGGAAGGTGTGGCAGTTGTCGTTGCCGACGATGGCGGAGGTGGAGATCCAGATGCCGCGCGTGCATCCCTCGAGCGTGGGTCCCACCTGGAAGGCCTTGGAGTCCTTGAGGAACCTGGACATGAGCAGGGACTTTCCCGTCCGGTAGGGTCCCACGCAGGAGATGCAGGAGATCGGGGCGTTCTTGACGGATTGCAGGATCTTGGCGCCGGCCTCTGGCACCAGCACCAGCGGGTACTGCGGACCGTCGAGGTCGTCGTCTCCATCGCCGAGCGGCTCCGCGTCCTTGTTCTCCGAGATGGTCTGCGTGGCAGGGTCGTACGCCATGTTGCTCGGCAGGAACAGAGGAACGGACTTCACCGATGGAGATTCGGCGAATGAAACGACATCGTAGTCTTCTGCTTCGCTCATGTTGCTCTTGCTGCTGGTGTTGCTGGTACTGCTCTTGCTGTGGGTTATGTAATCGATTGGATTACTATACTTGATTGCTTGTTTGATCGATCGATCGATCAATGTGGGCTGGTCAGTGCGGAGTGCTTGTCGGTGTGCCAATAAGAGTGCCAGGATCGGCAACTCGCTGCTGCTGCTGTTGATGGTGATGAATGCGTTGATGTTGTTGGTTTGCGTTCTGATAGATGCGAAACAGTATGAAAGATACTGCTTCGCCCTCCGCTTCCGTTGGCCATGTGTGTCAGTGACCCTCATTGTGACACCCAGGCCATGTGACCGCGCATCAAAAATTTGGCGTACACGCGACACAGACGATCCGATTCGCCAAGATACTTCCAATTCGGGAATGGAATGAGTACTTTATCAGCCTCTTTATCTCTATTCCCGCGATTTTCATTCCCGACCAAACACGGAATGTCCGTACGTGATCAGCAAAGGAGTTGATGGACTGTGGCGGACAAATGAAGTGCTTGAACGCCCATGTGTGATATTTTGGTTCGCCAGTTCAGCGTTAAGCAGCAGTGCCGCGGAAACTTGCCGAAAGTCAAGTAGGGCGCTTTTATGGCGGTCTTGTTTTCCGCTGGAAGAAATAGCACGCGTGTTCGGAGGTTGCAGATTCGTCGCCGCAAGACCACACGCAAATAACGACCATGGAGTGGTTGGAGAAGACATCAAGGGAAGGACAGAGGCCTTGTCAGACTTCACCGATGTCAAGGCGAGGAGGAAAGGAGGAACGAGTGCCGAATCCGCAAAGATGGAAAGCTTCGGCCACGATGATCGTTGGGCCCATCGTCGAGGCAAACTGTGGAGAGCCGCTTTCCGGAGAGGACGGAAACGCAAAGATGTCGATGTTGGAGATGGAGAGGCGGAGAACAGAGGCGTTCATCTCCACACCTGTGTTGGCGGCGGATCGTTGGGTTGTGCCCCTCTGGTGGTTGGTTGGTGCCATCTTCCTTTGATACTCCACGCACTATTGATACTCTTCGCTGCTTTGCATCCGACAAATGGATTCGTTGGACATGGTTGGCAGATGGGTGTCGGTAGTTGCGCTCCGATGCGCACATGCCATGGCAGACTTCTTGGGAGTGGAGCGGCAGATTGCGCGGGCAACGCTGACCGCCGTTGTTGGCACCAACTTGTGCGCGTGTCATTGTGTCAGGGGCCTTGTCTCGTTCGAGGAGAAAGGGAGAACAAACAGCCTGTGTCGGAATCTGTTTCTTTGAAGATGAAGTTGTGTCGGTACCATCCGAGCATTGTCACCTCAAGGAGTTCCTTGCCCATGTTCACCATGGTGGAGTGCAATTGGAGTTTGTTGTAGTTGCGGTTGCTGACCTTCGCACAACGATCAAGTCGTTGTGTATAATAATACATTGGCGGAGGCTCCCGCTACATGCTGCTATATACTCTGAGAGAAGACGAAGCCGGTTACACCGCAGCTCTGAATCTGGCCACACTCTCCTCATGCTCATGTTCGCACCTAAGTGTGATCGTGTCGTAAATTATAAGCCAGGGATGAAAGAGAGGCCAAACCTGATGGATTCTTCATCCAGAAGCGATACAGCATTGGTGGAGTGGACGACGACGACGCTTCCGTACCCTTCCTTTGGCTTCCCAGGCCATTCATCTCTGTTGCCGCTGACCACCAGATTGGATGAACTCGCTTCTTCTGTTCTGATTCGGTTCGTTGTGAACCGCATCAACCGAACTCGTCATCGTCCTCCAGAAACTGTCCTGGTCGTCTTCGATCATTGCTCAAAAGGCCCCAAGACGCCGTTTCGCGCAATACATAATCTGCGACCTTCTGCGGCTATTGTACTCCAAGGTGCTTTGCCAACCAACGATACAACGACGTCCAGATACACACAAACAAAGGCACAACGACAATAGTAGTAGTAGTACTCGTGGCAACACAAACAGTGAAGGCACAAACAAGAGGACATCACACCAGCGCAACACAAAGCAAAGCCACACGAAGCAGAGCCGAGGACTTGTGACTGATTCGATACATAGCGACAGAGAGCAACAGAACACTCTTCTTAACCAAACACAGCCGTACCACGCCCTCATACCTGAATACCAACACGAGTAGTCCCACTCGCTCATACTGGCGCTCTCCACCGATTCCTCCCCTTGGTGCAACACCACAAGAAGACATCTTTTCTTGGTGACCATCCGCTGTCGACATTGTCGACATTGTCCAGCAACAGCAACGGGAGTAACAACAGGAGTAACAGCAGGAGTAACAACAGGAGTAACAACAGGAGTAGCGACAGGAGCAGCAGGATTACGATAGAGCATCCATCATCCGCCTCCATCACACCATACCCATCTTCATCACCCATCTTCATCACCCATACCCATCATCATCCATCCTGAGCACAAACAGACCCAACCAATCCAAGGCATCACAGTCATCAGCAGACCCGCCTTTGCAGCCACGACCATAACAGGGACATCACAGTTCTGATCGCACGGTGACCATCCTTGTATTCATACTATTCGCACTAGCATAGTACTCCTCTATTCCTGTTCTTCCCACTCTCTCCCTGCTCTTCCTACTCTACGCTACTCCATAGCAGTCATAGCCATAACAGCCATAGCAACCACAACCACAACCATGCAGGACGATGAATCCATCTCGATGTCCTCATGCTCGCTGCAGTCGATCGCTTCTGGTCCTTCCCTCTTCATGGAGAAGTCCAGATACCCCCACCACCAGCACCCAGACAAGAACCAACCGCCGGCTCATCCGCAAAGGAAGCGATCGCATGTGGGCCGTCGTCCTCGGAAGCATCATCCGCAGCAGCATCCGCAGCAGCCATCCGAGATCGACCATGACCCCGAACAGGAACATGACCACGAACATGGACATGAACATGGACATGAAGAATCGCAGGATACCTTGGGAACAATGGGACCAACCATCACTCGAACCAACCTCAGATCGAAGAAGAAGGGCGTGCCTCTGACTCACGACGCCATAATACAGCCTTTCGAGGATGGCAGAGGTGATCCCATCCCTGCTCTCTCTCCTCCTTCCGCCAACACCACTGTCATCATCAATAAGCCCGCCGCCGCCGCAACAACAAGAAGCATCCGAAGCAACAACAGCAGTCGCAACAATGCGCAGCGCAAACCCACCGCGCCGCATGAAGCCGGCGGCATCGTCATACACCGCAGCAACAGCACTGGCAGCAGCCGGCGCGATGATCGCAAGTACTTCAGCGACGCAAGCAGCGACGACGACTACTCCGTGCCATCCCATTCCGATTTTGATGCACCCAATCCCACCAGCGATGATGACCGCGTTGTCGACAATGTCAGCGTCACGGATTCCGTCAGCACCGATGCCTCCGGTCCGCAGCAGGGCAGATTCGGCCACGCCACCATCAACGCCAACGTCAACACCCATCGACCCCACAGCAGCAGCATGAGCAACCACCGCGCGCATATCTCCTCGCATAACACCAACTCGTGGCATTCCAAGTCCTCCAACATGGACAAGGATCGTCGCATGTCCGGCAACACCCTCGACACCATCCCCACCGCGACGCCGCGCCAATCATCACCCATGGCCGCGCGCAGAGGATTCAGCCCCCGCATCGTCGTCGACCCCGACGACAGCGACTACAACTTCACGGGCAACGACGACATGGACGACAACAACGACAACACGAGACCCATGCCCGAACGACGATTCACGACTGGCATGCACACCTTCGCCGCCGCATGGCCCACGCAACGTCGCGTCATGCAACTGCCGCAAGATCCAAAACAATCCGGCTTTGGCAACAGTATGCGACAGACATCGCATGTCACGACGGAACGCGTTCATCGATTTTTGGAATGTTACTATCGCGATTTGAATTTGCAATGCGATGATAACGCGGAGGACGTTGCGCAAGAGGAACATGGCGCGGAAAGCGATGTCAGCACAAACGACAAGGTGCTCGTCACGGAACCGAGTGGTGGCGATGGCGATGTCACGACGACGACGACTGCGTCGAGTCCCACTGACAACGACGACGATAGCTGCAATGGTGACATTCCCGATGATGGCAAAACGAGCGCAGGAGATAGCGACAAGGAGGAAGAAGCAGTTCCCGAGGTTGCTGCGAACATGGATGCAAACGCTCCGGACGAAGCGAGTGATAAGGCCGTCGACGATGGTGAGGAACAATTGTTGGACCAAGACGCGGATGTGATGATCAGGGCAGCTGCCGAATCATTGCCTCGCCACGTGTCGACGTCACCTCAGCAGGATCTTGCCGAAGACGCCCAAGATACGCCACAGGCCGACAACAGCAGAAGCAACCACGGCAACAGCAATTGCAGCCGCGGCAGCGGAACCGACAGCATCCGAAGCAACAACAACGAGGAACGCCGACGCAAATTCGAGGCCTTCACAAGCAAGTACATGAAACCAGGATACTGCTTGATCCGCCCCTCCGGCAACCCCGTTTTCCGCGACGGATTCTGCGATCTCTTCACGGGCGACATGCTGATGAAGCAGGCCACGTTGGTATCGGTGGATTCGGTGCAGATCCTTTCGCATGGACGCGCCGCCATTGCCGTCTACACGACCGATCAGATATTCTATTACAAAGACAAGCTCAATGAAGACCGCGCAGTTATGACGGCCGTCATTGAGGCATCTTCCACGACGGGCGTGTTGCGCATCGCACACGAACATCGTACCGTGGGACAACCGATTCCGAAGGAAACGCGGTGGTCCACCACGGAAGGTTGAAGATGCGACGTCTATTCCACTTTGAGATGCTCTTGCTACTATATGCAGTACACGATGGTCGCACAGGAATGTACCTGTGGCAGCGTGGTAATAGTGAGATAGTACAGGAAGCAAGACAGAGACTTGTGTTATCATTCATGTCTTCCAGGTTCCAGTTTGTGACGTGGATCGAATATCAAATCTCTCTAGCTTTATTTGATAGCCTGAATGCCGCCACGAGATCCGTGAAGTTTTGGATGTTTGCAAACCCAAAGAAACACAAAACAAGAAGACAGCTCTCTTGCCCACATCTATCTTCCTCTCTCCATCTGATCAGCGCAATCACAATCATCGGGAAAGAATGGATCAACCTTGTCTTGTCCTGTCCACAGCCGCCAGGTGCTTTGACACGGTCGGCACGGTACGATCATCACGATCGAGCAAGAAGAGCAGCAACGCAACGATGGAGCCCCAACCACGATCACTCGCGAAAGGCATGCCCGCGATGCTTCTCCTGCTGATGCTGCTTTGTTGGGAGGCGTCAGCTTCGCAAACCATGCCGCTGTCTCCCATCAAGAACCTGGATGCATCCCTGGCTGCCTCCAGCGCGCAGGGCACCCACATGGCGCTGTGCTTGCCACATTGCGTCGCGATCTTGTCCCACAAATCGTCCTCCAGCAGCGCTGCGACGACCATCTGGGATCCCGCAAGAAGACTGCCTAGA
The DNA here is from genome assembly GCA_026770025.1 of Craspedostauros australis. NCBI lineage: Eukaryota > Bacillariophyta > Bacillariophyceae > Mastogloiales > Achnanthaceae > Craspedostauros > Craspedostauros australis. The sequence continues at coordinate 1,444,759 of JAMXDE010000012.1, read as the reverse complement.
CAACAACAACGCACGGTCTTTGGTCTGCCGCATGTGCAACTCTTCCAAGCGGCGTCGTACGCCCCGTCGCGTCTGACGACGCGCAATTCGATCTACTGCTTCACCGGCTTCGGACCCGACGTCGAACACCTCGTCAGACGTTTGCAGCAATCGGAATCGCAGTATTTCAGCGTCTACGGCGAGACGTCATGCATACGGTTGTGGAAGACGTTGATGCGGTGGTTGCAAGGTACGACGGGACGGCCCTACGCCGTGCAGGTATTGATGGTGGGCATGCAAAATGACAGCCAACCCTTCGTCTACACGACCGATCCGACGGGGAATTGGAACACGTGGCAGTACGGGACGGCCGTCGGGCGGTACGCGGGGACGGTGCGCAAGTATTTGGCGCAGCGGTTGCGGTTGGATGGCGATGGCATTTCGGAAGAGTTGGATTTGAAAGAAGGTTTGCGGCTGATGATTGGTGCGTGGGTGGATACGTGTAAAGAAGAGTCCGTCTCGTTGGATCGGCTTGATGAAGATGTATACGAAGCTACGATCGTGTGGAGGGATTGCGACAATGTTGCCACCAGCACCACAAACGATAGTGGAAACAAGAAGGACAACATCAAGATGGGCGAGCTATCGTCCGAGGCTTTGAGGGAGATGGTCAGAGACGTGCTGAAGGATACCATCGAACAATAGAGTGTTTGGGAAGTATAATAGATGAGAGCACCAGTATGTTCGAATGTGCTTCGCTCGACATACTATACTCACAGTTAGTCCATGGATACGTGCTGCAATTCGCAAAAGAAGAGTTCTGTCAGCTCCTGCCAGCTTATCGTATGATCTAACTTGGAATCCATGTCCTAATGTTCTAGAATACTTCCATTATCGCAGAATCGAGGCTGCCATGCTGCAACTCAAACCTCGAATGTTTGTTGTTGCGGACTGCCGGCAATGACGAAGTGCTTCACGATCTTACCATCGACGCGCGCATTCCAGCGATGTCCTTCGAACGTGTTGACGCGCAGCGACTCATCGCCGAATCCGAGCTTACCCCACCGCTGCGATTCGTAGTACAGCTCGGCGACCTTGAACCGGGGGTCCTTGCCCGAGTTACGAAAGACGGCACTAATACCTTCGTTCTGTTTGGCCGTGTTGTATTTCTGTTTCGCGGCACCGTCCCGCAATGGTTGCCCCGGATAATCGCCGCGCGGTGCGTTCCACACCCACAGATTGGCTGCCCATTTCTCGCCCTTCAGCACGGGACAGCCGCCGTGTCGGCTCATGTAGTCCTGCGTGCCGTTGGGATGCTGCGAGTAGAACAGCACCGCTTTGCCCTGCTTCGGTTTGATGGATAGCTTGGAACGGCACGTTGCCACCATGTTCTCCTCCCACGATCCGCGTCGAATTCCGGCGGCATCCGCGTGCCCTGTGGCTCGCAACTCTTCGATGGCGTCGTCGATTTGGAGTCTCCTGGGCTGCTCTTCGCCTTTCGATTGCGGCCATGCGTGGGAGAAGACGAGCTCTCCGCCAGAATCCTCGTCCTCCATGTCGGACATGTACAGAAGGACAGTTGCGAAGCGATTGCCGCCCTTACCGGCGGAATCGAAGTTGTATGGAGACAGACGTTTGCTATCCTCCATGTAGTCCATATGGGGAGTGTAGGCCTTGGTTTGGTTGTACCGTAGAATCTGAAGTCCATCGTCATGTCCCTCCCAGAACTCATCCATGCCAATCGCCTCCACAATGCGGCTGCGAGGCGAGGGAAACAGAGCGTATGTGCATACAGTAGATCGTATACAAGAGCATCAGAATAGAACACAAACCTCAGAGAGTGAGCTTTGGTGGGCCATAATACGCACAGTGGATTGCTGATAGCCACATTGTGCCACGCATCCTCAGGGCGCAGTACAAACTGGTGCACATGCACAGCTGTACACATGCAGAGAATACGCCCAACGCAACTCACCGTTTGATCGCCAACGCGACCTTGCCGTGCGTATCAAAGCCGCTTTCGGACGTGCGCTTCTGATTGACGTTCTTCTCGCCCGTTCCCGTCGTGGAACGTTTCAATTTGTGCGTCGGCGAACGCTCCTTCAACGACCGATCCACCAGCTGCTGCGCTTCATCGTAGGAGAAGATGCCCTGAATGTCAAAGACACGCGGCGCGACCGACAGCACCTCCACCACGACATCCTCATTGCTTGATGACTCCCTCGGCTCCGTCAAATGACTCAACACGAACTGCTCCCCGACGTACGATGGCGCGAACATGAAGACGCGTCCCGCCGGCACGGCGTAGAGATGAATCTGCAGATGGTCGCTGGCGCAAGCATCATTCATGGTGCTGGGACAGCTCTGCTGCACCTCCACCATGTCGTGCAGCTGCTCGAACGTCGTGATGCGCCTGCCTTCGCGCGTGAACCACCGGCATGGCAGCGACTGCGTCGACGGCACGGGTTGAAGTTTGTTGTGATCCAGCAGGATGACGGTGCGATCTGGGCCCATGTCGCAGTATCCCTCCAAACCCAACGGCGCGGCGATCGGGTCGTCCGTCGATGCACAGGAGCGCGCGTCCAACGCCTCGATCAGCAGCTGCGTCAGCTTGGACTCGACGTGGTACTTGCTGATGGCAGAGTCTTTCCAGTCGGGATGCAACACGGCTTGGGCGGCTGCGGCGCTCGTGGCGCAGGGTCCGGTTTCTCCGTTGCGGTGGATCACAAGCTGGATGGCATCATCTGCCGCAGCGACGAGAACTGCCCTGCTGCCAAGCAGCAGCATCATGAACATGGAGAGGATGGAGAGCATGCTGCCTGACAACGAATGACCGTGTGCCGATGATCGTCGTCGCGGGCTCCACATTCTTTCAGATATGGGGTGGTTTGCACCTGCAGTTCCAAGTGTGGTGGGTGTGATGGATGCTGCTGTTGCTTCTTCTGCCAATTGTGATCACAAGAGGAGATGGTGATGGTGGTGGCAGCGATGCACTTGTGACTTTGGACCACTTTTCTCTGATTTTGTGTGCGTTTGGGCTGTCTGGGCTTCTCGATACAGCATCGTGCCATTCCTTCGGTTCGTGTCTTTTCGCGGTTCGGGTTCATTCCGTGGCCGCTTGGTCGTGACTGTCAGTCTATCGAAACGAATGTAGCGATGGCAACTGAGAAAACGGGGGCGGTGAACTTTGGCTCGCTCCCAGCGACTCTGCTCTAATTCAATCAACCATCCAATGCAAATGACATCCTGTGCGATGTTATGCTATGCTATGTTACGTCGCCGGCAGTGAGTGATTCCCATACCGTGACGCCCTCGTCGTTCACGTCAAGAAAGTCGATACCAAGAGCAGCCTCGTGCCATTGCATCACAAATGAATTCTGTTTCACCAATTCGGATTTAGGTTGGAGTGCTGCTTCCTCATCTTGTGGGCTGTCCACGTGTGGTGGATGCCTTACCTCATCATATGACCGACCTTGCTCACGTTCGTATCGCCGTATCTCATGCTTGTACTTGCGTTCCAGTGCTTCGACCTTGCGAGGAAGTCCCAGACCGCCGTATCCTTCTATCTGGTATCGCATGCCTCGATGCAGCTGTTCATGTACCTTTCGCGGTTGCTTCCGCTTGGGGATCTGCGTCAATATGAACTTGGATTCGTGCACCATCGCTTCACCGATGATGACCAGAGCCGATGCGTCTTGCCGTGCCGCTTGGATCATCCGATCGTAGAGATGGATGCGCTGCGAATACACGATATGATTGGGGAATGCCACACTGCTCGTGGAAGCCTTCTTCTTCTTTTTGATGTCGTCTTGTCGCACAATGAAACGTAGATCGCGATCCAAACTCTTCGCAAACTTGACCACGGACTGCTGACCAACGATCTCGGGTATGTGCCCGCAGACGGCGTCGCACAGTTGATTGCCGTGCCGCAGCACGTGTTCGTACTTCACGTCGGTGATGCGCACGCGCTGCGTAGGGAGATTGAGTTCCTTGTCCGCAATCTGCTCGATGCATGCGACGCACTGCGCATGCAGATGCTGGACCTTGCGAGGCAACGAATTGCCCATGAGCTGATCGATGACCGCCTTGCAATCGCCGCGAATCAGCAGTTGCTGCGAAACGGTGTCGGCAACGCCATCCTGCGAGGTTTGTTGCGCGAGCCAGGAGAGACCCAGCAGCAGCCCTTCGTACTCGACGTGTGCCGCAGTGATGTCTGTCGCCATTGGAAGCAGTCTGCCACCCAGCATCATGGGCGATGCATCATATGTGATGGACGCGGAACACGATGCCACCTTGGTTGGCAACGATGGAAACCCAGGATCTCTTGGCGGGCGCAGGGATCCGTCGAATTGAACAATGATGAGACCGTCACAGACCGCGCTCTGTATCAAGCAGATCCACGCATGTGCCACCCACGTACGGCGGCTTGCCAGCCATCGTGCGACCATGTTGTGGGTCTGTCAATCAATCAAGGTGGATGTGCGCAGAGGAGGGGAGGGACGCGTTGCATTTGATGTCACAAGATTTACGATCTTGGTGAATGATGCTGACACAAAAATGAATGGACTGATTGGTCGGAGTAGTCAATTATGCACCTGGCACATTCTCCTCTTAGCATGATGCACGAAACTAGAGAGATCATTCATGATCACACCAACAACGCTCACAGTTGACATCACATTTAACTTCACCAGAATAATTATCCTCATTTCACTGCGCCGCGCTGCCATTTGGCCCGTACTGTTTCCACTCCTCGCACACCATCTTGTGCCGTTGCCAATCGCGTTTCTTGCACCGTTCCGAACAGTAGAATGCGGCCTGACAAGAGCCTTGGCAACCATCGCACGCGATGGGCAAGGAACGATCCAGGAATTGGCATCCTTCGCAGCGTTGTCGCGGATGGCGGTCGTTCCATTCCCACAGCCACAGATCGTCGCGCTTGGCGTTGTAGCACCATATGCCTCGCGAGACGAGGTGTTTGGACCAGCCGATCTGTCCCTTGGGGCATTGGTTGTAATCGACGTAGCCGCCCCATTCGAGTGCGGATGCGAGGCCCTTGCCGAGTCCCGTGGGGTCGTCGTCGATGTAGCGTTTCTGCTCTTTTGTGAGCGTCTGGTCTTGCTGCAGCATGTCGCGGATTTGCTGCGCCGGTCTGGGCATGTCGCCTTTGGCAGGACCCATGGCCTGCAGACACGCCTCGACCCGATCGATCCAAAATGCTGCAAAGTGCGCCGCCTGCTTGGAGCTGATCCACATGCTGATGGATTTTCCGCAAACAGGACACCCGGCCTTGCTGGCCGATGCCTTCAACGTGCTCGCGATGTTGTTGCCGCCTCCAGATGTGGGCGTGCCATGGCCGGATTGCTTGAGGCACTTGGCATGCGTGAGATGGAAGCAATTGGGACTCATGTCCGCGATGGCCATGGGCGATTCGCCTGTTGCCAAGTCAAACAGCTGTCCTTCGCACAATGGGCATTCGTTACAGAAGGACCGATCCACGATGATCGAGCGTGGTATTTTGGTCGGCTTTCTGCCAAAGAAGGAAGGCTTGGCCTTCTTCGCATAACTCGATGACCCCGACGTTGATGGCTTTGACGCAGATGCGGAGTTGGATTTGCCCGTGAATATCTTGGGCAGGAAGGACGAAGGCGCTGCTTTTGTCGATGGCTTTGTCCTGTGCGATCTTGTTGATGTCGATGCCGACGCGGATGATCTCGATACGGTCGTCGTGATGGTGTTGGCTGAGGTTGTAAATCGTCCATTCGAAGTTTTGGGAACATCATCCCGCGGCTGGACGGTAGAGAGGAGGACGACGCCCAGCACCACCGAAAGGAACCCCATCCACCACGTGTCCGAAAAGCGTTCCTTCCAAATGACGGCGCCCATCAGGGCCGAGGCCGAGAAGTTGGCGGCGCTCGCCAAGGTGGTGCCCGCTACGCTGCCCGACGACACGATGCCCTTGACGAAGTAGGCCACCATCCAGACGTTGCAGACAATGACCAGCACGAGGCATAGGATGCGCGGCACGAGCTCGAAGGCCGCACAATAATCCACCTCCACGATGCGCAGCTGCACCGCGAGATCGGCAATCGCGAGCTGACATTGCTTCCATTTGTCCATCAGCACGATGTTGTGCTTGATCATGAGATGTCCGAGGAACCGGTTGACGCGCTGCACGAGCCATTCATCGAATTCCGTGCCATCCTGCGGCAGGATGTGTTCCTGGCAGACGCCGGTGAACCATTGGTGCAGCAGGGCATCGCTGCCCGTTCCCAGCGCCAGCTTGGCGATCGCGGAGGCAGTAGCACCAAGGATGCCGCTCAGGATCACGTGTCTGTGTTGCAGCACCATGGTCGTGCTCTATTATACTCTGTCGTAATCTATTATGCTCGTGCTGTGTTGCACCGTGCTCGCTCTCCTCTCCTTTAGCGATCTTGTGTCTTCAACGTTGGTGATGCAATGAATGTGATTGTGGCTGACTGTGATTGTGCTCAGGCTGGTTGGTTGATTCGCTGATTGTTCGCTTGGATGCTCAGCCTGACGCGGACATGACTGGCTCCTCGTGTCGGCGGCAAAAGAACGCAAATGGATCGACATTTCAAATCCAGTCACTCTGCGACATTCAGTCACGAGAGAGCATCATTGAAGGCTTTCGCGATGAGGCTAGGGAGAGAAACCAACGACTCACACGCCACACACAAATAGATCGTACACACTCATCAACAGTGTACAACGTAATACTCTTGAGTGCTCTGCTCCATGAATTCCCTTCTTCGTGCTCTCTTGGCTTCTATGCACAAACTGACATCGAGATTGCATCGACAATGAATGGAAGAATGACCCACACGCGCCGTGCTTTCGCTACGCCGCAAGACCAACGTCGGTGGCGCTTTGCGCCGTTGGTTTGACGAGCTTGAGATCCTGGGATTCTTGTTTGGTGATTGATCCACCACCGGCCTGGATGATGCCGGCATTCACAGCTTGCCAGTTCTGCAGCATTAGCAAATGTCCGGCCTTGTCCACGATGTGCATGTCGACGTCCGGCATCTTCTTCTGGGGATCAGTGCACAGCAGCTGCGTCGCGATGCCGCCGTTGATGTCCATCCAATCGTGGCTGCCGTACAGGAAGCTCACCTTGTCGACCTGCAGTTTGGGGATGCGGTTCTGCAGCGGTCTCTTCGCGATGATGTCGGCCTTCAGCACGCGCTGGATGCCGTACTCTCCGCTGCCCGGCAGAGTGTTGCTGTGGAACAGGTAATCCGCCACGGCCGTCTGCTCCTCGATGGTGTCGATTTCTGGCAAACGTCGTTGGATGTATCCCAGAACCCAGCTGTACGATCGCGATGCGCCGATCGATCGCAGCAGGACGCCCGGCGTGGAATTGTTGAAGAGGCCTTCGTAGATGCCGTACATGATGCGCGAGCGGAAGCTCGATTGGATGCGCTCCTTCCTCTCCTTGTGGTACTTGCCAGCGTCATCGTTGACGCCGACGGGCGACAGCAGGATCAACCGCTCGACGTGCTGCGGGTAGCGTTCGCAATACGCGACGCTGAGGTACCCGCCCATGCTGTGACCCGCGAGGATCATGCGGTCGACGCGGTTCGCGACGCGCCAGGCCTCGAGGGATTCTACGAAGAATTCTTCGGCCACCTCGATGCTCGTGTCCTTGAGCTGCTGGAAGTCGGGGCGCGACGACAGTCCCCAGCCCAGCAGATCCAGCGAGTAGATGCTGCTGAAGTGCCGGCTCAAGCCGACGAGGTTGCGATAGAAGTACGCTGCCGCGTTCATGTAGCCGTGGACCAGCACCAAGGGTGCGTCGCTGGATGGGGATTGGCCATCCCAGGCAACCTTGCGCTCGATGTGAATGCTGTGCATGATGAGCTGGTCTTCCTTCTCGTTCAAATCCACCTGCATGGAGACCTTCTTGCCGTCCTTCCATGGGATGACCGAACGCGATATCGGCGTGTCGAGAGGCGTGATCTTCAGTGATTCCAACGACGCTCCGGCAAGGTACTTCTTGGCGTGCTCCAGAAGCTTGGCCTCCGCCACGCGGATCGTGTCAAGCTTCGCAGCGTATTGCAGTGCCGATGACCAGAACATCTTGAGGGTGCGATCGGTGCGTTGTGTGGTTTGATGTGGTTTGATGTGCTTTGGAGTGTGTTGCGATCTTGGCTCTTGTGGTAGCCCTCCTTCCTGGTCAAGCTTGTGTGATGACGCTTTGATGTCTGTTGGTGAGCGATGGTCGATGGTCGATGGTCGATGAACGCAGCGCAGAAGATTGGTGTAAATGGTATGAGATGAAAGGTAGAATACGAGGCTATAATACGAGCTACGAGCCGTGGGATGAAGATGAATGGGCTGAACGGCACATCATCGTTTTCGCTTTGGCTGTTTGGTGGTTCTGCTCACCTGTGCGTGTTGTTGTTGTTGTTGTTGTTGTTGTTGTTGTTGTTGTTGTTGTTGTTGTTGTTGTTGTTGTTGGCGTTTGCGGTTGTTCGCGGTTATTGCCGGGTGATTGTTGGTGGTGGCGGTTCTGGATGTTCCTGGAACCCATCGTCATTCTTCGGAATTGTTCCATTCTGATAGTGAACCAACCATTCCCGCTTAACTCACCATAACCTCCGCCACGAAGATAGAGAACGACGTCACAAAAAGATGGCAGAACACTTTTGTGGCGCCATTTTCGAGGAAGGATTCGTTGATGATGACACCGCCCACAGATGTACGCACTTGCGATGAATCCTTTCCACCATGCTGACATCTTCACATCCCGACTCCACGCCGCGTGCGCTCGCTGGCAAGCGGCGTGGTTCCTGTAGGAGGCACATCATCATCACATGCACGCGTTGACCCGTGACGGAGAGGAAATGCTTTGGTCGAACAAAAAGCAACCGAACAAAAGAAGATGAGTTTTCGGCGCTCTCATTTCCTCTGTTTCGTCACATGTTTATGATGCACCCTTGGCCTGAGGAATCAGAGGGGGGAAGAGTGCTGTAGGTGGCACACGCGAGCTGTCCCCCCGACTGGTTCCTCTGGGGTCGAGACCATCTCTCTGGCCCGCAAGGGTGCTGTCACAACCTCCCACCCTTCGCCGCGCCTTTGCCTTCCTTGTCTCCTTGCCTTCAACCGCTTCGTTCCACAATCCGTCAACCTTGACACCCACTGGCGACCATTGTCCAATCGGGAAGCGCTCGTGCGTTGTCGAGAACGCAGGAGAATCGCCTCTCGCCGGATCCTGACACAATCTCAGTACCATACCAATCAGAGCCCTGTCCTTGCCCGTTGACCCGAACCCGCATCCACGGAAGCAACCTTTGTGAGAACTGCGCCTCGCCGACAAATGGAATCAGCAAGCAACCTGAACCGAACCATAGCACGAATCGTCACAGATCAGTAGCAGCGCAGCAACAACAGTGTCCGACCGAATCCTCTCTCTCCATAATACTCGTACACAGCAACACCAGCCTCACTTGTCAATCCAACCGAACCCGGAAAGTATCCTGACCGCACACAGACACAGACACACACCAGCAACATTCTCATCACCACGCAGCAACTACTCTAGTACGTACAAGAATCCTGCAAGTCCGCGGTATGCCCTCGCCAGTCTCACCTTCCTTGCGATTTCGTTGTGCCCGCCACGAACCATACAGTATCCCCTACCAACAACGATCGCCCACAACCGATGCAACACGCCCGCACACGTCCGAAAGGGCTCATTCATCCCTCACCAATCTCCCCCATCAAACACGAGGACACCAGCCCCGTCAGGAATCGTGGTGGATTCCAGATGGCCAGCTCACAACACCACACCAACAACGCATTTTTGCTCGTTGTTGCTTGCCGCCGCTGCTGTTGTTGTTGTTATTGCTAATGCGACTCGCTCGCCTGTCGCCTGTTCTATTCTATCCTGCCCGATCTTGGTCTACGCTGCCTCGATCAAGAAGCAAGAAGCAAGAAGACCTCGACGACAACAGATTTCATCTGTTGGAGGCAGATCGGCAACTACGCAGGAACACTAATCGTGCATGCTATGCGTACGCAGACCGAGACAGATACATCCTCATGCCTCCTCACCCAATTTGCACTTCTGATCAAGGCTACTGCGATTGAGAATCCATCTGCGATTGACATCCAAGAACCAACGGCTTCCACTCTCTGCAAGTATCGTTCATCGACGACAAGGCAGGAACGCATGCCCTATGTTATGTTGCGAACTTGTGGTTTGATCGTATTTTGGATCGTGCGGATCAGTCTGGATCATGCAAGAAGTCGAGGCCTCAACATCAGGATTGGAGGGAACAAGCAATTGCCCAACATCTCACATCGTCAACATCATCGTCCGCGCGTCCAAGGTGACAGAAGATTTCGTGGCAGAAGGCAGTTTCCAATTTGTGACGTGCCTCTCCTGGTTGAGTCGTGCTGTGGAGAACATCATCGGAATTTCGTATCTTTCGTCACATCGTCTTGATCCTTTTGCTTCGCGGTGGACGTTGCTGCATTCGAGAACGCGCACACGCAAGGAGCTCCTGTTGTCACCCTGGCTGTGTTGGTGCAGCGATGCTCTTGTTGCTTGCTGCTGCGACACTTACACGAGCATCATCATTGCCAACAAGCAAGCAACTGCCCCAACTACATTCGTTGCGTCGGTGACTGGATCACCTCACAAAAAGAGAAATTGGTGAACTCGAATCGCCTCGCCCAACCAACCACGCATTCATCGATCACCAGGTACCTGCGCACTTCCAGGCAGCAAGCAATAGCCAGCAACTAGAATAGCACATTCGCCGAGCTCAGCAACATCCAAATCGAGAGTCATGAGTTCATCATCAACCACCACCATGTCCGAAGGAGGCTTCGCCGCCTTGCTGAAGGAACCTATCTTCCTCACATGTTTTGGCATCTTCTGCGCCATGTACTGTGCCGCCATGGGCGCAACCACCGGTTCCGCCCAAGCCGCCAGATTCCTGATCAATTCCGGCCATCCTGCGTCCGCGAACGCCACAAGCAAGATGGAAAAGTTGAAGTACTTGATCCCCATCATCATCTCTGGCGTCGTGGGAATCTACGGACTCATCATCTCCATCATTCTCGTCGGCAAATTGAGCAACGGCGAGACGATGACGTTGGCACAAGGCATCCGCAACATGTTCGCTGGCATGGTCGTGGGCGGCGCCTGCAACACGAGCGGATACGCCATGGCCTGCATCGTCGACGGGGTTTGCAGTCCGTACATGGGTTCCGAATCGGTTGGCAAGGAGAAGAAGGAGGATACAGCGACCGCCCCAGATGACTCCGATGAAGATAATGCCGGCACATACGGCAGCGACGGCAAGCTCGCGGGAATGGGACGTGCGTTGTTGGGTGGCAGAGCCGGCAATCGCCAACGCTGGCTTGCGGATAACAAGAACGTGGAACTATCGTGGCAGCTGGTCGTCAGCCTTGTCTTCGTCGAGGCGTTGGCGTTGTACGGATTGGTCGTCGCCTTGTTCCTCACAGGCTAGAAGAGCAGCAGCAGTAGCAGCAGCAGCAGCAGCAGCAGCAGTAGGACACGACCCAACATGGCGGCATTGACCTCAGGTCCAGAAGACCACGGAAGAAGCTGGGAAAAAGGAGCACCTCGCATGTTCCTACGAACAGGATGTGTCCATCTCTCAGCCACCTCCAAGCTTGGGTCGTCAACAAACGAAGGAAATCTAGTTGCAACCCATACATACTATTATATTATAAATACTCTCATGCAATATATTCAAAAGTATGGCACTTTCACAACAGTGTGTGATTTGTCTTGAAGTCGTTCCGTGCTCCCACTTGTACATGTGCTCGCGCGATGCAGCACACTCTCCAGAGATGGTATATCTCTAGCTTCCACACGTTAGATTGCAACCAACACGGGCACAACAAGCGATTTCTCACGGAGATTCTTTTCCCTCCGGCTATTCTATTTCAATCGTTTGAGGTTCTGCGTTCGTTCCCCAAATACGAAGGGGATCCGCCGACGCGGACAGTCCGTGTCACGTTGCCGAAGCGGAAAAACGCTCATAGTATCGCAATTCTACCGTAACGCTATCATTATTCAAACAGTCGTCCAAACCGCAAGTGCAAAACACCCACACAAAGATACAGACGTGTGGAATGACAGGAAGATGACCAGGCCAAACGCTGAAGGAAGAGGCCACCGTTCGACACCAAGAACCGCATCACAAGGAGCAGCATCCACATCGATCGAGCCAGGCTGCATCCCAAAGTGGTTCGTACTGTTCAGAGTTCATTGGCACCAACGCCGACGTTCGCTCAATGCTACCAGTGGCCTTCTCGCGACACCGCCTCCACTCGAGTTGTGCCTCGCAACTCACCGCGCAGCCGACGAGCTACTCGAGAGTACAGCATATTTTTCGCGCCACTCACCACTTTTGCGCCGACGAAGACAGTCGATACTCCACAAGGAACACACACGCAACCACAGGAACTCCATCGACTGCAGCAACCCTGGCTCTTTCCATCGTCGCCCGCAGGAACCTCTGATCCTGCCATCTGGTCCACACTTCCACAATTCAGAGTTCTCACCTCACGCAGAGTGTGTGGCTGGCTCGTGTTTTGCACCCACTCTTGCGCGAGAAGAACTGCCAGGCTGAAGACAAGAGGATCAAGAACAGAGAACCCTTCGTGAGGGCGGTCATTTCGAACGCTGCAATCGTGACGTCTTGGACGCAGTGACTCTCTTTCGAGTGCAGAGCATTGTGGATACCGTACGACTACAAGTGCTTATCGTCCAAGTGGATACGAACAGATACCAACCATCCATCCATTCACAGCCATTCACAGCCATTCACATAGCAATCAAGAACAATCCAAACAAAGGAAGAACCATGGCGGCCGACAACAGCAAGCTGGATACCATGGGTCTGCTGTCCGCGCTGTTCTCGGAGTCATCGGCGTCGCAGATCCGCAGCGTCGACATGGACGAGCTCTTCAACCAGCACGCCTCCACGCAGGATGACTTCGACGCCACGTGCCTGCTGCATCGCATGGGCGGCGACGGCGGCCTCATCAACATCCTGCGGCACTTCTTCGAGCTCGTCATGGACGATCCCGTGCTGGCGCCCTTCCTCAGCGGTCTCGACATGTCGGAGACGAAGAACCAGTTCACGCAGTTCCTCACGCTGCTGCTGGGCAACAAGCTGCCGGACGACTTCGACGTCGCGCTCTACCTCATGGAGCTGCAGTTCCAGTACTACCAGAGCCTCGGACAGAAACGGGAGATCATCGACCAGGAGCATTACGACCTCTTCGTGGGATACCTGCCCGAAGCATGCGAGGAGGTGGAGATGGAGCAGGAGATCATCGACGAGCTCATGGACACCTTCCTGCCGTACGGCAAGATATTCAACGAGGAGTTCCGAGACCGCAAGATCCGCCACTCCATGCTCAAAACGGCCCAGCACAGTATCGACGAGCGCATGAAGGAATGCAACATCAGCGAACCGACGCGCGGCCGCATCGCACGCACGAACTCCGGCGACGGCATCATCGCCAAGAGCGGCCAACGCCAGCGACCACGACCGAAGACCAACACCCGAGCGGAGCGCAGCCAATCGATGAAGGGCAGCGCGAAGCCGCAACGTCCCAGCCTCACGATGCCAAAGACACGTCCCAAGGCGCGCAGCCAATCGGTGCAGTATGGTGCTTCGGGGATACCGTCGGGCCAGATGCGTCGGCAGTCGGGTGAGCGTCGGCGGTCGGGTGAACATCTGCGGGGCATCTTCAAGAGTATGACGAGCTCGAGATCATCGCAGCGTCATTTGGATGCGGCCGATGAGGATTGAAACTTGAATTTAAGAAGGATGCCGATGATGACGATAATACCAGTTTGCATGGGAACTGTCTGCGTTTCCGGCCAGCCGCCGAAGAACCCATAACAATGATAGAGAGGCGATTGATCGATTCTTGGCGAATGTTGGTTGGTTGTTGGAAGTCGTCCTTCAACGCGGCGTGTGCTAAACAAAAATGGGGTCAAACTCTCAATCTCATCGCGACGCAGGTATTCCTAAGATGCGCAAATAGTAAGAGCTGTTGTTTATGGTATTCTATTTGTACGACTGGTATGTATGTTATTGTTTCCCCGCTTCATGACCACCGCGTGGCCTTCGGAATCGGCCTCCCCGCCGTGCGATGCTCGTGGGCGATCGCGATCTTGCCATCGACAATCTCCATGACGCACGACACCACGGTGCGGTCTTCGTTGGCGATGTTCTTGTAGGTGAACCTCTGGTCGGCCGTGTAGTCGACGACCGCGACGAGTCCCGCCGCCAGGATGCGGATGGAATCGACGGAGACGAGGATGAAATTGAGCTGTGAGATATCGTGCGTGAACATCTTGACGAGGCCTTCCTGGTGGATCGGGTTGCCGGACGAACGGATCCAGACGAAGCCTGGTTTGTAGTACTCGTCGAAGAAGTAGTTCCACGACTCCTCCTTGCGTTGTTGGGACATGTACTTGGTGCAGTCCTTGCACGCTCCCACCTTGCCGTTGGTGCGTTCCGTGAGCTGGGCCAAGTCCTCGTACATGTCGCTGAGCAAGGCGCGGATGCGGTTCTTGGTGAGGAGCTGGACGGGTGCTGCTTCGGCCGCGTCCACCTCGTGGTTGCCGCCCGACACGACGGTGTCGATATCGTCGTCCTGATCATCCCAGATGGTGCTGGCGGCATCGTTCATGTGGATGTCGCTGAAGACGGGATACGATTGCTTGGGATTCAACGCAACGGGCGCGGCCTGGCGCGAGCTTTGTCGCGTCGGTTGCTGTGGCGCGAACTGCGTTTTTGGCTTGAGACGCACCTGCATTTGCGGGGCCGTGTCGGAGCGCAGATTCGGGAACTGCTGCGGGTGGTTCATGGAAAAGCCGGTCTCATCCGGTGTCGAGTGGACGGAATGTCGCGACGGCGAAGGACCTGAAACTGGATGCTGCGGCGCCGTGGGAAAGGAGCCGGGATGGGTGGAGGTGCTCGTTCTGGCCGTGGACTTCGTCGTGGGGCTGGCCAATGGATCCGGCATCGTCTTCGCATCGGCGTTGTGCCGACGCGGCATCTGCGGAATCGCCGATCGTTTGTTGAGAGATGGCGTAGACGGCTGATGCCACCGCCGATCGAACGAGGTCATGGAGTGATGCATGGTCTCGCTCTCAAGTGCGCGTTTCTCAGTCTCGGTGTCTGGCAGAGATCGGTGCGCCGTGGTGCGATGCGAGTGGCTGCTGAACTTCGCGTGGATGTCCGCGCTGCTGATGGACTGCGGCTTGGCGACATTGCTGTCCTTCGCGTTGGATGACCGCGTCGACGAGGACGCCGTGGATGCAACCGTTGCCGCGTGCTCGCTGCCTGCGTCGGCGACATTGGCGGCCGTATCCTCCTTCGCAGACGCATCCTCATCCTCATCGTCAACCTCCTGCAGCAGCTCCTGCAGCTCGGGCTGCATCTGCAAGCCATGGATGGCGGTTTGCACGCCCTCGTTGCTGTAGGTGGAGACGCGGCGTCGCGGGAACGTCGGTGGCTGGTTGCGGTCGTTGTTCATCGTGTTCATGGCCGTCGCCGGATCATCCTCGTGGTCCCATGAGGCATGCTTTCCTGCTGACATCATCGTGTTCATCATCGTGGGTTGTGCTGTTTGCGATTGCTCTGTTGTGTCCTTTGTCATCTCTGCGACCTACGAATATAATAGAATATATTCTGATAGAATTGGTCGTATTATGATACAATAGAATAGTGCAGAGGCCTCAGAGACTGTTTGTGTTATGTTGTATTGTGTTGTGTTGTGCTGTATTGTGTTCGTGAGGAAGGCGGGGAGCTCTCTGACTCGTTCGCTTGCGATTATGCTGGGATGGCTGCGACCTTTCGTTGTCTTGGTCACTCGGTTCGATAGATGGACAGTCTTCGTCGCTGTCGCTCTCCAGCAGGCAATGGGGAGGTCGTACTCTGTTCTGCTCTATTCTCCTCTGTTCTTGCGGTACTTATTATACGACCGACTGCTAATGGTACGAACACTTTGGAGAGGCTCCTTCAAGGAACAGAGGTTTCGGGAGGGCGGAATGCGTGTTGTGTTGATCAATCAACGGATACGGAACTGTGAGCGTTGTGGATAAGTGTCGGAAGTGCGGCGCGTTGAGTGGACCATGGGGAGGTGTCTGTGATGGTCAGCGCACGTGGTTGATTGGTTGCTTGATGTCGGCGACGGCTTTGTGCTCTCATCCCAGAGCAATGCCGTGATGTGCTGTGTCGCTTCTTTGTTGTGCAAATGGTCCACACAAACCAGGCATTCAGACAGCAAAGCCGTCGAATCGACTGCTGTAGCGGTGTCGGCACGAACAATTACTCTCCGTCACCCCGGGTGCTTCGTGGAACAGAGCAGCAGGAAGGAAACGCGCTCGGTTGGTGAGACTGCGCAACAAAATCATGCGCAAGCGTTATTTGTATCGAAACCTGTGACAACGATAAAAATAAGAGCCAGAAGGCTTCACCCAACCAACAATCCAACAACAACTTCGATTCGCGAAGAAGCGACGAAGGAATGGTGCTTTCAAGAACCTCACTTGCGAGAGACAGATTATGTTGTCGTCGCCCAATACGACGAAACGTCTTTGGGTACGTGCGTGAGCTTGTTTATTCGCCTTGAGTTCGCACGTTCGTGAAACGCGTCGCAAGTCATCACTCTTCAAATTGCGCAAACACACGATCGAACAGATCCACAACATTCTCAGAGGGTGCACGATTGCACGTTCGAGTCAGCAACAATTCCTGGAACGCCAACATTCCCACTCCCACATGTCACCAGTACTGACGCCGCGTTGCCTCGTCAAGCAACCCACCGATCGCGACAATGACGACGATCGCGACGGTGTGGTAAAGGATTGGGCGAACGCCCGCTGACGAAGAGGCATCATACTCGCACCAACGTACCTTGTCGTCAAGGGAACTTCCCTATGTAACAACAGGAGTACGCACGTTCCAAGGCCACCACGTCGAGCAGTTCATACGAATACAAAAGAATCCTTGTCTTGGCAACCTCGTCTCTCAAGTTTTCGCTCACAAACTGCATGTCGCTGTTCGTGGGTGCTACTTCTCCGGTTCTAAATCAGCGTCACCATCTTCTCTCTTAATACCGCTCTTGCGGTCCACGCATAGTTGTGTATGCGAGTTTGATTCTTGTTGAGATGTCACGAAATGTGGCCGTTGTGATGAATGTGCAGAAAGAGGCAATTGAAGGAGTCTCGTTGCAAAGCAACATTCGTTCCACCTTCGCAGTGAAGGTCCAGGCACAGCATTTGCATCTCTTTAATTGCTGATGCCCATCTATCGCACAATTGCCCCCTATGAAGCGACAGCAATGACGCCCATGCCCCACGATTGCATCGCTTCACCGACGACAATCCATCCTCTTTCCGCACGAGTGTGTACCATACAAACGCATCACTGGGATCAAGAAAGAGTGAGCAATCTCTTGTCAGGACAATGTTTCGTCCCAACAAGACACAGCCATGGCGGTGCCACCTAAGGTTATCTTCTGGCATCGACAACCCCGCGGATTGGCGCCATCCACAAGCGGTGAAATCATCATGGCCAGGACAGGCACCGATGCTTTGCAAGATCCAAAACTGCCCAAGTGGTTTCGGAGATGATGTTGCAATTCGTTCTGTGTCTTTGGATCAATTGTGGATGGATGCAAACGCATCAATGGAGCATCGCATCTTGAACAACAGCTTAATCAACATTCGGAAGACACCGGAAAGTGTAGTACTCTGTGCGATAGAGAAGGGAGGACGAAGAGTTCTTTTACCCCCATGATACTTGCACCAACGACCTTGTGCAAGATCTATCACTCCTTTTCATGGGTTGAAGCAATCGTAGTCGCACGATTACAAGTCTTCGCCGCGCAGAGGCATCCGACACTCTGCGTACTCTGAACTATTGCGCCACCCGGTATGCGCTGCGCCAAGGGCAAACCCATGCCATACCTTTGATTTCGAAGTCTTCATGTCTGCACCATGATTTAGTCGTCAATGACCACTGACAATGCTGCTGTTGCTGCAACGGGATGGGACATGGCGCAAGCGGTATCTACATGTATCCATGCATTGTCGAATGCTCTCTGTCTTGGCAAGGCAAGCAATGATGCTCAAGAAGAATCATTCGTCCATGGACACGGGTATGGGCACGGGTACGAGGGCATCATTGACCCTTGCACTTGATCGACGACAAGCCAATCCACAAAGGTGCGAAGCTTGGTTCAAATCTTCCCTGGCTTTGTCATTCTGCGCTTGTATTTGTAGACTTCTCATTTTAGTCCAACAAGTCGTTAGTCTGTCCTGAAGTTGAATATGTTCTGAAACGTTATTACATTTATTATATTTCTACCGCAACTTATTGTATCACATATTGTTGGAACGCAATTGGGACACGCTCACGGCCGGCGATTTGGCGAAATGGAGATGCCACGGATCTAACCAAAGGAGGCACAACCCCACAAACAACGAACGAAAGAACGAAACCGAACGTCCACGCTCCATTGAACCACGACTCCAACAAGGCACCAGAGATCATACCTGCTCACACTCTGGCCAACTATTACTTGCAATCAGCGAAGCCATTCAGACAGTGATCGTACATCCAAGTTGCTACAAACCGGAGATCCTGTCAATGAAGAGTGTTCATCCACTTGACTACATACGATACCACACCGCACTGACTGCAACAAGAAGTGCCACCCAAGCTGAAAAGCGAACAAGGCAGTCAATCGGTCATTTGCTGCCAGTGAGCACACGATAGCGTTCCACTGAGCCGTCACTGTTCAGATATCTATTATACCAATAGAGAGAGAGCACAACATCAGCATCAGCGCATATCATATTATACTATACTGTTATACACGACCATGGCGCTGAGCAGGCAGGTGCCCATCGGCGGCCCCAGCGTGATGCGTTCGACGCAAGCTGCGTTCGTACGCATCAGACACGATGATAAGAATGATGATGATGATGACGATGGCGATGAACGATTCAAGAAGCAGCGATCTCCACTCGCCATGGCCTTCCAGCGATGCATCGTGAGGTACCGCACGCTGCCTCGTCATTGGCAACTCGCTGCTCTGAGTCTGGTACCAATGACCTGCATCGTGTCCATGATCCTGCTGCGACAGAACCTGGTCAGGTTTGTGAGACGCATGTACCAGTCGAGCAGCGATGGTCAACGATCCGTGTCCCGTGCGGAGCTCGCCGCGATATCAGCCGACGCGCTGATGGACTTCACGGCTGGTTCCGTACCGCCGATCGACACATCGCCGCTGCCGCGAGGTCAGCATCCAAGACTCGTACTGTTACCGAGCACGTATGCGACACCCCAAACGCAACAACACATAGTGCAACGCAATGGACAGAGAACTTTCTCGACGAAGATGCTGGACGGGTATGAGTTCCAGCTGTCGCAGAACCTCACGAGGATCGTGGGCAGCATACCGCCGCCCAACAAACGCCGGTTGGTCTTCAACTACGTGCCGCTGTCGAACTTTGCCAAGATACCCAAGCTGTCTGCCATCAGCCCGCTCGAACGGGGATCCTGCAAGGCAGTCGCACAGTGGCAAAAGGGCCATCAGCCGACCTGCAACCTGATCCACGAAGTCATGGCGTCGTTCCACACGGACGAGCTGGCGGGACCCACGCGGTACAACGAAGATGGAACCGAAAAACCGCATTCCCATCACCGCGATCACAGCATGTCCAAAGCGGAGCGCATGCACTGGCAATCGATGCAGCACGATCTGGAACAGAATGGCAGCGCCATGTTTGCTGCCGCCGGTGCCTTCCGTCAGGTGTGGATGATCCGCGAGTTCGATGGCACCAAGCGCGCCCTGAAGACGCTGCGCGTCAACGCCGACAGCAAGAAGTTCGATCTGCGAAGCTTCGACCGGCACCGCAGAGACGCCATGAGCATGGAGCGCCTCACCAAGTCACCGCTGATCGTGGACATCTACGGCCATTGCTCCAATTCGGCGTTGTTCAACTGGGGCGACAAGGGCGATCTCACCTCCATCTACGATCGGGTCCCCGACATTTCCAACCTGGAGTTGCTCAAGATCGCGCACAACGTGTCGCTGGCCATTTCGGACGCGCACAACTTCGACGAGCAGGGCAGACCGACGATCGCTCACACCGACATCAAGCCGGATCAGTTCCTGTACGAGGACGGCTACTACAAGCTCACCGACTTCAACCGCGTGCGGTTCTTGCGATGGGATACGTACGCCGAAAAAACGTGCGGCTTCACCGTGGGAAAGAACGGCGGCATTTGGAGATCGCCGGAGGAGTACGCCTACAGGACGGAAACCGAAAAGGTGGACGTCTACTCCCTGGGCAACGTCCTGCACTTCCTGCTGGTGGGCGAGATGCCGTGGCATGGCTACGACAAGCAGCGCGTGTACAAGCTCGTCATGAAGGGGGAGCATCCGCCGGTGCCGGATGAAATACTGGCAAAGAAGGACTCGAGCAAGTACGTGCAGACCATGCTGGGAGCCATGCGCATGGCATTCGTCAACGACCCCAGGAAACGGCCCAGCGCGAAGGAAATCGCAGAGTTCATACAGCAGGGGGTTGATACAATGGACTCGAGTGAGACGTAATGATAGCAATGATACTCGAACATGCTCTTATATTGCTCTCTCATTATTAGGTGCAACAAGTCCAGAGAGCCAACCTCGTCATTCATGTCTTGGGATGAGGCGAAAGCTTCATGACATCGCGTTACATCTCAACAAATACTTCATGTCTGATTCACTGCGAATGAGATGATACGCATCGTCTTCCCGTCGACCGAAACGGTGATCCGAACACTCAGATTGACGCGCAAATTCGCATACACACATTTCCACACTAAAACCTATCATCAACCAAACCAGAATCTTCGTCCAAACACAAACGCGACCACAAGGAGGCGTTGATGGTGGTGAACACAGATATCGTGCGACTACAATACTTGCTGCAATATCATATCATTGTCGCAACAACCGCAACAATAGAATAACAGAACAACAGAGAGACCAAGCCTCGCACCATCCACAATGAGCGACGAAACCAAAACACCGACGGCGTCCGAGATCTACGATCGGCAGATCCGGCTGTGGGGCGCAGACGCGCAGGCCAAGATGATGAAGGCCAAGGTGCTGTACATCCACATCACCGGCGTCACGTCGGAGATCATGAAGAACTGCGTGCTGGCCGGCATCGCTGCCACGGTCTGTGACAGCCGCCCCATGTCGGCGCTTTCCGAAACGCCTTCCTTCTTCGTTGCGCCGGGTGCCGTCGTCGCAGAAGAAGGAGAGCCCAGCACCAAGAAGCCAAAGTTCGCCACGGTGGCGGAGGCCGTGCAACCGGCCGTCGAGGGATTGAATCTGCTGATGGGAGAGTGTCCCATCATCGCCAAGTCTGTTCAGGATCTGACGCAAGACGACGTCAAAGACTTCACCGTCGTCATCGCGTCGCGTCTCGGTGTGGAGGACGCCGTCCGGATAGCCGGATACGTCACGAAGCAGGCTGGTCATCACTTCATCCTCACGGATTCCTTCGGTCTCAACGGTGCTGCGATTTTGGACTACGGTCCCAACTGCATGTACCGACCGGAGCAGGGCAAGAAGCTGCTCGATCCCAAGCAGCTGGAACCCTACCTGCCAATGTCCGACATCCTCAAAGTGCCACTGTCCAAGGCCACAAACCGCTTCTTCAAAAAGGCGCCGCCGCCCATCTACGTCCAATACCGATGCATGCTGGAGTACGTGCAGCAAAAGCAAGATGACAGATGGTTGGACGCAATCAAGGATCCCGAACCTACCACGGTCGATGATTGGCACGCTGTGGCAACCGACTTTGCTGGAACGCAGCACGCGGAGGCGTTGGGCATCACCAAGGAATCGTGCGAGGAATGGGCGCGCGTCTACATGGCGGAACTGTCACCCGTCTGCGCTGTGCTGGGTGGGATACTGGGGAATGAAGTCATCAAACTGATTTCGGGCAAGGGCGAGCCGGCCAACAACACCGTGCTTGTGGATGGATCGGCGCTCAAGGTGTGGACCTATCTGGTCAAGGAGAAGGTGTGATTGTGAACGTAACTGCGACTGTGATAGTGGAAGCAAATGGAATGTGGGCATTGAGAACGAGGATGCACCGTCACCCACAACAAATACTTGCACTGTGGTAATCCTATCCTTCCACGTAATCAGAAATGGGGAATGCGACTCGGCTCGGCTCGTACTCAAGTTTGCTCTCGTCTGTTCGTAGTCTGTGATGAGATCAGCACACATGTGTCCATCGAGTACGATGCGTTTGATGAGGTTGGCGTTGCGAAGCAAAAGGGGACGCAAGGATATTCGCTTGTACGAATACGCCGAGAGACACAGCCACAGCACGAAAATGAATTGCGCGATCGTGAAATCAAATAGAGTACTACGTGGCGTCGGACAAGAAAACGGACTGCTGTGTTTCTTCGCTCATGCTGATACTCGTAAACATGTTCTTATCTATCACTGACATACTTGTAGTATTGTCGTTGGATCTTCCACTACTGGGAGACATACACACATAGCGCTTATATACGATCTCCGCGCTCGCATGTTCACGACCATCTCATCACATCAGTGCAGCCCGACTCGCACGGGACTCCTCTGCACCTGCCCGCAACCATCACGACAACAGATCGTCATCCGCATCATCGTCCAATTCGACTGATGATGCATCGCTGGGCTGGAACGGTGCGGGGACGATCTTCTGCCGCAGTTGCTGCAGATCGTATTCGGCAAACCAAGGATGGCGCACGATGTCCTTGCCACGGCCTGCCAACGAACCAAGCCGCTGGTACGGCTTCTTCTCCAGCAGCGCATCGAGGATGTCGAACATTCCATCCGATGCCGAGCTCGGCAGCGGGTAGTAATCTTCATTCACGATACATTCGAAGAGCTCGATCTGATCCATGCCATCCTCGTAGAATGGATTGTCCCCACAGACCAGTTCGTAGATCAGCACGCCCAAAGCCCAATGATCCACCGAGGCATTGTGGCCTTGATTCAGGATAATCTCGGGGGAAAGATACTGCAAGGTCCCGCACAGCGTGTAGGTCTTGTTGGGAACGTACTTTGCAAACCCAAAGTCGCAAATGATGGGGTATCCATCCTGATCGATCAGGATATTCTCCGGTTTCAGATCACGGTACAAGTACTTGCGTTTGTGGATGTAGTTCAAGGTATCTGCGACGACCAGGCAGTGGAACTTGGCGTGGCTTTCCGGGATCCCGGAGTACCACAGTCCGTCATCCTTCTGGTAGTGGATGAGATTGAAGAGCTCTCCGCCGGTGACCAATCCCATGAGGATGTACAGATTGTCAGCGTCCTCGTAGTGATGGAACTGATCCACGATGAAGGGGTGGTCCAACAACGCCAGGATTCGGATTTCTCGCAGGATCACCATCATGGTCTTGTCGCCACGGGAATCCACCTTCTTCTGCACCTTCAATGCGAATTGATGCTTCTTCGTGCTTGTGATGGCTCCGTTCGGAGAACTCGTGCGGATGTCCGTCTGGACTTGCCAGACCTTTCCGAACTGCCCCTCGCCTAGCACTGACAGACGTTCCAAGTCGTCGAGCGAAATGTCTTTCTTGATGTGCTCACGCAGCTGCTCGGAAGACTTCTCCTCCAGCCAGTCGACCGTGGATTGGCTACTGAGCGACGGCGGAGCAACGCCAGAACAAGAGAACTCCTCGCTCGCGCCGCCAGCGGAACGCTCAGTCGCAGCGAAAGAGACGCTGCTGACACGTTTTCGGGTGGCTCTGCTTCCATTTCCGTTTGAGCTGCCGTTACTTTTGCTGCTCGTGCTAATGCTGCCGACTCTACCAGCGCGGTTGTTCGATGCAGACTTGTCAAGCATTTTGGTCGTATCGAACACGGTGCGACAATCCTCGAGCGTGAGCACACCCAATACGCAATCCTCCAATGCAACGGCATCGTACCGAGCGAGAGCTTCGGGACATGGTCGCAACGGACCGTGCTGTTGCCGGGCATCCACCAGCATGTTCTCGTCACCAAAGAAACCTCCCGGCTTCACGATGTCTAATCTCGTTCCGGTCAGTTTGATGCGACCTTCCAGAACGATGAAGAGGGCTGCTTCCGTGAGATTTACGGCCTTGAAGATCATCTTCCCCTTCACATGCTTTTCGTCGCAAATCAACGTCACCAGCTCATCGTACTGTTCGCTGGTGACTTGCGCCGCTCGGAACGGCTCTACTCGTTGCAGCACCTTGCGATCGTTCACCGACTTCACGGCCAATCGGGAGAACTTGCCAAAGATCATTTCAAATCGTTTCCGACTTATCGAAAAGTACATTCCCTTCGATGCTGCGCGGATCTCATTCTCTGAAATGACGGTCTTGACATCCTTTGCCATCAATGCTTGCTCACCGAAGAAGCTACCAGGCGCCAATCGCTTGGAGTGAACGTCCTTGGGACGATTGGCTTCGACATCATCCCAGCTGTAGTCGCCGTTGGAGTCGCGAGTTTCATCGTCGTCCCCGTCTCGACGAACCATCTCCAGCTCGCCTTCGTCAATGATGTAGAAGGCCGACATTGTGGCCCCTTGCTTGACGAGCACATCGCCTTCCTGAAAGAAACGGGGTGTCATGCACATGGCGAGCTTTTCGATGTCCAAGCTCTTGAGCACCTGGAAGGGTGGCACGGACTGCAGCAGATCGAACTTCTTCTGTTCAGATTGCTTCGTCTGCGCATGCAGCATGGAGCGGAACGTCCGCTGATCCACGCGGAAGAGTTTGGTGTCGTCGCCTTTGGCCACCACCGTTGCGGCACGCGGCGAGGAATACAGCAATGCCAGCTCCCCGAACGACGTGCCCTTCTTGGCCGATCCCACCACTTTGCGATTCACCTTGAACTTGACACGACCCCTTGCAATGATGTAGAAATAGTCCCCTTTCGTGGAGCCCTGTTGGATGATGACTTGCTCATCGTTCACAAGCAACGGCTCGAATGCCTTCGCGAACACATCCAACTCCTTCGTCGTCAGCTCGGGAACGAGGACATTCTTTTTCAGCGCCTTCTTAATCAACCGGGTTTCTGCCTCATCCTTCTCGTACACAGGCGGCGCCTGCAGCGGCACCGCCGCTTGATCATCTTCGATTGTGGTCTGGAAAACCTCATCCTGCAGCCTCGTCGGTTCCTTGATACTCGTTCTGCAACCTTTATCCTTCCTGCCATGTCCCTCCACCTCTGACGAAGAAGGGAAAGGGTCGAATGCATCGCCGGTGCGCTTTCTTCTCGGTATCCTGAGACTTTTCTTCCGATACTCGTTCAGAGCCTTGTGCCGGCTTTGGTGCTGCCTCAGTTTCTTCGTGCTGTTTCTCTTGTTTTGTATTGCTCCACATCCTGCGGGTGGCCGCGATTCTATCTGTGTCTGCGTCTTGCCATTCGATAGTTTGGGCGTCATCAATTGAGGTGACGAAGATGAAACCAGCGCGTTCTGCCCTGTCGTCATGTCCGTTGCTTCTGGAGATTGGGGCATGAATGGAATTTCGACGACAGCATCAAAATTGTGAAGGTCATTTCCAGCATGAAAACTGCGCCGTTGCAAGCCCATGAAGCTGTTGAGACTCTTCGGTCCCTGATTGTCCACGAGAAGATCCTCAGTGTCGCATTGACTGTCATCATCGTCGATCGCACGATGGCCGATGCCACCGGCCTGCAAGGTGTCTTGCATGATTCTGTGGGCTTCGAGGGATGATGTCTCCACCATGTCGAGAACAGTTACTCGAAGGGATCTGTCGCTGCTTCTTGGCGCGGTCTCGATACCGTCCCTCTCGTGGGCTCTCGTCTTGCTCGTTGATCAGCTCGAACTTGACCGATTCGCAACCGTCACTACTTGCGGCGCGATGAGGATAGAGCAATTGCCGCCGCTTCGTTGGAGAGCGTGCGTGCAATGTTGTGGAGGAGGACGCGCTTGTGTGGGGCGGTTCGGACTCTGGAATGTGTCGGAGGTGCTCATGTGAAGTGCATCGGCTCGTACGTATCTGGCACCACATCTCTCGCTGAAGTGATCGTACTTTCGGTTGTCATGCGCTGTTTGGATTCTGTTTCTGGTCCGTGATGGGAGTGGCTCGTCGAGATGTTGTCTTCTCCTTTCCGGCCGCTTTGGTCCTTCGAGGGTGTTCCGATCGTTACGTTCGTGACTCTTGGTCATTGTCCTTCGTGATCGAAACGGACATGTGACCGAGTGATCCATGTGGTATCCACGTTCTGTCCAACAACGACACTAATGAGACACAATGACGGTTTGGCTTTTTGCATTGGCTGATCTGTGAATCCGACGTGACGAACAAACTCATCCACGCTCACAGATCGGCAGACACAGATGGTTTGATGCTGAGGCCCAACAACTTTTTCGCCTGGTCGCCCATCTGAGGTTGGCACAGCGTTCCAAGAAATACGAATACGGATAGACTTTTGGCAACCCAGAGATCAGAACACGCTGAGCAATATTTCCGTCGTTGGTCACAGCTCCATCAATGTCATGGAGTTGAGTGCTCCAGCTGCGAGCGGGCTCCCACATCTCAAAACGGCTCAAGGATAAGGGAGACTCTATCTGAATGGAAGTCTGCGAGGAGAGGATGAGACACAGTTCAATCCGCATCGATTTCCGGTGCGTCCCAGATTTGCAAAGTGTGTATCATGGACACTGCTGGGTGATGGTTGGTGGTTGATGATCTCCGGGCTCGGCGTCAACCGTCTGCAAAGCAGACAGTCCAGCCTCTCTGGTGCTGACGGTGGGGCGGTAATCGCATCCATCGTGGATGTATCAGCGTGCAGTACGAGCTGAGAGCAACCTGCTCGTAGGGCATTCGAGGCATGCAAGTATTTCTTCCACCGTACTCTGGCAAGATACCTATACAGAATCCACGTATGCTTCCGTAGTACACTATTTGTTCACGTATCATGGTCACCACCATGCAGCATGTGGAACAAACTTGATTATTCCACGAGCAGGTCGTACTCCACCCGCTTGCGTTCTGCTCTACGCTATCTGACTGTGCCCTTGTTAGTCACAGTCCGAGTTTGTCTCTGTGTCCGGGTCGCTCGACTCGCCAGCGTGAGTTCCTGTAGTTAATGTCTTCGTCCAAGGAGAAATGTGAATCATCTCTGCCTGTCCGAACTGTACTTAGGCATGAGTAGAGGCGCAGTAGCTGTTGTTTGCCATAGTACACCTCCGTACGCGACGTTGGGGTTGCCCAACCTAAGAGGAAAGAGTCACGAAGACATGGAGCACAGAACAGGTGCTGCGACAAGCGAGAGGGCTGGTTTTGTCGCTCCTTTCCAACTTCTTCATCCTTAATGACCAAAGTGACTTCAGGCATCCAACGCGCACAGAGCGCTGTTTAAATGCAGAATTTTACCTGACAGCTACAATCTCTGTGCAAGTACGAGCATGAGTACAAGTACGAAGAGTACAAGCCACTCTTTGGTAGTTGTACTTGTATGGGGAGTAGGAGTATGGTATTCAACTCGACGTCCGCGTGTAGGTGGGGAGCAGTTGGTCTGAGGAACCCAGTCAACTCCGATCCCCTCTGCGCGCTGTTGGTCGATGCTATGCGGCGTCGAGGATTCGCCAGAGGTGTTCGTTTGTTTGTTTTTGTCCTGGAGGCACAGTGGAACCAGACCATGCCGTGCCCACAACTTACCACGAAGCCTTCAGGCGGACTCCACCCAACCAAGAATCCCATTGGTCCTACTCTACAAACTTTGCTCCCACCGGCATCGCATGAACGCCGAGACATTCTACCAATTCCACAACACCACACGAGTCGCCCGTCGGCAAGCTCAGTGCACGCGACAAAGCTCACAAAAAACACAAGGCAACAATCAAAACACAACGAACACACTTCCCCTTGTTTGCAACATCCACATCGTCCAACACTCGCAACACTCTCAAGAATCCACACCCCCATCACAGTAGTATATATCGTATAATATTCATTGCAGCATAATCAAGATGAGCCGATACAACTTCCTCTACAACCTTGATTGGGACGCAATCAACTCCACCGAAGAATCACGCATGGCCCAACGCATGGCCAACCTCCAGCATGACACAGAACTCGCCTTTCCTGTGCGACTGTACGGCATGCTCGAAGCTGACGAGTCGAACGTCGACCCAAGCATCGTCTCCTGGACGGGACAAGGCACAGCATTCCGCGTTCACAAGCCCGCCGAGTTTGTCAAGGCCGTTCTGCCCAAGTACTTCAACCAGCAGACGCAATTCAGGTCATTTCAGCGACAGCTCAACACCTACAGCTTCGAACGCATCAGCAAAGGACCACTGAAGGGAAGCTACAGACACGCCAAGTTCATCCGAGGCAAGAACGTGCAAGTTCGTGACATCCATCGTGGATCTCCTCCAACAGGCAAGGCCCGGCCAGTCATCAAAAAGCGCATCAAGTACAACAATGGATTGCAACAGCCACCGTGCGATGTCACTCCATGCGTGCCTACATCCACACCCACATTGCGACGAGTCCTTCAATCCACAACCGCTTCGACATCATCCTGCCCAGTCCAAACGGCGCTGACACAGATCATGTCGCTCTCGCAGAGCACATCGCGGCGTCTGAACTCAGAGACTGAGTCGGACAACGAGACGTCCCAGGGCGAAGATGGCCAATGGACCACATCACAATCTGCTTCAGCCCATGCCGAATCAATCCAGCACCTCCAAGCTGTCAAGGGCACATCGAAAAGTCTCAAGTCTGCCGCGGAATCGCTAGGATTGAAAAAGATTGAGAGTGATCTCCGACGGCACTCGCGCTCAACGAAGGGCAGAAGAATTGTTGTTGCTTGTAGCAATATCAAGAACGTCAGGCAAGCAAACATGGCGTTGGATTCTCAGAACTACCAAGACTCATCGTGGGCGGAGATCGCACGGAGCGCCGCAGTGCCTTTGGAAGATAACAGTCATTCATGGGCGCAACATCCGATCACGATGTTGGAAGGTGATATCTCGCCTCAGCATATGCTCTCTGTCGAGGCAGAGCGGTTTTCGCACACTATTGATCAATTCATCACACAGGCAATCTTTGATGAGATACCGCTGCCGACGCCGGGTGAGATCTTGGACTTTGATTTCTAAACGATGAGTAAGAACGTATCCGTACCTTAGAGTTGAACATTCGTCACATACTTCCAAACTCTCCGCTCCTAAATAGCATAGCAGGAATTGCATGGCCAACACATGTGTTATACATAGGTACGTGCAGACAGAAGGAAAGACTTGCATATTAGTCCTCTTTAGATTTGCCGCCACAATTGTATGGTACATTTGTTGGTCGCCAAATGTGAATCACCAACTCGGCTTGGAGCCTGTGATTTCGATCCAATCACAATTGGCGTCCATATCTGTTCCTCGTTTCAAACGATTCCTTCGGCTAGAAGCAGGATCCCTACATCTCAGTTCCACCCGTGTCGGCAAGGATGTGTTTAAAGGAATGGGTGAGAGTAGCAACAGCACCTCGAGAGGGAGGGCTGCATCGTTGTCTCATGGAGAGGTCGATAAGGAAATTGGTGTACCTCGAGTCCATGGTCACCAAGAGCATCGCGCAGTATTCTGTCATTCGTCTATTGTTACAGTAATGGAGATCTATACCCATCGCATTGCCTTATTCATACCAACCAGATGCCCACGGTGGCAAGGGTTTCGTCGTGTCAAGACCATAATCCAAAAAGAGCTCATCCCCAGCCTTCATATCCTTCGTGGCAATCATGGCTGCACCCACGAGATGGGACCGTTCAAACTTACAGATTGCATCAAGTCCATCGCTTCCATCATGCTCAACCTGGCCATCGTGGCCATCACGGTCGTCAGTATTCATATGGTCATGCTTCGGGAACATTATCATCCGCCCTTCGACATCGTCCATGTACCATGCGGAGCCATCGCATCGGATGGAGTTTGGAATTGGATAGTATTGCGTCAGCTTTGAATGCCCTCCGTTCTCGTCCGCTGCGCCAGAATGAAAATCCAACCAGCTTCGGTCTTGGATGATGCGATCCGCACTATCGCAACCAACGCCTTCCTCCTGCCGGAGATCAGCATTTCGGCGCGTAAATGCACTCACATTTGCATTGAGTTTGCGGGCATGGTCCTGGACGGATACGGAATTCCAGCGGAATGAAACCACCGAAACGTTGAAATCAAGGGCAGAATGATTGACAAGATGCCCACAGGCGGCCGGATTCGTGCCCCAATCGCCGCTCTGGACCTGGTTAAGCGAGCCTTTGCTTGCGTCGATGTAGCCGCCGAGATGCGACGTGTTGAGAATATACGCATTCGCGTCCATCGGCATGCCGCAGGCGTCTCGTTGGTTTGCAAAGTACAGAATGGAGGGGTCGATGCCGCTTGCCACGCCCACGAAGTTAGGTAAGCCGGGGGTATAGATCCCAGGATAGAGGCATAGCGCTGTCCCTGCTTTCACGGTGTTCTCGTCAGCTGAAGAAATATCACCGATGTTGGGATCATTGGCGCGCCGGATAAAAACGCCCTTTCCGGCGGACATTTTGGTGCTGGGCTTCACCTCAACGAGAGGCTGAATCTGCGATCGCAGAAGGAGTCTCCAGATGGATTGCGCGAGGTTGTCGGTGCCGATCTTCATCGTGAATCGTCAGGAGGAGCCTCCATGTCGGCATCCGTATTCGTATGGCATCGCATGGCGTAGCATGCCATGGCATGGTGGGTGCTTTGGTTGCCCGACTGGATCTTCTTGCACTGCATTCGAGGCTGTTCTGTTGATTTGTGACGAATCTGTCGATTCGTTTTCTGGGTTTGTTACCTACTTGTTGAAATAAAAAAGTCGTATTGAGCACAAAATGATCGCAATAGTCTAGCTTCCTAAACATACTATTTCACTGCATTTTGGAATACCAAAAATAGCAAGATGGCGTAAATCACGAACAAACAAGGACACAAACGAAATCAGAGACGCGAAAATGAAACCAAGCTCAGCAGGCGACCATGCGTGTGTCTGATCACAGTCTGCACAAAACGAGGCAGTCTTGTGTGTGAATGAAGCAGCAGAGCTCCATCCTCACAAGGCACTTCGTTGACGATGGCATCAACGACAGCAACAGCAACAGGGAGACCGGTGTAAAGAAAGAGGATGAGGATCGCCATGCTCTCCGCCTCTTGTGGCATCCATCAGTAACACTTTGGGCAGTGCGCAGTCCCGGAATTCTGCACAGATCAGTCGTCGACGTGAGAAAGCATGATCACAACTTGGAATCATCCGCAACAACAAAGCAAAGCAAAGTACATTGCTCGGCAAGTGTAAATCACAAGGAACGAACACAGCTCAGCTCAGATCATCTCAACACAGAACGGAATAGCACTCTTCCGCCAGGCCACCAGCATCATCAGTCGCAGCCGCTTCAGACAGTACTCAATCAAACATCGGCATACCTCCGCAACAAACCTGCACGGCACAGCAGCATTCAACAACATCAGTCACAGACAGTGTCCCATCGACCATACCCCAAAGCAGACAAGCAAGTGAACAAAGGCATCAACTGCGCACTAATCTACCCTTTCCATTCGACCATCGACCCATTGACCCACCCGCTAAGCACCAAGCACCATGAGTCCACCAAAGAACATGGCATGCGACCAACCGCAAGAGACTTCGGGTCCAGGTGACAGTGCAGCCATCAACCCTCCCACCAGCGACCAAACGCAGGAGCATGTGCAGGACTACATCAAGGCGTTGCACAGAGCCACGAAGGAGTTCGTGAAGCCCTCCACAGGCCCATCATTCTACCTCGACAACGATCCCCACCTTCGCTTGCGGCGAACGCTGACGCCATCACTTCGCGAGCAGGGCATCCCTACAACTCCCGAGGCGCAGTTCATGATCCAAGGGTCCACCGGAAAGCGCCTCAATGTCGAGTTCTCGCTGTGGGGAGAGCACTTCACCATGGACGTGTACGCATGGGGTGCTTCGGAGCGTGACGCCCAGCACCGCATGGTGGCCGTCCACGGCCTCACGCCTGGCGTCAGCCGCACCCGGTGGCATTCGTTGGGAGAACGGCTCGGCGGCGGCGATCTGAAGCAGCACAAAATCCGCTTCGTCGCGCTCGATTGGCACTCCATCGATCGGTCGATTGACAAGCCCAACGAGGATTTCTTGACGATGCTGCCGAAGCATTTCTTCTCGGGCCTTTCAGATGAGGCTGTCGAGCTCATGTCCAAGGATCTGCCAAAGGAAGTCGCTGATAAGGCGAAGAACAGCCTCACCGCGATGGACGCCGTCACGCCACGCAGCTTCGAAGATGGCGCCGCCGTGCTGCGCGCCGTGATCGAGCAGGGGCTGGAATGGGGCACAAGTCCTGACACGAAGTTCATCCTGGGCATCAAATCATGGTCTGGCGGAGTTGGCGTTCCCTTGCTGGCCCAAGCGCGCAACGCGGACGACACGTTCGGGCGCAACATCGCCGGCGCTGTCATCATGCACCCAGCTTCCTTCGAAGCGCAGGTTGCCGCGGATGCTGTCGGCGACGGCACGCCGACCATCATGTGCTGGGCCAAGGACGATGCGAGGGTGCCGTTCGCAGGTTCTGAGAACTTTGCCAAATTCCCGAACGTCAAGCTCGTCGCCTACGAAAGCGGAGGGCACGCCAACTTTGATGGGTCTCGCAATCTTCCCAATTTCGATGACGAGATCATCGAATGGATGCGTCACACATTCCTCGACGTGTGAGATGGAATGTAGGTGAGATTGAAATGAACGAACATGCCGAGAGGATGTTCTGCCTCGCGGTTCGACGCGATGAGGTTCCGCGCAAGGAAAGTGATTGCCACAGAAAGCAATGCGACCAGTGATGTATTCTGTAATAGAATAATAATGGAACACAAAAGGAACCATTTGAAGACCAAACACGGTAGAACGTCGATCCACTCGTTCTCACCAGCGCCGCGCGAATGGGATCGCCTCGGCTGAGAGTCAAATACCATGACGAACGAAATCTGTTCTCTCATCTGCGGTATTCACCTCGATCTTCTCGTATTTGGTGTGACATGTTGTTTGTGTGTGACATCGCCCAGCAACATCGATTCGGCGGACATCGGTCTCACTGATGAAATGACACAGAACACATTCATTTTTTGTGTTTTCGCGCAACACACCATGTCAACCTCCCCAGTGTTGAACGAGTGCGATCATGGACATCCACCTCTCTGCTGCTTTGCGGATGCTTCCGAGGATGAAGCCGTCTTGTGCATTTGCGTCCATGATTGTGGCTTTGCGCGCGTGACATCAAAATGTGACATCTAGTCTTAGTTTTGGGTGGGTGGAGAATGGTCATTAAGTGCTTCGAGTGTCATTGCAGGTCGTGATCTGCCGATATGACAAAACTGAAGCGAACGCGACACTGAATACATATGGCCATTGGCAATCGTGTGTTCTGCAGTGATGGACTATTGGTGTACTGGTGCATCCCCTTGGTGTACCAGAGTGCTCCTCGATACGAATTCTTTTCCCGTTGCGACAAGCGTTGTTTATGAGGCAAACATTGACAAAAGTCACGAACAAAGTCGACAACCAATAAAACGGCATGATGTTGCAAACGACCAAAGAATCCCAACCGTTGAATTGTTGGGTGCATGACGTCGACGTGTCTGGACAGCAACACATCAACATGAGCGAGACAGCAACAGCGACCTCGCAAGCCACAACAGAGATGGGGAAGATTGTTGGTGGTGACAAACGTGATCGCGATGTTTTGTGCCTCTGTTTGTGTCCACCAACGCCACGGTATAAGCGCCCACGGAGGAAAACGGAACCTCTGTTTTGGCCGGGTTCGTATTGGTGTTCCGTGGTTCGCGCGCAACGCTCATACTGAAGCGGGGCAAAAGCGCATCGCGGAGTCGTCCTTCCCACCGCGTTTGCGCTGATGCCCTCGAAAGCGACCACAAGTACACAATTCTCGTGAACAGCAACAGAGGTGCCACCGAAAGAATCAGCCGCAACAAGACTGAGATCAGAAGACAGACCAAAGGGATCAGGGAGGCCATCGACGACGCAGCACAAACCATCACATTGTGACAACAACACGTCGGAACACAGGTCGGGCTGCAAGAACAAGACCAAGCAAGGCAAGGAGCAGCCAATCAAACGCCACCAGCATTCGCGTACCCATTCGATCACTTGCGCAAATCGAACAACGTCAACAACCACAAGAGACCAGAAGGAGCAGCATCGTAGACCTGACTTGTACCTATTGCACCGACAGTGCGAACGACAGCATCACCATCCACAAAGAACACAAGGGACAGCGGAACTCAACGCAAAACAACTCCCAAAGACGCCCTCGGCTGATCCGTGCTCGCGGTTTCGGAGACAGCTGCCTGCCAGTTTGATGTTTGGACGTTGGCGACCGGAGACACTGTCCAGAGGCTGATCGGAGACTCGTGGTTGTCACCAGAGAAAGGTCGAAAGACTCACAGTCATCATCGTCCTGCGGGCTGACCACAAAGCAACGCCAGGAGCAAAGACGACAGGGCAGCCCAACTCTCACTGCGACTTCCAGAGCGACCTTCACGGATGAAGTCGATTACGCGGTTGTTCCGCGGCGACAATAGCGGCAGCGCTGAAGGCAAGAGCAATGTCAAGGGTAAGGCTAATACCAAGGGCAATGCCAAAGGTAATGTCAAGGGTAATGTCAAGGCAAAGAGCAAGAGCAGATCCGCACCAGCCGATGCCAGCGCGAAGACGAACGACGTCGGTGGACGGTCCAAGTCCAAGCAAACTCGCGGCAATGCCAAGAAGCCAACGACTCGCAAGAATGTTCGCGCAGCGTCGGTCAGTGTTGCATCGAGCGTGGGCAGTACCAGCGGGCGATCGCGCGATGCGTCCACATCGAAGAGCGTGGCTTCGTCTCGTTCTCGTCAGGTGCCGGTATCCACGCTGCTGTCTGCGGCCAACGCAACTCCATCTCCTCATCAGTCGATAACGCCAGCAGCAACATCAACAACGACACTGCCAATCCGCCCTGCGAGAGTGTCTGCGAGAGTGTTGCCTGATGGCAGTGTCAGATCAGGTGCACCGACCACGCCAACCACGACCAACGCCGGCAAGTACAACAGCAGCATCAATAGTCTGGGCAGTGCCGGGCTGTGGAGCGTCAATAGCGGGAACGGCCGCGCTGCAGGCGCTGCTGGTCAGGGTAAGTCCACTCCGGGGGCTCCTGCAAAAAACGGGCAGCAACCGCAAATCAGCCAGGAGTCGCCCACGACCATCACCACGGCAACCACCCTCGGCAGCAGAAGCACCATCGACAATGATGGGCGTATACCGGTCAAGCAAACCCCGTTGCACACGACCCAAGCCAAACGCAACGATGACTCCGCCACCTTCACCACGACAACCAACACGTACGAGAAGAGCGCAAGCACGATCGCATCGACCGAGTTGCCGGACGCGTCGCTTGCGGCGGCCATGAGCCAC
Source organism: Craspedostauros australis (assembly GCA_026770025.1). Taxonomy (NCBI): domain Eukaryota; phylum Bacillariophyta; class Bacillariophyceae; order Mastogloiales; family Achnanthaceae; genus Craspedostauros; species Craspedostauros australis. Next base: position 1,409,216 of record JAMXDE010000012.1, on the reverse strand, counting down.
GGCCATGACAGCGGCAGCTTGAACAGGAGTTGGCAGACACCGGACGGGGCCTTGTCCTTGGACAGCTCCTTGAGGCCGAAGAAGCACGTGGCATTTCAACTCGACGGCGACAGCCACAGCGCGAGACCGCCGCAGCATCCTGGCTCGATCAGCACGAGCTCGCACAGCACCACGAAGGGCATCGTGCGAACGATACTGAAGCACAGCAAACCGCTGCCGCCGTTACCGCAGGGCAGCTCGACCACGTCGTCCGTCTCGAGCCACAGATCGAGGCGGCGACTCCAGAACAGCAGCGCGGGCAGCGTCGCGTCTCGGTCCGTCTCCAACCACTCCACGTCGATCCATTCACCGTCGTCGGCGTACAACAGTTGCTACTTTCCGTACGGCATGGACAAGACGACCATGATGAAGGTGCAAACCATCGGCGATACGCCGTTGCCGGAATTGGAAGAAGCCGGCACGGAGTCGGAAGTTTCCGTGAGCTTGTCCGCAGCACCCACGAAGGATGACACCAGCTTGGTGGACTCGGCGCACGGCAACAACAGTATCAACAGCACTCCGTCGCAGCCACAGATATCAGCAACCGTGGCGCCAATTGCTCCGGGCGAGCACTCCTTCTCAGCCGTATCACCTGCGACCACGATGCTGTCCAACATCGTCGAGGCCACCGTACCACCTGCCATGCCACCTCTGGAGGAAATCAGCAATCCAGCGCCGACCAACCTCGTCGAAGAGCTCAATCGTATGCGTACCGTCGTGTCCACCATCAACAACTACGGCTCGTTGGAGAAGTTCGTCGCCGCAACGCGTGAGCAGATCAATGATCTGAAGGCCAAGAACGATGTCCAAAGAGCCAAGTGCCGCCATGCCCTGAAACAGGTCAAGATCTCCAAAGAAGAGGCCTTTCAACAGAGCAAGCAAGCCAGCGCGGCAATGAAGCTGGTCGAAGAGAAGGAGAAGCGCGTGGCGCAGCTGGAGAACGAACTGTCGTTCACCAACAGCTCCGTGCAATGGGTCCAAAAGCACTTCGAAGAACGTCAGAATCAGTTCGCCGTCGAGCTGCAGATGCTGAAGGAACAGGTCCTGCAGCAATCCAATATTCAATTCTCTCTGTCATCATCGTCGTCATCCTCATCACCCGTCGCATCGTCGAAGCCGCAATCTATGCAGGCCATTTTGCAATCGCAACAGCTGGAGCAAGATCGACAGTTTCAGGAACTGCGGCAGTTGCGGCAGCAATTACAGCAACAACAGCAGCAACAGCAGCAGCAACAGCAGCAGCAACAGCAGCAGCAACAGCAGCAGCAACAGCAGCAACAACAATTACAACAGCAACAATTACAGCAGCAGCAACAGCAACAACCAGTGATACAGCCGCAGGCTCAGTTACCGACGCCAACAACTACTACAGCGACAGCACCAGACACTGCAGTCGCAGCAACAACCACAACAGCACCTCCAACGCCAACACCAGAATTGAAAGAAAAGAAGAGAGAGCAGCGATTGCAACTGCCTGGAGAAGAGCAGAAATCGGAGCGACGGTTGCAACAGCGACGGCAAGAGGCAGAACGTGACTCGTCTTCGCATCAACCGGTGCATCCCAATGAAGACCAGCCGGAAGCCGAGACGTACCCGTTGCGGCATTCGCCTCCAGTGGACGCAGACACTATCGTCAAGCATCTCCAGGACAACCAACCTCCCAAGCCATCCTAAATTTCCCCGTTGGATAGTAGACAAGCTGCGCTGTGATGGCATCTCGATCCTCCATGTTGCTGGACCATACCGCGATGCATATCAGCCGTAACCTCACATCTGTTAGATTCAGCTCGCAGTCCACAAGGCGTTATCTCTCCCAACAATACGAGCTGCCCGATGGTTCATGTGTTGCGAATGCCTTGGCGATTACGATTACTCTGGTTTGCCGGTACTGATGCGAATGATGTGAGTTCGATGTATCTTTCTGGTCGTGATTGTGGGTGGCGTTTCTGGCGAGAAGAAAGCGAAACTCCCGAAAACGGGTCGGAACTCCCCACTGGGACATTTTGCGCGTGATCTTGATGGATCTTCTCCACAGAGAGAACAGAAGATCACGAGGACGTCCACTGATCAAACCTCGACTGCGTTTCACACCAATGGTCGGAGCGAAAATAGCACCATCAACACCAAGAAAACAGTACGATTTCGAGCACAATGACAACTGCATCTGCCGGTGATGACAAGGCCAGCCGCTCAGCAGTTTCTGGCGATGTCGCCATCGCTGTGGCATTGGGAGTTGGCATGGTTGCGGGCAGCGTTCTGACGCGGTTCTTTGCGAAGAGGGCTGCGGCGAGCGCGTCTGCCATCAGCAAGGCCGCATCGAGCTCTCTGGCCGATCGGCCACCCTACAAGCCAGGGGCAAAGCCAACGCTTCCATCGTCAACATTCGGAAAGGATGTTCGAGTCTACGATCCATCCGTGCTGAAGTCATCCTATTCCCTCATGATCTCCACCGTCACACCACGACCAATCGCGTTGGTATCATCGCGCCATGGCACCACCGGGGTCGACAACGTATCACCGTTCTCCTACTTCGGTGCCGTCGCCCATGATCCACCCATGATTGCCATCGGCTTCTGTCGCAATGGTGGTGCCAAGAAGGATTCCCTCCAAAACATCGAATCCAACAACGGCCAATTCTGTGTCAACATCATCTCGGAATGGTACCTCGATGCTGCCAACCACAGCTGCGGCAACTTCGCATCCTCCGTCGACGAATTCGATGTGTCCGGTATGACGAAGATCAATGATTGTGAGGTTGTCAACGCTCCGCGTGTCAAGGAGGCTGCTGTATCGTACGAATGCGAATTGCAACACATCCATGCCTTGACGAACGATGCGACGGGAAAGGCGACGACTGAAATCGTGCTGGCCAAGGTGGTGCGTGTGCATGTGGATTCGACAGTATTGATGGCCAACAGCGACGTGGAAAGACCGGCGGTGGATACGATGCAACTGAAGCCTGTGGGACGGTTGGGTGGCAACATTTACAGCATGATTGGAGAGACTGTCGACATTCCCAGACCCAAGGTCAGCTGAGTCGGTTCACGTGATGGCGAGGGGCATGGCACAGGCTTGCTGTTGTACCACGTCATGAGTTTGCATGTTCTTCTGCGGATTGTGATGGAAAGGATGCAACCTTGACAAGGTGCAGCAAGAAGAACACCTGAATGAGTGTCGCAGTCCTACGTTGGAGTCCGCAACAACCAAGGAACAGACAACAATTCCAGCAGGCGCCCTCCGAATACCTTTGTTTCTAACAGCTTAAGCTGGAGTCCATCAACTTCACTTTAATTTAGAGAAATCACTTGGAATGGCGGCTACTCTCCAGAGGTCTGGATAGCCTGTTTGTTTCAACTTTTTCCTCCGTTCTACGTTCGTGCCTTAGACGTGGTGTCATTCGGCACAAGGAACCACAGTGTTTTAGTCGTGCATGTTGGGACATGACAAAGACAAAGAAGACAAAGAAGAAAGATACCAACAGGAGATCCAACACATCATCGTCGAGCACAACATGAACGGCGTGAGCGGCACAGACAACACCAACAGCATCGTCGAAGGAGGCACAACCATGTACATCGTCCAGGGCAGCCGGGAGCAACATAGACTCGAATTCAAATGGAGAATTCTCTCGCCCTGAAGAGAGTCCTGCCCACAATGTCGTTTCGTAAAATCGCTCTCACGTACCTGCTGATCGGCACATCGACCGTCAGACCAGCGCAGGGATGGTCCACACCAAATCGGCCTCATGCACGTCTATCAGTGCCTCCAAAGCCATCGCATCAGACAGCCATGGCCACTCCTTCCGCAACCATGGCAGACAACGCTGTGGATTCTGTTGGCGTTTCGAGAAAAGCGTTCCTCGTGGGCGCAGCGGCCTTCGCTGCAGCTGCCCCGTTCGTGGATGTTGCTGAGGCTTCCGAGGACGCTGCTTCTCGGGACACGCAGATGATTACAAGTGACCAGAACACCGCCTCGCAGAATGGTGACTCATCGACATCGTACGATATCCCTCTTCCTGCGGCGGTGGGAGTTGGCATGGTCACGGGAAGCGTTCTGACGCGGTCCGACGCGGAGCGGGTCGCGCCCACCTCTCTAGCCGATCGGCCACCCTACAAGCCAGGGGCAAAGCCAACGCTTCCATCGTCAACATTCGGAAAGAATGTTCGAGTCTACGATCCATCCGTGTTGAAATCATCCTATTCCCTCATGATCTCCACCGTCACGCCACGACCAATCGCGTTGGTATCATCGCGCCACGGCACCACCGGAGTGGACAACGTATCGCCGTTCTCCTACTTCGGCGCCCTTGCCCATGATCCACCCATGATTGCCATCGGCTTCTGTCGCAATGGTGGTGCCAAGAAGGATTCCCTCCAAAACATCGAATCCAACAACGGCCAATTCTGCGTCAACATCATCTCGGAATGGTACCTCGATGCTGCCAACCACAGCTGCGGCAACTTCGCATCCTCCGTCGACGAATTCGATGTGTCCGGTATGACGAAGATCAACGATTGTGAGGTTGTCAACGCTCCGCGTGTCAAGGAGGCTGCTGTATCATACGAATGCGAATTGCAACACATCCATGCCTTGACGAACGATGCGACGGGGAAGGCGACGACTGAAATCGTACTTGCCAAGGTGGTGCGTGTGCATGTGGATTCGACAGTATTGATGGCCAACAGCGACGTGGAAAGACCGGCGGTGGATACGATGCAACTGAAGCCTGTGGGACGGTTGGGTGGCAACATTTACAGCATGATTGGAGAGACTGTCGACATTCCCAGACCCAAGGTCAGCTGAGTCGGTTCATGTGATGGTGAGGGGCTGTTGGAACAGGTCGGTGAGTGCACCAGCAAGTCTCGATTTCTTCTGTGTCTGGAGCGCCAAAATCTCTCCAAGGGCAGCAGGCACACGTCCAGTCCACTTTATTCAAGAGTAGCAACTCGGAGTGATAGCCATTGGCAATACGCTTCACATTGGATTGTATGGGATAATGTTTGTTGGCTATTCCTCCTCTACATACATAGAGACACGAGAGATGCGTTTGGGCATTGCTCTCGATGCAATGCAAGAATGCCAACCAGAGAGACATGACCAGTGTTGGCAGACACTGAACGGTTTCATCAGGGCGGCAATTTTGTCGTGTCTGGAGCCTTGTTGATGTCGTGGATACCATTTCAATTTACTGTCCACCCTTTGCATTCACCAAAAAAGTGGCACGCGAGATTTGCGAGGTGCGCCATGTGAGTTGCTGTGTGGAAAGCCCAAAATAGTGCAGAGTGCATTGATCTTGTCTCTGCTCACGCAACGCAGAGAGACTCGACGGCAACAATCGCAACAACAAGGAGGTGGTGACCAACATGCGATGCACACGCCAATACACACCTCGCTTCGACGGCGCTGCTTTTCGGGTGCAAAAAAGACGAAGAAGACCAACAACACAAGAAGAAGGACGGAACAGATCGGAAAGGGTGGATTGTGTCACTCTGGAGAGCATCGCGATCACTATCATTGTCCCCATGATCAACATCATCACTTGATACACGAAGACGATGAAGACGATGAAGACTATCAGGAGACGAAGCTACCATGACGAACTTCGGCTGATTCAAGAGAAACAAAGGCAAAACGTCGTGCTCAAGCAAAACAGGAATCAGCAACACCAACACTCACAGCCAGACCAACAATCACCACGAACAAGTTGCAAGTCAAGTCGTGGACTGCTGCGGCGCCAATCTTCTCATACAAATCAGAACAGATGGCAGCAGCAACGATCGCAAAGAAGCATCAAGTCGCAGAGCGATGACGCAGCATCGCCATCGAAGAGCACCGTCGTCGCCTTGTACGAGATGACGGGACTCGAGTCATTCTGGACGTACGTGCTCGATGATCCACCAGAAGAGTACGATGATGACAAGAAGGCCACATGGAAGTTCTGGAAACGCAACGATCGCAACCGCATGGAGGACATTGATCGCCATGTCGACAGCGATCCCGTCGCATTGTTGAATCCCTTCACGTATGACGATGATGCGAAAATTCCGGGGATGCTACGTCTGGATTCCTCATCGAGCGAGGAAGAGATGGCTACAAGCAGCGTCGCGAAAGCACTGCAGTCTTGGATGTCGCGACGACGCAAATCTGATTTTCACAGCATCGCGGATGGTCGTTGCTAACGATGAATGGAGGAATGGAAAGGCGCTTGCAGCTTTCAAACACTGCGACGATCAAACGATGATAACCTTACTGTAGTGTTTCATCTTATACCTATTCTATCTTGTTATGTTCCTAACCTTGTCAATTGTGATGAGTGGGGAAATGGAGTGTGCCGGCATTTGTTCAAATGTCGAATTTTGTCTCGACTGGAAAACTAATCGTCACGCTCTCGACCTGACCGTCGCCAGTGTCGTGATGAATTCAAAACTTGTCTGTTGGATTTCGTGGCGACAAAACAAGAACAGCAACAACAACGACAGCAACGCCACGACGATGCTCCTCTTGTGCTGGGTTTGCATTGGTGTCACAATACCCACTCTGAACATTTACCCTGTGTTGTATCTTCTCACTTTGATTGCCAGCAACACTTTTTGCTCCATTCTGAATGACAGCAAACACCAGTCACGTCCATCAACATCGTGCACCAGCCAACTGAATCGTCAGACCTCCCCAATTTGTGTACCAGCAGGGGTAGACTGCTGAGCGATGCCAGCTGCGCGTCGCGGTGCAATCACAGGTGCCACAAGCGTTGCCACAAGCGTTGCCACAGCTCCCGCTCCAACGCCCGCCATGACGTCCGCGTTTTCGTTCGGCGCTCCGGCTCCAGCGGCAGGCCCTGCGGCTCCATCACCAGCAGGAGGCTTCGGCTTCGGCGGTGCAGCGGCTCCCGCACCTGCCCCAGGTGGCTTCGGCTTCGGTGGAACGCCGGCACCTGCGGGCGGCGGCTTGTTCGGTTCCACACCGGCTGCGGCGCCTGCTGCATTCGGCTTTGGCGCTCCAGCTCCAGGAGGATCGCTGTTCGGTGCGCCATCTCCCAGCGCGGGTGGTGGACTGTTCGGTAGCACCCCGGCACCGGCACCAGGCAGTTTGTTCGGAAGCGCAGCGCCGGCGCCGACGACGAGCTTGTTCGGTGCTGCGGCACCAGCGCCCGGGAGTCTGTTTGGCAGCAAACCAGCAGCGACAGGAGGATTGTTCAGTGCTGCGGCGACGGCGCAGATCATGGGACCGCCTCCCGACATCGCCGGCAACATGCCGTATCAAAGCCTTCCACCAGCGCACAGGCAGGTCATCGATACGCTGCACGAGGCCATCATGCAGCACAGACGCGCGACGGCGATGATGTCCACGATGGCACCTAAGCTGCTGGATGCATCGGCGCCACCGCAGCAGGCCGACGCCGCGGCAGGATCGCCGGCCCGGAAAACGAGAGTTCCATCGCTCAAACAGCAGACGCAGCAGCTCAAGACGAAGTTGAACGGATTGGAGCATGATGTGCGCAATCTGCGCGACGCCGTGGCAGCCTGCAAGACGAACTACGAGACGTCGACGACGCAAGCCATCATGCATGGGAAGTGGCCGACCGAAGCGGTGGCCATGCGACGCGGCGTCACTCTCACTCGCAAGGACACGAATGCGAGCCATGCACCAGCAACCGCGATCACGGCAGCAACGACCGCACCACCCGGAGCGGCGCTGACGGCACCAGCTTCGTCATCGTCCGCAGCGGCCTCGGTGCAGCAACAACTTCAAGATCTGTTGGATCGGCAGCTTGCCCACGTGGATCGAATCGAGCGCATGCCGTCTCCGTACCTGTGGTCGACCCTCGAGGATTTCGAAAAGCGCCTGATGCAGCTGGCCTCCAGCGTCCAATCGGTCGAGAAGCAGATCAAACTGCAGCTGTCTGCGTCGGCCCGGCCCTCCGACATCAACGTCACTGGCGTTGTGCAGGCCCAGAACGAGGCCATCGTCAAGTTGGCATCCGCCATCACGCACATGCATTACCAAATCGATATGCTGAGACAGAGGTATTCGCACTACGAGACAGGCACGAACGTTGTCGACCAGGCCAACCAGATGGAGGTCGCGCATCAGCAGCAGATCGAGAACCAGCTACGCATGGCGATGGTCAAGAACATGCCGCGACCACAAGCACCGGCACCCGCAGCATCAGGGTTTGGATCGACGCCCACTACGAGTCTGTTTGGTAGCACTCCTGCTCCTGCGCCGGGCGGTAGTCTGTTTGGCAGCACACCTGCGCCGGGCGGTAGTCTATTTGGTAGCTCACCGGCTCCTACGCCAGGCGGTAGTCTCTTTGGTTCGACTCCGGCACCCGCAGCCGGTGGCTTGTTCGGTAGCACTCCTGCTCCAGCACCCGCAGGTGGCTTGTTCGGTGCTCCTGCTCCCACTCCTGCACCCACTGGAGGTGGCTTGTTCGGCAGCACGCCTACTCCTGCTCCGACTCCAGCTGGTGGTGGCTTGTTCGGTGCTGCCGCTCCTGCTCCTGCCTTTGGCGCTCCGGCTGGTGGTGGTCTGTTCGGCGCTGCTGCTCCTGCTCCCGCCTTTGGCGCTCCGGCTGCGGGAGGATTTGGGTTCGGTGCTGCGGCAACTGCCACGACACCCAAATCCAAGAGCAAGAGCCGCAGCAGCAGAAGAAGATGAACAGGTTCCGTGTCTCTCCAGAGAGGTGGCCGGACTGATGAGACACAAGCACTGTCTCACTGCGGAGATAGTAGAACGGGAGTAATTGTACACTTTGCAGCATGAACGATGATTTGATACGATCAGTTACCTGCCTACTGCTACGTCATGATGATTAGGGTATACATGGTTGTATCGATTATATTCCTGGACAAGGCTGGCCACTCCTCCTCCTTCCATTTGGTTGGTGGATTTGGCGACGTGGAACAGCTACCGATCGTTCTTGATCTGCGAGTGTAGACCCTGATGCACCTGTCAATGCATCGTGGATGATTGGAGACAGGCAGTCTAGTTGTACCGTGTCCACGACTTAACGGCAATCACAATCCAACTCGGAACTCCGTCCAGTCCTCCTCTGGATGCGTTCTAAATGTCACCTTTGCATACAACAATACCATAAATAATCCATCCAATGACAGTCCCATTGATGTCTCCTACATGTCTCTGTTGCTTATCGAAACATGTCACACAACAGAACACGGAGTTTTTCACTCTGTCCCTCCGCGCCAAGGTTCTACCAACAGCTGAACAATGTCCACAGCCGCGACAAGCGATCTTTCGCTTCCTCACCATCTCTCCTCGCTCGTGCAAAAACTTCATTCGTGTCCATCACGCAGCGCGTTGTTGTGTGTCGTGGAAGGACCAATCGTACGACACAAGAAGAGAGCCGAGAGTGTGCACCCGAAAGGCACAAGAACCACACAAACATCACACTCTGCCAAGATCTGATTCTTGTCGTCGGCTGCTTCGCGCCAGTTGTGCACCATCATCGTTGTGGATAAGGTATAGAAGGTCAGAACTCATACAGTACGGACAGCACACCACCACAATCGCAAAAGTCCGACGGCGATGCGCAACACCAAGACCAAGTCAGTCACCAACACCATCTCTTTGTGCTCTTCAAAACTTACCTCCGTTCCATTGTTTCCCTTGGCTTGCTTCCCCCAGTCTCCTCCTTTGGTGTCAGCCCACTCTCGACAACGAACGTCTTGCCACCCACAACAGAGGACTTCTCCAATTCTTCCGGCAACAGCAGCAAGAACGGTGACAGCGGCGATCGGAGCTTCCTGCCAACATTCCTCCAGAGAGATCTTTGTAACCGCACCCCTCTGGAACGTCGCAGAAGGTGGCTTGTGGACGAACACGACACACGCCTCGGAAACCGGGTATCCGTCCATCTCCGCTTGCTCTCACCTGCACGGTGTTGGCGGAATCGTGCGTATTCTCTGTCTTTCTCGTCCTCGATCAAGGGTGTTGCCAGGATCATCAACGAATAACAACCGACAGCACTCGAAACAGCGCCTCGCCACAAACCCAAGTTGCGAGAGCATTGTAACATTCCATTCCAGTTCCGTGCCAATAGCGTACCAATAGCGTACCAAGACCAGCACTCTACGCCAGAGCAACCCATCATGTCACCGAACAAGAAGAAGGGCGCAGCCGCGGACGAGGCGGACGTTCCTCTGCCGCCACCAATGAGGAGAGGCGAATCGCAGTCATCATCCGTGCAAACCCCACCACCATCGGGACGGCCAGCGCTGGACACAAGCATCGACGCAGCTGCGCGCAGAGCCATGGATGCCGACGCGCAGGTTGGCACTGACGATCTGGCGCGAGGCAAGTTGGCGGCAGTGGACAGCGGAGAGACGAAGCCGCAAATCATCAATCCGCTTTCGCCCGAACAGAAGAACCGCAGCCCTGCTTCGTCGTCGCGGCAATCGGTGAGGCGCACGTCTCCAAGCGTGGCGAGGACTTCATCCGCCGATGCCGACAAGGCGTTGCATCGACTTGGTGAGCAAATGCCGGCGATACCAACGGCACTCACCGCGATGGCGGAAGGCTCCAGCACATCTCCCAGCTCTGGACAACATCCGACGCCCGCAGATGCCGCTGCTGGAGCGCAGAACGGTATTGTTCCGGGTTTCAATGTGACTCCGGTGGGAGCATTTGCTTACAGCAACTCCATGGCGGAGCCTGACCTACGACCGCTGAAGGGCGATCCAGGAAGCTCCATTCCAATGCACTACCCTGGGCAACACCCCCAAGAAGAACCTTCGAGCGATGCCAGAGCGATTGTCCGGATGGCACCGGCGCCTCCTCCTTCGCCAACTCCGGTTTCTGGTGGCATGCCTGCGGCCGTCATCGCCGCGCAGGTCGTCAACACGTCCGACGATGCGTATGAGTTGGAGAATCGGTTGCGCCAAGAATTCCAGGAGGAGACGAGGCGCATCACGCAGCAGGTTCGCAAGACCCTGCTGGCAGAAGCGGCCGTTGGAGAGGTGATCGCCCAGGCAGAGACGCCGCAGCCGAGCCGGCCGCGTCCCACCCGACCTTCGCGCAACAGCACGAATGTGAAGTCTGCCGATGTCGATGATCGCATTGTGGATGACGACAGCGACACTGGCAAACGTAAAAGGAGCCGGCTCACGTGGATAGTCATCTTCATCGTGCTACTTGCGGTAGCAGCTGGAGTCGGCATTGGCATTGCCGTGTTTGGAAGCGGCGACAGCGGCGGTGCATCCAACTCCCAAAACGGGGAACTGGAACCAACCCCCGCGCCCGCACCCAGCGCCGACGTGATTGACGCGACATCGACTCAACCTGTGATGGAGTCACGCACCGAAATCGAAGTGGAGTATGCCGTCGTCGTCAAGGATGCGAACATCAATTCTCTGGATCAAAGTGTGTACGTTCCCGTTCTCATCGCTAGCATGGATTTGCTGGCGCCGCAAGTTCTGCAGGAAGTCATTGGCAAGCCAAGCCCAACATCTGATGGCGGCGTCCGCCTCAGATACCGTCACTTGGAGCCACACCAACGTCAGTTGGCCGAATCTCTCGATCTTCCAACCAGAATAACAAATGTCGGCGGAATGGGTAAGTGGAAATTGCATTGCAGGGTTTGCTTGGACGCCACCACTGCAGCATCGGTATGACGCCGAAGCTGCAGGCAAAGGAATGATGGCATCAAAAGCAATCAGAACATGAATGGAGTGTGCGTGTGCGCGTGTTCATTGATTTGATACCGAAGCATTGTACTCCATTAGTTTACCGTCATCGATGTCGTCTCACCTCTCTCTCTCCCCCCACATTTCATCGCTTGCGGCACATGTCCGTCGGTACCTACAGCATGTCCGTATCAACAAGGAACCACTCCAAATGACCGGTGCGAGAGCATCACAGCCACAATGGAAGTGCTGGGCGCGGACCCTTTGTCTATCGTCCCGGCTAGACTACTGGGAGCCATTGATGATGCCATCACGGACGGCAGGCTGCAATTGGCGTTCGAGCAAGTTGTGGACCTTCCCAGAGTTTCCATCCTTGGGTCGCTCATGACCAAGGCACCCACACTTGCGCCAACCGAAGACAGGTTTCGCACACCCAGCCCGACAAGCACAGACTTCAACCGGATGCGAGATCTGCTCTTCCCATTGTCTGGCACGTTGCTCGACGACCCATCAACGCATCAGTTCAGCGCGCTCTTCTGGCTCGCGCACGGCGACCCTGGCAAGAAGCCTGTGGACACCTATCCTGTGGAAGAGCTGAGGAGCCGCTATGTGGCCGCCTTGCTGTATTTCGTACTCGAAGGCGTCGGGTGGAATGATGGGGCCAATTTTCTGACGGCGGGCCACATTTGCGATTGGAACAAGCCACCCAGTTCTCAGAGAGATACGATCGGTATTATCTGCTCGGTAGATACAGTCGTCGAAAAGGTGAATTTGAATGGCAACAGGCTGAAGGGCGCGATTCCAACGGAGATCCAATATTTCACAGAGCTCCGAGAGTTGAATTTGGGTAACAATGGCATCGATGAAGGGATACCAACGCATTTGTCGGCAATGCAGGATCTGATGGTGCTGGACCTTGCTAACAATGCTTTCACCGGTACAATCCCGCAAGCCATTGCCTCACTGCCAAACCTGGTGCAACTCATATTGCGTGGCAATATGCTGTCGGGATCCATCCCTTCATTTCACAACAACTCTGGTACAATTGCCAACATCGACATGGTAAGTTGCGAAATCAAGATGCGAAGCATGGGATGGGTTGGTATGACGCACAGACAAGATGCAGAACTCAACAGCCACAACCTTGTCTAGTCTCGCCTCTACATGATCACATTCCTCACTCTCGTACTCCTCCTCGTCCTTCCATTCCCTCGTTCCTGATCCTCTTGAATCGCTCGATGTCGCAGGAGGACAACATTCATGAAGAGGGTAGACTCCACGGCAACCTGTCGGAGATTCTCGAATCCATCCCACCTGGCAATCTGGAGAGCTTCCGCTGTAAGTCTGCTTCTGTTGCCCAACCGCGCTGTGTTGTGTACTGCCTCGTATCGGCACAGAGAATATTCATTTTGTTGCATGTGGATTCAACATGACTGTCTGTTTCCATTTCTTTCACCGAACCACAAAGGTACCCCCCGCCACATCTCTAACGCAATGCCGTCTTCTTGCATTTCGGTTCTCACAGGTTCTGAATGCGTCTTTGCCGATCAAGACCTGCCAGGACCGTCCATAACCCGCTTTGCCCATCTCCGAATTTTCGATATCTACAATACGGGAGTGGGAGGCGTGATCCCTCCGGTGCTTGGAACACTGCAGGCGTTGCAGGAGCTCGATCTCAGATCGAACAAACTGCATGGCCCGATCCCCGACGAAATCGGGCTTGGCCTGGCGCTAGAACGTATTCTGTTCAGCGACAACGGCTTGACCGGTTCACTCCCACAGTCTGTGGCATCAATCCAGACTCTGGTGAGCTTGGAGGTATCCCACAACAAGATGAATGGGACGATTCCTTCATTTGCAAACAACGGTGGCAAGCTCCAAATGGTCGATCTAGTAAGTGGGAAAAACCAAAGGTGCTTCATGATTCCGTGCCGCCGAACCATTGAGACGGAATCGCGTTCGTTGTCCTGCCGCTTTGGGCGAATTTTTGGTTTCGACGAACTCCTGTGTTTGCCTTAATTTGTTGACATGCTTCTCATGGCCATATCCTGCTTCATTTTCCATCTCCAAACTTATTTGGATTCCATTACCGTGTGTTTGCTCCTGCGTGGTGGTGATAGAGAAGGGTCCAGGATAACAACGAGTTCCATTTCGATGTCGAAGAATTCTTCCGAGACGTCTCCGGTGAAGACTTTCATACCATTTTCTGTAAGTACAGCGTCGAAGCACGCGCCATCACTTGAGCACGACCTCAAACATGAAGCCTTCAGCGCCCTCAGATCATCCCAATGCAAAAATGCTCACAACAACGCCGTCTTCATCTGCTCTTTGTTCTTCTCAATGTACTTGCGTGCACCTGGATTGCTACGTACCATCTTCCGTGGGCCATCCTTTGATACTGCGACTACTACTGTGTTCCTGCCGATGATGTGCACTGCACGTTGTCGTCCCACTGGCTGATCATACCCAACTCAAGGTCATGAATGTTTCCTGAAGGGAACCATGCCGAGCACGGACCTAGAACGATTCACACGGTTGGAGATTATGAATCTGGACGATTCTAAGCAGAACCAGAACGGCGGGATTGATGGCCCTTTCCCCACCGAGATTGGCTTGTTGACCAATCTTCAGATATTGGGTCTTCACTGCAACAGACTAGAGGGTGGACTCCCTCGCACTATCGAGAATTTGGAACTCATCAGGCGGATCTCGCTTGGTGGGAACAAGCTGAATGGGAAGATACCGACCGAAATCAATCAACTGAAGAACTTACAGAAGCTCGAGATGTGGGGAAATGATCTGTCTGGGACAATTCCGACATTCTCTGGAACAGCGAATTCTTCGTCGCTCTTGGCAATCAACCTTGTAAGTCTGGTGATTGAAAGCCACATCAATGGGAAAGATCAGAAGCACATGTATGGCGATGCCTTTCGTTCTGTACGTACATGCATATGTACATGTATACGCACATGTATGCGCCTATCTCACACCCTGCCCGTTGCTCACGCCAACAATTCGTTGCTCTCATTTCCCACTGCACCCACAGAATAGGAACTTCCGCCTGTCCGGAGACATCGAGATTCTGTTGGACATGATGCCCTGCGAGAATCTGCAGAGATTCGATTGTAAGTTGGTCCATTGCAACTTTGCGTGCGTGCTGTCGCAGGTCCCAAACTGCAAGCAACAAGTCCACAATTGTTGTTAGAATGGGCATTGCTTACTCGCACGTACACTGTGAATTGCAAGGTGTGGCCATTTACGCTGCTCTACTCTCACTCGTTTTCGTTCCACGTTGCTGTTTTGTCACTCCCGTTTTTCCCTTTTTGCAACGCTCTGATCACTCTCGCAGGTCGGTCGTGCCATCTGACGGGAAGCCTCCCAACTACAATCGGGCGTTGCAAGAAATTGTCATCGCTCGTCGTATCCGGAAATGACATCGAGGGTCCCATACCATCTCAGATCGGTGAACTCACTAGGCTTGTCGATCTCATCCTGACGAACAATCATGTTAACGGGAGCCTTCCCACGGAGATCGGAAACTTGCAAAACTTGGAGACACTCGTACTCAACACCAACAACATGAACGGAGTGCTCCCGCAGTCCTTAGGTGATCTACCGAACCTACGCGAACTGGTCATGTACAACAATCATCTAATCGGGCCCATTCCAAGCTTCGCCAAGAACGCGCAAGCGATCACAACCATTGACTTGGTGAGTTCCTCTCTCTGTGCACGTAATGCTTGCATTGGAAATCACGGGCATTGCTGCGATCCAGCAGTGATTGAGCGCTTCCAAGCTGATGGTGGTTTTGTCCACGAAAAGATTGTCTCTCACACTCTTCAATCCCGTGCAACTCTCCGCGTACGTACATGTACTTGTGCTCTGTTTTTCTTTCACGATGTCAACACGCCTAGGCAAACAACATGGCCCTTTGGGCTGACGTCGACACCATCTTCACAACTACCCCCACAGAAAAGCTGGAAGTATTCCTTTGTAAGTACAGAAACCTCCAAGCTTTCTGAATGCCACCGAGGAGTCCTCTCAAGCACAGCACTGTACAGACGATGCGATTTTGATTTGCACCGTGCGTTGATTGTGGAAGACACAATGTTGTCTAACTCCGTCCAATGCCGACTGTGTTGTTGCTGCTGCTCTCCTCTCTCTGTCTCTCTATCGAACACAAACAAATTCATGCAGGCGGATCCTGTGCGTTGCGAGGGTCTCTACCCCCAGCGATTGGAGGCTACAGCAAGCTGAGGAGATTGAACATCGATGACACGAAGGTTGAAGGAGTGATTCCGACGGAAATTGGAATGCTGGAGTCTCTGACGGAGTTTGAAGCATCTTCCTGTTTGCTGAGGGGGAAGATACCAACTCAGGTGTCACAGTTGCAGCAGCTCGAGTTCCTCAATCTTGGAGGCAATTCGCTGTCTGGAGTCATCCCGTCAAAGATTGGAGACCTCCAAAACCTGCGGTCGTTGATTCTCCGGAACAACGACGACATCAGCGGAAGCCTTCCGAGCTTTGCAAATGCCAAAGAGTTGCACTCTCTTGATTTGGTAAGTTGGTGCGAGATGAGTGCTTTCATGGTGTTATTGATGGAGAGAATGAGACAAATGCAGCAGCTTTGCGTTCGCGGGAAATGGTCCTTGCTCTCTTTGGCATCCGTTTGTGGTGTCGTGTGCTCTCAGAACTTGTGGCTAACCCTCGCATTACGATGCATTCGGGCTTTTCCCCTCAAAATTCGCCAAACTGCTCATGTTATCCACATCGTGGCGCATTCATACATGCGCTCCACTCTCCTCGATCACGATGAACAGAATTCCCTGAACGGATTGACCGTTGGTCTGCATGCATTTTTCGCCACCCTCACGAAGGACCTTGGTGAATTCAAATGTAAGTGGGACCAATGGTACTTTCTGATCCCTTTGAAATCCGGCTTCGCGGATGGGCACAGCGACTAGTGACGATGACCAACCCGCTGCTTTCATGCGCGTGAATTTCCTTCAAACATCCATGGTGTGATGTGCTGGTACAAGGGTTGATACGAGTGCTACCTGGACGGATTAATGTGTTGTGTTGTGTTCATATTTGATTGAGAACTGCGATTTATCTCACCACGTCCAAACCACCCGCCATACGAATGCGCACTATTGCAAACATTCCAATGACACCGTCGCAATCAATCAGGCCGCGAGTGCATCATCAACAGCGCGATGCCAGCAACTGTTGGCAGATTCAAATCCATGACCACCCTTGAACTGTCGAGTGCGGGTTTAGTCGGCGAGATTCCGACAGAGGTCGGTGACATGCAATTGCTTTCCGTTCTCGACCTTGACTCTAATAATCTGGAAGGGCAGATCCCAGAGGACGTGGGGAACTTGAAAAACCTCAAGGAGCTGTACCTGGCATCGAACAAGCTCTCTGGCACATTCCCAGCATTCTTCAGTGACAATGATGGCAGGCTGGAGGTCCTTTCATTGGTGAGTTTTGCCACACGATTTTTTTTTGAAAAGACCACGAGTGATGGTCACCGTCGCTATCGTTGGAGTTGTGTGTGCAGCACTGGTCGCAATTCCGTCCAAAGGTTATGGATTGTCCGAAGCTTGACGCTGTCGCTCGTCCTCTGGCTTTCTTCTCTTTTCTTCGTCACTGTCGCTTGCTCACGCACCCACGCGCGCACGCTCTCTTTCTCTTTGTCCGTCACATAATACACACGCAACATCATATCAATTCATGGTTATCATGCTTGCTCCTACATCGTAACAAATGCCGTTGCTCCGTATTATCATGCGGTCAAAATGCAGAATTGGAACGACTCCCCGTTCTCACAAACGTTGGAGTCGGTGCTGGATACTACGAAACTCCCAACAAGTCTGAGGGTCTTCGAATGTGAGTGCGGAATTTTCTGCATTGCTGCTGCTGCTGTTCTTATTTACAATCATGTTGCTGCGGATCAAAAGCACATTCATGTGATGGCGGAGACAAGCGAACAACTGCTCTCACCCACTTCCTCCTTTATTGTATTCGATGCTCTGCCGGTGCCGTGGACAAACGCACACCGCAAAACGTGCTGAACAGGCCGATGGTGTGGCTTGAGCGGGATGCTGCCCGACGAAATCAGAGAGTACACCAACCTGGAAGGTCTTGAATTGACGGGGAACGGATTGAGAGGTGCCGTCCCCTCATCTCTCGGGATGCTGTTGAAGCTGACCAGCTTGACGCTGGACAAGAATGATCTAACTGGCAGTATTCCGGGACCGTTTTGCCAGCAGACTTTTGAACATCTGGACGCTGACTGTGGCGACCATCCGCCGCAGGTATCTTGCCACTGCTGTACCCAGTGCTGGAGTGACGCATCCTCCGCGTACGTCTAACTGTAACCGAGACAAGGTGCTGTCTATGCGGCGATTGATTGAAAGAATCGCACTACGGGAAACAAGAGTGTGCGCAACGGCAATCGACGTTTGTAAAGGTTCTCATGGTGGAGTAAAGCACAGATCGTTGCTGTTAGTGCCACGCAGTCTATTGGTTTGTTCTGGACACGTTACCAAACCGCATCCCCATGTTGCTTGTGTTGGCGGAGGTAGTCGATGACCCAGGTCAGCGAGTCGACGGGCCTTTTGAATGTTGAGTGGCACTTTTTCATCGATGTTAACGTACCCAAGCACATGATACATGTTAGGAATTGAGGGTACGACTTTGTCGGAATACCCGTAATTGCCGCACCTCCCAAAATTGTTCGTCACAGCTTTGAATATTATTCATCACATGTTCAGAGACTATTTGTCACACCTTTGTATACCATGTCATTATGACTATGACTAAGCATACGGACGCGATTGATACCTGTATAACCGCGAGGAGGATAGCCTGTCCTCTGGTAATGTAAGGAAGACACCCACGGCGGATCAGGAGGTCCCAATACCACGCCAACCATGGCAACCATCCAGACGACGACGTCGATCAGAACAGCATGTCCATGGGCAAGTGACGCACCTTCTTCAGAGGACAGCACATGCCTCTCCTGCGGACAAGAACATCCGCAGGTTTGGAACATCAGAAAGGATCAGAACATCCGCAGGTTTGGAACATCACCAAAGGTGACATCGATCATGAGACGACGGCGTCATGAGAATCAACGACGGAAACATGAGATAGACAAGTGCTCAAGACTGCAGATCCCTACCATGCAAGCGTAGACAGCTACGACGATGCAGAGACAAGGAAGCAAGAACAGAGCATGATGAATGAAGAGGGAAGCACCTAAGAGACAACAGGATGCCCCGCGTCGTTACCGCGACAGATGCCTGTCAAGAAAACGAAATCAGAAGAGAAAGTGAGATTGTGCACACAGTTCTAAAACGGTACAGTTTCTAACAGCAGATTAGATCTTAGTACTAACTATAACCCCGGATTTCCAACACGTTTCGAAACGTTACGATTGAAATCCTACGTTTCTACCACCATCAACACAGCAACAAACATCCTCTCATCATCATCACCATGACATCCTTCCTAGGTAAGACTGATCGTTACATGATCATGTTCGACGGCAAGCGGTCCAGCTGGAAAGCTTGGAGTGCGAAGTTCCTGGCCCGCGCCAACCGCAAGGGCTATGGAGACTTGTATCTCAAGGACATGGGTGATGTGGTTGTGAAGGAAGAACCGTTCGTCCCCTCCGTTGCTTCCATCCCTGTGAAAGGCAAGAAGAAGGACGACGACGAAGCCAAGAAGCCAAGTGCCATGACTCCTAAAGAGGAGGCTGAGTACAAGAAGGCATTGGCGAAGTACGCGTTTGAAGAACTGACCATGGCTATTAGCCATGAAACCACCGAAGGCAATGTTGCCTTCATGGCTGTGTTGGGATGCAA
Source organism: Craspedostauros australis (assembly GCA_026770025.1). NCBI lineage: Eukaryota > Bacillariophyta > Bacillariophyceae > Mastogloiales > Achnanthaceae > Craspedostauros > Craspedostauros australis. The sequence continues at coordinate 1,389,661 of JAMXDE010000012.1, read as the reverse complement.
GAGCAGCGCTTACGAGGGAGGAGATCCACGTAAGGCATGGAAGGCTCTTGAGCGTATCTACGAGCAGCGCACTGCGCCTATGAAGGCAAAGTTGTTGGCGCAGCTCAACGGGATGCGCATGAAGAAGGGAGAACACCCGGACACGTTCCTCACCGAGATGGAAGTGCTCCGCGGACGCCTCTCCCACGCCGGCGTCGACTTGGACATGACCCAGTACCACATGCTCGTGCTCAACGCCCTCGCAAGGGACTACGAGATGGATGTGAAGCTCATCGAGCTCAAGTTCACCGGCATCGAAGCCACGATGTCAATCGAGGACATCCGTGAAGCAGTGAGTGCCACCTACGACGCACGTCACATCAAGCAAGGAAGTAACCGCCGCGAGAGCGACACCAAAGAGGAAATGGCTCTCGCTGCCACGGGCGGCTTCAAAGGGTACTGCCGCAACTGCGGTGCCTACGGGCACAAGAAGGCGGACTGCCGCTCTCCCCCAAAGAACAAAAACAACAAGGCCTTGAAGAAGAACAACAAGAGAGGTGACACCCCCGCCAAGAACAAGTTCAACGGAAACTGCAAGTACTGCGGTAAGAAGGGGCACAAGATCCTCGACTGCTTCAAGTTGAAAGCAGCGATGCGAGAAGCCGAGGCCGCAAACGTGGCGACCGACAGCATGGGGGAAGAGGCAGACGTCGCCCTCGTGATGGTCGAAGAACACATGTGGCGGACTGCAGAAGACGATGTGGCAGGCTACGACTCCTTCATTGAAGTTGACGAGGAGATGTGGTTACCTTCCAACGAGAAGGCCGACGACGTTGCCCTAGCCATGATCGAGGAGCCCTCCTGGTTGCCCGAAGACGACAAGTCTATGGATAGCACGGAGATGATGTGTTTCCTCACCAACGAGTTCGAAATCGATTCGACAGAGGTCAAAAATGTGACCAACCCAAGACTCGTAACAACCCAAGAAATTACGAACATCAAGAAAAACATGAGCAACGACCACGCCATGATGCCTCCCAAAGAGGAGACCACCGAAGATCTCGCCCTCACGTCCACCGACGAAGAGATGGGCGACCAAGGCAACGAAGAGCCAAACCAAGGCTCCGAGTGGACGGCGGAAGAGCGGGCGGCCCACCACCCAGGGGTGTATGGTCACTACGGACCACCAGCGGTCGCCACCGAACGCATCAACCGCGAACTCTTCCCGTCCGACGACGAGTCCACCAAAGACGACGAGTTCTTCGACGAGGTCATCTACGATGAAGACCTCGTCAGCACCGAAGAAGAGTCTACCAACGAAGTGGCCATGGTGATCGGAGCGGAAGACATCTGCAGAGAACCTGTCTTCTCGCTCTCCACCAACAAGTCTCCCATCGAGAAGACGATCGAAGCAGCAGGGCGCGCAATGTACCAAGGATGGGCATCGTGCCCACTGTGCTTCAAACAAGGGTACATCTACTCGTACTGCGTCGATTGCCTAAACCAGCCCTTCCTCATCGATCTACCGGAAGGAACGGACGTGGTGAAACCGACAACTCACGAAGAACGCGACGAACGCCGCGCAATGCTCGCAAAGGAGGAGTCCCTCGCACTCGCAGTGCGATACTCATTGAGCAACGCCACGCCGGCTGACAGTGTGCGCTCCGAGCTTGCCTTGCTGTGCCTCGACACAGTGGAGGAGTACAACTCGAGAGACAGACGCAATCGCGCGGATGCTCGCACCCTCTACTTCCTCCTACGCGAAATCGGGATGATGACTCCCTTCAACGTCATGAAGAACATGCCGTATATCAACGAAAGGCTGGAGAAGGAGCAGTTGCCAGCCATCCACCATGGACTCATCGGGAGCCTGGCCTCGCGTGGAGCACTCCAAGTCATGTGGAAATACCACCCAGGCCACTACGGAGTCCGCAGCCCAAATGCGTTCCCTGAACTCCCCATCTACAGCGAGAGAAACCCGCAACCAGACATGGCGATGGTGGTCGGTGACATCGACGGCGTCGAAGAACGCCGCATCACGCTCGCCCCAGACCGCCATGAGGCAAACACTTGGTTGGGCGACTCAGGTGCCTCGTGCCACCTGACCAACAACGACGAGGGGATGACCAACGTTCGCGTAGCCGACCACTCCATCAAGATCGGCAGCGGTCGCTACATCAAGGCAACAAAGGTGGGCGACAAGCGCATGGTGGTAATGCAGAAAAACGGTACCACCGCAACCATCCTCCTCAAGCACGTGAAGTTCGTGCCCAAATTGTGGGTGAACCTCCTCAGCATCAACAAAGCGCTTGAGAGCGGCTTCAACATCAGCAACCACGGTGTTGTGATGAGCCTGGAGAAGCGCGGACAACGCATCACGTTCGACCGACTTATGGCTACCCACAGCGGGTTCGTGAGCGGCGTTAACATGATCACCGCCCCTCACCCTCACGATCAAGCCAATGTTGGCGTGTCCACCCAGACCGCGGTGGACGTCAACCAAATCCATAAAATGTTAGGCCATGTTGACACTTACACGATCTCTCGCACAGCGGGACGATACGGTTGGAATGTCACAGGCAAATTGCATGCATGTGTGGACTGTGCCATTGGCAAACAAAGGCAGAAGGCCATGACGAAGAAACTCCAATCACGAGCGAAGGAGGTTGGTGATCGACTGTTCATTGACACATCAAGTGTCCAGACGCACAGCTACGGACAAGGAAAGTATTGGCTCCTGGTCCTCGATGATTACAGTGACTACTGTTGGAGCTATTTCCTGAAGGAGAAGAGTGAGGTTGGAACAAAAATGATTCTGTTGCTTAAATGGCTCCATGTCAATCAGCAAACACGAGTGAAAATTATCAGATGTGACAACGCAGGAGAAAATTATTCCGCGGAGAAGCAACTGCTCGTCGCAGGGTTCGGTCCAACGTTCGAGTACACTGCAGCATCTACGCCGCAACAGAACGGGCGCGTGGAAAGAAAATTCGCCACGTTGTACGGGAAAGTCCGAGCCATGCTTAATCACACACACCTGCCGAAAAATGTCCGAGGAAAATTATGGGCCGAGGCGGCCAGAACCGCTACCCAACTGGAGAATATCATCGGGACGAAAACGAGAGAACCAGCATGCGTGCTGTTCAATAACCGGATCCCAACTTACGTGGATGGGTTGCGCGTTTTTGGGGAAATAGGCATGGTGTACATCGGAGGCCGCACGATAAAGGCGAAGCTGGATGACAGATCCAGACCAGTTATGTTCGTTGGATACGGCCAGTCACACGCGAAAGGAGTATATCGAATGCTGAACCTCGCAACAACTAAGATCCTAATCACGAGAGACGTGACATGGATGAATCAGTCATATGGGCAATTCAGAGGTATCGAGAATGCCAACAGATCAATATTGATAGATCTGGAAGATGACAACTCTACATCGGGTATGAAGACTCGACACACGAGAGCAGCTTGGGAGCGACGATCGGAGACCATCAAAGGTATGGAGACCGACGACGCAGATCGCAGCAGCAGAGCCGGAGAGAAAGAAGATACAGAAGACGCTGCGCGAGGGCAAGATGACTTGCTCCCCACCCATGGGAAAAATGAGTCGAACGATAATGACGGCGACGAATTCGGAAGGGACGATGAGGGGAGAGCAAATGAAGAGGCCAAATATGAGCCAGAGCAGACCCCTATCGCAGAACCTGTGCAACGCGTACCAAGGATGGTGAGTGCTCTCGCAGGGTACAACAAAGAACCCATTCCAGAGGAGGAGCGAGACCTTGAATCGAGCGATGAGTCAGAACCAAATACAGACGAAGGGTACAAGACACCCCAAGAGACTATCGCATCCCCATCGGACACAGGAGGACCCGACTTCCACGCGGACGGGTCAACATTCAACAGAGATATCGCAGGTATGATGATAGATACACCTCACGGAATGATGAGACTTGACGATATCATCACTGCGGACCAAGCATTGAACAACGAACGAAATGAGGATGGGATGGAACTAGCGAGCATCGCTATGCTGCTAGACCCAACCACATTTGAGGACTGCTGGGACCACGCGGACCCCAGTAAGAGAAAGAAGTGGCAAGAAGCCATCAACAAGGAATTCTACGATATGGCCAGAAGGAAAGTATGGGAAAAGATCAAGAAGGACCGGATGCCGAGAAATCGGCGGTGCGTGAAGACCAAGTGGGTCTTCAAGGAAAAGCGAAACGGGGTATTCCGCGCCAGACTCGTGGCATGCGGATACTCGCAAATCGCAGGAGTCGACTTCTCAGCGCACCACGCACCGGTGATACACGACGCAACCTACCGCATCATGCTCACCATGAAGATGATATTGAAGCTAGATAGCATCATCATCGACTTCGAGACAGCATTCCTACACGGTGACCTCGACGAGGAGATCTATATGCAATGCCCGAAAGGCATGAAGCACGAAACCGACGAATGTCTGCTGCTCAAGAAAACCATCTACGGACTCGTGCAGAGTGCCAGACAATGGAATAAGAAGCTCGTCGACATCCTATTCAAGCTAGGGTTCAGGCAGAGTGAGGTAGACCCATGCCTACTGATTCGGAATCAGGAAGGGCAACTGCTTTTAATTGGCACTTATGTGGATGATTGTCTCTGCATCGGAGAAAAGCAGGAACTGGAGAAGCTCGTGAAGAATATACGAGCGGAACGGTTCGGAGTCAAAGTGGAGGAGGATCTTGAAGACTACCTAAGCTGCAAGATCATATTCAACCATGACAAGACGAACTGTTGGGTGAACCAACCACACATCCTCAAGAACATCATCGATACGTTCGGGAGCAATGTGCTGAAACTACAACGATACGGAACACCAGGAACACCAGGGCAGGGCATCCAAAGGAACAGCGACGCACCCAAGGTGGACGAACAGCGACACAGCCGATACCGAAGCGGAGTAGGCATGCTGCTATACCTGGTGAAACACTCTCGACCCGACATCGCCAATGCAGTGCGAGAGCTGACCAAAGTATTGGACGGACCAACGGCCTTAGCATACAAGGAGATGCTACGAGTCATGAAATTCGTATGGGACACGAGAGAATATGGACTGAAGATGAAACCGAGTCCACTGACTAACGATGCATGGAAGATTGCAATATTCACCGACAGCGAATTCGCGGGTGATAAGGACAATCGCATCAGCGTAGGAGGGCACATCGTCCTACTACAAGGAGTGCCGATCATATGGAGATCAAAGGCACAACGCAGCGTAACACTCAGCTCGACAGAAGCAGAATACGTCGCACTGTCAGAAGCAGGGAAAGAAATCCGCTTCGTGACGCAACTGATGAGAGACATCTGATTAAAGATGCACAAACCCGCGGACGTTATGGTCGACAACATCGGAGCGATCTTCATCGCCTCAAATCCATCGACATCCGCAAGAACAAGGCACATCGACATCCGACATCACTTCATACGTGAACTCGTCAAAAATGGAGAAGCCATAACCAAATTCGTGCGATCGGAAGACAACATCGCAGACGGCTTCACAAAGAACACCAAAAAGGAGATCTACGACAACCACAAGAATCACTTCATCCAACTGCGGTCTGCAATGGATTAATGGGAGTAAGGCGAAAGGTGAGAGAGAACGACGGTGATGATGGATGTTATGTTGTCGATGCGACAATGGAAGGGTGTTAGGAATTGAGGGTACGACTTTGTCGGAATATCCGTAATTGCCGCACCTCCCAAAATTGTTCGTCACAGCTTTGAATATTATTCATCACATGTTCAGAGACTATTTGTCACACCTTTGTATACCATGTCATTATGACTATGACTAAGCATACGGACGCGATTGATACCTGTATAACCGCGAGGAGGATAGCCTGTCCTCTGGTAATGTAAGGAAGACACCCACGGCGGATCAGGAGGTCCCGATACCACGCCAACCATGGCAACCATCCAGACGACGACGTCGATCAGAACAGCATGTCCATGGGCAAGTGACGCACCTTCTTCAGAGGTCAGCACATGCCTCTCCTGCGGACAAGAACATCCGCAGGTTTGGAACATCAGAAAGGATCAGAACATCCGCAGGTTTGGAACATCACCAAAGGTGACATCGATCATGAGACGACGGCGTCATGAGAATCAACAACGGAAACATGAGATAGACAAGTGCTCAAGACTGCAGATCCCTACCATGCAAGCGTAGACAGCTACGACGATGCAGAGACAAGGAAGCAAGAACAGAGCATGATGAATGAAGAGGGAAGCACCTAAGAGACAACAGGATGCCCCGCGTCGTTACCGCGACAGATGCCTGTCAAGAAAACGAAATCAGAAGAGAAAGTGAGATTGTGCACACAGTTCTAAAACGGTACAGTTTCTAACAGCAGATTAGATCTTAGTACTAACTATAACCCCGGATTTCCAACAGATACAATAGAATACTAATCCTCATCGTCTCCATAGTGGGAGACAACTTATCCAGATTCTCAAAGTCTGCATTTTAAGTTTTATGGACCCGTCAGAGTGCTCATTTTTGGACCACTGTTGCACGAGAAATCGTGGAAGGAAAAACGTGAAATGCTGACAGGATGAGCACATTCCTCCATTCGCCAACAACACCAAAGAACTTCTCGCGAAATACATCACGCCTGGCCACACGTATTCGACCCAGACGACTCCAAGTATTCGATGGTCCATAAAACTTAAAATGTAGGCTTTGCAAATCTTCTTATTTTCTTTCCCGACTATGGAGACTATGGAGATTAGCGTCATATGCTTGGTTATGCCAATAGCATGACAGTACGGTCACTACAGGATCCTGAAAAAGTGGGCTGCTGTAGGGACTAAAACGTAATCAGGTATAATTTAGCACATTGGTCACAGAGCCCAAGTGTTAGAACGTGATTAAAGGCCATAGTTATAAAGTTATGAGGTGATGAATATGGCCTGGCTATCTCTAATATAATAGGGCCTTTTTGAGTTCGTTAGATTGCGTTGTTCCTCGTCTTGTGAGTTTTTGTCAATAGGGTCCACCTGAGTGGCGGGACCTGCGATCCGTCGCGGAGTGCCTGCAACATCCGAGGCTTTCAACCCAATCACTCACATACCCTGAAAATAAAGAAAAACATAAGATGCTTAGTGGAGCCCGATTTTGCTGTAAGGCCTTAGTTTCATTTGTACGGGGCTTTGTATATTTGCGATCCTCTTGGTCGACTATGCATGCTGCTCCGTGACGACGCTGTGGCGTTCCGAAGCCAACACCAAGATGTGCTCAGAAACCTTCGAGAAAAAGACTTTTGGACAGGTTGCGTGGTCGTGCGACCATGATGCGACTGCGCACGTGCTGCACATTCTCGTCTGTATCTAGATTGCATGAAGATAGGCTGATGAAGCGTCATCGGAGTCGTTCTCAATGTCGGACTTGGTGGCCGTGCTTCTTTGGGTGGTATGAACGACGGTGGCTACAGGCACCACTGGGTTTGGGTTGAGTCACGCACTCTAAGTCCGGGTGTCTTTTCGCCTATTTCGCGATTGTTTCGGGTCGTGTCGGTGATTGGCCGACGATAATTGTTATGCACGACTGTTTGGCAACAGAACGTGGATTTAGGCCTGGATGGAGTTTTCGCGTCTTCCGACAAAACAACAAAGCGCGAAAACTCCAACCACGACAACGATTACGAGTCCAAACCGTGAACTAACAGCAGCAGCGCGTACGAGGATTGGTGGGAAGGAAGAACATGGTCGTGTGCTGCCATCATCACTTGAGAGGAATCATCGACGGCATCAACCTCAATTCGCGGTATCGCATTTGATCCATCACTCGGTCTTGTTGGAAGTGGAGCAGTATTGGATGTCTTCGACTCCGAGGAAGAGGGAACGAGATCGATCGTCAGAAAGGACCAGAAACGAGTGTGTTTGTGTCTTTGTGAGGAATTGAAGAGGAGTCGACGCCACTTGGTGCGACCAACAGCAATCGAGAAAGACGGAGCCAACGAATCGCGAAGTCAAAGAGAGCGGCAACGATCTCGTCGAATGACACAGCGCGGCGCGCTTGTTGATCCTGCGAACCGACACGAGCGTGAAGGTCGTCGAGCAGAGGCGCATTGCGAAGCCTTCCCTGTCCTTGGTTAGCGGGAGTATCTGCATCAACACGACCCGGGGCTTCAGCGGAACAACGACAACGTTAGAACATGGAACAGTCGGCCCCACAGCCCGACTTGGGCCCCGCGAGATCTCTCTCTGCTCCCGTCCACATGACTAGCGACATCGTGCAAGACGGGGATACGCCAGACGCCGCCGCTCACAACCAATCCATCGATCCCGACATGCTGCACTACGCGAGCAACCATCAGCCCTTCTCAGCGGACAGCGCAGTCGAGGGTGGGAGCAGCGGCAGCCCGAGGAGCACCATGGTGTCTCCCCAGTCGTTGCCATCACCAAACAGTATCGACGATGATTGTGATGATGATTGTGATGATGATGATGATCCAGCAAAAGAACCCAGCTTTGACAGACATCAGACTGCGGACAACGGATGCAATGCTCATCAATGGCCTCTCCCACACATGTCATCAGGACCTCATTCGATCAGCATGGGCCTGGGATTGATGCAGCAAAAGTACGAGCTGTCAACGCAGCAAGCTGCCTACGTCGCCACCAAAGCCCCGCTCCCACCAACGACCATCAAGCCACAACTGGCTGCTTCACCGATTCGCGCCACGGCTGCAAGCAACCGCAACTTGAGCAAGAGCGCCCATACCACTTCCACAGGCGCCACTTTCATGGGCAGCATCCATTCCCTGCAACAGACCAGGAAGGATACCACACCGACGAACAAACTAACGATCGACACCACCAACGTCGCGCACTCCAGCCCAGACCGCTCGTTCCATTCGGAAGAGTGCCGCCGATCCGGCGAAATGAGCGAGGAATCGATTATCTTCGTCCACGACGATGACGACGACAAGACGCAGCGAACTTCCAACACGAGATCGTGCCTGGAGCAGCGGTCGTTGGAGGACATGGATCTAGGCACCGAATTCACCGACAGCAGCCATCACCGCTCACTGCAGTTCCATCAGCAGCAATACAGCACCCGCGTCAGCAGCCTCGAAGATGAGATGGATGCTCGCTGTGCACCGGACGGGCAACACGCAAATTATGGCGTGGCCATCGGTGTCGAAGTTGGCGATGGTAGCGAAGAGCATGACCCCACCGGCAACGATCACAGCGATCGTCCCTGCAACGAGCAACACAGCAAAGAAACGATCGATGGGTTCCGCACCAGTGCGCACTACGCAAATATGGAGAAAGATTCTCAGTTTCCGCATACATCGGGCGGGATCTTTGTCGGAGCTTTCTCTTGCGTGCCCCATCCTAATAGTGAAGAGGCGATTCGATTCAAGGATGTTGTCAAGGAGCCCTCTTTCAAGACGACTCAGCCGGACACCGAACCAAAAACAACGGCGATACCGACACCGGAACACAATTACCCGCACGACAGCGACCTGAAACCACCCAGAAGCACGCGCAGCTCAAGGAGCCTGCTACTTGCCAACGCGCCATCATCCCGCACCTTGCATTCTACCACATCCAGCGGCACGACGCAGTCCCGCCGACGGCATCACCTGCCAGATGTGGATGACGAGCCACCGGACAGCATCAACATCCAAACGGGAACTCGCGCCGACCGTTGCATGCCCAGCTCCTCGGAATGCAAAGCCGTCGCGACAGCGAGCGTCGTGGACGAATCCAACGATCAGCTCAAGGGGGTGGAACGCCGGTTGCGAGCCGAGTTTCAGCAAGAAGCCGTGAGGATATCCGAAGAAGTGTGCAAGAGCATCTTTGCCGAAGCAGCCGTGGGCACCGTTATGGACCAGGGCGATGAGGCGATCCACGTGGATCAGCAGTGCCAAGATCACAACAACAGCAGCAAAGGCGATGACGATGACGATGATCTCGAGCAACAGTCCAACACGCAACCAAAGCACGAAGGTGAAGTGATGACATCGCAGCCAAGTCGCAAGATGTCCATCCTCATGGTGTGCGTCTGTCTCTTTGTCGTCGCAGTACTGGTGGGCGGTATCGTGTTCTTTGTCTTCAAGAACGATGATGGTGATGCCAGCGCTGATGACAGTCTTGAGAATACAACCATCACGTCAAATCGCAACAACAACTCAACACAAACTGTCGGAGGAGATCTCACGAACCAAGGAGGATCCGAAATGCCGAGTTACGTCATGAGGTACATGTACGGAATCATCGTGAAGGACGCGCTCGTGCAGTCCATCCCGCCGGCTGCATACGTCCCTGATCTCATCAGCATGATGGATACAGTGGCGATGCGCACCATGAACGAAACTGCTCCGGGTCCCAACCACCGCGCATTGTGGTCATCGGATGTCGACGTGAAGCTTCCCACGATCGTGGAGTCTGTGACCAAGGTTGGTAAGTATCACGTGTCCCATCCCACAACAGCACATTTGTTCTCATCGGATCACATGCACTCACACATTCGTGCCATTCGCACATGCGCATTACGTCTCTGTACCATAATTGTGTGTGTGATCTCAAACAACAGATTGCTCCGAGGAGATGTTCGTCAACGCCACGTTAAGAACGGACCGTTGCGAAGAAGTCGTCGCTGCGGTGGAAATGATGACAACCAAGAACCTCGCATTCATCAACCATTACTTCGCAGAAGTCAAGCAAGTGTTGATGGAGGGACAGCCACAAGAGATCTTGCAATCCATCAACCCAACAACGCCTGTTGTGATGCTTGGATACATTGACAAGATAGTGCCATGATTGTGGCAATTTTCATTCCATCCCGATTGCGCTACTTTACGTTCAATGCATCCAATGTGCATCCTCCAACATACAAAATAGAACAGTTATACACCACCATGCACGTACCATACTATACTCTATCAGAAGTTCTGTTCGGGCCAAGCCGCGCAAGAACGGTACGCGTACCTAAGCATGTCACGATTTGCAATCCAACGAAGGTGCATCTCTGTCTCTCTCTTTCCACATCAGGCTCTCATTCGCGATCTTTCCAAAATCGCCATGAGCGCGCATACGAGTACAAGCACACAATTGCGGGTACGTAAGCATCGGTGCTACGCTGGGAACGAGCATTACAGACTGAAGTTGAGTAATCATTAGGAGAGTGCTTTTATATGATGTATCATGTCTTGCATAGTCGTATTGTACGATTAAAGTTACAATGCACACAAACGTGTTTGCGCATCATTATGGATGAATGGAGTGTGTGCTCGCTGAATGTGTTTCTGTTTGGTGATGAATTCACCAAAGCACCGGTCACGAGCTCGGTGGTTGGTTGATTGGAGTGTTATCTTGTGGGTCGCGGTACTCGCATGGTGGAGTACCATGGACCAAGTTGATACCGAGCGCACCGTCGGACTGCGTCCTTCAGACTACGATTCCACCTTGCTGGTGAGATGGGAGAAGAATCCACCAAACCGGCTGCCGATGGAATGTCCGCTGCGGTCCAAGGACATTTCGTCGTTCCTGTTGTGCCGGCGCTTGCTGATCATGTCTGCGTTGACGTTGATCGCTGCATTGCCGTCGTTCTCGCCAGCAACATCGTTGTTGCCATCGGTGGTGTTGTCGTTGTTGCCATCGTCTGGTGGTGTCGACGAAAATGGCATGCTACGACGTCTTGGACGGTACCGGCGCAGTTCGCGGTCCATGCATTCGATGCGCTCTTCCTTTTGCGCCAGTTGATGCGACAGGGAATCGCATTGGTTCACCAGCTCGGACTTGATGAGCTTGGACTCTTCTCGCATGGCCTCCATCTCCTGCTGCATTTCGGGGATGGCGCCGCCCTTTTCGATCTTTTGGATGTAGGCCTTGAGGCTTGCGATTTCGTCCTTCTGCTCTTGGATGAGGCTATCCTTTTGCACGATCTCTTGGCTGGCGCACGCCATCTCTCCCTTGAGGAAGAGGCGGGAGGCGGCGGGTCCGCCAAGGCCGCTGCTCGCGACAGCGCCGGAGGCAGCATCGTTCCGCTTGGCCTGCTGCAGCTGATCGTTGGCATCGTTGACTTGATCTTGCAATGTGAAAACTTCCTGTTCCAACTGCGTGACTTGCAGCGTGAAGGTTTCATTCTTCATCTGCTCCTTCTGCAGCAGCATATCGTACCGTTCCTTCTCCTTGACGAAATCGCCGCGCTGCTGTTGCAGATGGCGCTTCTCCTCGCACAGGACCTTTTCGATCTGCTGCACGTTCTTCTCGCGCTGATCGACGTAGGAGTCGCCGCCGTGCGTCATGGTGGATCGCGTGGCGCGCAGATCGTCAAAGTAGATGTTGAGCTCATCCAGCCGGCTTTGCCACGCATCTTCCTTCGCCTTGATCTGCGTCTCGCGCGTTGCGAGGTCCTTCTCCCACAACGAAAGGCATTGCTCACGCGCCGACGTGGCCTTGTCTTCCGCCTTGAGCTCTTCCTTGGCTTCTTGCACGGCCAGGCTGAAGTCGTCGCACGAAAGGTCGTCGAGGCAGGAATGGACGGAGCGGTTGGTCCGGTTGTCGATGACGGTCTTCGGGATGTCGTTGTGCTCGTTGTCGCTGATCTCGACGTCGTACTCATCGTCGTCGTCGTCATCGTCCGTGGAAAGCAAGTCCACGGAGGTGCCGAGCGATGGATTGGAATGCTCGCTGGCCCCGATCTTGCTGCGACGGCGTTTGGCGCGTGCCTTGCGTCGCTTCTTGCTGTCTCGCTTTGGGGACTTGGCCGCAGAGCGATCCTTGCGGTTGCGGCGATCTTTGCGACGCTTCCGTCTGGCTTCGCTTTTGCTGGTCTTGACCGACAGGACGTCGCTGATGTCGTCGTCGTTGAAGGCGTAGAGGGTGTCATCGTCGGTGCCGCTGTCATTGTCATTGTGGTCGTTGTTGACGCCGTTGTTCAGGTCGTCATTGTGGTCGTCATTGAGGCCGGTGCTGTAGTACGGTGACGCTGATCCTGTGGTTTGAACATGAAGTGAGGAGGGAACTTCGAGCTGATCGAGCTCCTGCGTCGGCCTTCTGCCCCGCATCTTCCTGGACTTCTTCTTGCTCTTGGAGGTGGCCATGCTTCTGGAACCGCCCAAGGAGAGAGCGTCGAGAGATCGAGTGGCGGAGACGACGGAGGCATCGTCATCCACAGAACGTCCGGACGATTTCTTGCTTCTGGAGGACTTCTTCTTTGCGTCCCTGGCGGTCTTGGATGATTTCTTCTTCTTGCTCTTCTTCGCCCTTGTGTTGGTCGTGCAGATGCTCTTCGAGCCAAGCGTGCACACGGACTTGGTGCTGCCCAGCTTCTTGATCTTCGTTCCGGACTTCTTGGCAGGAGAGGAGGACGAAGCAGCAGAGTTGGTGATGAAATTCGAAAGGCTCTCCTTCACCTTGTCCCTGTTGGCAGCCTCGCCATGGTCGCCACCTTTGCCCACCTCCGTCCGCAGCGTTCGTTGCGATCTCGTTCGTGGCTTCGCGTGAGCAACTTCGGTCGAATCATTGGCGTAGGAGTTGCAGGAGTGCATCGTCGCTGTCATGAGGGTGTTGCTGCTCGTCTCCACGAAGCTCATGTGCGACTTGGGCTGTCGCTTCTGCTTCTTCGGTCGCAGCCGTCCGATGCTCCTCGACCGCACCATGTTGACGAGCGATCTGGCGCGGCTGCGGCTGCGCGATCGCCGTTCCACCTTCTTGTCATCTGGCAGCTCGTACGTGTTGTCCTTGCTCAGGTCAAAGTCGCGGTCCAGGCTGCGATGCGATCCTTCGCGGAACATCTTCGTGAGGCCTCTCATCGTGTATGACTATGGAGCCGTCTCGTGTCGCAGAGGAGGACAGCAATGAAGATGGCGCCAATTCTCGGTTTGGCTGTTGCCTATTATAGTATACTCCTCGATCAATTATTCGAGTAGGTATGTTTATGATCACGGATGCAGCGTCTAGATCTTGGTCGATGCTTTCTCAATCCCGTACCAGTTGTCGATCGAGTATGATCTCGTGCGCAACGGCTCCAGCTTCTCTGCTTTGCGCGTGCGATTATGTGTGCCTGTCGCAATGGCTTCACACAGCAAGAAAGAAATGAAAACCATGATGTTTGTTTCGTCAAATGGATTCTCGAGGAGCCTCATCACTCCTTTACTTGAATTTCTGTTCGTGGCTCGCAACACCACGACCACGTCCGCGACGGGACGGGACGATAATTTGCAGGCGCGTCCAACACAACAACACGCAACCTGTTGCCACGATCGTATCACGAATCGCTTCTTCCGCTTTGCCTGCTTCACCAGCATGCGCTGAGCAAGGAGTAATTTCGTCGTTTCGTGCATCAGTTCAGAAAAGCAAGGGCACATCCGAATCGTGTCGCATGGCTTAACTCGTGCTTGACGGCCAATTATGACTGGTAGCGCCCTGTCAAAGAACTCCATAAGAGGCATTTGTTGAATTATCACGTGGAAGAATGTCCGAAAGAAAAAGACATCTTCCTGGGCCTTTCCTTGAAGCCGTTCCGAAAACAACAAACACGCCCAAGTACTTTTCTTGCTTCCGAGCTGAAGCCCAATCGCGAAACCAATCAGCTCGCTTTCGATTGGTTGGACCCAATGTCATTATCAAGAGTGTCCTTTTTATCCATTCGCATCAATTCAACAAATAGCCATTACTTACGTCTGTACATTCACCCGTTCAGAAATCCAACGGTCGAATCCCATTTTTCAGACGTGTGTTCACTCAAAAGCAATCGTACCACATGGAATTTGCCCGTCAAACCAACGCGCGCAGCTCACATTTTTGGCAAGCTGTCACAAGATCCACAACAACGGTCCTATCGCCAACATCCGCCACACTGACTATCAGCCATCATCAGCAACAACAAGACCGTCCACACTGACAATTCGTGCCAACATCGACAAAATCCTCCACCGAGGTTCCCAAGTCTCAACCCCTGGCCAAACTCGAAGGTCGATGACCGATTCAGCTCTTCCATCAGGCATCTGTGATGCCCAAAGACGGGACTCGTACGGATGGCGGCCGCGTGCGCAGAGGAGGCATGTACTCTGTGTGCGTATGCGTGCCTGAGGGTGATGCTATGTGCATTGGCGACTCCGCTGTGGCGCAGGAGAGGATTGAGGTGCATGAGGATGTTGCGTTTTGTGAGGATGATGTCGCGGTGCATGCAGACGTTGCGGTACATGAGAACATGCCCTTCTCATGGCTCCAAGTTGCAACGGATAGATCAACGGCTCCTTCGATCAACCAGCTCCCTTGTCAGAAATTCAATCGCAGCAGCAGCAGTAACAGCGGTCGCAGTACCAACATCAACTCTCTCTCTCTCTCTCGCACACACTCGCATACATAACCAAGAGACCCAACGACACGCACTACACATCCCAATCACAGCTCTGCCAATCACCTGCCAACCATGAGAATCTCTCCGCTCTCCCTTCTCTTCGTCGCCCTTTCCAACGTCGCCATGACGAACGGTCAGGAGCCAAGCAGTACTCCATCGGAACTACCATCAATTCTTCCATCTGCAGTGCCATCCATATCGGTAGCCCCGTCGGTAACGCCGTCGGCGACACCATCGGCTGCACCATCAACTGCACCATCGGGTACACCATCGGTTGCACCATCGACCGCACCATCTGGTGTCCCCTCCGGTGCTTCGGCGTCCGCGATGCCATCGGTTACACCGTCGGTTGCACCATCGGCTGCACCGTCGGTTGCGCCATCAAGTGTTCCAACGGCTCTTGCGTCAGCTGCACCTTCCAGCGTCCCCTCCAGCGCTTCGGCGACCGCGTCGCCGACGACCGTACCGTCGACCGCACCATCGAGCATCCCATCGTTCACATTATCCACCGTACCATCGGCCACGCCGTCAACCCTGCCTTCGTCCGTGCCAACGAGGACATCAGCGCCAACTGCCACCTTGTCGGACACGCCCTCTCTCAACCCAACGGTATCGACCTCCCCATCCACACAGCCATCTGTCTCCCCGACCGACCTGCCAACCATCAGCTCGAGGCCAACAATGAACATGACCAGCGCGCCGACCATGGCCAACATGACCACATCGATGCCAACATCCATCAACATGACCGACACCAACACGTCAACGCCAACGCTCATGCCGGTCTTCACAGCTGCTCCAACCATGAAGAGCATCAAGTCCAGCAAGGCACCAAAGTCCAGCAAGGCGCCAGAATCCAGCAAGGTGCCAAAGTCCGAGAAGACATCTAAGTCGGAGAAGTCAGACAAGTCCACGAAGGAGCCCAGCGATTTGGACACTTCCAAGAGCACCAAGGCACCTACCAGCTCCAACGACTCCAGCTCCAGCCTCGGCAACATGACGCCCAAGACGCCAAAGTCGTGGAAATCCTCAAAGGTCACCAAGGAGCCAAGCTGGAGCAGCGACAGCACGGACGCCATCTTCGACGTGCCAAAGACCCCCAAGAACAGCAAGACCAGCAAGACGTCGAAGGATTTCACCATTGCCATCGTCAACGCTAGCTCCACCGCCACCGCGAGCCTCAGCTCCACCAAGGTGCCAAAGGCTTCCAGCTCCTCAAAAACATCGAAGGGTTCATCGAGCGCCATGGCTCCAACCGCCGGATCAGGGAGCCTGCCGACACCGATCGTCGGCACAAACAAATCATCAAAGAATAGCTCCGTGGATAGCTCCATCCAGAGTTCGAAGGAGAGCTCCAAGGATTCCAAGAGCGCAAAGGTACGTCAAATCTGAAGCCTACGCTACAGTTAACCCTCCTTGTGTATGTGTGTGTGTGTGTGCCTCGATCGATCGAATAGCCAACAATCAAGCACTCACCCTCACCTTCCATCCATTCATCAAACCCCATCTTTTCGTGACTTCCTCATTACCTCCTCCTACATCTGCATGTACAGTAAACACGCAATCTAAAGAACTTTCGATTTTGTCGTTTTGGATGCCTGTGGCGCACAGCCTCGTGGACCATCCAGTACATAGAGACCCACTGGAATGCAAGTGCCACCATTGATCGCTGCAATTCGTGTTGCGCCGTATCATCGCATTTCATCCCAACCCATCCGGCGACATCAGTCAGCAGTACGGCTTGGGCATGGCAGTCGCTGCCAAAGAACCAATGGTGGTTCTTCATCGTCTTCTTCTTCATCTTCTCGTCCCCCCTTCACCATGATCATCGTGTTTCATGTGGAATGGAAAAAGAGAGAAAGATCATAACGGAGGGAGAGAGAAGTGAGAAGGAAGAAGGGGGTTGCGGAGCAGATGCAGCAATTCATTCAACAGGAGCGCAAGATAAGCGAGCAATCCAACACATGAGTGTGTTGGACAAGAGATGTCCACGCATTGGTTCATGCAAGTGGAAATACAAACAATCGAAGCTATCCCAATGTAACAATAGTATTATAAGACAGTGCATACACATTACGCCAACAACAGATTAGAGTGTTCTATTTGTTTTTGCCACGCGCAGATGGACGTGCGAGTACATCCCCTACGCAGCAAGCAGGAATGTCTTGCTCTCCCAGACTCCTCCTGTACTTCCCTGGATTTCCGTCCCATGGTGGAGGAGGGTACGTACGAACAAAGATTAGCGTACGAATAGAGTGCGGCACAGCACAGGTGTAGAAGACTAACAGCAGATATCTATTCTCAAGATTGTAGACTGAGATCGGTATCTATCTCGCAGGACACACTGGAACGATCCGCCGCGTGTCATGACGACAAGTCACCAGAACCAACCAAACAGAACCGAAAGAACACATCAACCCCATCACCACAACACTTTCCATCGAATTCGGATCTTCCCAAACGCGAACACAAGCGACATTGCGAAACCAGATCTCAAATCTTCCTCTCTCTCTCTTTGTCTCGTTCCACCGCGAGTTCCGATCCTGCACATTCCAAAACTTATTAACTCATAAACTTACTAACTCATAAACACACAAATAGCCATCCTCGTCAGTACGAATCCTCGCACCAGTTCAAACAGGATGAAGTTGAACATGATGCTCTTCGCCGCTGCGATGGCTGCGCTGCGATCAGGCAGCAACGTCGGCGTGATGGGCTTCTCGCCGAGCTGTTCGCTGCGTACTCTCAACGCTTTGCGTCCGCCATCTTCTGCGACGACCAGAGCTGCAACGAGGCTGTTCCAATCGGTCGCTCCGCCCGATGCCCAGATGGACACCGCTTGCAATTCGAAGGCGAAGAGCAAGGTTCCCATCACGCTGCTCTCTGGATTCCTCGGATCCGGAAAGACAACTGCCTTGCAGCATCTGTTGGAGAACACGGACGGGGTCAAGATTGGCATCATCGTCAACGACGTTGCCAGCGTCAACATCGATGCCAAGCTCGTCTCGTCCTCCAGCTCGGCGCAGAAGCTGGACGGTGCCGGTGGCGTTGTGGAACTGCAGAATGGCTGCGCTTGCTGCAGCTTGGCAGACGAAATGCTGGCCAGCATCGACCAGATCCTGTCGAGCCGCAGCGCGGACGATCCCCTCGATGCGATCGTCATTGAACTTTCCGGCGTTGCCGATCCGCTCGCCATCCAAGCGAACTGGCAGCAAGCCTTGGTGGCTGGAGTTCCAGTCACCAGCAAGGCGGATGTCTCCCAGGTGGTCACCGTCATCGACTCCTCCACCTTCGGCACGGACTGGATGACTTGGGACACGGCAGGCGAGCGATCCGGTTGGACGGATGAAGGCGAGAATTGTTCCGGACAACGCAAGGTACCAGAGCTGTTGGCCGAGCAGGTGGAGTCCGCCGACCTCATCCTCATGAACAAGGTCGACATTGCTGGTGGCGACCAAACGAAGATCGCCACGGCGCTCGCCAAGCGGCTCAATGCAAAGGCCTTCCTCGAGGAGACGACATTCGGAAAGATTTCCCCGCAAAAGATCCTGTCGAATGACTACTTGACGTCTGTCCTGGAATCCAAGGAGGAGGGCAAATGCAGCAACCCTGGATGCGGCAATCCCGATTGCTCGTCATCGCATTCTCACGATCATGATCACGCGAGCCATGCCGATGATAAGCCAGCTGAGGAAAGCACGAGCTGTTCCGATCCCGATTACATCGACGAATCGGAGTCGCACACGCACTCGCACACGCACTCGCATGCCACATCCACCGACAACCTCGGCATCGTGAATTTCGTTTACAAGGCGTCGCGCCCGTTCAACCAGAAGAAGCTCATGACGGTGCTGAACACCTGGCCGGTCCCCATCAAGGACAATCTTGACATCACCCTTCTGGATGACATGAACGCAGGAAAGCCGATTCCCACCGAGAACGGCAGCCTGATCGATAATCCTTTTGTCGGCGTTCTCCGCAGCAAGGGATTCTGCTGGTTCGCTCCCACGCGGTGGACCGGCGCAAGAGAGGATGTTTGGCGCCACGACACCGCCATGTTCTGGAGTCACGCTGGCAAGCACTTCGGCATTTCATCCGCCGGCAAATGGTGGGACAGCATCTCCAAGGAGCAGATGAAGAAATACTTCAAGACCAACAAGGGTGAGTACGAGCGCATCCTCGACGAGGACTTCATGACAGAGGAGTTCGGTGATCGTCGGCAGGAGATCGTCTTCATCGGTGTCAATCTCCTTGAAGAGGAGATCCGCCAGGCCCTCGACAGCTGTCTGGTCACCGAGAGGGGAATGAAACGCTACAGACAGGCATTGCAGAACTGGGAGCTTTCTGTCATGGGCAGAGAACACGGCGGACCAAGCCTCTTCGATGTTGGCAGCGTCGATCACATGGATGTCAACAAGTAAGCACGGGTGTGCGGTGGTATGGTGGTGCCGACATTGAAGAGGCTTGCACAACGCGGAGCAGGCTCCAGAATGTCCATCACGACACACGAACAGATCAGACTTTGTTTAGCCATAGTAGGAGTTGCGTGAAAATAATATATGACTATCATAATAGGCACATGATGACACTGTTTCCGAAACGTCAATTTAACGGCCACGTCATTTATTCGCGCCTTTCTCGTAAAACACACAGAAATTGTCCGAGTTTGTCATTCGTGGATAATCTCACGATCTGTATTTATTTGGATACGTCACGATGACGTCATCATAGTAGGCTTGTCCTTTTCACACGATTGATCGGATCGTTGACATTCAGTGTCGGAAGGCCAAATGGAGCTGTTATGGGGGCGATTCAAATTCAAATCCAAAAAAGTGATCAAAAACGACAACGCGAGCCGATCACTGGTGGGGTCACATGACATGTGCGAAGACGCGATGGAGGCGACACTCTCCGAGAGGAAGCCGACATGTGAAGAGAACGAACGACTCTCCACAAACTGTTCCTCCCTCTCACAAACTACGGGCACCACGTGCAAGCACAAGCGCACGCACAAGCGCACGCACAGGCAAATCATTATCCTCCCCCTCGTCTTCATCTTCATCCACATCCACATCTCTGCCCTAGAGAGCTCCAACAACAAGTACTCCACTGTGTTCAACATCGTGCTCGATACCAACATCAACAACCCCCACAAGTCCATCTGACATAAAAACGAAACAAGCGCGCTACTCCACACACCATCGAGCATCCAAACCAACGCCACCTCTTGCAACATGATGACCATGATGAAAACGACGTTGGTCGTGCTGCAACTCCTCAGCATCTTCGCATCCGCCGAGGCATGGGACAAGGCGAACTATGGATTGCGACGTCTCGACATATCTGACGACCTCCACATGGCCAGGAGGGTCCGTAGGTTGCATGACAACAGCAAGACATCGAAAAGCACCATCGATACCAACTCCACCAGCACCAACTCCACCAGCACCAACATAACCAGTTCCAAGACATCGAAGAGCATAATCGACACCAACGCCACAATCACAGAAATCACAACCTTGTCCAGCGGCAAGAGCGCCAAGCAGTACAAGTCCGCCCCCACCAAGCGAAACTGCGGCATCAGTAAGTCAACAGCAGCTCGGTGACGTTGACACACCTCATTTCTGACATCTTTGCGATGGCTGCTTTGAAATACTCAAGATTCGCCCCCATATCAAACTTCATCCGGTTCGATGTCCCTGAGCGCATCCACCTCCCATCCTGCCCATTCATCCACTCCATCCACTCCGCGCACTCAGTTGGTTCTCCCTTCCCTTTCCCTTTCCATGCTTCATTTCACCATGTTGATCGGTCTGCATGGCTGTTCGTCCATCACTGCCCACATGTCCTTTCCTTTCATATCGTTTCATATCGTTTGCCTTCGCACTTGACATGGTATGATTGCCCATCATTGCACTGCTCATCTGCGATCTCCATGTTGCAGAGGAGAAAACCGATAAAGTGGAATTCAAGTGCAAGGCGGAGACGGAGACCGATGACGGTAGTGAGATCGAGGATGAGATCAAGTTCACTGTCTCGTCCAAGGATGAGGAACCGCTGACGGTCACGATCGAGTACGAGCAAGAAATCCAAGCCGTCGTCAACGATACCGAGACCGAGACTGAGACCGCCACCAAGTTCGAAGTCGAGTTCGACCGCATCATCGAGTATCGCAAGGCCAACACCACCGCCAATATGACGAACACGACCGGCAATAAGTCCGATACTGACGAAAGCGCAAACGCATTCGATTGGGAAGAGGACATCATCGTTCAGGAGTTCGAAATATCAGACTGGACTGCCTTCGCTCCTGTCATGGGGGACGCCAACTCCTCCACATTCTCCATTTCCACCGAGGATGGCGTCGTGACCTTCAATTTCACCATCGCCCACGCTGACACCAACAACGTGACTGCCAACGAGATGAAGATCGACTTCGACCTGAACAACTTCCCATGGAATTCCACTGATACTTACGTTGCGCTGATATGCTCCATCGAGTCAGAACGTTCCATCGAAGTGGAATTCAGCGACACCAGCAGCGGCTCCCCTCCGGGCACGACGAAGACGGCCACTGATGTCAAGATCAGCTTCGATGACGCGGTGGATACTGTCGGCTTCACCCCCTTCGGAGCATACACCTGGGTGGACTATGCCGAGGTGAGCGATGATAACTCCACAAGCAACATGACAGCCGTCGTCGCGACATCCTCGACGGAGGATAACTCCACAGAGATTGCTTTCTCTTTCGTTGGGGCGTCGGCGATGACCGCATCCGACATCTTCTGGGATCCTCAGGCAGGTATTGGTTACGGCGATGAGCTGGTGACCGCCGATGAACCCGACGACGACGAGGGCGACAGCAGTAGCCCCCCAGCCACCGGTGACAACACCGATCCAAACCTGAACACGGACTCAGACACCGGCGGTGGCGGTGGCACAGAGGATGATGCCGCGGATGATGGCAACAATGACAGAAGCAGCAGTGTGAGCGTCACCGGACCTTTCGGTGTTGTATCATGCGTGGTGTTGCTGATCGCTGGTGCTCCTGCTGCGCTTGCAATGCTGGGATAAGATGGCCACGAACAGGCAGGTGAACTTTTTCACCGCTGTGGCACTGCTGCGATGACACTGCTAGTATGACCCTCGCCATCACTGCCGACGCGCCCAACCGCAGCCAAAGAACGACGACGCTGCGTGATGAAGATGGTGGCTGTTGCTACTTGTGCGCTGCCACATCCCTACGACGCGGACACCATGTCATACGTGCACGGGCGCGTGGTTCATGTAGTCCGCAGTGGCATGCGGGTGGGTCGTCCTCCAGCCGATCTCCCCATCGCGGCTTCTTCACAAATCCCCCGATCGAGGCTTCGATCTGTTTCTCACCAATCCCGCAGCTTTCCGCGTGCCATATGTAAATGATGCACATATGACATGGAGCGATCAAAGCAATCCAGATGTGAACCAATCTGGAACGATTGGACTTATCCTATTGGCGAAAAGGCACAAGGGACCTCCAATCTGTTCTTGCCAACTCAGACCAAACCGCTTTGAGCCGCCGAACGGCGCCGTCTCCGTCCCGGCTTCACCCTCGACTTCGCACGGGATTGCACTGCAAGGGTGAGAGGTGATGCGTATCCCTTTTGCGACAAAACTTAACTTGCTTTAGATGTCAAATGTTTAAATTGTCATCTCGCTGATTCACTGCTTCGTTGCTTTGATCTTGGTTGTGCGACTATCAATAGACGATACATAATAGATTGGAGCAGCGCAGTTGATACCTTCATCTTTGGGGATGATGCTTGACGAAGAGCCACGTTCCTCACGTACTGCGACAACCAGCGATGTTGCAATGGTGCATGGCACACCCACACGCGCGAGCAGCCGATGCGGTGTCGGTTTTGGTGTCGCCTTGTTTGACATTCGCCGAACAAGGTCCCAGCATGAAATCTGGCAACGGCGGCCGGAAAGTCCAAAGTCACAACAAAGAATAATGACCGCTTCTTTTGCTGTCGCCAAAGTACCATCGACCACGGCCGGTGTAATCGGTGGCAGGATGACCGCAACCAACAGACATGATCGCGAACACGCCTGGTGACTTGCGAAACTTCGCTCCCTCCTCGCTGCGAAGCGATGTCCGCATCTCCTCAGCTGTCCCTCCTACCTCTATGAGAGGAAACGAGTGCGCTATGAGTTATCGAATGACGCCTGTAACAAGGAGGCAACCAAAACTCGTGTTCGTGGGCGCGCATGGTGTACGAGCTATGGTATAGTACTACTAGCATCGCAGCGCACATCTCTCCGCATGAACTAATTGTCAAACCGTCTGAAACATCACCATGTACACGTATCAACCTACCATTCGCAATGCATAGATCATCGTCCTCCTCTGCACACGAGAGTGCCACGGGAGTGGACATGATCATGGAAACATTTCGCGAGGTGCAGACACACTCCAGTGGAGCACAGAGATACAATACAGACTCTATGTGCTTCCACGATACCTGCCTCTGGCAGGATGAAGAAGTCTTGGACAAGACGGTATTGGCCAAGCACAAGACCGAGAATAAACAAACAATGCATAAGTGCGATAGCATGTTTGGCACTACTCGTAGCTCGCAGCATGGAAGAAAAGACGAGCACTACTCCGCCAGTGACCGCCTTCTGGTATTGACCCACCTGCGTAATGGCAAGATGCCATCGCTGTCTTGTACGACCTACTCGACGAGCTGTTTGTATTGGTCGGTACTCATGGCAGGTTGTCCAGAGACAATACAACTCGTAGTGTGGTATTCTGTACGCACGTACCTCGTGTATCACTCTCGTGGAGCCAGGCCTGCCTTCCCGCTGCCTCCAGCAGCTTCTTTGGTTGATGTGTCGCGCGGCGCGTTGCTGCAAAGTACTCGGACTCGGTGTGCCCAGACACTTGGAAATGGCCTCTTCTTGCCTACCTCGGTTAGTCTAATGATCGTGGCGTCAGTTGCTTCAAATCACTCCACCAATACTCTGAAGTGCTCTGCGATGAACGAGAATGCTCTCATTGGCGGTACCTTATGGCGTATCTGGATTACGACAGCCTAAGGTGATGTTATGCGAAAGCGGTGAATTGCTGCGTAATGCATCGCTTCCGTCGAAGGTGTTATCAGGATCTTGTCTTGGCTACTCTATCCAATGACAGAGAAATCACGGCGCATCTTGGCATGCATCGCGCGAGAAGCAAGAAGAGGATCCTGGGATGTTGGTTGGTATGGGACGAGCTACACACAAGGTTGCTTGAGAGTTCTGCCATCATATGTTGTTGCCCGTGTCCAGCCGGAGGCTCAGATATCGCGCACTATGATCTCTTGTTGGGGTGCCGTACTCCAGATCCCCCGTGAATGATAGTCGGGATGGGGGCTCGGATGCTATCTCTTGTTTGGACGCATGCGCGCGCATGTCTGAATATAATATGTGAATGACAGATGTATTGTAGATGTGCATGGCACCAATGTTAACACCATTGTGCTGTTCTCTACTGACATATAATAGTATGATAGTGTAGTGTAGAACAGCACAATGGGTGTGCGCCCGTTCTCCATGGCCCGTGCACAAGCTACGTGCACCGCACTCCAAGTCACCGTCTCCCTTCCCTCTGCATGCGATGAAGGTCGCGGCCATGATCGTCATGGCTGTGGTCGGTGGTGTTGTGATCGTCGCCACCGGTAGTGTGTGCGCCATCCCTAAGAGACGACAGGAAATGGAAAGACTCTTCATCAAGCGCCCGTGCCAAACGCCCGATGTTGGATCCGGATGTGATGTGAAAATCTCGAGGGGGTGTATTCGGCGACAGCTGAGATCTGGGACTTGCCAAGCCCATCGTCAGCATCGATGATCCCAGGCTACGCTGCGAGCTGTCGAACGTCGAACCGGATGGTACGTTGTGCGCTGGAGGTGTCTGGTGTGGCGGAACGGTGATGGGATCAAACGGCATGTCGTTAGCCGACGACGATCCTGTCATGTCCTGGTCCGTCACGGAAGTGTGGATAGATCCCATACTTTGGTTCAGACTGGCGAATGCCGACGAGGGTAAATGCGATGCTGCCCTGCCGAATGCGCCTCCTGCATGTTCTTGATCCGCCTTCATGTCTTCGCGTATTGGTGATGTTGCGGAGTCCATCCTATTCGTATTTACCGGGTTTTGTACTTCTGGCTGGATGGATTGCCAGGGTGCCATCCACGAGCTATTCGTGTCGAGGTTGCCGTGTAGACCTTGCTGGATCTGACCGACTTGATGATACTGTTGTTCTTGTCGCTGCTGTTGTTGCTGTCGCTGCTGCTGCTGTTGTCGAAGTTGTTGTTGCTGAAGAGATTCCGCGAATAACTCGTACTCATGCCTGTTCCTATGCTCATCGCCGTGCGTGTTGTGCACCTCCTCTGCGGCTTCATCGTCATCGCGGAAACCGTCAACGCGCGAAGATACACCACCCATAGTCACATCGCCGAGATCATATGATCCATCCTCCTGGAGGGCCTGTGCCCCCCTCAACCCTTGCATGTTGTAGATGGATGCAAATTTTATGTCGAAGATGCGGCGGTCCTCCTGTTCTTGCTTCCATTTCTCGAGCTCGCGCTTGTACCGCTCCCGCTCGACCATTGCCTGTTGCTCGTATTTGGATCGAGATGTGGGACCCAGCACTTTCCACTTGGATGCGATCGTTTTAGCAAGGCCTGCGAATCCGATCTTGGGTTTGCGGGCACGCCCCTTTCCATCGTGTGAAGGTTTCGGCACAGACCGCAAAGCAGGTATGGACGTAGACAACGGCGGCGGCGCTGCACTGGGCTCAACGTCGGCTGTGCTTGAGTGCAACGTTCCCTCGTTGATCATGTTCTGCCTTTCATCGGCGAAGAAGATGTTGTAAGCGGACAGAGGACGCTTGGGCATGTCCTTGGGCTTCTTCCATTTCCGCTTTCTTGTTCGCTTGGATTTGGGCGCAGTGGCACACGACGACGGTGACGCCGACTCCTGATTTCCGTCCATCGACGTTGAAAAGTCAGCGGAGGGATACGGAGCTATTTGAGATGCTGACGCAAGTGCAGGCGCAAGTACAAGCGCGGAACCTAACACAGTGGAAGACGCGCCGTGGCTTTCTGACGTTACTTTCGATTCGATCGCACTCTTGCCTGAATCTGCCATCGATCTGTGTTGTTTGTCTTCGTGTTTCTGCGTACTCGTGTGATAGTGCTGTTTGAACCGTAATCCCAGTTGTTGAGGCTGCTTTGGCGTCGAAGGTGGAAACGAGGATGGCGAAGTTATGGAAGCAGGCGGTTGTGATTGTGCCGTACGGGCATGCGGCTCGTGAGCAGCTTTTTGTGCTTGTTTTGCCAACGGCGTCGATGTTATCGATGAACTTGCTGGCTGTGCCCATACGAGCGGTGCCGAGTCCGGCTGATAATGTTGTCTTGCCGATTGGTGTCGGTCGATATCCTTGCCTGTTTCTTTGTGACTTGCAATCGATCTCTCGTCCCGTGCTGCCAAGACGGTGTTGGGTGTGTGACGCGGAGGCGTTGCTCCTATGACCTTGGCGTCAGTCTTGATGTTCTCCGCAGGTGTGAGAGGAATGGAGAGAGCGAGATCGAGCCGCTGTTTTGCTTGACCAGCTTTATCATCCTTTGCGTCAAAAATCGATGCGCGCCACCGCGTGGTGGCAAAAAGTGGCGTACAATGAGCATCCGAGACACGAGTCGAGAGCAGGTATCACAGGGGTGATGGTGAGAATGATCCGCCGTGATGGATTGCCTGCCACGCATGAAGGTACACCTGGGATTGATGAGTGTCAATGAGACATGATCGTGTTCTCAGGAAGCGCCGAAGAAGAGTCGATTTGACCGACACAGCAAAAACACTACGCAAGTTTACAGAGCGACGACGGCAAAGACAGGGCAGCACGAGTAGTCTACACTCTGTGGCGTTTCTTATCTCCCCGCGTCTTTCGCCATGGTCCGAAGAAGCATAAATCGCATCATTAGCATCCCCCATAGAGCACCCAGACGCCGCACATCTGACGAGAGTACCCAACCGTCTCCTCCCATCCCATCTTACCAAAAAACGACAGAGTTATTGGGACCGAGCACTGGGCGATGGACCAACCATCTGACTTGTCGCCAAGTTGCCAATCATGTGATGGATACGGGCTATTCCAGGATTGGACGAGGACGATGTATGGTATTATACATACGAATACGAGAGTGCTCCGCGAGAGTGCTCTGCGGGATGCTCCGCACAGAGAGCAGCAACTGTCACTTACGTTGTTGTCTGAATTCATTGCCTCTTCTCAACCCTGTCACGGAACGACTGCCGCTGGTTTGTTGCAGATCGGGCAGTAGCAGGAGAATGGATGGGAGATGGAACGCTCTCTGGGTTCGGCGCGAAATCTTGCGGAATTGTGAGGAGACGGAACAGTGCCCATGCGGATACTCGGCTGCGAAGTGGCTTGGTTGTTTGTGTGGTAGAATACAAGTTAGTGTGTCGACTGACCTTTGCGCCTTTACCTTGAATGCATCTGTCTGACCGGTATTTGTCGACAAACCAGACAGACGACACCAAGGATGAGTTGCGCTCAGAAAGCGTCTCTTCGCTGCAGCGGAGCAACGAAACAGCCCCACAAAAACAGAGGTGCGCAGCCATGAACCCTGACGAGAGTGTGCTGTGTGTTTGCACCCTGGTACTTTTAGTCGGGTTGGAATAACAAGAGATCTACCACACGTCGCTAAGTATATGTACTCTGCGAGCATGTATGCCACACACACAATGGCTCCACCTTCAATTGCGAGTGAGACACCGGACACGACATCGTGCGACAAGATTAATTTTAACCGTTCGTCGAAAGGCGTGTTGTCTCTGACCTTGGGAGGTCCGCTCGTGGGCGTTCACGATGCAACGAACATGGCGAAGCGTCTTGTCGACAGACACAAAGCAGACGAAAGTGCGTCAAGACTGCTCGCAGTTTAATTAACGTGGTCGATGTTGAGACGCTGTGGTCACACTTCGGAAGCTGATGAAATCGAACCACGCTGTTCCTCTGCTAGCGGTGGGCTAAGTCAATGTCTTTGTACCTGGTGGCGACACTCCCGCGCCACTACCTGGGTTGACTGCGGAACGCGACTGGGAAAGGCGAGGCTCCCTGGCACAATTCTCTATTCGAGTTGTCTGGCAACCACGCAACGAGAAATGACGCACGCCTTTTGTCGTGGCGCTTAATAATACATGTGTTCGTACTCGTGGGATGACTTCTCATTTCCATTGGTACGGAGAAGGTCACCTGCACAACACAGAAGCCGCTGTCGCAGTCGGAAGACTAATTGTGCCACAAAACGGCGCAGCCACCCTTCACGAACAAAAATGGGATCGACGCTTTTCCGACACCCAGAACACCTCCAAGACCAGCCAAGAGCCGAATGGCAGGAACAGGAGCGTTCCACAAATGCAGAAGAGCAGAGAATTGGCGTGGTACCGTACTCGTGGTTCGTGGCCTGTAGCTCGTACCATCCACACCGTGTATGGCACACAAATACGAGTACGGGTACGAGCGTGAGCGTGAGTATGAGTGTGAACACGAGTACAAGTACGATTGAGCATGACGGCATCGTGCGATTTCGACGAATAGAAACAGATACTGTGGGGAGGTAGATGGAGTACTCGCATCGACCAGTGTGAGCCATGCATGCTGGGAGTATTCTCCACAGCGGCGTATGGTGCCGCGCTCATGTGACTGCTATGCCTTGCGCTTGTTCTAGTCGCAAGCGTGCCACGCTGGCATGACCGCACCATAAAATCGCGTTTCAAGACAGCCCAACTGCGAGTTTGTGGTATGCGTGACTTTGATGTTGAGTGTGTGTGGAGTCTGGAGCCATCATCCATGAACCAAACGAAGAGCGAACGTCCCGCCTCCAACCCTGTGGGCCCTCTTGTACGTGATCTCGCCCTTGGTGAAGAACACGACCGACCAAACGTCGAGTACTCGCAAGATCAATCTTCGATTCATCCGTGTTCCTCCTGTTGTTGCCTTTCTTGCCCCACGCCATCTTCCGAAATACAATCGGGATGGTAGGCATTCTGTTCTTTCGTCGACGACTTCTCCGGGTGGACGGTGGTCGTCACATTTCGAGCACGAATATGCGATGTATAACACGAACTACCTGCATACCATACGCGTGCAGCAGAGAAGGACAGAGTAGATCGCACTTGTATCATACGTACCATATATATAAGACCATACATGTTCGCAGAATGAAATACTCCAGAGCAGAAAAATTAGTATAAAACGCTGTGTACGCGCTATTTTGGTTGGGTTTGATTTGATTTGGGTGCTGGTGTGGGCTCGTTTCTCGTCGTTCGCCTCCACCATGGGAGGGTCAGCACAACCTGTTGGCGAAGTCGAGATCCGCCGTCTCATTCGCTCACGAACGAAGCAGACAGAAAGTCGCCCAGTGTCACCCGCCCACGCCCCCACCTCGACCACAACCTGCAAGGGCTGAACAAGGTCTCACAAGGCCGCACATGCCCCACCAAATCCTGTGGGGCTTGTCCAGCAACTTCGCAACTTCGCCTGGAGGAATGTCTTCATGACTAGCCACATCTCGCGAACGGCGACCTCGGGCCAAACGGCGCAACAGCACACCTGGCGACTGCGCGAAAAGGGAAACCGCGAGGACAATGTAATTTAACAGATAGCTGTGACGAGCACACAAAGGCATCCAAGCTCTCTGCGCGCCATCAACAGAGAACCAACTGCAGCCAAACCCGTGTACATGCAACGATGAAAGCATCAAAATCTCCTGTTCCTCTTGATGTCTGACTTCCTTGGTCGACGGATCACGTTTTGAGAATCTTGTGGCTGTATTTGCATAACACTAGGATGCTCAGACGTAGCTATTCTATGTCTGATGTTTGGTGTTTGGTGTCTGGTATAGTCGTATGATGTTCGCGGTTGTACCAGTATGCACTCTGCTCGTACAAAGTACATATCATAGAGCAAAGTAGAGTATTTCAATCCGTTCCGTGTTCTTGTGGCGTGACGCCATGCGATGCGCTTCGACGAAAACTGTTTTGCCACATAGAGTACAGGGCAACGAGAGGCAAGGGACAGCAAAAGTTGTCTTCCGGATGACCGCGAGTCGGAAGCCCAAAAACCGGTCTGGATGGGCCCGCCATGTCCGAACAAAGACGGCGAGGACCAAGTTTGGAAACGCCAACACTCGCATCAGTGTTTGTAGCTCTCGCCCAACCGTGGAAATGCGACACGAGAGGCCTTGCGACCGCCCTTCTGCCCCCAAATCGCAACAAGGGACACTTGCTCCTCCTCAAATGACCCATCAACGGCGAGCCAATCCAGCCCACAACGTTCAAGTGCTGTGACATGATGTAGCTCAGAAGTCTACGATTAGTCGCAGGATGCCTCACATTTCACAAGCCAAGTGCTCACGAGTGCGCATGATACCAAACGAGCTATGCGTACGAGCTATGACGCTTGCAGGCACCGCCATTGTACCGTACCATACCATACCATACGCATACTCGTATGAGCTACTCGTAGAATCCTTTGATGAGTGGTCCTACTCGTACGACTACATCCTCGTATGTATGGCACGATCAGACCAGCGTTCTTTCTTGGCAAGTCTGCGTTCTTCTTCATGCGATACCGACAATACAGCAACAAGACGAGGATCGGCTGTGATACCGCACGAATACGAGTATCGTTCTCGGACGAGTTCTGGTACTTAGTCGTACCTACGATCAGAGCAACTTCATTTCGTTTGTACCGAATGTCGTGGACACAGCACTCGCAATCGCGCTGTCCGTCCATTGCACGACCATGATCGTCGCCTTGGTGGTTCCGAGTGCGTCGACCCCAACCATGATCGCCATCGTCCTGCGAGCACTCCTACTCGCCTCACCGGTCGGGAGGATGACTTTGGCCGAGCTCGGATTTGGTTGCGGCAAAGCGCTCTCGAGCGATTGCTTCTTGGATGGGCACGACACGGAAGGGAATGTTTCGGAGATGCTCTGTTAGCTTGCATTATGATGGGTCCTCCAATACACCTGCATACGATGTACTCGTACAGACTCGACTCTGCCAATACAATACTTCACATCAAGCAAGAGCAAGAGCAAGACCGCGAGATGAGATGAGAGGACTGAACTATCCGGCGGGTGGTGAGGCTCATTTGGGTCCACAGACCGAGCATCTCGCACCTTTAGTCGTATATCTTTCGGGCGAGTATCCGCGTTCCTGGCTGATCGCGGAGTTCTCGCTGCCGTATCGGGCGCTGAATCAGCGATGTCACTGTGTCTGAAGTCAACGAGACTGCTTCCCAACGCAAGACGAAGCTTCAGATGACTGACATCGATGTGCCCTGATGCATCTTCCTGGTCTTGCTCTCTCTCTCTATCTATCTATCTTTCTATCTTTCTGCATCTCAATCTGCGCCTACGCTTGCCTCTGGGAGACGAAAGCGCAGCGGCATTGGTGCTGGCATTGGTGGCAACATGATTGACGGAAAGAGCCATATCGCAACAGGTATCCCAGTCACATGCCTCGGCATGAGCATGATATAATGGATCACAATCATCATATAATATGTCGATCAGATGTGTCGGTGCCGATCGAAATGGCGCAGATCTTACCAAAGCTGTGCACACGAGTCAGCACGGTGAGATGAAATGAAAGGAGGGTGTCACGCTACGCGAGCATGAGCATGAGCATGAGCATGTGGATGTGTGAGCACCAACCAGAGTCTCGCTCGCTGAGTGGACTGCAGATTGATTGAGCCTCGCTTACCATACACACTCAAGCTGGCATGCAAGTACAACACAACACAGTTCAAGTGTCGCCACGCAGCGCAACAAACCCATGACCGATCTGGTAGCAGCAAAGCACTTTTACTTGCCTTGCCCTGCATCAAAGGAATGTTCAACACCGACTGCATAATCGTACCAGTAGTTGAAGGTGATACGAAGGGATTCGTGCGCCGATTCACCGAAGAACGTCGCAAAGAAATCCAGAAGGGTAATCGTGATGTGGCATACATTCAGAATTCATCCGCCGTCAGTAGTCGTAGACCTCCGAGAAGCTCGTATGACGCCAAAGATGTTTGTCTGAGCCATGATCTTGGCGCCATCCGGATGCAGCGGACCCGACCAAGAACGTCGACCGTCCTTCAGCAACCCAAGAGGTACTCTGAGCGCGATAGTGAATGAATGCAACATCTCAGTCCATTGCGCACAGGTCCAACCAAGAGGCACACAAGCCCCAGTAGGTACGAGGTATTACTGAACGAGAACCAAGAATCAAGGAAGCCCCACACAAAGCACAAACAGACGGCGGGTACTCGTGCGCCAGGCGCAGAAGAATGGCACGGAGATAGAGACAACGTTTACTCTGCGACGCAAGCGAGATCTCCAAAGCGATTGCAGAGTATTTCGGTGAAAGTCATGCGCAGATGGGAGCGCGCCAACAATGTCGTGTCTGCTTGGCTGGCTGCATGCTACGAGTATTAGACTCTGCCAACAAAGCAAGCCTCTGGAATGGAGGACTCTCTCCACTCTAATCCATCATGTTGCTTGCGCACCGGAAGGTCCACCCGCTCTCATTCATATT
The DNA here is from genome assembly GCA_026770025.1 of Craspedostauros australis. Classification (NCBI taxonomy): domain Eukaryota; phylum Bacillariophyta; class Bacillariophyceae; order Mastogloiales; family Achnanthaceae; genus Craspedostauros; species Craspedostauros australis. The sequence goes on along the minus strand of JAMXDE010000012.1, from coordinate 1,356,679 downwards.
CGTTTACGAGCTCAAAATGGTCATGGTAATGATGATGGTAATTATATGGTACGAGTATGGTCGATGCATGCGGGATAGTGAAGTTGGTGGAGGATGGTTGACAACAGATCCATGGAAACATGTGGGTCACACGAGTCAAAGTACGACTAGCATGATTACAACCGTGTTGGATTGATGATGGGTGACGTCAAACAGAATCCAAAGGAGGCAAACCCAACACAAACCAAAACTGCAACATGGATCTGCATACTTCTGGACGCGTAGTAGTACGACTACGGGAAAACAAACAAACACACACAACGACAACGGAGATTGGATCCTTGGTCGTCTCGGTTGTGAGAGGCAGTAGCGAGCTCCTCTCACACTATTTCACAATCCCAAACAAATTGCATGCACCATACAAGTTCAGGCACCTTCGAACAGCTGAAGATCCGACTCCGATCGCATAGATCTGTTGCAAGCATTATATTCCAAGTCTTCGCATCAGCAAGACACTTCGGCGATCACGATGAACCAGTTGGCATCATTCATCGCGTTCGCATTCTGCGTCATCGCAGGTGATGCATTCTGCGTTCCATCCCACGGTCATGCATGCGGGCAACCGCACATCGCATCAGCGACAATTGCGAGATCCTCCGTCGCCATGCAGATGGCCAAGAAACGACGACGTCGTCAAAAATCGTCACCGGAATCTCCAGTGACACCATCCACGCCGCCAGCTTCGGACACTTTCGACGTAGACGACAGCGCGGCCGCCAGCAGCGATCTGCCAGACTTCGAGCTCAAGGACGACGTCAAATCGTCCAAGAAGTCGCTGTCGAGCCAGATCTCCGTCGTGGGAACGGACGAGGATGGCAACGTCGTGACGGATGTCATGATGGGAAGCTCCACCCAGCCAGTGCGTTCGGTCAAGGACCTCATCAAGGACCGTTCGTTGGAGAAGAACTTTGTGTTTGATGAAGTCGCGGACGATGGCAGAAAGGACGTGACCAAGTCCATTCCAGATTTCGAGGACTTCCAAGCCATGGCGGAACCCATCGACGAGTCGGATGTGCCTGCCAAGGAATCAAAGAAGGCCCGTCAAGCCGCACGCAAGGCAAGAGCGCTCAAAGCTCTGGAGGAGGAGAATCAGACGACGATCTGGGAGAAGATCCCCTTCGTTGTTGATGAAAAGGGCGAAGTCAATCCGATCAAGGTGAGGAACCAACATAGTGCACGGTGTGTCAAAAGGAAAAGGGCACTATTGACGGTACAATCATGTTGGGAGAGGACACAGCGATGGTTTGATACGTGAGGTCCGCTGTTGGATGAACTTCTGTGTCGTTCGTGAAGTGATGCGGCGGTGGAAACAAAGAGTGTGCACTTTGTTTCAGCCGGCGCGTGTCTTGAGATGGGCGATGATGAGGCGAACATGCAACTACTGAGAACTCCATCGAGTGTCTGCTTCAGCTTTTCGCAATGTAGGGAAGTCGCCTGCAGTTGCGTATGGTGGGTCTCTTGCAAAATGTCTGCTTTTGCCGCACAAATGCATCGTCTCACGTTCCTTCTTGTTGCTGCGACACAACCTGTACGGGTACACGTACCTGGATGCCATACTCTTCACATATTGCCTTTGACGCTGGCAGTTGCTGGAGGCAGGCGCGTGGGCTGGTATCTTCGCGCTGGTGCTTTGGGAGCTGTACTTGAATTCCCCTCTCTTCGCACGTTCTGCTCCGATGGTGCCCGTGGTCTACGACCTCTGGATGTAGATACAGTACGAGTACCATGGGCAGCAGGAGCTTTCCTTTCTCATCGTGCCACAACTGGCCAAATCCTCAATATTCGCGTGGGACAAGTTGGAGCAGCATTCTATGTTTAGTATTTTATGGCAGTATTCCATGACATCGCATCATACTCTACACATGGAGCACATGAACATGGTACTTTTCTACATGCATATCATACTTGCACCATGGCGGCAATGAAGGGGACCGGAGTAGCGTTCCTCTCCCTGCGGCAACTCGACCACAGCCGCGGTACGCCAGTTGCATGTCGGGCAAGTCAGTGTTCACAATCGCATGGCGTGAACGTTGAAAGTGCAGGCTGCAAGACTAAAGTAGGAAATGCATACCGACATTGCCATACGGAACCGTTTTACTCTATTGCACTCGTACTGCGAGTACGCTACTATATAATGGTACATCGTGCATATACTAGGCGACTACATGGATACATGCCAGCGAGCTGCACGCCCCTCGTCTTCGCACTGTTCCAACCCCCTTCAACTACCACACCCTGCTGCCCCGTACTCATCGTGAATGAAAGTAGAAATTAGAGTAGCGGAGCCGAGCATCCTTCCAGTGCTCTTGTAGTGGAATGCACGACGTTGTTGCCCATGCCCTCAGTAGTTCACCTCCCAAAGGCCTGGTCTTTTTACAACTCCAGGAAGTCAAGATCCTCCGATGCATTCCATTTAAAGGATTTGTCGGTCTCGGGGACTGGTGAAAAGTCGAAAGATGAGAGGCTTGCATTGTTGTTGCTGTTGTTGTTGTTGTTGTTGCCCGTGCCGATGGAGTCCATTCCACCGTTCTTGGGTGAGATAACTTGCTGGAAAGAGTTGCCTGGCTCGACGGGCTTGGGCGGGACCGTTCCACTGGAAACAGAATCGACGGGCAGGACGGAACGGTCGGTCACCTGTGGCGACACGACGTGGCTGCTGCCGTTGGTCTTGGTGGGCATGTCGAGGTTGTTCACGCTGCCCAGGGGCACATTGTTGCGCACGGCGTTTGCCATTACGTCTACCAATGCCAGCTGGTCCTGTGGAAACTGCGGTTGTTGTTGTTGTTGTTGTTGTTGCTGCTGCTGCTGCATTTGCATCGCCTGGATGTTTGGAACTGACGATGATGTGGTGTTTGGGAGCGGCGTGCCCTTTGCGACCATTGGCAATCCTGTCAACGGGACGTGCTGCGCCGTTTGCATTGCATCGGAGACGACAGTACTTGTGTTGAGATTGCCCTGCGGCTGCGATTGCATGTTCAACCCTGCTTGCAGTTGGGATTGGGCGCCCATTCCTGTCCCTCCTGTTGTTCCGGTTGGATACTGCATCGAGCTGCCATTCATGGAAGGGATTCCCATGGGCGGCATCAGATTGTTGCCTTGGTTGTTGAGATTGGTGTTGGCCATGTCGATGGGTATGTCACAGGCAGGGAGATCATCAGAACCCATCATCATGAGTGAATTGATGTTGTCGCCGTTGTTGTTGTTGTTGTTGTTGTTGTTGTTGTTGTTGTTGTTGTGGTTGCTGCTGTGCAGGCTGCTGTCTAGCGACAGCGCATTGTTCATCATCATGCTGGTCATGCCCGAGCTACTACCGCCGGTGGCGGCGTTGTTGCTGTGATTGGATGTGGCGCCGATGGCATTCATGCCGTGGCTGCTTCCATTGGCCATGCCAGGTGCCATGTTCGCATTGGCGGTTGCCACGCATCGCTGCATGACCTGCCTCACGGCATTTCGCACGATCAGTTTGATCTGATGGCTGAGGCCCTGCAGGAAGGACTCCATGTTCATTGTGAAGGAAACGTGCGAGAGCTTGTTGGAGTTCCCGTTGGTGTGGAGCGCCGCGTCCATGTAGCCGAAAAGGTTCCCGTTGGTGTTGACCTGGATGGGACTTGATGGTTCACCAAGGATGCTGATGTCCATGGTCACTTGCTGCGTGATGACCACCATGAAGCCCTGTCCTGGGATGCACATGAGGGACGATTCGTTGCCGCCGTAGGCCATCTGGAACCGATTGACGATGGTGGTGGCTTGGACGAAGGGTTGCGAACCGTTGGTATCTCCAGCGGCGTTGCTGTTGCCGTTGGTCCCGCCAGCACCGTCGGCGCCGCTGCTGCCATTCTTAAGCCGCTTCATGGCCAGCAACAAATGCTGCAGTATCTGCTTCATCGCGAGCCGGTCCATGGCTTGCTGTTGATGTTGGAACCGCTGCTGCTTGGCCTGCTGAGATAGCAGCACGAAGTAGGATCGCAGCCTGGAATGCAGCAGGGATTGGAACGTGTCATAGATGTTGGAGAGGATGAACTTTGGGATCATGGGGATCTCCATCAGCGATGCGTGCAGCGGTTGCGCCAGGTTGCTGGCAGCAACCCGTTCCAACGAAGGCTTGTCGTTGTGCTGCTTGGCAGCTGCCGACTCTGGTGAAGATTGGTGTTGCTTGAGGGAGTAGCACGGGAAGGTCCAGCACTTGGTGCCGTTGCCAGTGTTGGCGCCTCCGTTCATGCCTGCGTTCATGGGGTTTGGGTTGGGCTTGTTCATCGCGGGGGCAGACATGAGGTTGGCGAGTTGGTAACCAGATCGCAAGCCTGGTGGCTCCTCCAACGCCCCCGTCTGTGGGTTGTAGGTGATGGCGCATGCCATCGACGAAAGGCAGGTCTCCACCATGGCACGTTCCGCTGGGGAGGCTGGCATAGTCATTGGCGCCATTGGCGGTTGTTGCTGTTGTTGCACTTGCAAGTGCATCTGCTGCTGCTGCTGCTGCTGATTGTGTTGTTGTTGATACTGCTGCTGCTGCTGCTGTTGGTATGGGTTCATCTGAAAGCTCTGCTGCTGCGCTTGCGCCTGCTGTTGGTGATTCGATGGCATCATCGTCACGTGCGTGATGTGTGGTGATATATGGTGATATGTGGTGATGTGTGGTGATATGCTTTGTGCGTTTCTGTCCGAGTATGGTGCAACTGGATGTCTGTGCTCGTGTCTCCACTCGTGCAGCTGCTGGCGCGCTGTGGGTGCTTCGCTGCGCTGCACTTCAAATCCGGTCTTGGGGGTCCAACCCTCCCGTCGTGTTTGCAACTGAGGTTGGTGGCGCTGTTTTCTCCTCCAATTCGACACCCGTTTCGCTCCTGATGCCCTCGTTTTTGCTTCTCTTGGTGCGAGTCTCTTCTCTTGACAGCCTCTTCTTCTTCTCTCTGGACCGCGCTACCGTGGTTGCTTCTATCGTCGTCGCTCTCCTGCCTTTCGCTTCTTCCCTTGCTTCTTTACTTCCTTGCTCCCCTTCCTTCACCTGCAAGACAGTCACTGCAATGAACACTTGACTTCCTCTCTCTGGGTTCAGATTGTGAGGAACTCTTGTTGAGGCTTTTGTTGCGGCTGGCGTCTGGTGTTCTGCTCTGTTGCTCGCTCGCTCTCTCTTTCTCTTTCTCCCTTGTCCCAGAATGTGGACACGCAGAGGCAGAACACGAAAGGGAATCAAGTGACGGTTTCTCGATTGTGCGTGCTCTCTTCGGTTGTGGTGTTGTTTGTGTATTTCCAGCGGTGTGGTTCCTCTGTGCCTTGCATCTCTTGCGAACGCTTCCTTCTTCTGGGTGCGTTGCGATGGCGTGTGTGGAGTATGGCTTCCGCTTACCCTGCTCGCTGTTTGTCGGTGCATAGCAATGTCAGTTCTCGTCCAACATGCAATCCACCCACTGTCCGTATGTGTTCTGGGAGAAGCGGTTTGCATATATTTCATGTTGTAATATTTGTTCACGTGGTGCCTGCTGTCTTGAATCATGTGAATATGCACAACAAGACTCAATAGGGACCACAAAATCCCAATAATTGTGTCGAACATTCATTGACGTTGTCCCCATTCTGGCATTGTTCGCTCTTCCAGCACGGTAAAGAGGCAGATGACACTCGGCACAAGATGGGAAGAACAACAACAACCACAACAACAGGAGAGAAATAGAAAACAGAAATACAAAAGCCTTTCATTCCGCCGACATTGGCACCACGTACAGACTCCGCAAAGAGGATACAGCTAACTTGATTGAGAGGCGGAAAAGCCTGTTCTCATTGAAGTACAACACTAGCCGTTATTCATATTTAGTGAAACACTGTTAGACTTTATTGTTTTGTACGTTGCAGTGGGATCAATTCCAACGTGAGAGGCAATCATGAAGAAGGAACCATGATCCGCTGTGGGGATACGAGTGTCGCAAGGGTCATGAGTCCACTCTTGACCCTTTTGTGGGTGACACGAGCGGATGAGTAGAGAATAAACGACGAGAGCGCCGACAAGGCGATGCAAGACATAGGGGTCATGTGGTGAGAAGTTGCACGAACGGATGGAGCAAAAGTGACGATGGCGACGCTGCTGTTGGAGCACCCCAGAGCACGATTTACTCCTCACGGCAAGTGAGAGATGAAACGTCCTCCTCGTGTCGGGGATACTCTGCAGAGGCCGCTGTATTTGTCCGAGCAGAGCGTTCCTCTGCTCTCTTGGTCTCGTGTGGGTGGTGGGATCAAATGGTGTCCTCCCTCCCTCCATCGATCCATCTATCCACTCGCCCGTCTCTGCGGCAAGGCTACGAGTACGACATGTACGTTGGTCAGCATGTTGGTCAGCATGTTCGTGGCGTGTGATGGTGTGATGTTGGTCAAGGCACTGACGAGGGAAAGATCGTGGGCAGACCGCACGGTGACAGCCACAGCGACGATCTCCGCAAAAACTGCGTCGATCGTCGGCTCTCACAAGCATGCAACCCGACGCAGCAGGTTTGGAATGGACATGGAGAAAGATGCGAGTGCTCGCTCTTTCCGCACGCCCCCTGCTCCATTTGATCTCCTCGCTAATAAACCCCGTTCATGGTGGTCGTTGTTGCATCCGCATGAAGGTGTATCGTGTGTGGGATGGCGCCAGATACTGACGATCATTGACACGTCACCGAAAAAGGATGCGTTTTTGGTTGTGGAACGATGGACGAACGCACTTGACTTACATGCTTGGCTCCTCTGCTGCGGAATGGATAATCGCGGGTACTCTGCCTGTGGAGCGAACGGCTTTCGTGGTCGAAGAGGATCGCGAGCGAGCGATTGATGCGCATGTGCGGATCGACCTCATTCCAAGCATGATAGCGCGAAGTCGTGGATACTTGTGCGTGTGTCAATAGCACATCATCACATCACGTAGACGGAGCACTTGCCGATACCTCGTGCAGAGGTGATTGATGGCACCAACGAACACCTCGGTTGGGCGCTCGATACGTGCAGTCGGCGCTCCGTCATGGGTCGGATCGAAGGAAATGGACGAGAAATGAGAAACATCCGGTTTGATGTCGCGTCCACATCCTAGAGGGAGATGTGGCGGCGATGATGATGCAGTGGAGAAGGCCGAGGCAGAGTGGATGTTGTCTCGGCGCGGCTTTCGTGGCATGATGCTCACCGTGTGGGGGTCGGCACATGCTGCGTGCGTGTGTGACACATGCCCATGATGGTCAGCAATCCCTCTTGCGCAGGTGCTTGTATCGTATCATACTGAAACTGTCAACGATCGCTGCATGGACCGGCTGCTGCTCACATCGTGCTGACGGTCTCGATGCATCGCATCGTCTTGCGACCAAGTGCGTGTGTTGGATGCCGTGCGCACAGCGAACGTCCAAGGTTACGCCGAGAAGGCCGCCTCATCCTTTTGCGGAGGCCGTCGATGTCGCCATTGCAGCACTGCTGTCTTGTTTCTCTCTTGGCAGATGTGCCTGCCAGATTTATGACATCTTCCGCAGCACATCCCCTCTTGCTCTCTTTTCCCCATGCTGCCTCTGTCGGATGATTTTGCGCTGCCGTTGTTGGGGATTGCAAATTGGTTGGTTGGTGTTGCGGTCCATCGAATCAGATTTGTTTGTTGGTACGTACTGGAACAGGCGTTAAAGCACGAACCAAAAACGGGATTGTGCACGACTCATGAACAATCAAGGTACTTTGTGAGGCCCCTTAGTGTTCGATTTGGGCGACACGAACAAGACCCCGCAATCAACAACGAACGAAACACGGAAGGGCGAGCGCCTTCATCCGTGTTGTTTTCGCGACACCGCGACTGATGTGCGACGCAACGGTGCCAAGGATGAGCAGTACCACGCAGTGAGAGGCAAGCCACAAGTATTCGCAACCAAAACTTGCAAAAACGAAGCGCACTACTACAACAAACCGCGACGGCGGCGAAAAGCAAGCAATCCCACACACAGAGGAGAGAGAGAGAGCAAGCAAACCAACGAGGAAACAACAGAGCGAGGGACCAACTGAGCAAAGACATCAAACCAAGCTGAGGACGCAGAGAGTCCAGACGCCAACCGAACCACACAAGAGAGGAGGGGGATCCCGGGAATTCAAGACGCACCATCCTGATACATATAACACCAGACAATAGCATACGACTATAATAACATATAATACTCTGCATACGAAGCAAGCGCACACAAGACCAGAGGCAGAACGGTTTGGGGTTTCACCAAAGCAAGACCACCTCCGCAGATCAGCGCAAGAACACTCGCGAAGGCACACCATCACACAGAGTCCTTCTTCCTGTACCGGCTCCACAAACTCCACCAATACTACTATCAATACTACTACCAATACTAATACTGCAGCAGGCAACAACCAGCAGTCAGCACACATAACCACACAAGAAGACAGAACCGCACATCTGACAATGAGCAAACACAACGGCACGGCGGACGATGGCGCGGAAGCGTCCACAAATGGGACCTCGTCCGACAGCCAGAATCCGGAAGACGCAGCAGCGTCACCGGCAGACATCAACGACAAGGATGATGCCGCCGCAAAGGACGGCAAAGACAACAGCGATGGCAAGAGGAAGATTTCCAGCGCGGATTGGCCGCTGAAGAACATCAAGGAACCCCACGAGAACGATGTCATGTACGGCCGCGGTGGCGGTACCAACCACCATCCTGGCAACAAGCGATACCGCAAGCTCGTGGAGGAACGCAAGGTCGACTACGTCATGAGCAAGCGTCTCGACAAGCCCCTCGTGGCGCTCGACATCATCCGCCAATGGAGGGCGCAGGATCCGCCGGGCCGATTCCTCAAGCTCGACGACAGCACGGGCCTCTGGAACGACGTCGGCGACAAGAAGGCCAGGGAGAAGACGTCGCAGGCGCTGCGTGAAAAGGCCCCGTCCATCCGCAAGCAGCAGGAGGAGGAACGCAACGCCAAGATCGTCGAGGTGCCGCTCAATGGACAGGTGAGGAATGATCGTGTCATTGCATGTCATGTCGGTTTGCTTTCGTTTGCTTTGCGGTTGTGAACGCGAGTGAGAATGGATCATGGCGTATTCGAGGAGTGAAGACGCTGGATGATGGACTGTGATGTGCGGTACAGCGAGCATGCCTTTGATCAATCCGCCTCAAACTTTGTTTTCTCCTCTTTTCCACCTCCTGACTCGTATGCAATTACATTTGTTCACCATCTCGGCCACACACGCATCTTGTGCACAATCACCAATCAACCAATCGCCTTCGTGTCGCGGTGTGTTTCTCCACACGGAAAACGCAACTCAAAATGGCGCCAAATGGGGAATGAATCACCACTCCGCCCACTCTTGTTCACCATCACTTCTTCATCACGCACATCACATGGACATGCCAAACGCACTCGTACACAACCGCACTCGTACACAACCGTACCATGCACACTCGTGATGATCATTGCAAATCAACAGAACGGAAGCGCCAGCAGGTCACCTTCACGACCAGATGGGAACAACAAGATGGAAGTAGATCAAGGAGGCCAGGTCAAGCGACCATTGCTTGCGCGCGATCACACCTTCGGCAGAGAGTTCTTCGGCGAAGGCGAGAAGCTCTCGCTTGATCGGTTTTCGTGGCAGGAGCCGTTCCAAAGCAGCAGGAGCATATCCTTCAGCAGCATGGGGTCGTTGCCTGGGATTTCAGCCGCGGCAAGAAGCGGAGCGCAAACGAGCAGCGGCGGTGGTGGTGGTGCTCCGGTGCATCCCACGGCCCCTCCGCCGCCTCCGCCTCATGCTGTGTACACCGCACCGGCAGGCAGGACCAGCAGTCACGGCAGCATGGGCATGCACCCGACCTACCACACCAGCGTTGGCGGACCTCCTTCTCACATGCACCCGCCACCGCCGCCTGACTACTACGGCAGAGTCGCCAGCAACAGCAACGAAGACAGGAGACGTCGATTCTCCAGCGGACGCTTCGAAAGCTGGGGATCCATCGGCTCGTTGAGCAGCCTCCAGCCCTTCCCCAGCACTGGCAGCATCGGCAATCGCTCCGGTTCCTTCAGCGGGCCCCCGCCACCAGGTCAGCACGGTGCGGGAGGTCCACCGCCGCCACCGGGTGCGTTCAATCACATCCAGCGATCGGGATCGTGGACGCAGCCTCCCGTACCACCGCTGCCATCGCGCGGTTCAACGCATCAGCGATCCGGCAGCTGGTCCAACGGCAGAGAGCATTCGCTGCTCATGAATCCGCTCAGCCATGCATCCACGGCGCTTGCCGCATCGCCATTCGACGCGAACGGAGGCAGAACGGGATCGGGCTACTGGGCGGCCAATCCTCCCCCTCCACCACCCCCAGGTGCGTACGGAACGTCGATGCCACCGCCACAGGCAGTCATGCCACCTCCCAACGGATACCCCAGCCCATCCATGTCGCAACAGCAGCAGCAACCACCGCCAATGCAGCAGCCCATGGGACCGTACCGCGAACCCAGCAACAACCTGTCACCGTACGGCGGTCGATCGCCGGCCAACAGCAACGGCACCAACAGTCCCAGAACAGATTCCAACATCATCCCACCGGCCCGATCCCATCACAACCGAGGCGGCGACAACGCAGCGGCAAGTGCCCCGTCCACGCCGAATTACAACGTCGATCTCAGCATCGCAAAGACTTGGTCCGGTGGTGGCGGCGATGTGCGCAGAAGCTGGTCGGGAGAGGATCCTGGGGCACCAACGGACTGGAGCAAGGAGCAGTACGAGAGACCGTTGAATGACACGGCCGGTGGACGATCGGCGCGCAATGGCACATCCAGAAGCCCCATGCGGGCAGGCACACGCCGCCAACAACAGCAGCAACAACGACACAGGCAACAACAGCCTCCAGCTTCGATGGGATTCGGCAATGATCTTGGCGGCACCGTTCCAAAGCCAGGCATGGTGAAGCGCGACACCTCCCACCAGAACGAGAGCCGCGAAACCAAGCCGTCGATCAAGCGCGCGACTCTGAGTCGCGACCAAAGCGAAACGTCGAACAGGCTGAAGCAGCAGTACCTGCCCGAATTTTACGACGGCGTCAATAACAACGGCGGTGCCAGGTTCGACAAGGAAATCCGCATGCTCAGCGACAACCTCGAAGAGACCAAGCTGAAGGACAGAGGCAACTTCGCAGACAGCGACGGCAAGCGCGTCAAGCCCAAGCCTCTGGGCAGCGCCGACCGGCTCAGCACGGTGGACAAGATGACGTTGGCGTTCCTTGACAAACCTGAACCGCTTCTGGAAGACAATCGCACAAGCACGATCGATGCGCTTGACCTCAACCTGGAAGACGACAATGGCAGCATCTTGCCAGCCTCGGATATGATGCCGTTGCCACCGGATGTCGTGCAAGGATTGAACACCGATGCGGCATCGCCATCAACTTCCGCAATGGACCGGCCTTTAGCCATCAAGGAGGAAAGCCGTCTGACTACGATGGACTTTCTGGAAATGGTGAACGAACCCTTGGAGGAAGAACGTGCAGCAGCCTTGCTCGATGACGACAGCATCAAACCGCTGCCACTCACGAATGAGTCCGTCACCACCAAATGGTTGGCCAAAGTGTGATGCCGAGGCGGGCGTGGTCGCAAGTACCTGGGGAAGAATCAGCCGGCAGCGCAATCTGCGAAGTAATGGAAGATATTATAGATAATACAACAATGTTAAGTGGTACAATGATAATACTGTCGTGATCAAGCCCTTCGTTTCCCTGGGGCAGTGTTGTAGCTGTTGCGTTTGTTGAGTTGGTCCAATTGGCGACGAAATTGTGGAGACGTTTTGTCATCACCTGCGAGATGATCTAAACACTTCAACTCCGAGATCGAACAACGGAACGCCCAAAGTCAGAGATTGATCAAGTTCCGTCTCATGCAATACTTTGAATACACGGTGATTGTGAAAAGTACCTCCATGTATGATATCATATTGTTTAATATGGTGTCGTGTAGTGTGATGAATCGTGTTTCGTGTGTAATCATGAATGCATTTATGGCGTCAGTTTGTCTCCCACCCCCAACGCTGGGGGAGAGATTGCAGCTAAATGCTAGTTGCGATCTACCAACGCCTCACATGTGGTTGTGTATCACGGTACTTCTTCCTTGGGTGACGCATACCGGCACATGTGTACTCGTGTGTGCCCATTCCACTGCTACTGGATGCAGCAGTGTACCGAGTTGCGTCTCTTCTGCTTGTCCTTCTTCCCTTTCTTGTTCTTGCTCTTCTTCTTCTTCTTTTGCTTCTTTCCAATGCTGCCACCAGTACCACCATCTGGCTCCGTCGCTTTGGTCGGCTGCGTCTTGGCAGTCTCCTCGTCACCATGGAAGGGGGCACCGCATTTCTCATGATCGTTCGGAATTTCACGTGGCGTCAAATTCGTGGCAGTGGCCGGCGTTCCGTTTGGTTCCAGCTTCTTCTGATCCGTCTTGGGCAAGTCCAACGAAGGCAACGGCGGTCCGCTGGACAGCGGGATGCCTTCACCGTACTCCTCCTCTTCAATGTCATCGTGAATGTCATCATCCTCCTCGTCCTCAATATCGCTGCTGTCTTCTTCGCGGAGGCTGATGCCCGAACACGACGACATGGCGGATGGTTGCCGATTCACATCGCGCTGCGCGTGGATGGAGACGCCCGTTGGCGAATCATTGACTACGAAGGATCGAGAGGATTCGTCGTAGGATGTGTCGTCGATCTCGTTGCTGAAAGCGACCGAGTTGGGTTCTGCACGGCGATGATTCCCACCGTGTCCGCGGTGTTGATGGCCGACAGAACCGTCGTGAGAATGGCTGGATCCCATCGACGGGAAGCGGAGGTTCATCCGCAGTCCGTTGGGCATGTGCTTGCAAAACCCCTTCTGATGAGAAGACGAGGATGCGGATTGCGTTGTTGTGGATGTCGCATTGCCTCCGCCAGCCCCTGATCGATGCTTGTCACCGACCAACCGACCGCGCAGACCTTCTTGAATCTTCTTCGTTCCCTGATGCAGCGTCTTGCTGGCGGATTGCAGCAGCACGCGGGGAACCTTCTTCACGATTCGGAACGCAGCCTTGATATCTTCCTCATTGAGCACGATCTTGCGTTTGTTGGATCGCGCCAGTTCGGAGGACAGCATGCGTATGCGCTGCCATCGAGCATTCTGCAAGAAGGGGTGCTTCAAGCATTCGCCGACGCCGGCGCGTTTGGTGGGGTCCTTTTCCAACGCTCGTTTCAGCAGATCCACCAAGGAATCGCTGAGACCCAACCCCGAGTAATCAATCTCGTCGTTCACGATCTGATCAAACAGCTCGGTGGGACTCTCGGAATAGAACGGCAGCCGACCGGTGACGAAGATGAAGAGACAAATGCCTGCCGCCCAAATGTCGGCGGCATAGCCCGAAAATGCCTTGGATCCAGTGCCTTCCCTGCGCTTGCAGATCTCCGGCGCCCAAAAGCACCACGTACCCTCCGTCTTGGATATGAGTCCATGGTTCGGCATGCGCGGCATGACCAGCGCGGTCTCCGTGTCCGAACGCGTGAGGAAATGTGGATGATGCGGCGGTGAGCCGATCTCGTCTTGGGCTGTTTCGGATGCGGAAACGTCGCCATCCACGGCGCTGGAAAGAGCCAAGCTGGCATTGCCGCTGCTGCTGCCGCTGGTATGCTTGGGCATCAATCTTCGTCGCAAAGAAATGCCTCTGTTGCTGCTTTCCTTTTTGCTGAGAATCGGCATCGACGGACTCATGGGGAGGAACTTGGATCTCATGGAATGCGCATCTCGGTTGGGATCATGCACGCTGGATGGAGTCTTCACCATCCCAAGTGCAGGCGACGTCAATGCCGATGCCGAGTGCGAAAATTCATGCAACTTGTGCTGCCGATGGGGCGTCGTGATTTTGGGCGTGCTTGCCGGTGTTGTGGGTGGCGTGATGTTGGGAGACGAAGCTGGTCGATCTCCCGACAGCGAAGACATCTTCTTGTGCAGCATCGGCCGTGAATGGTTGGAGTGTTCGGATGTGGCGGCCGCGGTCTTGCCATGACTCTTTTGGCCAAAGCTGCTGTCATCGTCACCTGAATCCACAAAGCACATATCCGATTCCTTCTCGAACAAGTGCGAAACGCCAAAGTCAGCCAGCTTCGCCACGCCGCGCGCATCGAGGAGGATATTTTCTGGTTTGAGATCGCGATGGATGACATGATGCTGATGCAAGTAGGCCAGACCGTGCAGGATATCGACGAAGTAGAATGCGGCGTGCTTCTCATCGAAGTGCCCATCGACCAGGCTCGCATCCGGAGACAAGATGTCCTTCATCTGACCGCGCCTGTGCGACGATGAGGAATGCGGCGAGAATGGATTCTGCCGGCGATGGCTGCTGCCTCGACTTCTCCAGCTGCTGAAACCGCTGGTATCGGAAGCGTTGTCGCTCTTGACTTTGCGATGGAATGTGCCAGTTTCTTCCTTGTAGCTGAGGATCTCGCCCAGCGGCATGTACTCCAGGACCATGTAGAGCATGTCGGATTCGGGTGAATCCAGCACGTCGTACATGCGGATGATGTTGGGATGGGACAGCTTCTTCATGAGCGCAACCTCCTGTTCGACTTGATCCAACGCGGTGGAAACCTGCATGCGGCGTCGCTGTCCCTTGGCAACCACCATGGTTCTCTTGCGCTTCAAGAGCGACTTGTTGAAGATCTTGACTGCGACCATTTCATCTGGCTCGGCAAGGCTGTTCTTCCTCCGCCTTCTGCCGTGGCTGCTGCTGGTGGTGGTATGATTGTTGCCAGTGTCATCAAGTTCTGTCATATCAAACGACCGTCCCCCGCGCATGGAATAGAATTGCTGTGCCGCACTGGCGTGGTTGTCATTGTTGTGATGGTCGCCCCACTTGATGGTGGAAGTTTTCTCCGTTCTCGTTTCATCCGCTTTCGCATTTAGATTGTCGGTTGCGTCAATTTTTGGATCGGCCTCCGTCTTCGCATCGCCGCCAAAGAGATCGCTGCCCGTCGGCGCGGACAGACTCTTCAATCGCCGCCGTCTCTCCCGCCTGCTCTTTTTGGGTGGCGTTTGGTCGTTGCTGGGTTGTTCTGCGGATTGAAGGGACGAATCGAAGGAAGTCGTCTTTGCCTGCTGCGGTGTGGTGTGCTTGGGGTTCTTCTTGAGACTGGAGATGCCTTGGCTGTGCTGGCTGCCGGCGCTGTCGTGCTTGCTGATGCCATGACTGCTTGAACTCAACGTCGTTGGCTGCGCGTTCGTTTGCTGATCCGAGTTGGAGTAGTCGTCGGAATAGCGTCTCGCCTGCTTACGTCGTCGTCCTGCGCGCCAGCCGTAGCCGGTGTTGTTGTTACTGCTGCTGATGCTGGTGTTATTGCTATTGCTCGTGCTGTCGAAGCTGTTTGGAGTTGCGACCAGGTTTGGGGTGGTCGCAGAAGGGGTGGCGATGGGTTGGATGCGACGTGCGAGCCGCACAGTTCCGTAGGCGCCCTTCCCGAGAACACCGTCGACGAAGATGAGATTCCCGACACGACAGACATTGCCTTCGTCGTCGTAGTCTTCGTTGAGGGAGGAGGTGGAATGCTGCAGCGTCATGTGCGCGTTGGAATGCGACCGTGAATTAGGTGAGAGCGGTGGCGGTCTGCTGGCCGCGGTGCGGAATGGAGACTGCGGCAACTGCGCGTGCGAGGCGTTGAGGAAATCATCCTGGCTGTTGATGGAGTCATGGTTGTTGCTATTGCTGACGTTGCTGTTGTTGGTGTGGTTGATGCTGGTGCTGTTGTTCCCGGTGGCAAAGTCGCTCGTCGGGGATGAGGAAGCCATCGGAGAGATGGTTGGTTGCTGTCTCTCTGGGTTCTTCTGGGTTGGCACTCGGACGCAGATTGGAAGCTGACAACCAATGCTACTCTCGTATTATATGCTCTATCTGCAGCCGCCTCCTGTTTGTCTGTGTGATGGGATTGTGGATTGTGGGATAAGATTCCACTCAACTCAACTCGACAATGCTGTGTGTTGTGAACGCAGTGATGATTTCTGTGATGGGTCTGTGATGGGTCTGTGATGGGTCTGCGGTTTGTCGTGAGGAACGCGATGATCAGTGAGCGTGGATACAGTATGGTTGGTATGTGTAGTAGTAGTATGGGTTTGGGTATTAGAATAGTATGGTATTCCTGAGCGCTTTGCTCGGTCTCTCTTGTTCTGTCGACTTTGGTCCGGTTCGGGATGGCAGACAGAAAGCAGAAGGAGGCGATGCACTGGTCGACTCTGTGCAGATCAGAGAAAGCCCAATCAACCGATGGACGGTGCCAGTCCGTCCACCAGCCCACCAAAGAAGCGGAGCGCGCCAAGCGGGGCAGCGATGTTTGTGCGCGGCGGAGGCTCTCTTTGTCTGCGGATGTGCTTCTTGAGGGTCTTTCTCAAAGCGGATGTGAGTGTTGCTGTGAGTGTTGCTGTGGTGGGTGCTGTGATGGACAAAGGAAAGTAGAATAGTATACTCTTTGTATTTTAATAGGAGAATTTGGTGATGTGCAGATCGTAGAGTAGGTGTTGTCGTTGCGAAACAGAGATGTCGTGGTCGTTGTGGACTCTGTGTAGTACGAGTATCGGAATGGTCGAGAGATCGTATTCCAGAGAGTGAAGTTCAGCGTCGATGGCCAAGCAATGCTTTGCGGTTGTCCTCTGCGCAAGACGACGTCCTTTGTCCTGGCTTGTCGAAGGCAATGGAGGCGACAACAACAACGACGACGACAACGAGGCGCTGTGATGGCGATGTGTGTTGCATGTGCAGGCGGACAGCCATGCGACGTTGTCTGCGTTGTGACCAAAATCATCAACGATGTCTCGCAGAACGATGTTCTGCTTCCGATCTGCAAAACGGTGCAAATACGGTCGACGTTCGATGTAGTACATATTGTACACAGACCATACACAAAAATAGGGCGAATTTCGATAACTGGTGTTTAGATGAAGATGTAGGTATCTTGAAACACGAACGATCCCCACGCATGAGCGACCACGATGCGAACACCAACGAAAGTCTTCGCAGAGAAGACATCAAAATTACGAAGCAGCGAAGCGGACGGCAGCGAACGAACGCGACTCAGAACATCTCTCTCTGTCTGTCTGTTCGTGGATCAGCGATCTCTCCATGCAAAGCAGGCACCGCCAACAACTGTTGCCATCGTCATCGTCATCAGCGCTCCTCATTCTCGTCACAATCCTCAAGAGACGCTGCACAACCACATCCATCTCTTCCATCCCATCCCATCTCACTCCACCACAAGAACAGGCTGCCGAAGATACGAGCGCAGCAGGAAGAGAAGCAAGTCGAATAGAGCAAGAAGGTGCGGAGCCTTCCAAGCAAGGTGACACAGGCCTCCTGTCTCTCTTTCTCTCTCTCTCTCTCTCTCTGACAAGTGGAACTACGACTCCACAGCTTCCGTCGGAACAGAATCACAACCACCTCCGCAAAACAGCCACACGACAAACGCGAGGCAAACTATGAGGCCCCACGCCCCCAGACTCCACCCCATACAAGCGACAATGAAGAACACCAGCATGTTGATGCTGGTTGTGACTCTGCTGTCCTTCAGTCGTGCGGCACATGCAATCCCGGAGACTGCCAATGCCAATCCACTCAATCTCCCACGGAAGCTCGATGCAGAATCGCGTCACTTGAAGGGATCCTCCCACAACACCCACGCGAACGAACACACACAAGAAGACGTCGCACATGCACATGCTTCAGACGATATCGACGTGACCGGCGGCGACGCCATGTTGCAAATGCATCACCACGACTCCGAGCGACACCGCCGCGACGAGAAACAGTTCATGATCACCTTCTTCTTCTCCATGATGGCCATGTTCGTATGCGCCTGCTGCTTGGTGCGCTTCCACATGTTCTTCGATGAGGCCGAACGCGATTACTTCCGTGAGCAGGATGAGCGCGATCGCCGCGAGCTCGAACGTCAGCGCCGTCGCAGAACGCGTCGTCGCAAGTTGACGAAACAGCAGATCAAGGACAACTTCCCCGTCTTCGCCGTGTCCGAAAACAAGGAGCTGCGGCGTGTATCCGGCAGTCTCTTTCCCACGAACCGGGCGCCCAACACGCACGCCGATGCGACGGCGGCGGAGCCGCTGCTGGCGGACGAGACGGGCGGCAGCGATGTTCTGGCGCTTCCCGATCAACTCTCAGTGCCGCTCGATCAGTGCACGATCTGCCTCGACGACTACGAGACCGGCTGCAAGGTCCGCGTCCTGCCGTGCCACCACACCTTCCACTCCAAATGCATCACGAAGTGGTTGGCGGAGCGCTCCGCCACGTGCCCGCTGTGCAAGGAGGAGTTCCTGCGTCCCACCGACGAAGAACTGCAGGCGACGCAGGAGCAGGAGGAGCGAGAGTGGTTGGAACGGCGCAGGCAGCGGCGTCGCGCCCGTCCGCGGCGGAACGATGCGACCGTCGTGTCGGGTTCCTCCTGGTTCGGTTGGTTGACGCCGTCCTCGTCGTCGCAGACAACTACAGCACCGACCGAAGCGACGAGTCAAGACAATAACACTACTGACGCCGATGCTTCGGACGATCCGGCCACTGTCGACAATCATGCCACCACGGACGATCCCGAAACCGCCAATGAAGAACCAGAAAGCGCACGAGGTTTGGAACTGTTGCAGCGGCAGAGGCGGCGTCAAGAGAGACGGCAACGACGCGCGCAACGTCACGAGCAGTGGCAGCAGCGCATGAGGACGGCGATGGGGCGCAACAACCAGCCGTCCAACGAATTGGCCGAGCCGTTGTTGACGGAAGGTGAAAATGTTGAAGACGTTGCTGGTGAAGAGCAACCGCAAGAAGGGCAGGAACAGGAAGCGGTGTAGGATTATTTAGCGATTCCATGTGGACGAACGACCCGGATGATGATAATGATGATGTGAATGTTCACGTGACGACACCACTAATCTCAATGTGTAGATTAGGCTATTTCGAAATTCAAACGAGCGGCAAATGGGAAATGTCGCAGCAATGTCACAAACGACGCGGAGTGCACACGTTCGCGCGGAACGGGCGTGTTCTCTATTGAGCACACAGTGGCACACACCCAACAAGACTGCGCAACAACGCGCAGTTCGCAATTGTATCTGGTTGCGAGAAAGGATGTCTCTGGTTTCTTCCCAAAGCTTCTCGAATCGCCACCATCGATTGTCATTGTTCTTCTTGGTCATCGCTGCGAGACACGCTGCGCTTTGCATCTTGCCGTCCATTTCGCGTTTCCTCCCTTGTTTCCCGTCTGGCCAAGAAAGGAGACACCAAACACAACATCACTGTGTATCACGTGAACGTAGATTGCATCCAAGCAATCGCCATTCATCACTTGCACATTCTCTGAAGAATACCATCCTCGTACTCGTAGACAACTGTTCATCCTCTCATAATAGCAACAACGGCAATACCAATACTCGTACGAATAGGAATACGATCTATTATAATAGTAATTATATAATAGAACAAGAAGAATAACAAGAATAATAATTCCACGATGAGCAACAACTGGGCACAAGCAGACACTCCGGATTGGCTGGAGAAGAACGAGGACAACGGCGGCGGTGAGCGCAAGTCCTGGACTCCGGCATCCACCAACACCAACGACACGGACCGCGACAACAGCAACCGCGATCTCGAAGCCAACACGCGCACTGCGACCACAGGCGACGACGACTCGCAGAAGAACGGCATCTGCCAGGGCCTCTCCGTCTCCTTCATCTCGCTCTGCTGCTTGGGATGCTTCGGATTCGCCGCCTGGACGAGCCGCAACGACGGCGTCGCCACGTACATCCAATGGGTCGCCTTCTACGTCCTGCACGCCATCATCGCGCTGCTGGCCCTGATGCATTACTTCTGCTGCTTCCCCACGTCCGTCATTTACAGTCTGGCCTCAAGCGCCGCCATCTGGGCAGCCGTCTACATCGTCCTCGAGACGCTGCAATTCCGCAAGGTGCTGGACAAGGACGATCGCGGCAATGATGAGCTGCGTGAGGCCACGGTCGAACTGGCGGGGGCATGCGTCGCATTCGCGTCGGCGATCTTTCACATGTGCGTCGTGCGGTGCTGCAAGGGCAAGGACAAACGCGACGACTGATCATTGTGCGCGTGAGGACGAGCAGTCGTACGAGCGGAGGACACACGAGCATCATGGAACAAACGTGAAAACTTTTTGTGCGGTGGATCAATTCAGAACAACATGTAATAGTACGTACAGCAACCACAGGTGCCCAACTCGTACAGCGCTGATAAGTATCATATGTACTATGCTATACACGGAGCAGCTATCCGCACCTATTTGCTTGGACGAGCACATGCCTGGGGGATGATGTGGTACAGTCATGATGAGCTCAGCAGCAGCAGCAATACGTTTGGCAGCACTAAAGTAAAGTAAAAGAGATAATGCATAACATCGCGAGCAGTCACTCAGTCAATCAACCACTCCGACGATCTCTGCTCTACTCCGACAAGAACGCACCAACTGTCGCACGGGAGACTCCGACGATAACCACCAACCTCATTTTTGGTTTTGCATCACTGCAGTACGTCAATTCTCTCTCTATCAAATCATAACCATGACATTCATTCACTCATTCTCTACCGGCGTACTCTTCCTCCAGCTTATGGATCGATCGTTCCGCAAAGAACCGCACATCGCGATCCTGATCCTGCGCCAGCAACGTCAGCACCGGTTTCAGTTGACTCTCAAACACGGACACGGAACAGGCCTTCGGCGCTATCTGGCCCAGCTCCTTGGCCACGTTGAAGCGGATGTTGGGCACGGGATCGCTGGCCATCTGCAGCAACGTGGGGATCACCACAGTGGATGCGATAGGCGGGTCCATTTCCAGTGCCATGTTGGCGTACGCTTGTACAGCCGTGAGTCGGCGCAGGTACGATCCGTTGTTCTGAATCTCGTTGATCGACGGGATGATCGTCTCGCAGGCCCACTTCGTACCGAACAGCGCCGTCAGCTGTTGCAGGTTCTTTGCCGCGGCAACGCGGATGGTTGCGATGTCGTCGCCCAGCCAATTCACGCATGTGGCTGCTAATCTGTCAGTGAAGAACGTCTCGCCAAGTTGCTTGCCCAACAGCGGGATGTGCTGAATGGTTGTCAGTCGAATTCTGAACAGCCATGTGTGAGTGCGTGCGTGCAGGATGTCGTGTTGGAATATAGGTGGTAGAGCAGAAGTGGCGGTGGTGGAAGTGGATGTGAGAAGACAGAAAGGCATTGGAGATGATTCGCAGTGTATGGTATGTATAGATGCAACTGCATGCCACCACGTGTGGATTCAGATGGGCGAGTGCAAGACCACAATACATGCACAAACTGTTTGTTCAGACACAGACGCGTGGAGCCAACGACATCCAGCGTGCGATGCTTGCTTCGGTTTTGACAAATGACCCGTAGAGTGCAGCTCACTTACCTCCATTGACCATCTTGGGCCAAGTCCAAGATCGCCGGCAGCAACGATTGGGAAAGAAGGTTGACTCCGACCACCTCATCCAATGCCTCCAATGACGATATCAGATTCAATCGGACTTCGGAGGCGGCGTCTCGCAGCAATAGCAGGATTGGAGGTACCAGATGTGTGATCGTCGCCTCTCTGCCCATGATGGGCGCCAGCTCCGTTGCCACCATCGCCAGCGCTGCTCTCACGTGCTCGCTGTCATCTTCCGTCAGTGACGTTACTCGCGTCACCAATCGTTCGGCCACCGTGACACGAGGTCCGTCGTAATTGGTCATCGGTTCCATAGGACCGCCGTCCGGTCGTCCCTGCGTAGCCACTGGCACCATGGCTCCACAACGTGCCACCGATGCCAGATTGAACGTTGCTGCTGTTCTCACCTCCGCCTCAGGGTCCTGCAATAGCTTTTCGTACGCCGGAACCAACGAATCCATGACGTTCGGTAGCATATCGAATGCTGCAATGACGTGCGCAAACTTCGCCGCTGCCGTCCATCTCACTCTCCATGATCGGTCGTCGATGGTGGCAACTATCAGCGGTAGTAATCGTTCGATCAGGCTCGTCTCGCACGCTCGTAGTGCGTCCGCGGCGCCCCCATTCTCATTCACCACGTCGGACATCACTCTCCCAAACATGACGCAATTCTCCGTTGTTTGCAGCCTCACAGAATCCTATTTGTTCATCACGTTGGTGTTAACGTCGACGTTGGCATTGGCAGTGTTGTTCGATCGAGGGTCCGAATGGAAGCAAGTGTACGAAGCATAAATAGCATGGAAAAAGAGTCGTTCAGTTGTAAGCGTGTAAGCGTAGGTGAGGAAGAGTTGAGTGCCATGGAAAGCAGAAAGTAGAGATAGGAGAGTGGCAACAGTTTTCGGAAGGCAGCTGAATCGTTATGAAGGGCGGCAACTTTACCATCTGCATCCGCATCAAGTGCAGTCTCTATTTTCATGAATACAAATCGTATGCACTGGAACACACATACATGCTCTCTCTCTCTCTCTCTTTGACAATGCATCATTCGCAAGTTGCACAGGTCGAGACCATGAGAAGCAAGGCGAGACAATACAAAGCAAAGCAAGGAACGTACCGGTTGTTCGATGGAGGCCAAGTCTTCGTAGATAGGTATCAAAGTTGCTGGCACGGGCCCGCCTTCATCCAACGCTATTCTGCCGGACACCACGACCACATTCTGCAGCATCTTTCCCAAGGATTGCGTGGCGACTCTGCGCACCATGGGTGTATCATCGCGGCATAGCTTCGCAAAATGTTGCAGCGCATCCTCCTGCTGCTGTGCTGTCAGCTTCTGGTAGGCATTCGCAATGAGCGCCGCAGCTGATATCCTCGCCGTGAACCATTCCTTGGTTGCCAACCGCACCAGCATGTTCGCATATTCGTTCTGAAATGTCTCGCTCGGCAAGGCTTCGGAGATAGTCGATGTGGATGCGGATGCGGCATCACGCACTGCGCTCTCCTCCACCATCAGCAGCATCTCCAGCGGGGGAAGCAGTTTGTGGGCATGGTCCTGACCGCCAACGTGACCCACCATCTTTCCGAGCGATGTTGCGACCGCCAGCAGCACCTCATCCTCGTCATCAATTCCATCTTTCAGGAATGGCAGAAGTTCCTGCAGCAGCCGCAATAGATTCCATGATGGTCCCAAACGAAGGTCGCGCCATACGCAAGCAAGCAATGATAACCATGATAACCATAGTGGCCATGACCATGTTTGTGATGACAAATGAGAAAATAGGAAGAGTTGTGAGCGAAGAAGCAGATGACATAATACGTCGGTGTGAAGAAAGCATGCTCATGAGATAAAGAGCCTTGGATGGCGCATCGCGAAGGCACCTGAGGATCGTCCTCCCTCTTGCAAACAACATTGCGCAATTGATGGACAACGCTCACGCCCGCGCCGGAAGTATGGCATAACATCGCCATCTGTGACACGATGCTCATTGGGTTCTAGCCAACCTGACCAGACCTGCCGCGACAAAGCAATGAAGCAACTTGTGCAGTACATGACCACGACACTGCAAAGAGGCCTTTCCCTTGCCGACATGAGCTTGGCACCCAACCACGACAACTGAAACACACCTCGCGAGTTCGCTTCTCGCCAAGCGCGACGGCGATGGCCTCCAGCTTGTTGGCTGCTGCAACTCTGGCCGACACATCCTCGCTCCGCAGCATCTCCAGGCTCTGCCGAGCCTCCTCTTCTTCCGTGATCATGGGGTCCATCGTGGACGTTCTCGCTCTTCGCCTGCTTTTGCTCTTTACGTCTCAGTCGCAACGTCGTCACGAATGTATGGTGGCGGGTTCTTCCAGAGCAGGGCTCACTGGCAAGCCAAGTCTCCGTCTCTCTGGTACTATACTGGAGGGTAACGTCTCCGTCCTCCTGGCTCTGCTCGGTTTTGAGCAACCAGAAGCAAACAAGTGATGAAACGATGTTTGCGAACGGTGGCTGTTTTGCGTATCATCATTGCCATTCGGTTTGTGTTTGGAAGTTTGTTTGTGAATTCGGGACACACAAATGCGGAGTTTACGAAGCGCTACTTCAGTACATTAGTGTATGAGCCTAAACTTCTGGGTTCGAAGCTAGAGGTCTTCCCTCTCACATACAAACACAAGGAGTAGTCGTACCTACGCCCCGATCTGGATGCACTGCAAAGATATGATGGTTGTCGCACTCACAAAGCACAATGTTGAAACATGTGCTCATCTAGAGAGGGTGCTGGAAATATTGTATTCCTCTCTCGAACAAAGAAATATGCAGTGGGTGTTACGAATGCTTTAGCGGTTGTTCTCGCATGGTACGGTACACTGGGAGCGATCTCGCTTTCTGCTGTTTTTTCTTTCAAAGGCACAATATCGCTCACCTAGCTCAGCGTAGTATTGGGGTGCATGTTGCAGCACCGCAAACAGGAAGTCCGGTTTGCTGTATGTCTCCGGTTGATCGTCCATGATCCGGATGCATCGCTTCAGAAAGTCAGGCTCTGGCGCAATCTGTTCCACTTTGGACACCGTCTGGTTCCATTTATTCCGCGAGAGGACCGATTCAATCCTTGTACTGCATGCCACACTTGTGTACCTCAGACTTTCAACCCTCCCCGGATTCGGACTGCACAACTTCCTATTGGGAGCGAGCTCAGCCTCAACCTGGCGGGTCACGACGTCCATTGACAGACGTGGCGCCAGCGTATTTCTTGAGACTGTGATCTGCGTGACGTTCCCAGCACGAATCCGTTTGCGCAATATCTTAAGATCATGCATGGTCCTGAGTTGCCCTCCCCAGTATTCTACGCGAGTGAGGCTCTTACTCTGGCAAACGGAATCTACCAATGCGGCGGACATCGCCGTGCCGGTATTCCAACGAAGAGTTGCTATGCTGGATTTAGCGAATATCTTGCGGAGATAATGTTCACTGATTCCGTGACCCTCGAAGAGAGCCAAGGAGGCACCAAATGTTCCTTCCTGCAGCAAGGCATGGTACAGGCCCATGCCCCCATCCATGAAAGTACAGTGACGGAGAGAGAGGGTCCTTGACTTGCTTGCAATAGTCTTGACGTTCCGCGAACTGATACATCCCATCTCCATGAGATGGACGCGGTACACCAATGGCCAATGATCGATCATGACCCAGTGGACCCTTGGGCATGGCACAGCATAGACGTACGAAGAGAAGGGAACACGATCCGGGTCAGCTGAGAGCAGAACCATCAAGATGGCGTTCAGTTGACGTTCCGCATCCTCATCGATCCGGCCAGCTTCCGACACTATGCAGGAACGAAACTGGATGTAACAGCAAGGACTCGAGAGGAAGTTCGCCCATCCTTCCTTTTCCTTCAATTGTGACGTGATAACAATGTGGTCTCCAAAGAAGATTGTGCCCCAGCATCTGGTGAAACATTTCAATTGAGTTGAGTGATAGTTGCGAGCGATGACCACTTCCCATTGGCTTGGTGAGATGACGAGCCTTCTGGATGTGCCGAAGCCGCTTGGTGGATCAGGATGCAATGGAGGTGGTGCCTTGTAGCCCCAGCGCATCATTTTCGCCGCGCGTCCGCTATCGACGAGCATGCCTTTCTTAGTTCCCAACGTCAGCGACGCCCACGCCGCGCGCAGCTTTTCTCGATCCATCTTCACAACGGGAGGTTGTATTCCGATGGACTGCCACTGCTGCGATTGCTTCTGCTTGACCCGTCTATTCAGATCGATTTGTCTGTCGTGCTCGTACTGAGTATCGAATGCTCGTCATGTGTGCCAGCCTTCACGGTGGGGGGACTTCGGTTGTGGGTATTGCGACGGGCGGAATGATTGTGGCAAAGATGTTGAAATCTGATGACAACACCTCATTTGGTGACCATGGATGCAAGCATCCGAGTTTTCTCCCAACTTTTCCCACACGAGCACAACGATGTCGGCGGCCGCACTCGACTCGTGCGAGTGGACGGTCCACGGTACGACGAGTACCAGATGCGCATGTGTTCTTGAGTCCGGACAACAGAGATGCAAGCACTCTTCTCTGCTCGCGCTCTCCTATCGTGCTGATAGTCGTAAGTGTAGACGATGGCTGGACGTATAAACATTTACTTTACAATGTGTACTATTATATGATATAAACGAGATTGGATGTGATGGGTTTGGACTTTCATACGAGTACACGAAGGGGCAAGCCGTCGTGTTGGTACGTGTGCCATGGATGCGCTTGATACATCGAGATGTCGACGATCCTGCGCAGTCCATTTGCCACAGCGGGAGATGCTCCACGAACTCTCACATACTCGCACATATGAATTCGAGTTGTGTGATACATCTCCATCTCGCCATGAACCCACGAAGGTCATGATGGGAGTGCGAGAGCCTCCTCAACGAGGGGCTTGTTGATCCATGCTTCTGCTGGATCTCTGTTCGAGAGCACCGTTCCATGAGAATGGCATTGTGCGCAGAGCGGCGGAGCATATTGACAAGGAACGCCGCCACTGTCTCAATGCCGAATCGCCGGATCTGTTCCGCTTGGTTGATCATCCACCAAGCCATTCATTGGAGGATGGATGCGTTGGAGGACGGTCGGATAGTATCCGGATTGTGCTTACGTGGATGCCTGTGATCGTGGACGGTGTATTGCAACGGTACGGAGAGAAACGAAAGGTGAGATGAGATCAAAGTAACGGACGCGTGTGCTGATGATTGTAGCGGTTTCGGTCCATCTCTTGGTTTGCCAATCATGTGTGCCGCTTTCTCGCTGGCAACGACGGACTGCATGAATAGACGAATGGATGCTTGGGCCACGGCAGGAGCAGCGTTTTCAACGTACCTTCTTGCTCTTGGTTTCCTTGAAACCATCCGCCGAAGCCGTCTTCGATTTTTTCGTGACCTCTGAGGTCTTTGGAGCCTTGGTGCTGCTCGCTGCAGTGGTAGTAGTCGTTGTTGTCGTAGTGCTGCCATTCTTCGGTGCCTTCGTGGACTTTGGCGCCTTGGTGCTCGCGCTTCCGCCAGTATCGCTGGTTGTCTTTGGGGACTTGGTGGCCTTCGGTGCCTTGGTGCTGCCACTTGTGGTATCGCTGGTTGTCTTTGGCGACTTGGTGGCCTTGACGCTCTTCATGGTTGGGGAGGCTGTGATTGTTGGCATATATGTTGGTGCTGATGTCGGCAACCCTGTTGGCACTGCTGTTGGTGACAGGGTTGGGAGATCAGTTGGACGTGCGGTTGGCATGCCGGTCGGTGCTGCTGATCCTGTTGGCATATCCGTTGGTGTTGATGACGGCGACCCTGTTGGCATGCTGGTTGGGGCTGCTGTCGGCATGCTCGTTGGTACTGACGACGGCGTCGAAGACGGTGCCTCTGATCTGGTGGGAACCGCCGATGGCAACGTCGATGGGGTTGCAGACGGCGCGATCGACCTGGTGGGAACAGCTGATGGCAAGGTCGATGGGGTCGCAGACGGCGCGATCGATCTGGTTGGAACGGACGATGGCGAACTGCTTGGTAGCTGCCCGTTCGTCGTGGCGACGTTTGAGAGGGCGACGAAGAGGAAGGAGAGAATGGAGATCTTCATGGTGGACGGCGTTGGCTGGTCTGATGAGGTTGTCGTTTGCGGTATTGCTGCTGTTGCTGTTGCTGTTGCTGTTGCTGTTGCTGTTGCTGTGCGTTTGTAGCAGTGGGCAGATTGGTCAACTGATTGATTTTATGAGGACAATCTTGGCTTGTG
Organism: Craspedostauros australis; assembly: GCA_026770025.1. Taxonomy (NCBI): domain Eukaryota; phylum Bacillariophyta; class Bacillariophyceae; order Mastogloiales; family Achnanthaceae; genus Craspedostauros; species Craspedostauros australis. Next base: position 1,328,974 of record JAMXDE010000012.1, on the reverse strand, counting down.
CGTCGCGGTGAAAGTGTCGACGCACCATCAGGTCCCCAACTGTCGTCGCCGTTATGGCTGTTGTTGTTGTTGCTGTTGTTGTTGTTGTAGTCGGTACCATTTCCGTCGTGATGGAGCAACACAGTTGTCTTGGTGGATGACATGCATCTTGGACGCTGACTCTCGAGTTTGGCCAAGGTTGGGACTTGGGAAACGATTGAATTTTTGTCGGTGTTTGCACGAGTTGTGAGCATGAACGGTGTCGTAGCTTTGGGCATCGTCACCAAGGGATTGTTGTTGTGGGTGTTGGCGATGCGATTGTGAATCTTGTGACGATCTGCCAAAAATGTGAGCGGATTGCGAGGACACTCGACAAACAAATCTTGTTCGACACGAGTGACGCAGCAAACGTGTTTGGGAACAACGCGATTTCTTCATGTTCGGAGAATCACGTACAGTCGGACAGACAATGGAGAACATCAGGCTCGTTATTTGTTGTCGTCGTAACCTTCGACCTCATCCAACAAGTCTTGGTCGTGGTTTTCGAGTTACTCCGACATCATGTGGTGACCGTTGGTTTTGTGCCTTCTCTGTTGGTCTCTCGTTTGGTTGGATGCGCACTCCTTCGAACAATCGCTTGCTGTGCAGATTTAGTGCCAATTCCCGAATCTGGCCGAATCCGAACAATGAGTGTCGATGGACAGACGATACTGCACAAACCACGCGTAGGATCCACGTTGAGCAAATGACCGCTCCGCACAGTCATAATTTTCAGAACAGACAGGTTTCACCCCCCAACACCTCCGGTCACGTGAAAAACCTGCACACTTGCGTGTCGATCGGTCGATCGATCCATCCATCCATCAGATCAGAGTGCCATGACGATACACGACCTGCAGTCAGTCCTGAGGTGACGGCAACATACGGGGCTTTCATCCAAACCACTCATAAACTACATAAGTTTGTTGATACACTGTGGACGTAGATTTTTCTTTAATGCCTTCCTTTAATTTTTATGGACCATTGTAGATGTACGGTCCTCTTGGTCGAATAGGCACGCTGCTTTGTGACGTTGAAGAGGCATTTTTTTAGTTTTCCCGATGCAAAAAACACAATGTGCGCAGACACGTTCGGGAAAGAACTTTTTGACACGTTGCGCGCACAATTCTGCTATCCGACTACCTGGACCAAATGCAGTCCTTCCAAGAACCAGCTTTTCTTCAGAAATCTCGATTGTCACGATGTCGTATGTGACAAGATCCCTGGTGCTTACGGCAGAAAACAAAATGTCATCTATTATTTTGAAGTTAAATCACGTGGATGCTTCCTTTCGTGAAAGCAAGTATGTGGTTGCAGAGAGATGGACAGACAGAAAGTTGTCATTGATGATCATCCAATACAACGTCCGTACGTGTGTGCGTGTGTTCGCCAATGATCGAATCGCATCACGAAGAGACAAATCGCGCCAAAATCAAGATCGCGAAGACAACCGGTGCCAATGCAATGTCTCTCTTGTTTTGCACACAACGCTCGCCCATGTGTCATGACGACCACGCCAACCGCGAGGATCGGCCACAAAGGCGTTTGATCGCTCATGAACGCGCGCTTGCAAATGAGCAACAAGGGGGGATTGACGCCAGAGAGAGAAAGAGAGAGTGGCACACACAAACCACACACAACAACCACTTCAACGCGGAATTTCCGGACACGAGACGGCGGCAGAAGGGCATTCCACTCTGCGGTGCTTCGCATCCATGTCTGGTGGTCTTCGAGTAGATACCCACCCAACGGTTCTCGTGGGATGCATGCCGCAAGGCTGCGCAGGCCCTGCACTATCCTGCAGCTGGCTCAAGTCGCATTCTCTTCTAGCTGAGATTGGTCGACACTCAGAGTGACATGCATCAAACATGGCACGCAGGCAGACACGATGGCACAATGGCACGATGACGATCCGTCACGCAAGAGCAACACGTTGGTGGAGCAGTTCCCGCATCGCGATGCACTCTCGCATCAAATGCAACCAACATCCAAACAGTACTCATCAGTACTGGAGTGGCTCCGTGCTGTATGATCTACTCCAATCACTACGTATATCACGCACACCCTCTACGATCGCGTGGATGAAAGAGGAATCGATGACGCATTGCCAATACCTACGTCCCCCGCGCGAGTGCTGCCATTCTCCGCGATCACAGCCAAAGGCAAATGCAAATCATCAAATGAGATCATCAAGCGCAGGCCACAGCAAACGAAAGCACTACTCGTAAGCGTGGCCGTCCACACGTTGCAGCTTCAACTTCATCAGTCGGACCAACCGGACGAACGCTTCAACTCATCATCCAACACAGCCTTCGACATGGAGAAGAACAGCTGTCAGAACAAGACGGGAGTCATGGCAGTCACCCAGACCCTCCCCTTTCGATCCGTGAGCGAGTACGTGACGTATCAGAGAGGATCGAAGAAGATGTCCCTCCCTGATGTAACCTGGTACTGGGAGGAGGACACGGACACCGTGCAAATGCACGCGAAGGGAATAAGATTGGAGAACACGAACTTTGTGTCGTACGGCAGCGACATATCGAAGCAAATCGAGCGAGCGTTTCAGCAATACAAGAAAGATAGTACGGTGCATTCGTTTCCGCTGGATCTTTCGAACAAGGTGGTGAAGAAGCGGAACGTTCATACGGGCATTGTACACGGTGAACTTCGCTCGCATGATCCAAACCAACCATTCGTCGCAGTACGACCGCAGCATTCATCGTGAAGAGGTCAAGGTTGCCACTGACGTTGGATGCGTCAATCAGATCCCGGCCTTGCCCAACGACATTGATGACAACCACAAGAATTTGCCCCCCCCCCCCCCGTGCCAGACCAGATTATCGAAGTAACGAAGCAACATCCCACAATAACGAATGGGCGTACGGTGAGATACTCTATGACCCATTCTGTTGGAACATGACGAATATTCAGATTCGTGTATGACCCGGTAGGGGTCACAGTTGCGCAAATGACTGCTCACACATATTTGTTTGTCCAGAACTCCTTCTCACGATCAAATGTTCCAAACCCGAAAACGGAAATTTACAGCAGAATCCTCGAATATGACGAAAGAATCTCGGAATCTTCAGAAACAAATAATCTACGAGCCGAGAGGAATCTAACGTCAGCGGGAACGTGAGGAGCAGAGCATGAACGTCAGCAGAGGAGCAAGACCAGATATATATGGATGAGAGGAACCACTTAGGTAAGACGTCAGGATTAGAGACTGACGCAATCGAGTTCCTGAATCTCTGTCTGACACAACCAAGACCAAATAAGACAACAACACGACGAACTGCGGGAAACTGGCGCAGGTCGAGGATTCACATCGCGGTGGATCGTTAGGAATTAGGAAATGATCTGACTCAATAGGAGTCAGAACTACACGAGTTTGCAGGGCAACTGGAGATTGACATGAGTTGACTTTTGACAGACAAGTCGAGCTCATAAATCGCAGAGAAAGAGGAATCACCAACCTACAAACCCGGGATAACAGAACAACTAACTTAGTGAACCAATTGTAGCCCCACCCGGTCTACATGAGCAACAGGATTGAGACCTGTTTCAACACGTTTTAAAACGTGTCTTGAGACACTCAGACACACGAAGTTGGGCCATCAGGGCTGAAGAACAACGACAAGATGGATGAAGACGGGGTCAAGTCGGTGAAGATCGTCAAGTTCGATGGCGAGGACTTTGACAAGTGGTTGGACGTCTTCATGGCTCTCGCTGCGTGCAAGGGGTACGATGAGGTGTTGGACGAGACAGTCGCGGTACCAAGGCATGATCAGGCAGCCAAGAGCGAAGCAGAGAAGAAGGCTGAGCGGATGAACAAGGCAGCATACAGCACGCTGATGCTCAGCACTGAGGGACTGGCGAGAAGCATCGTGAGGGAGTGCAAGACAGATCACCAACCCAAGGGTGATGCTGTGGCAGCGTTGAAGGCACTTCAGGACAGGTATGCGCCGCGGGACAAGGCAGACAAGGTGACGAAGCTCAACGAGTTCACCATGTGTACACTGCAGACTCCGGAAGAGGATCCAAGCCAGTGGATGATGAGAATCAACAAGATCGTGAAGGAGCTGAAGGATTTCGGCGTGGAGAAGACGGATGACGACTGCATTGCGCATGTGATGGTGAACCTACCCGAGGAGATCTACAGCGAGGTGAAGACTACACTGGATAGAGAGCTGAATGATGGAGACCTCAAGTGGGAGTCGCTGAAGAAGTCCCTGATCCGATTCTGGAAGAGGAAGGTGAGGACAAGTGAGGATGGGAGCACTGCTTCAACTTCAACCAACAAGGCCTTCAACACCATGACGAAGGGGTATCAGAGCGGATTCAAGGGCACGTGTCGCAAGTGTGGAGAATACGGACACAAGGCAGCAGAGTGCACCAAGCCACCAACCAACAACAATGACTACCTCCAACGAATCAAGTGCTACAGATGCAAGAAGCAAGGGCACAAGGCCAAGGATTGTCCGGAGAAGAGCGGACAGGGCGGACAAGCAGGAGGATCTGGGAACACCCACTCTGGAATGTTCGTTGGTATGGCGGCGATATCTCATGTAACTGGGACAGATGGCAGGCAGGCTGGAGACAAGAACAAGTGGCTGGCTGACACCGGAGCTACATGCCATGTGACCTGGTCAACCGAAGGGATCACAGATCTGGTGGCGGTCACCGACGACAGACAGGTGCAGGTGGGAGACCGCAACATGGTGACACCAACCCATGTGGGGGAATTCCATGGAGAGTGCCTGGACGGTACCGAGTTCATCTTGAAGTCAGTCTTCGTGGTCCCAGGATTTGCACACAACATCATCAGTATTCCCCAATTCCTGGAGAAGGGATGCACGCTCAGTGGAGGCAAGGATGATATCACTTTGAAACATCCAAGCACCGACATCAGTCTGAAGTTCCAACATGAAGATGACAATGGAGACGGCAACCTGTACTTCCTCAAATGCAAGTCAAAGGGGAAGCCAACGGAATCCATCATGGCCACGGGAACTGTGGAGAGGAAGAGCACCATGGATGTCAATCGAGCTCATCGCATCCTGGGGCATCCAAACGAGCGCTACACCAAGCTGACAGCAGCAAAGGCAGGCTGGTCACTCACTGGGACTTGGAGAGCATGTGAGGCATGTGCAAAGGCAAAAGCAAAGGCGAAGGGAGTGAGGAAGAAGGCATTTGAGAAAGCTACCCACATCGCTCAACGCCTATACCTGGACATCTCTGGTCCATACAAGAAGACGGCCAAAGGAAGCAACTACTGGCTGTTGATCGTGGATGAGGTTTCCAAGAAGAAGTGGAGTTACTTCCTGACAAACAAGAGCCAGCTTGCAGGACAGGTGGAGACTCTACTCACCAAACTCAAAGGTGCAGACCTGAAGGTGGAGGCCATTCGGTGTGACAACGCTGGTGAGAACCAAGGGAAGCTGGAGAAGGTCTGTGACGAGCATGGAATCCAACTGGAGTACACCGCCCCCAACACACCAATGATGAATGGTGTTGTTGAGAGAGGATTCGTGACGATTCGAGATTCGGCACTGGCGCTCATGTTGGATGCTGATCTCACTGATGAGGCACAAGGACGGCTTTGGGCGGAGGCAATCCACACGGCAACCCGGCTCCATAACCTGACGGTCACGACAGGCAACGACAAGAGTCCAGATGAAACCTTCTACGGCCAGAATCCCAAGCTCTATCCGCATCTGATGGAATGGGGACGCGTCGGATACGTAACGGATCGCGCCAAGAAGCCGAAGCTTACACCGAAAGCATTCAAAACGGTGATGCTGGGCTATGCTGACAACCATGCAGGCGATACCTACCGGATGCTGAAGGTCGATACCAACAAGGTGGTGATGTCCAGAGACCTGAACTGGATGGAGTGGCATGGAGCAGGGGTCGTGGATGGTGTGGAGATCATTGCACAACCTGAGCCTGCATCCAATCCAACACCAGCAGCAACCGCAGCCGCAGTCCCAGATGAGAAGCCTGTGGTCGACGCGGATGTTCCACTGATGATGACTCCGTCCACTGGGGAGAGAGCGGCAACCACCAAGATTCCAAAGATGGTCAGCATCGATGAACTTCCTCATGTCATTTCGGACGATGAGAGCGGTGTGATGGCGGACCCAACCGACCATGTCCGGGACGATATCAACGGAATCGTTGTGGATCCTGGGCTTGTCTCTGATTCGGATGGAAATGAGGGCATGGATGACTTCGAGATGGTGGATGTGCATCAGGCGAATGAACGGCATGTGACACCTGCGAACCAACGTGAGAGACATCCAACTCGTCTGGCAGTTCCGCAAGCTGGGAGAGGGTCATCCAAGATGGAGAGAGAGCGAGCGAAACTACAGACCTGGAGATCCTACGAGGTGCAAGGCCGGAATGATGGAAGGCCAAACACCAGATCCGGGAGAGTGTTGATGGTTTTTAACGCTTCCCTTACTTCTGATCCAGGGCTGCCAAAGACGCTCAAGGACGCTCTGAGCAGGCCAGATGGTGACAAGTGGAAGGGAGCAGCTGAAAAGGAGGTTCACAACTTCCAGAAGCGCGACTGTCTCCAAGTCATTGATCGAGGCAGCATGGGACGAGGACGCACTGCACTCAAGTCTCGCTGGATATTCGTGAAGAAGTCCGAACAGGATGGGTCAACACGGTACAAAGCGAGGCTGGTGGTGAAGGGATACGAACAGATCCCTGGAGTGGACTTCACAGAGTCATTCTCCCTGGTCGCAAGTGATACCACAATTCGAACAATGCTGGCGGTGTGCCTGGCCAACACTGGATGGGTGATCAAAGCCCTGGATGTGGAGGCAGCATTCCTGAACGCAGAGATTGAAGAAGAGGTGTACATCGAGATCCCAGAAGGATTCGTGGACGGAGACTTTGACGGAAGGGCAGATCCGGAATATCGTCACAAGCATGTTGCAAAACTGCTGAAGGCGGTGTATGGAACGGTTCAAGCACCCAGAGCATGGATGAAGACTTTCACAGCAGCACTGGTGGACATTGGATTCACCAAGAGTCTGGCAGATCCATGCTTGTTCGTGTACAAGTCGAGCGGGCAAGTCACAGCACTGGTGATCGTGTATGTCGACGATGCTGCTATCGGAGGAGACCCAGTCACAGTCGAATGGATCAAGGAAGAGATCGCACGCAAGTTCAACATCACGGACCTTGGAGAGCTCACCAAACATCTGGGAGTATGGTACAAGAGGATGACTGATGCAGATGGCAAGTGCCTGGTGGTCACCATGGACGACTTCGTGGAGCAGATGATCAAGGAATTCGAACAGCACTACGAATCGAACATTAGACTCTTTGAGACCCCAGGATACCCATCAACTACCCTGGTGAAGGCGACCGAAGATGATGAAGTGGACAATCGAGCTGGATACCGATCCATTGTTGGCAAGCTTCTCTGGATGATGAAGAAAGTGGGACCAGAGTGTGCCAACGCTGTCAGAGAACTTGCATCACATCTGGAGCATCCAACCAAGGAACACTGGAAGGCGATGGCGAGACTGATCGGATACATCAAGGCTGAGATTGCGAAGGAGGACAGCTATGCCATCAAGCTCAGGAAGCCGCGCAGGCTGGAGATCGAAGCATGGTGCGATTCGGATTACGCAACGAACAAGGATCATCGTCGCAGCGTCTCAGGCAACATCGTGACGGTCGGAGGGTGTCTTGTGAGCTGGCAGTCCAAGACACAGCGATCGGTGACACTCTCGAGCACAGAGGCGGAGTACGTGTCGATGGCAAACTGCGCAACCGAATGCAAGTTCGCCAAGATGCTGCTGGATGAGATGACTGGAACCAACACGCAGATCACTCTACATGGCGACAACACTGGAGCAATCTTCTTGACCAAGAACCAGCAGGTTGGACTACGCACCAAGCACATCGATGTGGCATATCACTTCATCAAGGAAATGGTACAGGGAGGAGAGATGACCATGAAGTTCACACCATCCGAGATGAACTTCGCGGATCCCATGACCAAGAATGTGAAGGAGAGCATTCATGAGAGGCTGGTGCCATCCATCAGACAAGGAGGGTTGAAGTGACAATCGACGTCATTTTGAGATGAAAGGAGAGGTTCTGCACAAACAGGGAGAGTGTTGGAACATGACGAATATTCAGATTCGTGTATGACCCGGTAGGGGTCACAGTTGCGCAAATGACTGCTCACACATATTTGTTTGTCCAGAACTCCTTCTCACGATCAAATGTTCCAAACCCGAAAACGGAAATTTACAGCAGAATCCTCGAATATGACGAAAGAATCTCGGAATCTTCAGAAACAAATAATCTACGAGCCGAGAGGAATCTAACGTCAGCGGGAACGTGAGGAGCAGAGCATGAACGTCAGCAGAGGAGCAAGACCAGATATATATGGATGAGAGGAACCACTTAGGTAAGACGTCAGGATTAGAGACTGACGCAATCGAGTTCCTGAATCTCTGTCTGACACAACCAAGACCAAATAAGACAACAACACGACGAACTGCGGGAAACTGGCGCAGGTCGAGGATTCACATCGCGGTGGATCGTTAGGAATTAGGAAATGATCTGACTCAATAGGAGTCAGAACTACACGAGTTTGCAGGGCAACTGGAGATTGACATGAGTTGACTTTTGACAGACAAGTCGAGCTCATAAATCGCAGAGAAAGAGGAATCACCAACCTACAAACCCGGGATAACAGAACAACTAACTTAGTGAACCAATTGTAGCCCCACCCGGTCTACATGAGCAACAGGATTGAGACCTGTTTCAACACCATTCAAATTGCGCGCAGGCACAATCAAGGCTGTACCAACTTCATCTGCCTTTTGCACGCCAATCGAAACACTGTCGCAGGCATTGCAAAAACTGCGCCACCTCCGGTTGGTTTCCGATTACAGCAGTCAGCGCCCCCACCGTCGATATGATGGGCGATATCATCAAGGGCATGAAGGGAATGGCTGTCTCATCGGAAACACCACCTGCATGGGAGAGATTCAGCAACGACAAGCAGAGCTTCAACCATGGACGATTTCAACTGTGCCATCATTCCGAAGAATAGAAAGATGTGGTCAGCTTCGTTCAACACGCTCCGTGCAGCTCTTCAGGCCAAAGCATCGACATCGCCTCAATTGAGCGCATTCAAAACCTGGTGCTATGGCAGACCTATGCAGCCAAAAAGCAAACGATGGAGGTTGCCTTCGAAGAGCATCCTGAAACCGTTGTGAACAACCACAGGCAGTCTGCGGAGTACAAATGGCTCTTTCATGGCACGACAAGGGAGCACGCCGCCAAGATCGAGAGACAGGGATTCAATCGATCATTTGCCGGGCGCAACGGAACAAAGTACGGCAAAGGTGTATACTTTGCAAGCGATCTATCCGCCTCGGCCAATCGTACATACTCCGTCCCTGATGACGACAGCGTCCAACGCATGTTCATGTGCCGCGCAGCTATTGGAGACTTTTGCCAAGGAACAAGCAACCACCTGATCCCTGACACCAAACCTAACCAACAGACGGAACTCTTTGATTCCACGGTCGACAACATGGACAATCCATCCACCTTTGTGGTGCATCACGACGCCCAGGCCTACCCAGAGTACTTTGTCACATCCTCTCTACTCCGTACGTGATGTCATAGACAGAGACAAATGTGAGTTGAGCAGCGTACTCCATATCTTCTATCGGAGGCACACAATGCGGCAATCCTGTTGCCCCAGACACAAACACACGCACGCAGCCTCGCAATAGAATGAGAAAACGCGTTCGTCTAATTCTATAATATTGGACGAATATGCTGAATCAATGGCACTTGCCCATTTCACCCTATTGTTATAGTTGGCTGACCTGCTGGAGCTGAGTGGCTGGAGCAAACTTGCTTCATGCGGCCGCATAGCTCGACAGAGAGGAATCGGAGGCACGCTGGGCATGAACAGTCAGATCATGAGATGGCATCACACATGGTCAATTGCAACTTGTCATTCCGCTCCAAATGGGAGCACAGTGGATGACAGCCACGTTACAAGTTGTGTGTATTCTATTTGTCATTGCTGTTGTGAAGGAACAACGAAGGTCTGGAGCCAGGTGAGCAAGAGCGTCGCCCAAATGGATCACAACAGGATGGCACTAACGCCGCTGCCAACACATCAGTCGTTTAAGTCGGCTTGTGCGACGACAGGCTCGACATCGATACCGCGTGGCGAGATCTAACAATGAAACCAATAAACCAAAGAAAGCAAGAGAGCGAGAGGATAGATTGGCGGTTCTGCCACCTCTGTTGAAGATATGTTGCTCGTTAGGCAATGCAATAGCTGACTGTGAACAATCTATTCTGTGGGTTCTCGGCGCCGCTGGGCAGGCTCACTCATCTTGACGCAGTATCTAGCAGATGATGCGGGAACAAAATGAGGGACATGACTCTTGCGCTGCATCCAATGAACCCGCTTGAGCTGTATTGCGGACACAAGTGCAATGCGCTCCTCTCTCCAGCAAGAGAGAGAGAGAGAGACCGCAAGAGCTCACAGTGATGTTCAAACATGCTTGCGACAGAACATCTCGAGCAGAACTCTCATGAGCAACCTTGATTGATGTCCTGTTATCCGTGCCATCGGTGACCTGCGCTGCTCTGCTCGTACTCGTATCACAGTTCCATACTGCCTGCGTCGAAAGCACAGCACTCGTGTCAAATGAGCAACTCCTTCCGACGGCTGTGCAGCCTCCACCAGCTCTGCTTGAAGTCGATTGGAGAGGAAAGGGTGAAGAGTTTTGTGCTGCTGCGCCTCTGCACGGAGCGAGGCACTTTGGGGAAGACACATCGACGGCGATGATGTCCCAATTGTGATTCGTCTCTGGCTTTATCGTTATGTGTGACACAGATCATCCAAAACTCCATGCAACTCTCGCAGCCAACAGCCAGTCTGGGATTCCAGAGCTGTATCGACCAAGTGGACTCTCGCAAGTATGTTGGCGCAAGCGTGGAAGAGTGGAGAGAGGTCAGGGAGCCAGCAGTATCCGGTGTTCGTCGTCCACAGTATCATTTATTCTGCTTCTGTGAATCACGGTTGTGCTTTGTTCAAACATGTCGAGCCTGCATGAATTTGTCACCAGTCAAACCTCGAATCAAGACGACTGTGAGCGATCCTCTTGGGAGGGGAAGGGAAAACGGCGTTTTTTTTGTAAATGCGACTCAGAAAGAATAGAAAGTGGGTCCATTGTTGCTATTTTCCACATTTTCTTGGTCTTCGTTGGAATCAGCCATTTCACAGGTTCTGCTGTTGCTTTCCTCGTGTATTTGTGACTTGCTTTGGGTTTGGGAGAACAAGCCCATCCTCCATTGCAACTTCGTCCATAACTTGCATCCACACTTTACCACCACCCTGTAACAACTAATAGTGGTCCAGCCTACCATACGAACAATGCAAGTTGCTTCTCTCTTCCTCCCCATGCATGCTGTGTACAGATATTTTTCTGTTATTGTTGTACCATATAGACTGTATTCCAAAACTATGTGCCACCGGTGTTTTCGTACTGCTGCATTCATTCCACATGAACCATTCAGTGGGAATGGATCATGTTGGCAGGTCTTGCCTTGCCGTGTGGTTGCATGCAATTACATATGCCTGTACATATATTACATACATGCGGGAGACGCACGTGGCAGTGCCAGCTGCCATTGCAGTGACTCGTGTGAGGCATGCCGGGCGTGTGGTCACGCTGGAGGATGTTGGATGCAGATGGTGAACGGTGCAGCCATGCTCCATGCTCTGGACCAACTGTGGCCTCCATATACGGCTTGCCATGTGTCATGGCAAGAAGCTCCTCTGCTAGAGTCGTCCTGGCTCCTGCTAGGTGCAAAGCCAGCTTACACATGGTGGGTAAGCATAGATCTTCGAGGCAGCTCTGCAAAGGCTTGGCAATCGGTGTCCATGCACTGAAACATGATGACGCACTGGTATTCTTCAAGGAGGAGGTGATTTAGGCCTGACCATTGTTGTAATGTCACGTGTCACAGCTCGTGAGTCACTTTGGTTTGCCAGTGGAAGGGTTTGCGGCGCTCTGATGACCTGGCAGGGTTTCGACCGTGCTTTCTCCACGGTCGAACTGTGCAGTCCATATCAGGCCGTCTCAGCCTGCTCCTTGCCGAGCTTCCTTGATGATGTTGATTGACATGTAGTTGCTTCCTTCTGATGGAGTGCTGCCTTACTTCAGGATGCTGAGAGCTGTAACAACGGCCTCTGCCCCCATCTCCGTGGACCTTGATGGTTGCATGATGTGCCGGATTTGTTGGATGCAGGAGTCCAAAACTACCAGGCTATTTGCATAGTTGTTGTTCTTATGTTGTACAAGCAGCTTCTTCTTGTCCCCCCATGTGTTTGTCAACAACACAATCATGATTGCAAACAAACTGCTTCGTGCCTCTGTTTCTTCTCTTCTTCCTTGTCCTTGTCCTTATTCTTACCTTTGCAGACAAGGATCACTCCTTCAGTCCACCTTGGTTTGGCCTGGGATACTTTGTCTGTTGGTCCAGCCAACTGCATCAACTTTCCAGCAGTTCCGGTGACGAATAGATTGAAAAGTGATGGTTGTTGTTGCTATTTAAAGTTCGTTGTTTTGTTGCATGTGAGTGTTGCTTATTCTTCCGGTTCCACCAGGGAATCCAACCAATCATCCATCTCTCTGATCACTCCCATTGTTTCGGTGAGGTTAAACAATGGATTTGTATGTTTCAGTTCCAACTGCGTGATTGCGGCAACCGAGTACATTGCATACTGGTGCTTCTCCAGTAAGTGCCGCCATTTTTGCTTCAGGCACTTCCAGTTCTTGAACCTTTTGTGTACGGTTTCATGGCGTGCACGAATCACACCATTGCGTCGAGTGCGATCCAAGCAGCAGCTTCGCTCACCTCTGTACCCACGGTCTGCAATGACCTGTTCGAAAGGATCCAACTCATGTAGGAGCTTCTCTCGATAAATTTTGATGTCCGGCCACTCCCCACAAGGATATGGTCCATCCACCCACACAAGGTGCCCTTTTGCAATGGAAACGCAAGTTTCGTATCGGAGCCCTGCAGCTTGAAATTTGTGGGAATACCAGCCTGGATCATACAAAACAGGCTCCATGATGGGGAAGTCAGTGCCATCTACAGATGCCATTGTTGTAGTTCCTGGTGCACATCCCATTTTCCGATCTTCAAAACATATCTGGGATAGGATGAACACATGTGAACATTGGAAGATAAAGAGAATGTGAGACGTAAGGCATGCTGCTCATCAATTGCATTGTGTATGTTGCAGTCTGGATGTTGATGTTCCAAAGTTGTGCCACTTACAAGTTCACGGCTGAGGAGACCCAACGCACGAAGAATAATCCAGGTCCACTTCTGTATAGTTTTCACATCCTTTCCCATTTGCCCTGCCAGCACGCCCCATGTCGAATATTGTTTGAGAAACATGAGAGCGCACAGCAGGTGCTCCATTGTTGCATTCCACGGCAGTAAGTCCTCCTCATTCAGTCTGTCCCACGCCATGGCTGCCACTTTGGTGTGGGTTCCGAAGTTGCTTCGGAAACATGTTTGCACGCCGTACGATGGTGGAGTCTGGAGTCTAGGCTCAAACGCTTGTCCCAGAAGCTCCATTCCCTTGCATGCAATGGCTGTCTCTGTTGTCTCTGATGCCATTCTGATGTGCCTTGATGTACCAACAGGATGGAGGACAAAATTGTGACATCAAGCAGTGAACTATGAAATTCAGCAACAGAGAGAGGAAAACATGCAGGGCAAGTGCTGCTATTGTTGATTTGTTCTGAACACACAAGAACATGCAAAATTTAGCATGTTGTGCGGCTTGTTGGCATTCGCCATTTGTGTTGGTTCGGACTGGCAAAAAACGCAGTGCATTCACGGACACAGAGGAGGGTTGGATGTGCTGTGTTTGATTCTGCCCGCGCAATTCTGTACGTGGGCCTCATGTCTGTGCAGTATTGTCCCAACAAACCGGGTATGGAGTCATGGCGCACAGGGCCAACCATACAAAGTAGTAACATGTGCAACATGAACAAGTACGGACAGATAGGCTAAATCAAAACAAACAAAAAGACCCAGCACACACAGAAACAGACAAAGAGAAGGAGGGACGTGGCGGATGGTGCGCGATCGACGTTGTATGTGGGATGATTTGTTGTTCCGCACGTCGTTTCTGGCATGTCTCTGTGCAGTGTTGGTGAAACAAACCCGCCATGGCGTCATGGCACACAGGGTCGATCGTGCGAACTTGCCACATGTGCAACGTCGGCAAGAACAGACAGATTCAATCGAAACGAACAAAAAAGACCGGCGCACGCATACACACAGACGAAGAGCAGGAGGATCGTGTCGGATGATGTGTGGGTGATGTTGTATGTGGGATAATTTGTTGTTCCACACGTCGTTTCTGGCATGTCTCTGTGCAGTATTGCTGAAACAAACCGGGTGTGGACTCATGGCACACAGAGGGTCGATCGTGCAAACTTGTCACATGTGCAACGTCGGCAAGAACAGACCGGTTCAATCGAGACGAACAAAAATTACCGGCACACACAGAAACAGACCAAGAGCAGGAGGACCGTGTCGGATGGTGCATGAGTGATGTTGTACGTGGGATAATTTGTTGTTCCGCACGTCGTTTCTGGCATGTCTCTGTGCAGTGTTCCTGAAACAAACCGGGTATGGCGTCATGGCACACAGAGGGTCAATCGTGCAAACTTGTCACATGCACAACGTCAGTAAGAAGAGATAGGCTAAATCGAAACGAACGAAAAAGACCAGCACACACAGAAACAGACAAAGAGAAGGAGGACCATGTCGGATGGTGCGCAAGTGATGTTGTATGCACAATGATGTGTTCTTCATGTCGTGTCTAGTACGGTTGCAACAAACAGGGTATGTAGTAATCGAGCACAGGGTCGATTGTGCAAACTTGTCACATGCACAAAGTCGGTAAGAACAGACAGGTTCAACCGAAACGAACGAAAAAGACCAGCACACACAGAAACAGACGAAGAGCAGAAGGATCATGTCGGATGGTGCGCGAGTGATGTTGTACGTGGGATGATGTGTTCTTCATGTCGTGTCTAGTACGGTTGCAACAAACAGGGTATGGAGTCATGGCGCGCAGGGTTGATCGTGCGAACTTGCCACATGTGCAACGTCACCAAGCACAGACAGGTTAAATCGAACCAAACGAAAAAGAACAGCACACACAGCAACAGACGAACAGCAGAAGGATCATGTCGGATGGTGCGCAAGTGATGTTGTATGCACAATGATGTGTTCTTCATGTCGTGTCTAGTACGGTTGCAACAAACAGGGTATGGAGTCATGGCGCGCAGGGTTGATCGTGCGAACTTGCCACATGTGCAACGTCACCAAGCACAGACAGGTTCAATCGAAACGAACAAAAAAGACCAGCACACACAGAAACAGACGAAGAGCAGAAGGATCATGTCGGATGGTGCGCGAGTGATGTTGTACGTGGGATGATGTGTTCTTCATGTCGTGTCTAGTACGGTTGCAACAAACAGGGTATGGCGTCATGGCGCGCAGGGTTGATCGTGCGAACTTGCCACATGTGCAACGTTACCAAGCACAGACAGGTTAAATCGAACCAAACGAAAAAGAACAGCACACACAGCAACAGACGAACAGCAGAAGGATCATGTCGGATGGTGCGCGAGTGATGTTGTACGTGGGATGATTTGTTGTTCTTCATGTCATGTCTGACATGTTTCTGTGCAGTATTGCTGAAACAAACCGGGTATGGAGTCATGCCGCGCAGGGTCGATCGTGCAAACTTGTCACATGCACAATGTCAGTAAGAACAGACAGGTTAAATCCAAACGAAGGAACAAGACCGGTGCACGCATACACACAGATGAAGACCGGAAGCGCTTTGTCACATTTATTCGTCCTGTGCGAAATTCGTCTGTTACTGTTTCCCTCGGACATTCGCACCGTTTTTTCCATCTCGCCGTTGAATCGTGGAACATGTTCTCATTTGTGCCATTTTTTCTGCGTTGGCCGGACCGAAACAGTGTTTCGACTGCGTCGCCTTTGGCGCATTCGCCCAACATGTTGGTCTGTTTGTACATACACTGCAGTTTTGAACGGATTGCTCCCTGCGTCCGGATGTGCCAGGAATGATGTTTTGGTTGTGGCAGTTCTGAACAGGCAGTTTCAGGATGAACGGTTCGAGCAACACCATTTGGGCATTTGTTAGCCCCTTTCTGCGCCAATTGACGTAATGTTGAGACTATTTTATGCCTTGGTGTCGATTTCGACCAAGAACAGCATTACTTAGACCCATTCTTGTCAATTATTGTGCAGCGAGTGACACTATTGGGGCTATCAAAGTCTTTCAAAGTGCCATTTGGGACCAACATGTCGCGTTTTGGGTTCGCTGCGACGCTATTTAGTGTGGTTGTACACTGCGACGTGGTTCCGAGCCCATTCCTACTAGGTCGTATTCAACCGAACCAACGGACTGTCCGATCCTGCTCGGTCTTTTTGCGACTTTCCAAGTCACACGCGAATACTTCCGCGGAATGCGAAACTTCAATGTATTCGGTTTCGTCTCACCATGTGGTATTCGACCGCGCCAACGGACTGTCCGGCCCTGCTTGGTCTTTTCGCAGCATTCGAAATCATCCACGACCACTGATGCGGAATGCGTCGCTGCGATGGAACTGCGCCGGTTCTGCACGTACGCATGGCCACGAAGGAAGGAATTTGCATCGCAATGGAGCGCACGACCGTGCTGGTTTGTTTCAGCGCACTGGAAGAACAGAGGCAACCAAACACCCACAGAGCAGCGTCACCAAACAAGGCTTGCAGTGGTATTGCCTCTCAACATGTCAAAACAACCCACTCGAACAAATCATTGCTGCCATAAAAAACACAACACTCACCCACACAATCCAACATCAACACATTCGAACATCAGCACATCCTTGCACTCGCACATCAAGACACTCTCACATTTGGACATCAGCACATCCTTGCACTTGCACACCAAGACACTCTCACATCAGCACATCAGCACATCAGCACATCAGCACATCCTCGAACTCGCACAAAAACAGACTCTCACATTTGGACATCAGCACGTCCTCACACTGGCACATCAAGACACTCTCACATTCGGACATCACCACATCAGGACATCCTTGCACCAAAGGCGCACCCGCACTCGCACCCGCACATCAAGACGCTCTCACATTTGGACATCAGCACATCAGCACATTCGCACATCAACGGACTCTCACATTTGGACATCAGCACTTCCTCGCACTCACACATCAAGACACTCCCATATCAGCACATTTGCACATCAGCACATCAGCACATCCTTGCACTCGTGCAAAAACAGACTCTCACATTCGAACATCAGCACATCCTCGCACTCGCACATCAAGACACTCTCACATTCGAACATCAGCACATCCTCGCACTCGCACATCAAGACACTCTCACATTCGAACATCAGCACATCCTCGCACTCGCACATCAAGACACTCTCACATTCGAATATCAGCACATCAGCACATCCTTGCACTCGCACAAAAACAGACTCTCACATTTGGACATCAGCACATCCTCGCACTCGCACATCAAGACACTCTCACATTCGAACATCAGCACATCCTCGCACTCGCACATCAAGACACTCTCACATTTGGACATCACCACATCAGCACATCCTTGCACATTTGCACATTCCCACATCAACGGACTCTCACACTCAGGCATCACCACATCCTTGCACTTGCACATCAAGACACTCTCACATTTGTACATCAGCACATCCTCACACTTGCACATCAAGACACTCTCACATTTGGACATCACCACATCCTTGCACTCGCACATCAAGACACTTGCACATCAGCACATTTGCACACACACAACAATGGTTGGCTCAGAAGTCCGTTTCTACAAAAATGGCCCCGATGCTAAGGAGCTGATCAAGGCGTTCTTGGCCGAGCCAACAAAATGGCACTGGGAGTCAACGCCTCTGCGTCTTCATCACCCTTTCTTGGTCAAGTACGATGCAAAGAAGTTTGTTCGGACGCTACGCGAATTCAAACGCGCACTGGTGAAGAAGTCTTTGTTTCATCGTGAGTATCACATGCCCAGTGACATTGCCAACTTTTCATCCTGAGCATCTCTGCTTTCAACCAGGTTACTTCTCATCCGTGTTCTTATCTCTTTCCTATGACACCAACCTTTGGCCTTCATCTCTTCGTCGTTTCATCCAGAGGATGGCACACCACACAAGGTTTCAATCCAGAAGCTAGGTGCCAACCTCCGTCCTCTTGATGAACCTGCGGCTGATGACTCTGTGCTGGAAACCTCCAACCATAACTCCAACACCGCCAACCAGAACAACGCCAACACCATCAACAACAGCAGGTCAGCTGTGAGCAGACGAATCACACGGAGAAGCACACATGACAGATCCGACAAACATGGCACCACTACCCCCAGTCAAACCAATGACACAGATGGGAGCAACAACAGTGCATGGGCTGAAGACGACGATGCATCCGATGATGTTGAAGCAACCGATTCTGAGGATGACATCGACTACCTTGGGATGGGCAACACAGCAGTCCAAAACCAAGCTTCAAGCCGCCCTCTGGACCCCATCACTGCAAGATTTGGCACCTTTTTTGAGCTATCAGAGCCCCAACGAGTTGCCAAGTTTCGGAAGCTGAGCCGCACCATCGAGGTCTTTCACACAACTCAAGTGTGGAGACCTCGTGGTGAACGATATCGCATGGTTGGGGTGGATTTCCACCTGCCTGCATGTACTACAAGGAATGACGCAACAGTGACCATTGAAAGTCGGAAGGTGGGCGGAGTACCTCGGATGTTCCTGGTGCTGCTGTACAAGCCACCATCAGCTTTCGGTCAAGATGGAAGCATCGTGGACATTCTAATCGACAAGTTGGGCCATCCATTCTCTGATGCAGGACAGAAACGTGCTGCCCATGTGCAGCAGTTTCGGAATGAAGACTTTGCAGAGTCATTCCGATCAGAAATGCTTGTGCCCATGCCATTTCCTATTGACACCATCTTCTGTGACACACCATGCCGAAGATTAGGAGGAGTGGTCTGGCTACGTCATGCTGTGAAGGACAATGATGGCGCCACTCACAACATCCTCACAATAACGGTACGTTTGAAGGAAGCAACCAACGTGGGTGTGACCCGGCACTTTTCTGTATGCCATGGTCTCGGCTTTGCAGATGATGGAAGCCATCCGGGTGTCCGTGGTGAAGTCACTAACACACAAAGTTGCACCACTGACATCACTACCCACAATATCAACAACACAATGACGAGCACGGTGAGCAAGACAGTGGACACCACAGGAAATGCTGCTGGCTACAGCACAACACCTGCAATACCCACACCCACCACCAAGCCAGGAGGCCACAGCCACATCCCAGCAGCACAAAGCCTTGCAAGCAACAACACCGGACAACTACCATCAGCAACACAGCCAAGGCTGCATGGCCAACAAGCCACGCCCACGGTTTCTGCAATCAGTCATCAGCCAGCAACCCGGACTGCCACTGACGACACCATGTCGGTATTTACGGACAGTACCGACATAATACGAGACCGCATTGAAATCAAGCGGGTAGCACTTGAGATGATGGAAGCTGAGCTGGCTCTCAAGGTGGAGGAAAAGCGCATAATCCGGGCACGGGAAGACGCCTTGCAACAGAGACCCAGAATGTTGGCAGAGAACAATGAAGTGAGTGGACCAAGAAAGAAGCCCCGCCTTGCCATCGAAATGGCCCCAGCAGGTGGCCCCAACATCAATGTGAACGTCTCCCAAAATGCCAACAGATGGTGGGAGCATGAGGATATCTCCCTTGATGCGGCATTGGTTGATGCTGCTGGCCACTTGGCAAGCAGATCAGGTGGTAAAGATCCAGCAGCAGCAGATGTGAGAGTCAGCGCAGACCAGTACACATACCGTCGCTCTGCTATGGACGAAAGAAGCCAGAGCAGTCGCATTCACCCATCGCTCGAACGGATCCTACCAGCCCAGGCAGGCGGTGCACAGCAAACAACACGAACAGATGCCCGAACGGAGACACAGACAATGCCACCACCACAATCACCAGCAGCCAGACGTTCGGAAGTCTTGGACAGTGGAGGAGGACGGGCATGGCCAGACGAGATGGCAACAGCAGGATCACCCCAACGGATCCTACCAGCCCAGGCAGGCAATGCCCACCACAGAACACGAACGGAGATGCAGACAATGCCACCACCACGATCACCAGCAGCCAGAAGTTTGGAAGTCTTGGACAGTGGAGGAGGACGGGCACCAGAAGAGGTGATTGCTGTAGTGGGATCGCCTCAACGGATCCTACCAGCCCAGGCAGGCGGTGAGCAGCAAACAACAGGAACAGATTCCCAAACGGAGATGCAGACAATGCCACCACCACGATCACCAGCAGCCAGAATTTCGGAAGTCTTGGACAGTGGAGGAGGACGGGCACCAGAAGAGGTGATTGCTGTAGTGGGATCACCTCAACGGATCCTACCAGCCCAGGCAGGCGGTAAGCAGCATACAACACGAACAGATGCCCAAACAGAGGTGGTGATCTTGCCATCACCGCCATCACTGGTGTCAACAAGAGGAGCCGAAACAGGTGGAGTCCAGATGCCATCGCCAAGTGCAACTTTGGCATCAACTGAATCGGTCCGAAAAGATGATGCAAGAGGAGAGACAGCAGAAGGAAGTAGCCAACAGCCACCGCAGGTCGCAACAGCACCAACGACAACAGCGGAAGCAGCCACGAATAATCCCACAATGGCAGAACAAGCAATAGGAGACCAACAATCACAGCACCAGCATAATGACAAAGAGAAAGCACGAAGAAAGCCGACTACTACTGGGATGAGGACCCGTGGAAGGGCTGCACGACAGAGCCGTGGTGATGCAAGTTAACCGCCTCAGCAAGGCAAACGAGAATACCATAAATAGTGGAGTCAGAATGTACAACGTTTGCTTGTCGTACCTAGATGAATCCTGCTGTTGGAATGCAACAAGTCAACTGGCAAGAGAGTCGCAACAACATCCGCACCCCCCATTCGAAGAGAGGGGAACATGCTGGCTCTGTAGCTGTCGAATGTGTACAATGGCATGAAGAGGCGAAGGATCCGTGGACCAGAATGAAAAAAGCCAAAAAACAACAAGATGCAGTTCGTACACAACATGATAATGAGCAAAAAAGCCACAAGTTGTTTTTGAAAATACGCAAGAATGTTTCGCCATTTGGTGGCCCGCATCCCTTTTCGACTTTCGTTTTCCTTCGTCGCAATTCGCAAAAAACGCCGTTTTCCCTTCCCCCCCTTGGAATCGTACCAATACTCCACTAAGTACTACGACCAAAGTAACCATATCTGGTTGATATTTGTACTTGTCGACGGGTTCTTCAACGAAGATCACGGAACACATCTGTTGTGGCCGAATGCAGACTCAATAAATCAAGTTGACATTTCTTGCGTTCGACGGAAATATCGTTTCCAACATGGCGCAACAAACGCTTAAGTGGAGCTCTGGCTGGATCCGCCTCTCGTTGGAACCACAAACTTGCATCAACATGCGGAACAATGGAGATTGGTTCGTCTGCACATCTGCGTTGCTCCAGACCCACCCTTGAAGACTCAGCGTATCGCACACAAAGTCGTACACACACCGTATCCAAACTCGCGCCCGGCGAAAGGGTGGGGAGGCGACCAATTGCGTCTCTGTGTCATACTCGTACTCGAAGCGTGCTGGAACCACTTCATACCAATACATCCACGTGCTTGTACGTGTGTTCGTACCTTTGTTCGTACGTGTGGTGGTACATTTGTTCGTGCGTGTGTTCGTACGAGCCCAGCACCCTGTTTGCGATTACGACGCTCGGGCAGCAAACCTGTGCAAGTAGTCAATCAGCTAACAGAAACCACAGTGCAAGTACAGACAAGTACAGACACACAATTGATACGATCCGACAGTACAAGCAGCAACATCACCAGCAGTAGAAACGACAACAACAGAGACGCAGTCATCTTTTCCCGTCTCATGTCAGCCCTGATCAACTCACAATATCCCAACGCTCATAATCTTCAATCTCAGTCTTCACGAAGCAACCATCCTGCAACCCCACCCACCCCGCCACTAGTAACAGCAACCAACAACGGTATCCAAACGGCAACGCACACGCACAAGAGCAAGAGCAAACAGCAAACAGCAAATACCAACTACAACAGCCACCATGATGCTCAACACTACAAGAGTCCTGCCAACGACCTACACTCCATATCCGCACACAATCCTGATTGGCAAAGGCAAGCGGTGCATCTCCGCCACTGGCAACAAGCGCCTGACTTGCGTCATCGAAATGTACCGCAATGCCTACCTGTCCGCATCCAAGCAGCAAAAGACGGACATCGTCACCGACATCATCGAGATGGTGAAGGTGTCCAATATCGGCCCCGCGCCTTTCGTCAAGTTCCACGACGGTCGGTGGTACGAGATGAACGAAAGCGCAGCCAGGACCAAGGTCGGCTGCATGATCCGTGACGCTCTGTCTTCAAAGTACAAGTCCAGCACGCAGCTTCGCGTCAAGCGCCGACGGGAAATGCAGCAGGCTTTCACAGAAGCGCAGCTGGCCCAAATCCGTTCGTCTGCAATTCAACTCAGTGGGTTTTCCGGTGAGAGCGTGGACAGCCGAAGCGAGGCTGTTCGCAGCATTCCGCCCCCGGAGACCCAATCAGCCCCCACGTTCTCCCAGGCCCAGGACATCATCCCAGGAGCTTCCGCACAGACAAGCCTTGCCAGGATAGTTTCGGATCACAACCACGCATCCGATGAAGGAAGTCAATCGACACAAACCGTGGCGGGAAGAGCACAGTCTTTGCAAGACTCCACTTCGCCAGCAGGAAGAGCTGCACAGCTGTTGCAACCGTCAACGGCTTCACAACAAGTCTTCAGCTCTCAGAACAACACCATGGCGCAGTCACCAGCCAATGGCACGGACTGCATTCCCAAATTGCAGCTTGATGTCGTGGAATGCGACATCGAAAAGGCAAAGACATGGGCATGCTTTGGCGACGCCATGAACTTCCACGAAGTTGGTGATAATGCGTTTGCTATGGACATCAAGAACTTTGAACTCTACAACGTGTAATGAACACGAAGACCGTGGCCAAGAATGAATTGTATGAATGGAATGAACAACATTTGGCTGTACTTTTGCATATACTCATAGTATAATATGAATTCTACACAGACCTCTATGCACTGTCATATGAATTGAGTTAGCTTCGACTGTTTGCTTGGAATGCTCCACTCGTACGAGTAGAGTGCTCTGCGCTGTTGTCTGTCACCAGATCAGTATGTGCCCGCTTGTGAAATAGAGAAGTGCGGAGTACGGGGAATTGAGAGCGTTGGACGATCCGGAATTGGGAAACAGGATCACTCTGCACGCGATGACGACCACACCTACGTGCAATGCATCCAAAACAACGACCAAGGCCGCACAAGATTGGAGGCAGGCACTCGTCCGCAAGCGTATCGTTTGGGAAACTTAAGTGAGTAGGTTTGCTCAAGTACACCGCCGCATTCTGTATTGACGAGGAACGATGCCGTATAGTCGTACTCGTAGAGAAATCAAGATGTTAGTGCACATTCCAGGCAGCGTTAGGCGAGAGCCGACTCGTTTCTGAGCGCACAAAACGTTGGCAATGAAAATCTAGGATACCCTGAGCTCCATGCAAAGATTCTACCGTTATCTGTGATTCCATGCTGCATGGCGAGTGACGAGCCTTCATTGCATAGGTTTCTTACGTATGTCGCTCTGTCGATCCTCTTCGTTGTGGAGGAGCAAAAGCCCAATCGCCTGAGCGAAACACCTGTGTGAAGATGATGTCATCTCATTGATCATTGCACGTCGTCACACTCTCTGGCTGTTGCAGTATGCTGCTTGTTGAGCCTCTCTTTCCTCGATTCGCACAAGCACGCGTCCGCCATGTTCACGACGTCATATCGTATTGGGTCAATGGCTGCCACAATTGCTTGGATCTGACTGCGTTCTTGCTTCTGATCATCAGCCGACATCGACGAAAATTGGACCGAGACGAAGTTGTCATCTAGCATCGCATCAGACGTTCTGTAATCTGAGGTTGGCGATCGTTGGCATCGCTGCTTGCATCCCGCTCGTCTCCTGCAGTTGAGTCAGAGGTGTTGCTTTGTTGTCCCTTGCTGCCTTTCAATCACTTCGTGCTAGTGGCTATCTGCCTTCGGCTGGCTTCGACAGCTCGTGTGCATTTAACCTTCTCCGGGCTTGACCCTTGGTCCCTAGGATCTAACCCGCTCGGTGCTTGCCGCCCTCGGCACACCGACGGTCACTCCGTACCGTATTGTCACCCTGCTGTCGGCCATCGATAGTCCAGCAGCAGACCCAACCTGGGCTCTGATTTGCCACGAATGCACTGCAACTCAGACCAGGCTGCTGATAGCAAAGCAAGATGCGGACGGCTTAGTCGATCCAAGATTCACAGCCTCTACCTTCCCATATGGCTTGCCTGCGTTTGCTCTACTCTACTCTTGATGACAGTCGCGCAGCTCAAGCACTTTCCATGTAACAGTCGGCGTTGATGTTGATGTTCATGTTGATGATATTGCCATTCTTCTTTGCCCGCATCGTCATTACCAACATCCAATAGATCAGCACAGGCATATACTCGCGCATAGAGTAGATAGATGGATAGATAGACAACGACTGCTGTTCCTCACACGTCTGCTCTTTACACTCTCTCTCGAGCTATTGCTTCTCCGACTACGCGACCGGCGTTATTGTCGCCTCCGCCAAGTCCTCTCCATCTCTACTATCTATCACACCTGAGGACCCTGCCGGTCTACATGGTCGTCGACTTCTCGATTCAATCCGACATGCAATTTCTCCCATTCACAATTCCGCGACGAATCGTGTCTGGCTTTGCCTCAATCCGCACAGAAATTGTTTTGGTAACTGTGAATGGCTTCAGTGCACTAATGGAGGTGGTTGTAAGGGTCATAATTTCATAATCTGGGCCTCTCGGCCAATCATATCGCTCCATTTAGGGCACAAGATACCTTTCGGCTCCTCGTTGAATTGGGGGTCAACGTCGACATAACGTCAATCGAAATAATTATGAACTCATTGTCCGCGAATATGAACGCTCCTCGGAGACCGTTCATAATTTCATAATCTCTCTGACGAGTCGTGGTAGTCCAAAATTCGTTCTCAACGGCTGCATCGGAGCAAAACTTTGTGCTCACACCAGATTGATCCAATGTGCTCTACTGCAAGTTGATTATTCGTTGCCACCCGTTGCATCGCAACTCTCTGTTGCAGTTCAACTCTTTCTTTACATGCACCTAGTGTAACTCTGCATTTATCATCTGATGAACTCCAGCGGATCATATCTTCCCCGACCATCATGACGTCCACCCTCCAGTATCATTGCCAGCACCAGGCTGCCTTGATTGCCATCATCCTTGTCGTTCTTGAGCATCTTGCTGCACAGCAGCACCTTCTCATGTGTGCTGTAGCACACTGCATCCTCGACACCATGCCAATAAGTGTGCGAAGGGGTTGGTACCTCAGCTCAAGCATCTTCCATCATCAAGCAATATCTTTCAGGTAGTTACGATTCGGGCGTAGACGGCGCGAATCGGTGGAGGATGTCTCGTGAATCTGCTGGCTTTGGGATAGCCGTGTGATGCAGTTCAAGAGAGGTGTACTGGTTGAAGAGTTGTAACTGTAACGATGAGTAGTAGAGTGCTTTGTAGCTAATCCTTGTCTGTTATTATGAGTTAGCTTATTGGTGTTAGTAGGGTGAAGAAACGATGCCACACAACTTGGCGAGACCCTGCACTGATGTACTTGATTCAGTGCAACAGAGTAGACAATCATTACAGTGCTTTGCTCTCCGTACATGTAGTTACACTGCAGTGTAGGTCATGACACCTAGTGGTGACGGTCATGAAGTAGTGGCTGTGGCTGAAGCTGACCCTCGGATTCCATTGCTTGGGTTGAAGCAAGTTGGATACGCATTTTGAGACCACGGTGGTAGTGTGGTGGTCATCAGCATGGAGGAATCGAGGTATGTTGTAGTAAGGAGGATCTGAAGAGCATATAGTTCCCAGATGGGTTGTGAGTCAGGTCGGTCAGGTTTGAGTCATGATGGATTCGTGAATGGAGGAGAGGAAGGAGGAGAAAAAGATTTGGTGGTCAATCAAGTCGGAAGATTTCGCGCCAAAACAAGAATTTCTCCCATCGGGTTGATACCGTGTTCGGTAATAGTCTGTCCCTCATTGAATCTCAACTCAGGTCTTTGATTTGAGAGTATAGTGACTCCACAGAGTTCTACAACTTCATCGGGCTTACCAGGCCATCGTTCGATTGATTGGCATAACTGCTATAGCCTGGCATCGAAGCGTTGCCCATCGATCCGTGAGACATGGCGCCACCATGACCATCATATATTCGCTGTTGTAAGTTTGGCTACATTGATGTCACTGCCATTGCAATGAAGTATCTGACTTTCAAGTCAGCATTGAAGAACCATTTCTGGTAGGATCTGCCTTTGTTGAAAGGTTGGAAGAGATCTTGGAGGATGTAGGGAGCAATGGACATGGCAGAGGCTGAAGTTGAGGCAATGGAAGAGCACTATCGCGAAACAGGGACTATGGATGACAATTGTAACCTGACATACAAAGCGATGGCTCTTGAGAAGAAAGCAAAGGAAGATGTGGTGGGCATCGACGATGCCCAGAAGCAAAGAAGGTGCGAGTGGGAAGCTACAATGGCCATTTGTATCATCAAAGCATTGACAATGAGATAATTGGCAAGCAAACGATTGCACTGAATGCTGCGATGGTTGGGATAGGTACGTTGAGCATTCAACGAATGAAGGAGTGGACACCAGCAGCACAGCCGATGGAGAAAGGAAGACGGGGAAGCAGGAAAGTGGCAACGCGAAGTGAATAGTATGGAGATGAACTGCGGATGGCACGGAGCGACACATATGCACATACAAACACATTCATCTGGTTCATGGCAGTTGAAAACTGCACTTAGGCAAGACACATGTATTTGTGAATGTGTGAAGCAGCAAGAGATGTGCGACACTGAAGCTGTGAATGTGTCAACATACGACCCCATTCAGCGAGGTCGAGCATAATCCTGTCAATGTTGAATTGGACAACATGACCTTGTTAGGCATCTATGTGGCATGTTGTCCATTAGGGTTAGATATATTTAGATAGCTCTTACAACACTAATACATGGCTTGTCCTCACTGTGGACGAGAATGATGCCGTCATTGTTGGTCGATATCAGACTGCGATGGTATCCAACAGTGTGGGTGGTGATGTTGTGAGAGCTTCGGTGTTGTGTTGATTCCTCATGTTGTGGACAATTGGGCTCTGTTGTGTGCTTCCTCCCTTGTGTGTGTTGTGTCAAGTAGCACAGTGTTGTTCGTGGCATCCCTACACGTCCACACCCACGTACACGGCAACACTTGCGAATACTATGCAGCATAATATTATATAATACAATGGAGCACAGTGACTCATCCTATGGTATGAATAGTAAACTATACTCTCCACAATATAATAGGATGTACATCATGCTTATCTTAACAATCCGCAAGTGATGACAAGATAACCCCGAACGGGGTGATACGAGGAAAATGGTCGTGGAGAGAAATGGTGATGCATGGAAGGACCCAATGGATTGATGGGCACTGATTTAGTCTTGGGGGCAGATTTGACTACGGGACTGATGGTCGTGACTTGAAATCGGGGTGAACGAGGCTGACCAGTTATGAAATTATGACCCTTACAACCACCTCCAATGGCGACGAAGAGTTTTGTCGGGAGGCATTGTAGTTATGAAAACCACGCAAAGAAGAACGTTCGCGTCCCTGCGCCCGTTGCCTGTGTTGGTAGCGGGTACGAATGTGCCGCCTTCTATCTCCAAGCAGGCTTCGATCTCTACGTGTACTCTACTCCATGCTGTATTGGCACAACAATGGCCGTATAGTCGTAGTAGTTGTGAAACTGCTTTGGCCTTCCTCACGCCACGACAGCATCACGTGGAGTACCATACTCTTCACTCACCCGAGTCTACACGGCATCAAAACCACCACATCAATACGCAACGCAATCATTACAGCACAAAAGCCCATGACATCCAGCACAACAGCGAGGTGATCTTTCGAGGTCATTTCGCACAGCCATCAAGACGACTCTTCATCTCAGAAATCCAACCGAGTCGTCAAAAGCATCGACCATCGACCGTCGACAAGCGACCATCGTCCGTTGACGTCCATCGACGTCTAATCAAGAGACAACAACCAACAACCAAGAACCATCAAGCAAACATGATGTACACCAAAGCAGTCATCATCAGCGCTGCCATCATCTCCAACTCGGCAATGGCCGAAGCTGGTCTCCGAGGAGACAAGCACGCGGAGAATCAGGCGGAGAAGTACGCGGGTACGGTCGCGGATGCGGCCACGGATGGGACCATTTCCGAGACCATGGACGCAAGTGGCGAGATACATGTCGTCTTGTGGGCCAACCACATGCGCAAGGCCTCCGTTCTCAACAACGATGGTAACTTCGACGAAGGTGGAACCAAGTCCAAGAAGATGAACAAGAACGTCAATGGCATCGACAGAGACGGCAACAGTTGCGATGGTTGCGGCATGGCGGATGAATCCGCCCCTCCGACGCTCATGCCGTCAACCT
This sequence comes from Craspedostauros australis, assembly GCA_026770025.1. Lineage (NCBI taxonomy): Eukaryota > Bacillariophyta > Bacillariophyceae > Mastogloiales > Achnanthaceae > Craspedostauros > Craspedostauros australis. The sequence goes on along the minus strand of JAMXDE010000012.1, from coordinate 1,300,077 downwards.
CCATTGCTCGCATCCCGACCTCTTCACCTACCGACAAGGAGACTCCTCCGCCAACTGGGTCGCCGTCTGGCACGCCCTCAATGCGCCCTGTCGCCCAACCAACCTCTTCGCCAACCTCCCAGCCTACCCTCCTACCAACTGCCAAACCATCAGCTCCCCCAACCGTCTTCGATCCTACCATCGAAGTCATTTGCAAGCCGGATGGTACAGCTGTCCTCGCACCACAAGAAGCCCGCGCCAAGGCCATCATCTGCGATGCCAACAAGCCATCCTGCAGCGAGGCTATCGCCGCCGTCAAGGAATCAGAGTAACTACAGAACTTGTTTGGATGCACAGGAGACCTCAGCAAAGGAGCCGCTCGCAAGCTCTTCACCAAGTACGCTCGGATGACATTCTCGCAGGCCAATTGGCGTTGATCGTTGCCACCAACCCAATTCTCATCATCGAACGAGCGGATGCAATGGAGGAGGCGTGCATGGCCACCGGAATGGCGTAATTGCCGCCTGCCATCGACCCTTATTGCCAAGGATCCTTGGGATGCACTTCAGCCACCGGTTCCGCCTCCAACTTCCCTCCATTCATGACCATCACCATCTCTGCCTGCACCGGCGACAGCGCATTCAAGAACATGGGACTCAATTCCCTCATTCTCGATTCCTCCTGCACTGGCACAAGTGCATGCGAGTTGATGAATGAGAACGAGATCAATCCCTTCATCACAGGAGTCACCTTCATCGGTGAGATGGCATGCACCACCCCTCAATCTTGTGAGGGAGTGGGACGCCGCTCCCATGGTGATGTCACCATCCAGACCTGCGCATGCATCGGATCAGACGCATGCAACTCAGCCGGCCGCCGCGTTGTGCAGAAGGCACCATCATATCGCTTCCGCAGCCATATCGACATCGGGGCGAATGCGTGCGTCGGCAGCAAGGCCTGCAAGGATGCCCATTCAACCGTCAACCATGGCACTGCTGGCAAGTATGAAGGCAGCCTGACCATTGGTACTGGTGGTTGCGCCATCAATGGGTCATGCGAGAAGATGGGCTTCAGTGACAGGATGAGAACTGACCTCCTTGTCCCTCCTGGTGGATGCAGCAGTGTCGAAGTCTGCAGAGGCTGTATGACAAAGACAGAATGCAGCCCCGATGAATTCTACTTCATCAGCGATGTCGATGAGGCCTGCCCAAAGGGAGACAGCAGCTCCGGTGGCAATCCTACTGGTGACAAGGTGGAGGAGTACTGTATTGGCAAGAACACTTTGCCCACAGACTGTCCAACCTTTTCCCCCACCCCTTTCCCCACACCTGTCACATCACGTCCCACATCAGCCCCAACAGCTCCAACAGCAGCTCCTATCTCACCTCCAACTCTCCCCCCAGCATCCTTGACTGTCGGATGTCTCTCAACACCGGGTAACGACACATCAGTGTTCAATCTCGTCGATGGTGACGTATTGTGCGATGGTTCAACAGGCACATGTGCGGAATTCGTCTCCATGGTTGATGCTCTGACTGATGAGGGGAAGCGAAAGATGGTCAAGAGCATCTTTGGATGCGATAATGCAGACCCTCCACAGCCTGTGGCGTTGGAGGTGGCGCAGGAACACTTTGATAAGATCAAGAACGAAGAAAGTGTGACCAAAACATTGTTGGCATTCGCGACCGAGGACAAGAAGCTTTTCACTGGCAGCGCGTCTGTGGTGACGAATGCGTGCAGTCACGACTGCTGCAGCGGTAGTAGCAATGCTTGCGTCGTTGACTCTGATGATGACGATATGATAACGGTGAGCTCAGGGTCGTGTACCGGGTCTGATGCCTGCAGATCCATAGGTCCCAATGCAATCATACTTGACAGTTGCAAAGGCACAGATGCCTGCCATAAGTTGGGCGGTTTTTCCAAAGGTGAGCCAGATGCTGGTGTCGAAGTCGGATTCAGGGTGATCGGACCAAGACCTTGCCTTGCAGAGGAGAGTTGCAATCTTCTTGGAAGAAATATCTATGGCAACGTGCAAGTGGAAGAAGGTGCATGCGATTCACAATCTTCGTGCTCATGAATTGCGCAGCGCAGCTACCAAGGGTCTGCAACCATGACACCGATCGTGGCAAGTGTCTTCATCGGGAATAGTGCGTGCAAAGGGAATTCCGCTTGTCGGGATTTCTATCGCCCCTCATCAATCAAAATTGCAGGAAGCGTGATCATCGAAGCCGGTGCCGGCTCTGGTGCGAACACGTGCAAGGATCTTGGCAAACGTGGCAGTGCAACCAATGACATCATCATCAGAGGAAGAGTCTATACAAATTCAACGGACGCTAATTGCACCAGTTGCACCTAAGGACCATTGTGTACGTTAGACTGAGAAACGTACGTAATCGACAACGCAGCCACGGATTGCCCTGGACCAGACCAATCTGCATTTCAACTACTCAATCATTACATACACAGCCACACATACTAGCATGCTCTATCTCGTACTCTACAGCCATTTTCCTATTTCGTACTGGCAAAGCAGAGCACTCTGTGACGATGATACAAACTCTAGCTTCGCTTGTGTCTTCTACTCTATCTCATTCACTAATCGAGTCATGGATACTGTCTTGGCACTAACTGTGTCTGTGTCTGTGATGTTCCTGTTGCTGCTGTTGTTCCTGCAAACAGGGATACGTGTGAAACGGTTAAAACGGGGTTAACATTCGAACACGGGTATCGCCCAACCACGGGAGGGTAGCGTACTCTCTGACAATCCTACACGACCCTATAACCCTTATATAGTAATCTGAATCCTTTGGGTTTGCAACTCTCAATGACAATGCATGTGTGTGTTAACTTGCCTGGTTTGTTTTGTGCCAATTTGCACGTAATCGTCATCAATCATCTTGGGCATCGAGGGTGCGACTATATCAAGGTATCCGTCATTGCCGCGGCCCTCGATGCTTCCGGTAGGACTAATTAGAATCATCTCGTTTTCATCACGTTCGGACTAGCTTGTAGCGTGTCCCATTTAACACAACGACCATTCGTGTCCGACAAAGAAGCCTGTCCCAAGTGTGCACAAACATCTCGTGATAATGATTCCGGACATGGAAGAGCAGCGCGAACGAGCCGAGTCTCATTCAAGGAAACCACGCGCAACATGAGCCTGGCCAGCGAGTCGACCTGCACTTTGAAATGAACCTCCTAACTTTTTCTCTCCAATATCCAAACCAAGCACATATCCGTAACCTTTGCAGTTCTAAAACAATGAGGTAACCAATACATTTTTGAGTTAGGTCCTATGTTAAGTTTTATGGACCGATGGATGTGCATATTATTCGATCTCTTTCGCGACTGGTGTTATCGTGACACCGTTTCAAGTACATTGGAGGACGGACGAGCACAACGATGTCGGCGGCCGCACTCGACTCGTGCGAGTGGACGGTCCACGGTACGACGACGAGTACTGGAGGCGAACGTGTTCTTGAGTTCGGACAACAGAGATGCAAGCACTCTTCTCTGCTCGCGCTCTCCTATCGTGCTGATAGTCGTAAGTGTAGACGATGGCTGGACGTATAAACATTTACTTTACAATGTGTACTATTATTGATATAAACGAGATTGGATGTGATGGGTTTGGACTTTCATACGAGTACACGAAGGGGCAAGCCGTCGTGTTGGTACGTGTGCCATGGATGCGCTTGATACATCGAGATGTCGACGATCCCGCGCAGTCCATTTGCCACAGCGGGAGATGCTCCACGAACTCTCACATACTCGTACATATGAATTCGAGTTGTGTGACACATCTCCATCTCGCCATGAACCCACGAAGGTCATGATGGGAGTGCGAGGGCCTCCTCAACGAGGGGCTTGTTGATCCATGCTTCTGCTGGATCTCTGTTCGAGAGCACCGTTCCATGAGAATGTCATTGTGCGCAGAGCGGCGGAGCATATTGACAAGGAACGCCGCCACTGTCTCAATGCCGAATCGCCGGATCTGTTCCGCTTGGTTGATCATCCACCAAGCCATTCATTGGAGGATGGATGCGTTGGAGGACAGTCGGATAGTATCCAGATTGTGCTTACGTGGATGCCTGTGATTGTGGACGGTGTATTGCAACGGCACGGAGAGAAACGAAAGGTGAGATGAGATCAAAGTGACGGACGCGTGTGCTGATGATTGTAGCGGTTTCGGTCCATCTCCTGGTTTGCCAATCATGTGTGCCGCTTTCTCGCTGGCAACGACGGACTGCATGAATAGACGAATGGATGCTTGGGCCATGGCAGGAGCAGCGTTTTCAACGTACCTTCTTGCTCTTGGTTTCCTTGAAACCATCCGCCGAAGCCGTCTTCGATTTTTTCGTGACCTCTGAGGTCTTTGGAGCCTTGGTGCTGCTCGCTGCAGTGGTAGTAGTCGTTGTTGTCGTAGTGCTGCCATTCTTCGGTGCCTTCGTGGACTTTGGCGCCTTGGTGCTCGCGCTTCCGCCAGTATCGCTGGTTGTCTTTGGGGACTTGGTGGCCTTCGGTGCCTTGGTGCTGCCACTTGTGGTATCGCTGGTTGTCTTTGGCGACTTGGTGGCCTTGACGCTCTTCATGGTTGGGGAGGCTGTGATTGTTGGCATATATGTTGGTGCTGATGTCGGCAACCCTGTTGGCACTGCTGTTGGTGACAGGGTTGGGAGATCAGTTGGACGTGCGGTTGGCATGCCGGTCGGTGCTGCTGATCCTGTTGGCATATCCGTTGGTGTTGATGACGGCGACCCTGTTGGCACGCTGGTTGGGGCTGCTGTCGGCATGCTCGTTGGTACTGACGACGGCGTCGAAGACGGTGCCTCTGATCTGGTGGGAACCGCCGATGGCAACGTCGATGGGGTTGCAGACGGCGCGATCGACCTGGTGGGAACAGCTGATGGCAAGGTCGATGGGGTCGCAGACGGCGCGATCGATCTGGTTGGAACGGACGATGGCGAACTGCTTGGTAGCTGCCCGTTCGTCGTGGCGACGTTTGAGAGGGCGACGAAGAGGAAGGAGAGAATGGAGATCTTCATGGTGGACGGCGTTGGCTGGTCTGATGAGGTTGTCGTTTGCGGTATTGCTGCTGTTGCTGTTGCTGTTGCTGTTGCTGTTGCTGTGCGTTTGTAGCAGTGGGCAGATTGGTCAACTGATTGATTTTATGAGGACAATCTTGGCTTGTGCGTCGCGGTGAAAGTGTCGACGCACCATCAGGTCCCCAACTGTCGTCGCCGTTATGGTTGTTGTTGTTGTAGTCGGTACCATTTCCGTCGTGATGGAGCAACACAGTTGTCTTGGTGGATGACATGCATCTTGGACGCTGACTCTCGAGTTTGGCCAAGGTTGGGACTTGGGAAACGATTGAATTTTTGTCGGTGTTTGCACGAGTTGTGAGCATGAACGGTGTCGTAGCTTTGGGCATCGTCACCAAGGGATTGTTGTTGTGGGTGTTGGCGATGCGATTGTGAATCTTGTGACGATCTGCCAAAAATGTGAGCGGATTGCGAGGACACTCGACAAACAAATCTTGTTCGACACGAGTGACGCAGCAAACGTGTTTGGAAACAATGCGATTTCTTCATGTTCGGAGAATCACGTACAGTCGGACAGACAATGGAGAACATCAGGCTCGTTATTTGTTGTCGTCGTGACCTTCGACCTCACCCAACAACTCTTAGTCGTGGTTTTCGAGTTACTCCGACATCATGTGGTGACCGTTGGTTTTGTGCCTTCTCTGTTGGTCTCTCGTTTGGTTGGATGCGCACTCCTTCGAACAATCGCTTGCGTGTCGATCCATCCATCCATCCATCCATCAGACCACAGCACCATGGCGATGTACGAACCACCAGACGCAATTCAGGTCGTGTTCTCCTCGCACCATACAAAGTCGTACGACATTCATCCATTCGGCCACACGTGACGCACGTCGTCCATCTTTGTCGGGTCTCGTCAAGTGGCCGGGCACGAGTGTTGCCAGCGTCGGCGCATTTGCACACAAATGTGCAGCGGCCCTTGCCACCGTGCCTCCATCCCAATGCAGATGCGTTGGGGTCGAGGAGGCGCAGATCTTTGAATGCACCCAACCCTTCCGCTGTTCTCCCATGACGAAAGACAAACAAACAAACAATCGTACTGTCTTATCCTGCTGTTTTGTGCTGTTGCTGTTGTTCAAATTGCAAATATTAATGCTCGAGCGCTTCACATCTCCTCCAGACCCAAGAAATGGACGATCTCACGGAAACACTCGTCGACGCGACGCGTCTGGATATTGTGACCAGCGCCTTCTAATCGCACAACGCGAGTGGACGGAGTCTTCTTTCCCTTGGAAAGTTGCGATTGGTATTCCAGATAGGCCACGGAATGCCGGTCGTGAAGTGACTTCATCTTGGCGGCACCGTAGATGAACAGCAAAGGCGTGCGTTCCATATCTATCGGCGCATGCACATAGGTTTGATCAAACCGAGAGTGGAAGGAATCGCAGCATAAATTCCAGTAAGGATAGCAGCGGTAGGATTTGTCCGCGAAGGCCAAGTTCAACTCCAGTGCATGCTTTATGTCGCCTCCGGGTCCTGGCGCATCGATAGGAAGTGTCCTGGCAACAATGAGGAAGATCACAATGATGTCCTGTATCGCGTACGAGATCCAGCTCGAGATGTATCGATATACGCCGAAGATGATTGCGATTGCCACGTGATACACGCGAAGGGAGAAAAGGACAGGCACTCCTTCGTGCTTGTACAGAGCTTCCACGAAAGCTTCGTTGTCCTGCGTCGTGCTGCGCTTTGCCTTTATTGATGTCACTGTTTCGAGAAAGTTCTGCTCCACTTTGGGATGCAAGCCAGGCATGACGTCGAACAAAACAACGTCGTCGGGCGTCAATCCGCTTGCATTGATCGGGTCGGACTCGATGGATTGATTGATGTGGGTTATTCCAGCCATCATACCCCAATCGTGACAAATGCACGTCAACGGGATGCGTTCGGCACCAGCTGCACTCGATGAGGAGTAATGTTTGCGCAATGTCCTTGTCGCTTCTCGCACGCACGCTGTCCAGTCTGCGAACGAGTATCCGTCCTTGTTTGGTGCGTATGGGACGTTGGATTCTGGCGCCACGGAACCGATGGCGCGTTCGTGTCCTGGCAGGCACATGATTGCGACGGCGCAGTTGCCACGAGCGGCATCATCAGTGTCGCCGCTGTTGGAATGGAATGGGCTGGACGTCTGCACCAGCCGTTTGGCCAACGGGATGAAGCTGCGGTAGTCATCTGGATATCCTCCACAGTAAAGAATCAATCGTGATGGTGGTGTCTTTGCCGGAACGTTGTTCTTGCTGTTACCAATGCCTGTGCTGGTTTGGTACTCGTAGACATGCAGATAGCCCGTTCCGTCGTGCGGAATTGGGTACGGGATGGTGCAGGTCGGATCGTTGACGGCAGCACCAGTGGAGGTCATGCTGAAAGAGACAGAATGCTGTATTGTATTCTAAGTGGCTTTGTGGCAACATGCACCAATTTGCCTTTCTGCTCCACGTGTCTGTGTATTTTGTGGCGGCCGAGATGATGAACCCATTCAAGAGGGTGGTCCAATTCCATCGTGACTTTGATTGTTGGGACTCCGCAAGGTTGCGGTCCTCCCAAAGATACTGGTGCCGCGATTCGTTGCGATCGCATGGGAGATGGGCGAGGAGGACAGCTCTGCGATGTCACCCATCAACACAGAAAACAAAACATGGGAAGTCTAAACTCACGAAGCTAGATTCCAAACCTTCTGAACCACACAAAACGCAACCGCCCGCACAGAACAAAACTGGCACCAATGTGGCACGAAACATGAACACTTGCCGAAAGCCTCCAACCCTCACCGACTCGGAGCAAGCAAACAAGGACAGGAGATCAACAACACCAACACCAACACCAACACCAACACCAACATCACCACCGCACACTTGATCACCATGTTCTCGTCACTCGCCCGCAGCCGGCGGCAATCCTTGCCACACGACGATGACTCAGGACGGTTGCACGCCGATACGGAAAGACGCCGGGTGCTGGCATCATCGCCCGCACCGGAAGAACCAGCATTCTACGAACACCCAGGCACGATCCTCCTCGTCTGCTCCATCCCGTTCTGCTTGGGCGCGTACTTTGGCACGCGGCAATCGAAACGCATGGAAGCCATGATGATGGAGGATGAGGCCCACATGGCAGCAGCGACGGCAACGGATCGAAGTCGTGCCTTGGGTCTTGCCACGGCCTCGCGGGCTTTGAAGGTGGCGACCTTTTCGACGATCGGGGCATTCGGGATGTTTGGGGCGGGTACGTATGGTATTCAATGGACTATTCTAGTCAAATATGTGCTTCGATGTTGCCATCTTGCAGGAGAAGACTATGTACGTGATCATGGGCGTACCCAGAGAGAGCACCACTGCCGAGTATTTCGACTTGACTAACATCATTCAACTTTTCTTTCCAATTTCTCCACCATGCTCGACTCAACCACAAATTCAACCACCGCACGCCCCGCAGTGACATTCTATGCCATGGGATACCGCAGAATGGAGGATGCCGTGCAGGAAACGAAAGCATGGGCGACGCGCAATCGCATGGCGTTGGAGGAATGGCTGGATTCGGACAATCTGCGATCGACCATGAAGGATCCTGAAGTGGTGGCAACGCGGAACATGAAGGAGGATGAGGAATTGAAGTATCTGTACGATACGTACTTGAAGCAGGAAGTGGACGAGAGCGTGGAGGCTTACGAGAAGGAGAATGGGTCGGATGTCGAGGAGGAATGAACGTGGAGATCTCGATGCAGCTGTGCTCGTCCTGTTATTAGTATTCCTGGCGCTATTGCAATAATGAATGTGCATGAGATGAAGAAAATTCTCTCTCCAGTTTAATATCAACTCAATTGCTTCGTATCCAGGCTGTGGAATCGTATCGTGTGGTATCTACAGTTGTTTAGTCATGCAAGGCATGTATACAGGCATCCATGCGTGCATAGAGAGCATGGAACCACGGCATTCCTGTTGGTGCTGGTTGATACTGATGATGCATTCGCAAGAACTAAACCAGAATAGCATCCCGAATGACAGTCCGAATGGGAATAACTGATGGTTGCCAATGCGTTTTTTCTTTCTTCCTTCCCTCCTTCAAAAAAGAGAGACGATGTGCTGAATGCAATATAAAATAGTAGTAGCTCGATTGCTCGCTTCATCGTCAATGAGCAAAGCCACTTCACAAGTACTTGGCCATCGTCTCATCGTAATCCCAATCCGACCGACTCGCCGCGAATTGCCGCTGCACCCCGCGGTACGAGACCCGATCCGGATTGTCGACGGGCAGCTGTCGCGGCGGCGGCAATCCCGCTTGCGCCGCCAACACGCCTGCCAATCCCTCCTTCAAGGACGCCGCCTTGACGGCGCGCAGGTTGATCGGCACGTCTTCGCGGATGCGCCATTCGAGGGCGGCGACGGGGACGGGGCCCTTGGGGCGCACGTCGACGACGTAGGAGACGAGGGTCTGGATGCGGCCGGCCGTGTCGGCGATCTCCTGGACCTTCCACGTGCCGTCGAACTCCTTGAAGAAGGGGCTGTCGACGCACTTGAAGCTGATCTGCTTGGCGTCGAGGGCCGGCAGGTTCTGTTCCGTCATGTCCATGGTGACGGTGGCGGAGAAGTCGAAGCCGACGATCTTTTGCGCGCCCTTTTGGTAAAGGCGGCATTTGTAGCTGCCGTCGCCGGGCACCGCGCTGGGTGGCGCCCCTGCGGTGCTGGTGACCTTACTCTCAATGAGGTTGGGAACGTGGATGGAGAGGCGGTCGTAGTCGGTCAGGATGGCCCAGACGTCCTCCAGCGGGGTGTCGTTGACGACGATCTCGCCGCCGATGCGTCGCGAGTTGGCGGACGTGCGCTCGATGCGCACCTTCACCATCTCCTCCGGGGTGTCGCCGGAGACGGTGGTGCTGACTTCCTCGCCTCCCAGGAACCATGCTTGCAGTGCCGATGGTGACTGCGATGAGATGTGCTGCGGTGCTGTTGCTCTGGCTGGCCAGACAGCCGCTATCCTGGGTTGCTGGAAGGCCTGGGCTGTGAAGGTGGCTGGTGACAGTGTCGTTGACAGTGCTGTTGACAGCACCACCGCGATGGATACCACGGAGGCTGAAACCGAAGGCTGCATTGAATTCTTCTTCATTTTCTGATTGTGCGTCAAGTTTTTCGTACGTTTCCTTTCTCCTTTCTCTCTTCGTTCTCGCGTTCTCGTTCTGTCTCTCGCTGTGGCTGTTCTTGCTGCTTTGCTTTGCTCTCCTTTGCGTCTCTGGAATGTGCTCTTCGTTGTGGACGTGCTTGGCTTGTTGTTGGTTTTGTGATCAAGGAAAGGGATGGTGTACGTTGCCTTGAAGCCAACCAAGAGAAAGAAAGAAAGAGAAAGAGAGAGATTGAAGTACAAGATGTCGCAGTGCAAGACAACTGAGATCATCTTGTCTGCTCCTTCGTTGGTTGCTCTGCTCGCCATCCACACACAGCAACCAAAGAAACACGCATGCGCCCCCTGGGTCCTTCATCTGGCCGCCTGAAGCGGTTTTTCTTCGCACAAACAACGCGACAACAGCGATGATGTGTTCCAATTGCCACGATGGCTGCGTTCTGTTTGCTTCCAGTTGTCGTCATGTCGCGAACGTGTCGTAGCGACTGACGTTGACCAATCCGAGCGGTCGAAAGTTGATGACGTCACAAAAACACATCTGGTCGTTTTCGATTTCTGTGAGTCAGCCTCAAGATTTTCCGTGGCTTGGCCGAAAACCTTCTGGTCATTCGTTTGTTTCGTGTGCAACGATCGTGGCGATCCGTGATGATGATGATGATTGCGTTCGTGTGCAGTGATGTTCGTGACGATGTTGATGGCGGCCTTCGCCTGGAAGACGATCCTGCCAGGTGTGCTCGGTTGACGTAGTTTGTGTGATGGTGATGTTAAAATCTTTCCTTCTTTGCTGATGTCGATCGTCAAGAAGGGGAGAGGTTGATGGCAAAGTTCTGTGGAGTCCTGTCACACCAACTCTCTGGATGTCAGTCAGTCTACCTTCGTCAGGATCAGCACTCCAATACGTATTCTATGTATATTTACGTAGAGCAGCTGTCCCTCCCTGGTGTCTTGTATCCCTTTATGAACCAGATATATTTACACTTTTATATCGCTTACTATATCTCGACACCGCGTTAAATTTTGAATGCGTTTGTCCTACCACGGCCTAGGCAAAAACTAAATCGGTACCTTGATTAGTAGTGCTATTGTTGGAACACAAAAATTGTGTTTTACCATACTTCGTCACCTTCCATGGTAGATGCCCCAATGTTCTTCAAAGATATGGAACCCACACAAGCTGAAGATCCGTTTCACCCTCTTGGGTGTGCTCCTGTCTAGGTCAGCAATTTATTTGTGGCTTTGAAGTAGCAGCAATATTGGCGCAGTAGTTGCTTGCCATCATCCTCGATGATGTGTTTACGGTGTTCGTACACGCCCATGAACCTTTCCTTGCTCAGAACTGGTTGAGTGCTGCTCATCCTTCTCTTCGTTCTTGGAGATGGCAACCTCTGGAAGGGAAAAGCAGCTATCCCCGAAAGCAAAACACAACGGCAGTTCCAGCAACTTGGTGCGCAGAAGAAAAACGATGTGATTCCACCCACAATGATAGAACACAGACAAGAATGGGTACTTACTTCGAAATTGGGAGTGATCAGGTCCGTCAAATGAAGTAGAGTGAAGCTGTTGATAGTTGTCAGTGTGCTATGAGTGGTTATTAGTATTAGATGATGTAAGCTGGCCCAATTCAGAACTGTTGGAGTCTGAATTGTGAGTAGATGGAGATGAAATGATGAAAAATGATGCTGAGGCAACATGTGTTGCAACACACAGCAGTGCATGAAGATGTTGTCAAGTTTGCAAGACTGAGGAGGTTCATGGTGCCTCCAACACTGATCTTGCTTCTTGGAACAACAATGATGCATGCAACAAATCCGATCATTGCAGAAATGCAATCTTGCCAAATTTGATGGGATTGATGAGCTTGTATCTGAGCCAAGATGCTCAGATACATTCACTCAACAAGACAGTAGACATGCCCTGTGAAGGTGGATTTGCTGGGGATTCAGACATACATGTTCATGTACACATAAGGAAGATGACAGGTAGGGCCTGACGTCCATGTATTAGCCCGCCACCATCCCCAGATACCAAGACAGGTATCTGAGGACCGTCGGGAGTTGCGGTAAATGAGGTAAACATATAAATAGAAAACGGTTCATGACCAACAGTCTCATGCGTGACCTGACGCAGTCTACGCATAACAAAATTAGACGTAGACTAATGTGAATATAGAATTTTGATCTGGTAGAACCAACAAAGACGAAATTCGGAACGAAGATCATCGGTCTTGGCTCGTTCCACGACTGAGATAAGTCGAGCGAGTCAGTTTCGATCAGGATTCCGAGACACGTTCGGATTTTTTGCGAAGCGCCCAAACGCGGATGGTGTCATCCGATCGTCACTTCGATGACCCAATGGGCGCAAAATGCCACCAATCCGATGTCACAATCACTCGTGTGCGCTCAGGGTAGTTCCACTCGCAAATTTGAGTTCCGTTGACGACATGTGACACGAGATTGGTCCATAAATGGGTTGTTCTGAGCGACATCGACACGACAACGTTGTTCTGTTCTTCCACAAATTTGGTGTTGGCCGGATCTTCCCAAGCGAACTGTTGGGGGTGGCTTCTCCACACAATCACGTGATGGAGTTGAGCAACCTCGGCACACACAGTTCCAGCGAACGGCCACAGAGACAACACCAGTACCACCCACCATGACACGTGATGCGCGAGCGAGCGACTCATTGTCATACGCGTGCTCATGGCGCAGCAACCCATCGGTGCACGCGTGGCTACTCCACTATTCTGCGACAGGTGCTTCCCGCCCATCCACCTTCTCGTCCTCTCCGTGGATACCACGCCAATACGAGTGCTCCACCACCGATCATGAACACCCCCCCCAACCTGCCATCAACCTCAATCGCGAAAAGAAGCGACCGAAAAGCCCACCCACACAAGAGGGGAGCGTTCAGCGCATGCGAAAACCCAACGAAGATGGCGGCTGGCGAAGGAATGGCAGCAGTTCCTGTTGCTGTTCGTCCCTTCCTTCCCCGGACTCCAAATCATCTCATAAATCCTTCATCTCGTTGATGACGAAAAGCCATGCATTCTCACTTCTACCAACGAATCCTTGCTGCTCTGGTGCTTGCGGTGCTTGTCGTTACGGCAGTGGCATCCCCGGCGCCAAAGTTGACGGTGAGTACGAGCAAGATGGCAACTGTCACTGTTGTCTCGACGTGTGGGGGCTCCTTCTTTGCTGGCATTCCCGCCTTGCCGCATCCGCATCCACAGACATACGCGTACGTGCATCCAATTCAATGACCTCATCCTCAACTCAACTTTGTATCTGTACCTTGTATTACGCAATACATCACAACGCATCACGTCACGTCACTTCACGTCATGTCCTTCATCACACAACCAACAACTGAATCGAACTCAATTCAGACGCATGACGCTGCCTCGGGCGAACACAGTACCCTACAGGAGCCATGCCTCGTCTCGGCACGTACCATTGGCGCTGCCGATGGAAATGATGCAACTGACTACTCGTGCATGCTCCAAGGCTCCGATGAGGAAGCGCATGGGCCTGTGCATTTGACCATCGAAGGGCTGACGCCGGAATGGGCCAAGAACAACCGTGCATGGTCAACTTCCTCTTCCAAATCCACGTTGTTTCTGGAGAATGTCATCATCGATGTCACCGACTTCTCCTTGAAGCTGCCGGACTTGAAGACAGTCGATGACATGAACATCGAGCATCATCAATCAAGCGAACAAAGCGATGGCCGTGGACATGGACGTGGTCGTTCTCTGACCACTCCTGATGTCTTTGGTTCTGGCAACAAGAAGTTCCTCTTCATCCAGGTCGTCTTCCAAACCAACTACACAGTTCCCAAGTCCTTCATCAAAGACGAGATCTTCGGCGCCCAGCCCAACTTCACCGACCAGTTCGCGGCCATGTCTTTTGACAAGCTGAGGCTCTCCACCATGCCGACGAATGAGACAGATGATGGGATTCTGACAATTGAGTTCCCCCCTGACGTTGATCCCACCACTCTCGAGGCAACAACAGTTGATAATCTCATCTCGCAATATCTGAAGCAGGAGGTCAAGATCTATGATGACTTTGATTTCTTCTTGATCTTGGTCCCGTTCGGGTTGGGTAGCTTCCAAGGAACTGAATGGACCGGTAAGTGCCGACAAGGACCACACAGCTCGTATCTTCTATGTCAACATTACGCACTGGTATCGTGATGAGCTCTACCTGTGCTCACACTCCTATCTAACCCATCTCACTCCATCGTGGAATACCATCTTTCTTCCGTGCGAATCAAACTCTCCCGATTCTCAACGCGTGCACCGATGTAACCGGCACACCACTGATTCACAGCGTACGCCTATTTCGACCAAAAGATCAGCGTGTACAACGGTATCAGAAACTATCCAGACACGCACTGGGCAGCCAGCCCACACTTCATCATCCACGAACTCGGTCACAGCTTCGGGCTTGGTCATTCCAATCGGAACGGGGTAGAGTATGCAGATCCCAGGTAAGCGCAGCCAACGCGTCAGCAGAGAGAAAGAAAGAGAGAGGTTGAAGACGATCTGTGACATTCTGCATCAATCATTGTAGACGGATGGACGACCGGACACAAGAACGCACACAATCAAACTCCGGAGAGAGCACATTGGACGCGTCTGCCATGTTCTGGTCCTCATCACATGATAGGGACCCTGTTTTCTCAGTCGAAGCCCATCTCACCCTCCTCTTCGTGTATCCTCTTCCTCGTTGTTGACGTTTTCCGGTCAATGGATTCCGACCCCCAACACCGACTATTATTCCGCAGCGGCATGATGGGCGGAACAGTTTTTGGTCCATTTTTTAATGAATCGCTGAGCGATAAGGTGGGGTACAATGGTAAGTGCTACGACGCCGTCGCCTTGTGGAGAGCAAGGACCTAGATGGTTCCGTTCCAGGAGGAGTCGTGTCACCTCATCACATACGATGCGATGCGGCACTCTACGTACGCTGTCTCATCAATCATTCCCTTCTCCATCGTTTCGTTCTTTACGTCCACGCCAAATCATTTCACGCTCTCATGCTCATGCTACAAACCTACCCCTTCAATATCATTACTCATGCGCCTGCTCCTCCACCACACATAGGTGCCAAGAGCTGGGTGATGGGGTGGTACTCCGATCAGACCACATTGCTCACCGGAGGTCAAGACATCGACTTCGAGGGAAGGCTCTGCGGAGTGGTCGATTATGACCCCGCTGACACCAGTTTCGACGTCATCATCCAAATTGACGATCCTGAGAGTGAATTGAACTACTACATCGCCTTCAACAGAGCCATTGGCTTCAACGCCGATTCTCCACTGGGCAGGGATCAGGTCCTCGTGACAAGGGCACAAGACCACGGCACTACACAGACGCGATTCTCTCATCTGGAGGCCATCCTGAACATGACACAATCATCGTACAGAATTGACGCCCAGTCGTCTTTGCTGGATGGAATCGTTGTTTCGGTATCCAACATCGATGATGGCTCGACCACACCCATGTGTGCGACAGTGAGCGTGAAATTCGATCTCAGTCGATCACCAACCGCGGCACCATCCGGTTCTGCGGCACCATCAATGTCATCACTCCCATCGAATGTTCCGAGTATAACCCCCTCGTCTGCCCCAACCGGAATTTGCGGCACGTGGGATTCGACAGCGATCGCCGCCTCTCGCTTCGATGAGCGCATTGAGTCATTCAGATTCGATGTTCGCATACTGGACCGCATCGAACTCACCGCCATCAAGATCGTCGTGGCTCCTGAATTCACCAACATGCCATACACGATCTTCTTCCGTCCAAGCACCTGGGATGCCGATGGCGACTGGACTCAGATTGCATCAGGAAACAACGGAGAAACGGACTCGTCTGGCTTCACCCCTTCCCTCATATTTGATCAGTCCGTGGTGGTGTCCGCGGATGATGACATTGTATCCTTCCGCATTGACATGGCCGACAGGTTGAGGACTATTACCTCATCATCTCCGCGTGTGACCCCAGAGTTCTTTGTCAACTGCCCAGACTGCCCATTCGAGGTATTCAGCGGACAAGGTAGCCTCGAAGTTGGAAACAACCCACCCAATTTCAGCGATGAGTTCCCCTTCTTCTTCGGCATCCTCGAATTCTGTCCGGATTCGAGCACCGAGATGCCAACTGGATCTGCTTCCCCCACTACGACGACACTGCCATCAATTCAACCATCCGCAAGCCCCACTCAGGCACCAACAGACACCTGCCGCGACGCAAAAACAGCAGGTCTCCCAAGATCATTCTTTGCCGACTCGGTCGCGTCAGTGCGACACGACATTCAGATTCTGGACAGTGTCGACATCACAGGCATGAGGCTTGTCCTGCCATCGATGGGGAACCAAAATTTCACAATCTTCTATCGCCCAAGTACGCGGGATGCACCCGGGAATTGGACAGAACTTGCATCGGGAATGATCGAGGCCAGAGGTGATGATGAATTCACAGATGTGATTCCATTCGATCAACCTTTGGCTGTATCCGAAAGCGACGACGTGATCTCCATCCGCATCGATACACGAACGAATGTGGGGGATGAATTCTCGAGGAACATCATTCCCATCCCTCCAGACTGGCTTGATTGCGGCAATTGCCCATTCACTATCTTTACGGGAACGGCGAGCCGTGTTGTCGGTGATAATCCTCCTCCTCTCTACCCTGGCTTCTATGAGTACTTCATGGGTTCACTGGAATTCTGCAACGGTAACTCGAAGATGCCGTCATCCACGCCGTCGTCCTTCCCTTCCTCCCAACCATCTTACATGCGCAGCACGAAGGGGGCGAAATCATACAAATCGGACAAGTCATCAAAGGAGAGCAAGACGAAGTCTCCCAAGTCACCCAAATCAAGCAAGTTGTCGAAGAGCCCCAAATGACACAACTCAATAAGTATGGATACTCGTGCATCCAGCTCCTGTTGCAGCAATGAGGGCAGATGGTGGTCTCTCACCAGGCTGTGTCACAATCCTTGACCATGGGATGAGGGATACCATCGAAGCTCGAGCATTGAAGAATGAACAATCTACTCCATAATATGATACATGTTATAATGTCTCCACAGAAGCACATACATACGTACATTACCAATCTCCTCCGTCCGCATAGCTCGTCGTATGCAGACCGCTCGCAGAATACTGCTTGCACGTACTCCACTGTAGGTGTGCTTGCTACCATTTTGATCGGATTTATGTTCATTCCGTGGTGATACGCTCCGGGTACGAGTACTGCATGAAATCCATTCTCATACCCAACATTCATAATAGTATTATGGACCAGGAGAAAAGAGTGAAACTGGAAGCGTTGGAAGTCTCTGGAGAGGGGAGAGAGAGAAGATATCGCTTCTCAGTTCCACAGCATCTGCGTGTCGGAGAATGGTAGCATCGTCAAATCTGCGCATGCCTCATGGAGTCGCAACACAAACGACCGGCGGCCATGGCCAGGTCTCGCGGCTTGCCTCATTTCTCCATCTTCGACCCGTTGGTGGCCTACGAATGAACACCGTGGCGCTCCATGATCCATCCAATTCACGCCGTTGGCACGATATCTGTGAATGGCATCAGCTCTTCCACGAGGCTCACTTACTTACTTCAAGTTGGAGTGGACGGAATTGTACATGGCCATCACCGGTATGAATTGGATCGGCGCCCATATCACATCGCACAGTTCGACGACGATCAGCAACAGGTACGACGATGAATCCACGAAGTCTATCGCCAACGACACCCAGAGCGAGTTGGGATCGGTGGACAGGGCATGCCGCACGAGGCTGACGGACGTTGGGCGCGGTCTGGTTTGGTAGACCAGTCGCTGCGCTGCCTTGGATGACAACAGCAACGAGTCGGCGAAGGGAATGAACGCCGCGCCGCCAATACGTTCGCGTCCATGTTGTGTGCCAGAATACATCACGAGGCTGGACGCGACGATCGAGGTGATCGCGATGACGAAGAACGGCAACGCGACGGGCATGAAAACGAGGAGCGTGCCCATCATGATGGGCGACGCCACCACGATGACCGTGATGAGCGGAACCGATGGCAGGAGAATCATGTTGGAGGATGTCGGTACACGTTTCTTGGATGCAGCGTCCCGTATCCAATCATCTGATGGATCAATGAGATGGAACCACCATTGCGCGATGGCGATGAACGCTGCGATTTCGGGTCGGTACGGGGGCATCTAGATGAAGCTTGACTCGTATGGTCGGTGATGGATTGTCGCTGACGTCATCGCCAACCGATGAAGCGAAATATCTTGCCGCGGCCAATGCTGTCGCCGCGCGAGTAGTTGCAGATTTGCCAGCAGCATTCGGGATCCTTCCAGTTATTGTTGTTGCTGCTGCTGCTACTGCTGCTTCAGGTGGTGATGGCGATTGGATGAAATTGAGAATCTGCCAGGATGTTTCTAAACATCCCGAGTGAGTCGACCACTCGTTTGAAACGGACCTCCAGAAATTTTCTCTCCTACATACTAACCAAGCACATATTCGTAATCCTTGTAGGTCTAATACAAATAATTAACCATTAAATTTTTGAATTAGATCCTAGTTTAAGTTTTATGGACCGATGGATATGCGCAATTTTCGATCTCTTTCGTGTTTCGGCCTCTTGCCTACGACTACATCGATCCAATTTAACCCTTTGCTGTTCTTTGTTTCAGCGACTGTGTTCCGATTTTGAATTGTTTAGTCTCTTTTTCAGGTGTCCGGATGAGACCATCCAACAGTCCATCCACGATAGCACTAGTTGTAGAATATTGGGGGAAGCGGCGCATGCGTGTTTACGTTCATTACACAATGTGCTTGTCCAATCCGTCATCGACGTCACGAAATTGAATACTTCGTCATGAAACACCAATGATATCACGATGCGCAACATCATCAGGTCTGCTTCGTCGTGGCGAAGTGGTTGAGTGGGGTTGGTACTCCTCGAGTGTTTTGTGTCGTGGTCTTTTTGGACAGTCGGTACAATTGGAGGTAAATCTCCACATCCCCCAACATGTGAGGCCGGTTGAGAGTGGCAAACTCGACACACCAAGATGAAAATGGAGCCACACCAAAAAAATACCACAATGGCCGTCGAACGGCATGCTTGGCGCCGCACCAACCAGCCGGCCAATTCAAGATCCAAGCACATCGCCGTCACCGCCACGCAACGTTTGGTGGGTAGACGAGCGGAGGCGGGAAGAGAGGTTGATTTGGGGCCGTCGTAGGCCCCAGAAACACGATCACAATTTGGCCCCAAATCGGCTGGTTGGTTTTGGCCGGTGTGTGGCACACACCGGCCATATCAGCGCCTATGGATGCGCAGGATGCCTCAAGGAGGCCAAGATGAAGGCACCCTCGAAGTTCGAGGCTTGCGGAGCACCGGGAAGGTGTCCGCGCGGAGAGAAAGGTGGTTTTTAGGAGTTTTGGTTGGGGCTCGCCTGGCACCATTCGCGTGGCTTTGGCTGTGAGGGGCGATGGGAAGACGCCCTTCAATCACCAAGCCACCCATACAAGATGCGTGCGGCATCAATTGGAGATGCACGTCGTGAAGTGTGCGCCACGGAGACGGTGTACAAGAGGCTGCAGCTGACCATATCTGCAGAATGGTCGTTGTTGGTGGGAGCAAGAAATGCACCACCACATCATCTTGTGGAGGTGCATCACGTCCGCCATGCACTCCCAGCCCAGTCTGGATGCATCCGCGTGTCGCCATGGAGTGTGGTAATTCACGAGGAGCGCTTGGAGGGGGTGAAAGGATCGTATGGACGAGATACGGATCCATATCTGAACTGTATCCACATTGAAACTGATTTTTCGAAAACGATCTGTTTCGGTGTGTGGCTGCATTGCTGCATGCAGAGCCGATGTCTGAGGCCAACCTTCATGGAGTGGATAGCTGGGGGGTATGCAGAGCGAATGGTATGCACAGTTTGCTGAAATACAAGGATGATCATGATGATCATGTGTGCTCATTGGAGGGCAACATTGTGGCATCAACAATTTTTTCTCGGATCCACCACACAACACACAGCAAACCAACATGACTTCCACAATATTTTCTATACTCATTTAACTGAAATATTCTGATTAACAGATAGCCAGGCGTCTGAATGCAATGTTTATTTTTAATTTTAAGTGATGTGTTGTTGAGATATAGCATGATAAGCAGATATTGGATGTGCTTTTTGGACGGCCTCTAGACTCGTTTTATTAGCCTGACCGGGCACCCACAAATCTCCACAACTAGTGTTATCGCGGCGACGCACAACCATCACAAAATTTCCGTCCCATCATCCAACACAGCCTCACTTTCTGCATTCACCTTTGCTGTGTGAGCATCACACCACATCTGATGGTCCAATTCCTCTTCCTCTTTCTGCAACTCTTCTTCTCTCTGCTCCTCCTCTGTTGCAGCTGGCGCATTGTGGATCGCCACGATTTCAGATGCTGCTACTTTGCTTGTTGGGTTGGTGTTGGTGTTGGTTTCCGCCTTGATGAGAGCGGCCTGCTTCTTGTCCTTGCGTTGTTTGGCGTTGTACGCTGCAGACAGCGACGCTTTCACGCGCATGGGATTTGCGTGCAGTTGTACGTACCAGTCAGTTTTGGTGCTGTTGTCGTTCATCAATTGTTCGTGTGCTTCATGTTCGGATGGTCTGTTTTTTGGGTCCTTCGCGGACGCTTCACTGATGTTCTTCAATTTGTCCGCGATGTAGTCTGGTAGTTTCGCGTTGATCCGTACAGTTTTGCTTGCCCAGCCTGGCACTGCGAGTGGTGGATGTTCTGTTTCGGCGGTCTTGTCCTTCAACTCCGCGGTGTTGTCGGACGGAAGACATTGTTGTGCGACTTGGAGGACTTTGCCGAACACAATTGCCTTGCTCTCCGCCGCTGTGCGCCCGAGTTTTCGCGTCTTGTCCGTCTTCCTGAACGATTCGGACGTTATCGGCAGCTTGTCGGACTTGCATGTGTGAACAGCGACAACGCCCAGCTGGTTGATGATCCAGCCGTCCCATTCAGCACTCTTGACCACGACATCTTCCGTGATACCAGACGCTGCCACCAACCGCGCCTGGTCATCGTCATACTTCACCTCGTGAGTTTGACGTACCTGTTGTCCGTTCGCGCGGAATCGTCGTTTTGGTGCGCCAGGAAGCGTGGTGATGTTGCCTTGGAGGGACGACGCGTTGACCAGTACCGTGGTGGTACCCGCGATGTTACCAGCTTTCAGCGCAAGGAAGAGTTGGAACGGGGTCTTGATGTCCTTGCCACTTTGCACGTATTTTCGCAGGGAGTTGTCGGAAAAAGAGAAAATCACGTTTTTCGTGTCGGAGTCTGTTCACAAATGACAAGAAACTGCCAGTTGCCAGTTCGCCACACGTGATGGACCGCAATCGATTCGAGATGTTCGACTCATACGACTAGGACAAGAATGCCGAGTTGGTTCACGAGAGCAATCGATCATCTCTGAGTCCCGCATTGTGGCGTGTGTGGGGATGGGATTTCCTCGCTGCGTGTTTTGGTGTTGCTCATTCTCGTCACACTTTGCTGCGGTGGTCCGGAAAGCGCACTGTCGTCTTGGTTGGCAGAACAAGTCCTTGTCTTCTGGTTTGTTGGCTTGTACTACTATTATATTGAACTCATCAAAAGCCCACCAGGGACGATCGAGTATCGTTCCTGACCCCACGCCATTTACCTTCTTGATGATGTGATGCGTTTGATTCCCATCAGTGAGAGTTGCCTGCAGGGTAGAGTGCAAGGAATCCACCAGCAGTATCGCACGGCAAAAAATCACCACAATGCGAGGTGGCCTGATGACCAACCACCAATCGTCACTCTCCACATCACTATGCACTGGGTGTCACTCTCATCCATCTTTGTGCAACATTGATAGCAGCAGACTCAAGGAGTAGCAGCCCAATCGATGTTGATAGAGTATGAATCCTTGTCCCATGCAATGATATCAGAGCTGATCACGCGCCGACATGCTCCATTTTGTTGCAACATGCGCAGACCGTGCACGCACACCGCAGCATACTCCCTCTGGAGAGAGAGAGAGAGAGAGAGAGATCGTACCTCCATGGTCGCGTTGTTGAGTCTCGTATCGTTGAATACGAAGCAATGTTGTACACACTCAAGCGAAAGGGGTTCCTCGATTGGGTCTCCTTCGCTGCGCTTTGTTCTCGAGTTGACTGTCTGAAGAGCTCACACAATTTTGCGCACGCAGAGTAGTGCAGTACTTTCTCATCGTGCCGCGCTTACATGCTCGTTGACGTCCTATCCATCCCAGGATTGCTGCATCGTCTCACAGTTTAGGACAAGGTGTGGTGTATCTGGTCAATAGAATAGTTGAGAATAGATCTAATGCAATTATAGTATATGAGTGGTGGTGCAGTGCTCTTCTATTTGCCGGATTCGACGCGATTCACTCTCCTGGTTGCTGTTGCAAGATGCGTTCCAGACTACGAATCCCTCAGTATTGTTGAAACTTGTATAATCTAGTATTGTACTTGGAATAGAGAGTTGCCATGTTCGATTTGAAGCTGGGTTATAGTGACAATTGCTTTCATCACATGCTTGTGCAACATCAGGTCATGGCGGAAACGATTCTCCAGGATCTTCCAATTCTTGAAGCGGCCATTCACAGTCTCATGGCGAGCACGAGCTTGGCTTTTGGCTTGCTTCTCCGCCTCTGTAACAAAATCATCGGATGTTCGGACAGCTTCGTCACCGCGGTATCCACGATCAGCCTCCACCATCTCACCATCATCCAAGTACTGTTTCAGCAAAGAGCGAAAGATCTTGAGGTCTGGGTGCCGCCCACAAGCAAACGGACCATTCATCCATACGATATCTCCCTTTTGGATCGACACAGCGATCTCATATCTGATTCCAGCCGATCGGAACTTGTGCGAATACCACTTGCGATCGAATGGGGTTGGCTCGTTGATCTTGAAATCAGTGCCATCAACCGTGACCAGGCATGATCTGTTCAAATCCCCAGAGTATCGGTTTTCCCACAGGATCTTTTCATGGCGACGTCAAAGAGAGACAAGCAGTGCAAAAGATGTGAGCTTGTTTGTTGCTGAATCAATTGTGAGTGAAATGCATTCCCCTTGGGACTTACCACATCATTTTTCAAATCTGCTACAGCCTTGATGGCTGACCAGATATGGAGCTTGAGAGTCTTATCCGTGGTCCGAAGGAAGACGCATGCCATGCGAACGGATGGGTAGTGCCGCATGTAGTACAGGGCCCAAAGGAGATGCTTTGGCTTCAGGTCCCCACGACGTGCTGCAAGTGCCCACAGCACAGAGCAGAGATGAGGCGAAATCCCAAATGCAACGGTAAAGTCCTCCCCAAATGCACCTGATCGGCATCGTAGATTGGTGATGCACTGGCCAGGGGTGAGAAGGATGTAGCGCGCAAGATCGAGGAAGTCTTGCACGCTGCCGATGGAGTACCGATGGTCGTAGGCACCATTCAACATTGGTTGGGTGTTTGCTCGAAGGAAGAAGTTGGAGCTGAAGTGATTGCTGTCCCTGCCTCTCCAAATCATGAAGGATCGGCCAACTGACTTGGGAGAATCCGTGTCCAATGATGGGGTTGTCTGCTTCATCTGTTCTCTTCTGTAAATGGTTGCTGGCTTGCACCAGTAGATGCAGCCACTGGCATGGAGCCATTCGCATCCCTCTGCAGTTGAATCGTTGGAAGCAGAGCATCACGTTGTGTTCGTGGTTTTTGATTGATGTTGGCTGTGCGATGATGGCGATGCGAAAACCGAAGAGCATGGTTCTGTGGTGACTGGGGTGCCCCAGTTGATGGTGTCCTCCGCCGAGGGGCCGCCTCCGGGAGGGTTGGATGGTGTTCTTCTTCGTCTGAATTCGACACAGAAGAGAGGAGCAAGAGATGTTGGTGCTTGGCTTGAATCGTCGTTGTGAAGCACCACCCCTGGTTCGTGTGTCTGCTTCCGTTGCATGTGGCAACGCAAATCAAAGAACAGGCCGATCGGCCAAAGCGCACCTCTGCGATGAGCTGTCCTGCGACGGGGTCAACATGCTGTTCGGTGGGACCAACTTCGACACAAGCCAATGACAAGTAGCGTTGAGTACTCCACTCCACACCATTTCAAATCGAGGAGCCAAAAAGGCGTCCGACAAGTACGCAATTCGCATCCGACAAGTACACGATTTCCATCCGACAGATACTAAATAGGCAAGAAAATTAACGGTTTAGTAACCGTCGGACTAGAACTTTAGAGTTGTCGGAGTAGAAATGGCGAACCACAAATTCTGTCTTTTGTTTTCTACGTGAGCTACTACTGACTGTTGCGTAGGAAAGCACACATGAGACTTGTCGGCGAAAACCAGGTACTTGTCCCCCCAAAAACGAATACCGTCGGTTCCTAAGAATTTCTTGTCGGAGGGTCAATATACAGATTTGAAGACATCATTCCAAGTGAGCCGTCCAAAGCACATGAAGCTGAGTATGCTCACCAAATCCAACTGAGCTCCCACAAAAAGCAAATTCGACCCACGAGGAAGTTGCATTCCGAACAAAACAGGATGATGGCACCTCATGCCCTCATGTACGCACCACAATCCTCCTCATCTGTGCAATACTGTTGATTGAAACAGGCAATGACGAATGTGACAGCCTGAATGCTTGCCGTAGTCTGGCTGCGTTACTCCTACCTGCGTGCTTGATTTGAATAGACAGCTGGTTGATCGATCGATGATACCATCCCCCAGCATTGGTCGAGTTGTTTGCAGCGTTGCACTCGCAGTATCTGCTGTAGCAGGGGTGTCCATCACAAGCCCACAATTCAGCTTACCTCCAAGATGGCACAAATCCAAGTTGCTCGAGCTCAAAGGTGGTCACCCGCAGGAGATCACGCTGCTTACATCATCAAAGGTTTCATCTCCAATCCTCCTCGCTTCCAACCAACCAAGGAAGGCTTCTCGAACTTCTGGGAGTCGCACGTCGAGTGGCACAGTCTCTACAGCCAAAAGAACACGAAGAAGAATTTCCTCAATTGTTGGGCCCGTCTGCTGAAGTTCCTCGAGAGTGGAAAAGGTGCGTCCGTTTTGTGATGTTGCCTGTTGTGACTATTATTGTGATCGCCGACTGTCCTGACATGTTCGTGAACCAAATCTCTTCTCACACAGCTCTGATTTGCTTTGCTGTGCACAGGATTTGGATCTGATTTTCGCAAGAGGTGCGGTCTGGATTCCACAGAACGCCTTGCAGAATTGCGTGAACAACGCGGAATCGACCTGAACTACCGACCAGCACAAGGCGCTGTTAACAACACTGATGCCAATCACCCTCCTGCTGCTGATCTTGCTCGCGGTTCTTCTTCGGACGACGACGAAAGTTACCTTCCTTCTGTTCATTCTGATCGTCTCGGCTCTGCTGTATCTTCAGACAGCTTGGAGCTCGACCCAGGATTCGTTGACGACGATCTCTCTCAAGCTACCCCACCATTCATTATGCCTCGTCGTGGAGTTCAAGGCCCTCGTGGACCCCCTGTCCGAGACGTGAACAAGCCAACACCTCCTCCTGCCCCCAAGCGCGACGCCACACCCAACGACAAGACCATCGTGGATGCCATGGGCAAGATGGGAATCCGGAGTGCAGATCGCGCCATGAGCCCTGCACTGGACATGGTCAAGCTCGGATCATTCACTGAACGTGCTTTCGATCCTTTGACAGCTGCGAATGGAACTGGGCGCTACCGTGAGGGGATTCACATGTTTGTGGTCCTGGACGCAAAGGTAGATCCAGATTCTGTGACGCTGTCTACGGAGGATGAAGGGTGGACACTGAAGCTGACATACAAGGTACCAAAGATGTACTTCACAGCAGAGTGCATCTACGGAGTCTACGGATACGACAAAGGGTTTTCTACAAGCCTTGCGGCGGCTAAAAATTATTTCCAGGATCTCGCTCGGAAGGTCACCGACGATGCAGGCGAGCTTGTTGTCAGCTGCCAGTTCAGCCTCCCAAGGAAGATTGACAGCCTCTTCCGCAACGTCAAGACCAAGGACCTCGAGGAACCCAACTTCGAGATCGTGGAGAACTACCTTGGTACCACCACACTGGTGACGTTCTGCTTTTTTCAGGAGAACTTCAATCAGCAGCAGTTCGGGACGGCTGGTCGTCGTGGCGTCCGAGGCTTGGATGGGATGGTGTACTCCTTCAATCCCATCATGCCTGCGCCCGCCGTCCCGACTGCACAAGGATTCGGCTCCCACCCCTTTGGCCATCCTGCTCCAACCCAACCAGGCGGTGGCAGCAGCAACCATCATCCTGCTCCGTTCGGATCTCCGATTCCCAATTCTGGTGGCGGGTTTGCCAGCCCTGCAGCAGCCACCCAGAATGCTGCCCAGACTGCTGCGCAGACTGCTGCGATCCGCCAGCAGATGGAGCGCGAGGCCGCGGCCCAAGTTGCTCGAGCGCAAGAGCTAGCTCGCAAGGAACGGGCCGAATGCGAGGCTCTCTTGCGTGCGGCAAAAGAGCGCTCCCAGCTTGATGCTCAGGCCAAGGCCCGAATTGAGCATGAAGCTCGGGCCCAGTTCGAGGCCATGCGCAACGAAGCTTATGCTCGTGAGCAGCATGCGCAGGCTCGGCTGGCTGAGCTTGAGGCGCAGCTCCTTCAAGCTCACACCAACGCATCCCTGGCTTCCCACAATCCCAGCGGGTTGCCTGGTGGTGGCGTTCCCGACCCAGTCTGGAGCTCCTCTCAATCCAGCAGTACTGGGAGCTCCATCCCCACTGTCGAGATGGAGATGACAGCTCTGACAGGCTCTGTGCGCCCCCGCAACGGTGAGGATGCCCCACGTCGTGATGATGTGCTCCGCCTGAAAGTGGATGAGGTATCAGGCGGAGCTGCAGCAGGAATGCCTGATGGAGTGAATGGCAGTGTTGTGTCTGCCGATGCAACAGGGCACACTGTGAACGCCTAAGTGCAGCGCAACGCAGCACACCGCATCAGCCTGAATGCGTCAACAACAACAACAACAAAATCACCGCATCACCGTGAATGCGTCAACACCAGAAACATCACACGAGAAGCAGCAAAGCACAGAAATCACAGACAGAGAGCACTACTCCCCAGAGTAGATCACACAGAATAACAACAACAGCACGAACAAAACCAAAACAAACACCAAAAAACAACGAAAACAACAGAAACAGAAACACAAAGGAGAGAACTAACTAAGTACTCAATAGTAGTAGGAACAAACAAAGTACCATGATGGGTGCAAACCACATATTTATGTCTAATCAAGTACTTAGTCTTGCCAATTCCGACATAAAAAGTAAGCTTTTCTCCTTTTCCGACAACTCCCAGTACACGGGTGATGTACGCAACGTGGGTGTCCAGCATGCTCTTACCAGTTTGGGCCTCTGTGTAGATCCACGCGATGATTTTGGCCGCCTTTCGTGTCGCAAGGTTCTTGTTGAGTACCGATGTGATGAGCGCGATGTGCTCGTGACTGGCGAAGCAACACGCGTTATCGCTCTGTAAGATGATTTCAGTCACGGATGGGAGAATGTCTTTGACTGTTTTTTGCAGGATGTCAAGTAGTCCACCAACTTGAAGTGTGTCTTGCGTCGGTCTTCCGCCGACCACAATGTCAATGAACTGATAAGTAAAAATGTCGTTGCGACACGTGATGACCATCGCCCCAAGCAGTGACATTCCCTTCTTCCCCCAATATTCTTGTTGGGCTTCGCTTTGGCCTGTCGGTAGAATTTTTTGCTTATGGTCGAGTACCACATAGGCTCTTTCAGGCTTTTCGTTGAGTTCGGATTGATAAAAAGCGATTTGTCGGAATTGCACTTTGGCACGCACTTTGTGAGCCATGTAATTAATGATTTCGTCGGAGAATCCCGGTGCCGCCGCAAGCATTGATTGCAATTCGTCTGTGTGTTCTGCGAGTTCGTTGTCCTTAAGCATTGTGACAAAAGGAACAAAACGATCATCCACAAATCGCATTGCTGCGCCACAACGGTTGCATACTTTACGTGGTTGTTCGCTTGCGGTGGTCACAGGAATGTCATTTGTGATGATTGGGATGTCGTTTGTGATGGTGGTGGTCTTCTTCCGCTTGTGCTTGTTGGTGCGTGGTTTGCGTTGATTGGTTGATGTGGATGTTGCCTTCTTCTTCTCCTTTTTGGTGGTGAGAGCGAACGCGGCCGAATGCATTGGATCGTCACACTGAAGCTGCATGTGGGAGGCGGTGAACTCCCATTTGAGGAACACAACAAGCAGTTCGAGTGCATGCAAGAGAGAATTGGCTGTGCGCACATGTGGCGCGATGACGTCATCTGGCTCGTCGTTGTCGCTGTCGCTCTTGTCATTGGCATCGTTTTGTTCCTCCTCGTCTGCTTCATACTTAGCCTTCAGGAGGTCTACTAGGCGCGAAATTGCCTGTTTGAGTTTCTCCGTCGCCATCCAGAAGTAGCTCTCGAAGGAAGAAAGGCCCGTCTTGATCTTGCTTTTGCGTGTGAGTAGGTGGGTCATGGTGGTGAACGCAGGCATTCCCACTGGGCTGTTGGTCGTTGATGTGTACATGCCGAATAGTTGTTCGATAGTCGTGCTTCCTCGATCGAACACGGGGACATTTTCGAATTTGGCGCCTCCGTACTGTACCGTGTGACTCAGGCCTGCCTTGTACGTAGCGGTGGTCACAAGGAACGATGCCACAGCAGACAGATCGCAAGCGCGCACGCGATACTGGAGAACCTTTGGAGGGATGCTTTCGCCATGACTCAACATGTCATAGTAGCGACGCAAGGTGCTTGCCTGGCTTTGTGTGACGATGTCGCGTTTTGGGAGCATGCGCGCCTTCTGTTCCTCCGATAGTCCATGTGCATGCCTTTCCAGGATAGTAGTGCACAGTGCGTATGGCGCAGACACGGCCAAAGCAGCTCTCACCGTGCGGGATGATTCGGATTCTCCAAGCAAACCCAGGGTGTAGAGGTTAGATGCCAACATCACAGGAGGAAGCTCCACGTTGCTGCGTATGTATGTAAGTACCTGTTCCATCTGACGAGTTGGCATGTCCTCCTCTGGGAGCAGGACAGTCCAAAGTGCAGATGATAGGACACTCCACATCTGTTTCACATAGCTCCAGATGGTCCGATCGTGTGTGCCTGCAAGAACGAATCCTTTCTTGGGCATGTGGTGCAACAGTTCTGGATCTAGGTTAGATCCAAGCACTGCAATCACATCGACAATGGCATCACGCCTCCAGTTTCCCGCCTCTTCTGGATCGTGCCCGAACTGGCCTCCTCTCCTGTTCCTGCTGGCACGTGTTCGTTGCTCCTTGCCGTTGTCCTCGTACGCGCTGTCGCTATCGCTAGAGGCATCTGCGTAGCCCCCAGCAACAACAGCATTGCAGCGACGAGGGAGCCTCGCTGGTGGGGTCGGCGCGACAGGTGGTGCAACGTCAGCTGCAGCATGGGGCGGCGCGTTCACGATAACGCTCACCACTGCTCCATCGCCGACACCTCGTCCCTCCGAACGCACCTCGACGTGGGAGTCGTCGTAGACGCATCCGTTGTTGTCAAGGATGTGAACGTACACGTGCAGCTCGCGAGCGTGCGCATGCATACCGTTCGGGACGAGGTTGCCATCCGCTGCATGCATCGGCTTCACATCCATCACTCGCGTGATGGTGCTCTGCTTCTTCAACGTAGCGGACGGCTTGTCGGGCAACAGTTGGTCTGCAGTCGGCAACAGGAATCCCTTCGAATCGAAGGGAGCAGACACAGGGTGAGCACGTGGTTTCTTACTGGGGGAGGGGTTGGCATCGTTGGAGAGGGCCTTGGGGGTGGTAGAGAGAGGCATGATGTAGCTGTTGGTGTAGAGTAGTGTTGTTTGCTAGTTCGATGTGATGGTGTGCACTGGTCTGAGCCGAAGTGAGGACAGGAGAGCATGGGATGATGAGTGGACCATTCGTTGACAACAGCAACAACAACAACTACTACTACTACTACTACTACTACTACTACTACTACTACTACTGCTACTGCTACTGCTACTACTAGTCTGACGAGAACGGGCATGGAGCGAAAGGGCGAGTGTGCATGGCATTGGCGAGGACAGTTGTGAATGGAGCCAAAGTGAGGCGCGATTTTGCGAAATGATGGAGATGATGTGTTTTGTGTGATGTGTTTTGTGTCATGTGTTTTGTGACGAGCAGAATGCGGAATCAGGTGCCACATGCTAACGTGTAATTAACGCGTACCAAACCACCGGCACCTTCGGAAGCAAGTCCGTGACTGATCACCTCACGATAAATACATGAGAACATCATCGAACCTTCTGCCAATAACAACGGGTTTTGTGCTGTTGGACCCACGCGACTAGAATGAACATATAGATCGATCCATAAGACTTAAAACAGGATATACATAAAAAATCGATCGGTTAATTATTTGTAAGAAGATTATAAGGATTAAGAATATGTGCTTGGTTTGGATATCGAAGATGAAAAGTTAGAATGCCCGTTTCAAACGAGTGGTCGACTCACTCGGGGGGCTCTTAGTGAATGCGCAAATCGTTGAGCGAGAGCTTCGTTTCCAGGTTGAGATCTGGGTCATCATAGATCACGCAGATCGTCGCGGTCGATCTGCGCAGCTGCGAAAAGGGCTTTTCGTATTGACGTTGTTCTCACTCTCTGTTGATGAAGTGCGCATGCTGGACGATATGGCTGCCGGTGCTGAACCGAAAGGAGTTGCGATCCATGTGATTGGCAAACCAGAGGCCCTGTGGAAACAGTCACGTTGCCAATGTTCATGATCACCGCGATGGGCTGACGACTCGTTGGAAGATCGTAGACGGAGAGGATGGTGGTCTCCAGATAGCCTTCATCTGCGATGCTGCCACTTGGGCCAGTTGTGATGCTCGCGGTTAGACTGGTCGACGCCCTTTGTGATGATGTGCTGGGATCTGTTGCGGCGGAACTTGGCAGCAAAGAGGAGGGAAGGATTCCAAAACCTGCGGTTGTTCGCATGCTGCGGTCGTTGCTGGCACTGCTGTTGGCGTTGGTGTTGGCATTGGCGTTGACATTACCATTGGTGTTGCCGATGCTCCCAGCATTCTCGTCCTCGTTCCTCACCATGGTGGTTGTGGAAGGCAGCATGCAAAAGTTGTCTCCAAACGACATGCCTGTGTTGCTGTTGTTGTTTTTATCCTGTTGTAGACCTAATTGCGATTGTGATTGGAAGTATAATTGTACCAGCACGCTTGTGGACTGCTCTCTCTCTCTCTCTCGGTGGTATGCTCAATAGTATTCTCAACCTGCTGTAAATTGAATGCTCGAACCCTGCCACGTGCGCTCTCCCTGATGATATTCCTCTGACATTCAGGTGTCGTCTCAGCAGGCTGCAGTCTCATATATCCCCCTCTTCGATGCTTGTTTCCATCTCGGTCGGGATGGCCACTGCGATGCCTTGTTCGAATGGAGTCCCAACATAAATGCTTGCGCGCGTGACCGTGCCTGAACAAGCTGCCTTGGCTGTCGACTTCGCTGTCGTCGTTGCTGGTCTCTTGCGTTCCTTCTTCTGTTTCGACCTTTTCATGCTCGGCCGCCTGTTCGCGCCATCATCCTGCGCAGGATGTTTGCGCGGGTGGTCCCCAACCTCCACGCTTTCGTCGGCAGCATCTGCATCCACAGCTGCGGCGGCATTTGTATTCATGCTGCTGGCACCGCCAGCGACGACATCGACCGATTTATTGTTCCCACCATCAACGTTCTCGCCAGCGCCTTCATCGTGCAGCCTCCTCTGCCGAGGAGAAGATGATGTTGGAACGCCGTTGCCCCAATCGAACCCAATCTCATTCAGAAGCTTCTTGCGACCATCCCGAATGATCGGCTGCATGTGAAACCAAGTCTTCTTGCGTCGCTGCGTCATGACCCACAGCGCCAACGATTGGTGATTCTTGTCGTTGAAGCGCACGTTGCATGTACAGTGCTGTGCCTTGTAGTCCTTCAGTTGCTGGTACATCCTGTGCCATTTCCTGTCATGCGTGCTCATGTCCGGCGCCTTCGTGCGGATGGCGCTCACCTTGGCCGCCCAAACGAAGTTGATGCTGTTGAGCTTGGCCTTGCGCCGATCGCTGAGCTTGTTCTTTCGGTTCAGCTTGCGCTGATTCGACACCCAGATGCCCAGGCTGGGGTCCAGATCGTAATCCAGCGGCACCAGGCAATGTCCTTCGCCATCATGGAACTGCCGCAATCGATCGAAGATGGCATCCCACTTGTCATCGGCGTTGGGGTCCTTGCCGGCAAGGTCGCGGCACGTGGATTGTGACAGCTCTCGCTGTGCTTCCTATTGCCATTTACGAATCGTATTAATCGAAAAAGGACCAGGGCAAGTACATCCTCCTGCGCCAGCCCAGCAAGGCCATCCTCACCATGTACAAGGTCCCAGAGAGCACTTTCGACGACGACGATAATGACGACGACGACAAGAATGAGGAGGAAGAATGTAAGTAGCGTGCTCTGCACACTTAAGGAGCATGACAGAGCATCCGCCGCGCATGCCGTTAGTCAACCAATGGAAGCATGCTATGTATTCTACGAGTAGTGCTCATAAGTGTTGCAATACTCTCTCTCTCTCTCTCTCTAGTACACAGCCGCTTTCAGGATCGTCTTGTGCGGATGCGGCCATGCTTCCAAATTTGATTGATTCTTCAAGGCCAGCACCGCCTTCTTGTTCTTCTTCAGCTTGATCAGCAGCCGTTTCGATTTCACTACCGTCGTCACGCTGTCCACCTTGCCGTACAGTTCCTGGATGCGAAGGTAGTAGTTACCATGTGACTTGGTTCTCAGTTGCACTTCGAGGCCGTTCGTCGTGGGTATCAAGGTCGCATTCACGTCTTCCACAGTGACATCCGCAAAGTCCAGCTCTGGTGGCAGCGTATCGATCCGAATGGTTCCGACCGCTTTCTTCCAATCGCCGGGATCGTCCCAAAGGTACTTCGTGATCTTCTTAGCGCTGGTACCGTCGTTGCTGCCGTTGCTGCTCCTGCTTTTCCTTCTGTCTGCGGCAGGCGAGGATGCCACAGCAGCGTCGGTGGACGGCTTCATATGTGCTGGCCCATTCTCCTCCTGCTGCTGCTGCCCATCATGAATGGAATGCTGAATCACAACATCATCATCCAGCTTCTCCCCACCCTTGCTCAACAACCGCGGACCGTTCATGGTGTAATCCTCCATGCGCAGACCATCCTTGTACCCGCCCGTCGTGTTGGGATTGTTGTGCGCGTAGTAGTACTTGGAGCCGAAGGGCTTGCCATCGTGTCCCTTCTTCAATGCCTTCGACTTGGACGATGCTCCGGCGTCCCATACGTTCTTCAAACCTGGCGTGGCACTGCCGGATGGTGCAGCGCCATTGGATGGCGCGGCGCTTTTGATGATATCGTCCTGCGTCGCGGTTGCTGTCGATCTGTGCCACATCCACACGGACGATGCGATGACCACGATGGCGGCAATCACCGTCGTAATGCTACTGTCACTCCAATCCATCATCGCTGCTCTGCATCAATTGCCAGTGGCGCTTGTATTATGCTGGGATGCGTGGATACAAGCTATTATTATATGAGTGGGTGTGCTTGCGAGCGTGCGAGGATGGAACGGACTGAACGGTCCACCAGAGGCCGTTCCGTGCCATCACCATTGTGGGAAAGGCAAGGAGAGAAAGCGAGTTGATGTTTCTTGACGCCTCTTTTTCGTTTTCCTCTTGTAGACGGGCGGCGGTCAGACAAAACAAAACATCGATCAACTTTCCTGGGACACTCGGCAAATGCATCAACCTCGACGGCATTCGACTAATTCGACCTCATCGCTCTTCTCCTTCAATTTTTCGCTTCGTTCTCCTCTTCGAAGGCCATCATTGTAAAAAGTACGTTGGGAATGATAGGTTAAATAATTGATCTCATTTAAATGTCAATGACATGTACACAGGCATACTCATAACATATTGATGTTTGTTGTTCAAGCTATCGAGTCCCGCGCAACGCCTCTCCATACCAAAAAATGGAAAGCACAATGGAAAATGGATTTCGCTTTTCCATTAATTGAAAGCCAGTCCCGATAATGTAAAATAAAATGGATAATGGAAACGCGTTTTCAATTAATTGATTTCGCTCCAAAAAATGGAAAGCAATTGGGCCCAGCGCAATTCTAAAAGGCCAAAGTTAGGATTCGTGCGTAGGCGTCGCGAATCGGTGGAGAATGCCTCGTGAATCTGCCGGCTTCGGGATAGCCGTGTGATGCAGTTCAAGAGAGGTGTGCTGTTTGAATAGTTATAACTTGTAACGATGAGAAGTAGAGTGCTTTGTAGCTAATCCTAGTCCGTTATTATGAGTTAGCTTATTGGTGTTAGTAGGGTGAAGAAACGATGCCACACAACTTGGCGAGACCCTGCACTGATGCACTTGATTCAGTGCAACAGAGTAGACAGTCAATACAGTACCTTGCTCTCCGCACATGTAGTTACACTGCAGTGTAGGTCATGACAATCAGTGGTGACGGTCATGAAGCAGTGGCTGTGGCTGAAGCTGACACTCGGATTCCATTGCTTGAGTTGAAGCAAGTTGGATACGCATGCTGAGACCACGGTGGTAGTGTGGTGGTCATCAGCAATGAAGGAATCGAGATAAGTTTTAGTAAGGAGGATCTGAAGAGCATATAGTTCCCAGGTGGGGTGTGAGTCAGGTCGGTCAGGTTTGAGTCATGATGGATTCGTGAATGGAGGAGAGAAAGGAGGAGAAAAAGGTTTGGTGGTCAATCAAGTCGGAAGATTTCGCGCCAAAACAGGAATTTCTCCCATCGGGTTGATACCGTGTTCGGTACTAGTCTGTCCCTCATTGAATCTCAACTCTCCCTCTCAGTGTTGGGTCGTGATTGGAGTTGTGGTATCGATGAAAACTTCATCCTTCGTTGTTGTTTGTTGTTGTTGGTTATTACCAACCCATGATCTTGAATCGCAGGTATTCGAAGACTGCGATGGACAGTCCTTTGGTGAAGATGTCGGCCAGTTGCTCCGGTGTTGCGATGTGCTGGATGTAGATGAACCCTGCCTTGACCCAGTACCAAAAGAAGTGCCACTTAGTCAGGAAGTGCTTGGTGCGCGCGGTTGGTTGATGATTGGTAGCAAGGGAAATGCAGGCTTGGTTGTCCTCAAACACCGTGCACTGGAGGTTGGTGTGCAGTGGCATGGTGGTGCCGGCATTGTTGATGACTTGGCGGATGAGCTGTTGAATGGGAATCAGCGTGCGCATTGCGAGAGAGAGAGCGGCGTACTCGGACTCCATCGTAGATAGAGCAATCTCAGTTTGGAGTTTGGACTTCCAAATGAGGGGGCACCCTCCCAGCGTAATGAGGTAGCCAGTGCGCGACTTGACTGAGACGGGGTCCTTGCTGTCTTCTCGTCCGTAGAGTCCTGCGAAGTCTGCATCCACGTAGCACTTGAGATCAAGCTGCCCGGTGGGACGCACGATGGTACCCTTGTCCTCAGTGTGCTTGAGATAGCGCATGATGCGCTTGACGGCCTTGGCGTGTGAGCGGCGAGGGTCACTTCCGAAGCGAGCGACTTGGGAGACTGCGAATGCCAGGTCGGGGCGAGTGTTGGTCGTGAGATACAACAGCATGCCGACGACGGAGCGGTAGTTCCATGGTTCGTTCATGGGAGGCTCATGCTTGCATTGTCCCAGTGCGAGCTGCGTAGTTGGTACGGGGCACGGACTGCAGTTCGTCATCTTCGTAGTGGCGAGGATCTTCTTGATTAGTCCTGGTTGGCGGAGATGGACCGTGTCTGCTTTTGGATCACGGCTGAGCTCGATTCCCAGGAACTCGGTGAAGCTTCCTTCTTGGGTGAGCTCAAAGCCGAGGTCGCGCATTGATTTGATGAAGTCGTCGGCGGCTTGCTTGGTCTTGGAGGCGATGCCCGCATCGTCAACGTAGAGGACGATCATGATGTCCTTCTTGATGAACAAGCACTGCTCTTGGTCGCAGGCCTTGAAGCCGATCGTAGTGAGGGCTCGGATGAGGTGTTCATACCAGAGGCGAGGAGCAATCGTCAAGCCGTACAGGCTCTTGCGGAGCTTGAGGCAGGTGTCGGGACCCTTCGTTGATTTGAATCCACGAGGGAGATGAAGGTAGACTGGCTTGTGGATGGATGCTTGCACGAAAGCGTTCGTGAAGTCGATGGACGTTGTTGTCCAACCCATGACGATGGAAGTGCTGAGGAAGATGCGGACGGATGACCATGCGACGACTGGTGCGTAGGTGGAGGAGTCCTCTTGCATGAGGTCTCCACGGCAACACCAGCGTCCCTTGTATTTCTTGATGGTTCCGTCGGGGAGGCGCTTGCGGCGAAAGACCCAGGTTCCTGGAAAGATGCGATCGTTCTTGATGTCGATCTTCTTCACTTCCTCCCACGTGCCCTTTTCCGTGAGATCTCGAATCTCCTTTTCGGCGGCTTGCATCCACTCGTCTTTGTTGTCGTCGCGAATGGCTTCGTCGAAGGAGAGAGTATCCGGGTCGGTGTTGGATGCCTTGTACACCGAGGTGCGTTCGGCGATCTCCAAGTCGCCACCTGCGGCAAAGTAGCTGATCATGCGATTATCGACGTAGGTGGGGTAGTTTGTTGCATCCTTCTGTGGCTCGATGATTGCGACAGAGTAGGCATGCTGTTCGATGTTCGCCCATGTAGTTGGTGGAATGCACTTCGCTGTGTCGAGGATGAACGACGGGTTGATGTCGAGCGTGGATGACGAGTCGATGTCGAGCATGGATCCTTTGTTGGCGGAGCGAGTCGCTGGGGCCGAAGTGAGTGGCGCCGTGTTCGACTCAATCATGCCTTGGACGAATTGCTCAATCTCGTATTCGCTTGGAAGTGGCCACGGTCCTGGTCGGATCGTCGTCACTTGGCGACGGAGTAGCTCGAATGCGAGACGGTAATGATGATTTTCGATCATCGCATTCCACACGGAGCGAGTCCTTTGGACGAACGCTTCTGCGTTGTACGCAGATTTGGGTGGAAGGTACCCTTGGTTCATCAAATGTTCGGGGTCTTGGTAGTACCATGGCCCTGATTTGGCCTTGGACATGAAGTCGAGAGCGTCGAAGTGGGGTTCCATCGTGCCAGTACTGATGAAGGTGCTCAGCTTCTCCACGAATTGCTCGACGGCGTGGTCAGTGGCCAGTCGGAGGAGGTCTTCGTTGAGAAAGACGCTGTTGAGGTCTTTCTCGAAATGGTCCTCCATGTCCGAGTGAAAGTTGTTGTACGTCTCCTGAAATGGAGTCGCTCCTTCCTCGGTCATGTTGTCGGGGTCCGGTTGCCACCAGTCAGCCATGTTGATGCTTGCTTCTTCTACTTCAGCCGCCTTTGGAGCGAACGTTGGGAGGACGACGTTGGTTGGCTGTGGATTCAAGGTGTTGAATCGACCTCGGAGTCTGCGCAACAAGTAGTGAGCGTCCACCTTGAATTGGTGTAGATCGATGGAGAGAGAGTCGCTACCTTTGCGTTGGAGAGGTTCGATTGTATGTAAGCAATCGACGATAGCTTGTGAGAATGTGATGATCGATGATGAGTCGGGGTGCAGTTCCCTGGGTGTTGCGGCCTGTTCGATCTCTTCCAAGGTAGCTACTGCAGGGCAGAAGTAGTAATCATCGGTGTCTTCGTCGTCCAGCCAGGCTGCTTTGCCTCCCATACGTGCGTACGTGAATCGCTTTGGTTGTTTGCGAATTCTCGTGCTTTGAGGTCTTTCTGGCGTTGGCTCAGACTTAGGTATCATGGGTGGCGTGGAGCTCGTCTGAATTGGCGTCGGAGCTGGAAGTGGTAATGGAGTTGCTAATTCCAATGTTGGTGATTCTCGGAGAGGTGAGCTCAATTGCGGTTGAAGTGTTCGCTGATCCGGTGACTCTATAGTAGAGTCAGGTACCGGGGACTCATCGGGAGCTCCCTCTGTCGAGGACATTTGCCTGTTGGCTCCCTCTGAAACTGGCATCGGAGGGGCGAGAGCTTCACTCATGAGATCGGGGATCTGTTGTGTCATTGGTTGCGACCCTTTCGCCAATACCTGTGGCGTTCTTTCACGGATGGTTTGTTGGTTTCGCGTATCAAAACTCGGTGGTGGAGTGTTATCGTCGTTGCGTTGTAACCGGTTGTGGTCTCGCGTGTCTGATGCGAAGATGTCGTCCTGCTCCATTGATTCCACATCGTCGTCATCGAATGGATATTGGAAGGTGGTGTCACCAAACATGCGAGTCCATTCTTCCGATTGATAGCTTGGAAGTTGCTTCAAGTCGGTAGCAATCGTTGCGAACCAGTCATCGAACACGACGTGGAACTGAGGGGTGATTGAACCTGTCCGTGGTGATAGGACTAGAGGTACGGTTGAAGCATGCTTCGTAGAGAGACCCATGTTCACGTATCTCTCTCCTCTTGGTTCCCATCGGGGTATCTTGCGTCCATCGGCCAGCGCTTTGTTAAGGACATAGACTGGACTGCCCCATACGTGCAGGTTATGAAGTTGCTTGAGGGGAAGACGGATGCGTGATAGAACATCGTAGGGTGTGAGACCGGTGGCGGGATTAGGCACGCGATTGTAGATGTACGCGGCGTGTACGACGGCCATTGGCCATAGTTGAGCATCAAACATCGTTGGCCAGTGGATGCTTTGATGCATCATCATGGTTCGGGCCATTGAGACAATTGTTCGAATGCTTCGCTCGGCTATTCCGTTGTGGTGATGTGCGCCGACACCTGCGAATCGATGGACTTGATGGAAGATTTCAAGGTGTTTGGAGTATTCGGGTGAGGTGAAGGTGGTGGCGTTGTCTGATAGATACGATCGTACGGGGACTCCAACATCACGACACATCAGTTCGAACCGTTCCTTGGCTTCGAGGGTGGCGTGCGTGGTTAGCGCTGCCACAGGTTCCACGTGAATGTATCCTGATGCGTGATCGACAAAGATGGCTCCGCCTTTGTACATTTCGTTTGGATCGCCTTTGCCTCGTCCTGAGAAGAGGCGTCCTGGCGTTCGACCGACGAAGTGGTCCACTGATACTTGTTGTCCAGGGAACAAGTGATCGGTGCGCAAAACTCCTTGTTTGTCACGGACGACATGTTGAGTTATTCCTGGGGAAGGGCGACGGTGCAGCTTTCCGAATTGGCATGCAGCGCAAAGCGGGAGGCTTGTGACCCTTGCCGCAGCTGTGTGCATCTTTCTAGACGATTCTGACCCGGTGAGAGTACCCGAACGCAGCAGGAACTTCACTCGACTGAAGGATAAATGTCCGAGACGATAGTGCCACCGAAGAAGTTCCTTTTGCGGTTGGGTGAGGTTCACGTTGTGGTCCGACACGGTGGAGACGATGGAAGTTAGTGCAGCTGGCACGTCATGGATGTTGTTGGCACTGTAGCCGACTGATGTTGGTAGCCTTGTGGACTTCTTGTAATTCGCTACGATTGCGTTGCGATCGTCGTTTCCCAGGATTCCGCTGAGTTTGCAGGAGGATTTGTTGAAAACGATCGTTTCGCCCTGATACTCTTCAAGGAGACTGGAAGTGCTGATTAGCTTGACCTTTGATTCGGGAACATGGAAAGCAGGCAGTCGCAATTTGCGAGGGCTTCCAGTTACATCAAGGACATACCATTCGACGGTTCCCAACGCATTCACTTGGATTTTCTTGAGGAATCCGTTGAGAAAGGTCGGTCTTGGTGGAGGACTTGGAGTAGAACTGAAATCGTTGAGGTCATTTGTCACAGAAATTGATGCTCCGCTGTCCCAAACGAGTTCGAATGGAGCATCGGGTGAGAGATAACTCTCAGCTTTAGCTGGAGATGCGAAAGCATTGCGATTGGAGAAGAAGGAGGCTAGACCTTGCAGAGTGAGTAGTGCGGGCATGTCATTGTCACATTGTTGCTTTTGACTTCGATCATACATCAAGTCAATTCCGCGAGTTGGGTACAGGCTCCAGAGATTTCGTGAGATGGATGAGGTGCGACCTTCTTGGCGGGGCAATTTTGCTGTCGTGGGTGTTTGGTTTTTACCATAAGTGGAATTTTTCGATTGGTTCCAGTGACGACGTTTTGATCTGTGATTGCGAGTTTTGGTCCGAGCCTGGGGACGCCACACACGTTTTGTTCGTGGGGAGTTTCCTTTCGACACGTTCACGGGTTTGGGTCCATCTGGGTCGAGACTTTCCATTACGAGATCGTAGAGACTGCGTTTCACGGCTCCATTGAAGTGTGTTGGACGTTTATGCACTTGCTTGTACCGTTCTTTGACTCGTGCCTTGTTGTAGACTAGATCAGCAGAGTTGATTGAGTCAGGTCTTCGTGGTACGTTCGTGTGGAGGAGTAGTAGAGTTACGGCAATTAGCATCCAGGCATTTGCTGCCGCGATGTACCACCCATACTCTACTCCGATAGTGATGACTTGGAGTGAGGCGAAGAGGAGAACCATTCCAACGATGCTACCGAAGTAGTTGAAGGAGGTGAAGAGGTTCCAGACGAGAGACCACCAGGTGTCTTCGTCTTGACTGGAGGCGGCTGTGAAGCATGTCCACGCAGCCATGTCAATGGAGAGGTTGTCCTGTTTGGGAGCTTGCTTGCCCTTTGCCTTCGCCTTGAACTTGAAGTTGTCCTGATGACTCTCAGTGTTGTGCGAGAGACGCCAGCGGCGGCACTTGGCGCACCACATGAAAGTCTTGTCGTTGACAAGCTTGCGCTGTGGTTCACCGGGCTTGGGAGCTTTGGACGACCAGCCCTGGCTGGCGTTGCGTTTGGCGTCGCGTTCCTTGGGCTTCTTGAAGTTGTTTCTCCTTCCGTCGTT
The DNA here is from genome assembly GCA_026770025.1 of Craspedostauros australis. NCBI lineage: Eukaryota > Bacillariophyta > Bacillariophyceae > Mastogloiales > Achnanthaceae > Craspedostauros > Craspedostauros australis. Next base: position 1,259,005 of record JAMXDE010000012.1, on the reverse strand, counting down.
CTTGGAGAAACCCTTGTGTTGCTCGAGAACGTTGGCGCTTGGATTCTGGACGGCGTTGTTGGCGTACGAGTACCTGGGCACGTTGCTGTCTCTGGTACGCCTGATGGCATGCCAGCGATTTCCGCGCACTTCGTTTTCGTACGACGCCTCGGCCTTGTTGCAGATTGCCATCCATGTGAGATCTTTTGCGGCAAGCTGGGGGCGAGCGTACTCGTACGTGAAGACGGGGAGACGCATGAGGATTTCCTCAAGGTTATCCTTCATCACATAGAGAGGACGTCGGTACTGTTCACCAGACCGGATCTGTCCTCCAGCCTGCAGGAAGGCGTCGAGGATCGTTCGGAGGAGACGAAGGTCGAAGCGACCGGCGTCGTCGAGGCGCTTGCAAAGAGCACGGAGGTGGACTGCCATGAGACCAACGTTCTCGTTTGGAAAACGTCTGCAGTTGACTTCGCGGATCTTGGCTGCGAGGGCGTCTTGTTCATCCAAGGAGTTGGCCGAGTTGCTGTTCATGAACTCAACGAAGAGAGTGATGAAGTTATCGTGGAACTTCGGCTCGATTCGGTTCATGAGTTGGTCTTCGAGGGCTGGATCAAGACTGTCACGGAAGAACGCTGAGGCTGTCTCGTTGTTCTGGACGTCGTAGTGATCCCACTTCAGATGGAACTCGTCGAAGTGCTTGGTGGCATCTTCAAGAGTGAAGGCGGCTGGTGAGTCCAAGACGCAAGTCATTCCTGACTCTGCGTTGGCGTCAGCGATGTACGCCATGGTGAGGAGTCCGGTTCTTGCCATGTGGTTTCGCACCAGGCGAATGAACTGCTGGATGTTCCCTCCTTTCTTGAACTTGTCGGTGAGTCCTTGCTCTCGCTTGGACTGGTTGGTTGAGTCAGCACCGTTATGGAGGATTCTCTGTTGTTGAGAGTTGGTCCACCTGGTGTGTGACTCGTCTTGGAGGCCCGTCCAATGCCCGTTCGGCGCGCCTGCGGTCCAGGGCACCCAGTTGCGTCCTTGCTTGAGGATACCTCCCATGATGGGAACGGTTGGTTTCCCAGAGAGGTCGTGGTCGTCGTCTTCGCTGTCCTCTTCTGACTTTCTGCTCTTCTTGGGCATGGGGGTTTCCATGTCGAAGATGCTGTCGCCGAGGAAGGACTGTTCCGTTCGAGGTCTTGTGTCGCCAGCGGAGCGGCTGCGCTCGAGACCGGGACGGCTTGGGGTCGTGGTGGCTGTCGCCGCTGCTTGGGCAGTGGCTATGGCCGCGTTTGCTGCTTCTGCAGCGGCTTCGGCCGCCAACGTCGCCTGTGTGAGGCGAGCGTTCTCGACCGTGATCGCTTCGAGCTGCGCTTGCAGCTCTTCCAGCGTGGCAGGAGTTGTCTCTTCCGCCATGATGGATGACGGGGACTTCTCGAATAGTCTTCGGACTTCGAGGGGATCGATCTGTTTGCCTTCTCTTGCTCTTGCTCGACTTCACTTCGTTGGGAAGGTGTGCACTGAAGTTCGATGCAGGCTTGGAGGGGCTCGCACTCGGTCGGCGAGTGCGGTTATTGCTTGCTTTGGCAGAGGCTACTGAAGTTCGACCTTGGGTCGCTTACCTTCAGCTGGGACTTTTGTCCTCTTGAGTGGCTCGGTTTTCGAGCGGTGGGGATCTGATTTCAGATCAGATGCATGCGGTGAGGACGTGGTCCTTGTTGGAAGCTCGGTCTTCGAGCTGTGCCTTTTGGCTTCGTCTCAGAGAGACTCTTGCGATCGGTTGGCAGAGGAAGATGCTCGGTGGAGTTGATAAGAGAGTATTTGGCAACCACTCGCAGCTACCAGTTAGGATTCGTGCGTAGGCGTCGCGAATCGGTGGAGAATGCCTCGTGAATCTGCCGGCTTCGGGATAGCCGTGTGATGCAGTTCAAGAGAGGTGTGCTGTTTGAATAGTTATAACTTGTAACGATGAGAAGTAGAGTGCTTTGTAGCTAATCCTAGTCCGTTATTATGAGTTAGCTTATTGGTGTTAGTAGGGTGAAGAAACGATGCCACACAACTTGGCGAGACCCTGCACTGATGCACTTGATTCAGTGCAACAGAGTAGACAGTCAATACAGTACCTTGCTCTCCGCACATGTAGTTACACTGCAGTGTAGGTCATGACAATCAGTGGTGACGGTCATGAAGCAGTGGCTGTGGCTGAAGCTGACACTCGGATTCCATTGCTTGAGTTGAAGCAAGTTGGATACGCATGCTGAGACCACGGTGGTAGTGTGGTGGTCATCAGCAATGAAGGAATCGAGATAAGTTTTAGTAAGGAGGATCTGAAGAGCATATAGTTCCCAGGTGGGGTGTGAGTCAGGTCGGTCAGGTTTGAGTCATGATGGATTCGTGAATGGAGGAGAGAAAGGAGGAGAAAAAGGTTTGGTGGTCAATCAAGTCGGAAGATTTCGCGCCAAAACAGGAATTTCTCCCATCGGGTTGATACCGTGTTCGGTACTAGTCTGTCCCTCATTGAATCTCAACTGCCAACCTCAATCACTCGTGAATGACGTCCCACAATGACATTCCATCTCAGCCAGTCTTCTCTGCCCACGCAACTTGACGACAGACGATTACCAAACAAACACAGCAACATGAGTCTCGACACCCGAGATGACAAGGAATAAGCACAACAATAGTGGGCTAATTATGTTACTGTTGACATGAAGCATGAACAAGCTACACTGCGAACAATTCAGACCCGTTGTCCATCTGGTACTGCAGAATCACACACACGGCTTCGAAGGCGTGTACATGGCACTGGTGACCATGGCGAAAGGTGTCATCCATGATCTTGAATTTTTTGATCCGACCGTTGAAGCTCTCGTGTCGGCAACGAGCTCGGCTCTTGAACTTGGCGAGGTGTCTCGAATCTGTGCCGCTTGGCAATGACAATTTTTTGCGTTCGTTGGGTTCGCTCGTTTGGTATCCCCGGTCGGCGATGGCCAATTTGCCTCTTGCGATTTTGTCCTTGAGACCTTGGCGGAAGATGGTTCTGTCGTGTGTGCCGCCTGGAAATGGACCGTTGATCCAAACGCATTTTGATGTGAAGACCGAAATCGCGATCTCGTACTTCACCGCGCCATGATTAAATTTGTGAGAGAACTGCGCTCGGTCCACTGGCAGTGTTGGGTGCTTGGGTTCCCACGTGCGGAAATCAGTGCCATCAACCGTCACTGCGAAAATGGCTGAATTGGGGTGGTCCAACGACTTGGTCCAGACGATCTTCTTTGCGCGCAATGCTGCGATGCGTTTGATCCAGTTCCAAACTGCTTCGCCTCGGGCATACCGCTCACAGATACCGAAACGGGAAACGATGACGCCCGAGTTCTTTGGATAGAGCCACAGATAATAGAGAGCAATCATATAGAATGTGAACCCTTTCATTGTTTGCTCTTTCGTGCCAATCGCAGCTGCAGAGATCGTCGTATGACACAAGTCAAACCAGATCTCAGCAACATCAAGCGGATTGGAACCGTAATGTTGTCGGAAGAGTTTGACAAGAGTGCGGTTTGATGTTTGTTCGGTGTGTTCAATCCCCACCAGCTGAAGCCCGAGCGTGAGAACAGTGTTTGGGCTCAAAAACATGCTGCTGTAGTCGTCGCGCGATGATTGTCTTCGTTGCTGTTGCTGTTGCTGTTGTTGCGAAGTCTGATGTTCCTCTTGCTGCTCTTTATGCTAATGCTGACGGTAGTTGTACAACTTGCACTTCTGGTTGAAGAATCAACAGCGTGCCATGAACGCTACAACCGATGGCGATGCGATCGATCAAAACAACCGAACGCCACGAAATTGCCAGCGCGCACGAAAGCAAACAGCAACATGTGATCATACTCGTACACAGAGAAGTAATCGAGCCAACCCCTTTGGCGACATGTCTCAAACCCGCGAAATCAAATTCAATCGCTGTTACTGTTACTCGTTGGGCCCCGTGTTCGCGAGTTGCCAACCACGAGCATCGTGACTGGTCGCGTTGCTGTTACTGTTGCTGTTGTCAACATGTTGGCACAGATGATGATGCCATAGTTCATCTCTTCCAGAACAACATGGTAATGAAAGGAAAACCAATCACAGCCGTTGGTGGCAAGTACAAAGGCCTTATTGGGTGGGTGAATACCCAGAAGGCACGAACAAAGACTCGCATTCCGGTTATCTTGCAATTGGACAACGGGCATCTGAAGGCAACCGCGATCAGCAAGGACAACGTCAAGCGCCGCAAGATCCCAGAGAACAAAGTCGAGGCGATCTTGCAACAGCATGCTGATATCAACAAGCTGGTCGACAAGCTTGCTATGGCGATGTGCGAGTGCAACATCCTTGACACTGGGGATATCGGAGGATTCCAAAACATTCTTATTCGGAAGATGAAGCAAGCCTCGCAAATCCGTGTACAGCTTGGCGATGACGCGGATCATCGCTTCGTTGGTGTTGATGAAATCCCTCGCAATCCGGGCATGGCCTGATGGACACAAGGCAGAGCACAGCGCAACACCAACCCCACCATATCAGTAGGACACTAAACTAGGCAACATACCAATCAATACAATACTACACATGTTCACTCATTATCCTGTTACGTCGATGCTGCAGTTCCAATTGCAGCTGCTCTTGTTCTGTGTTGTGCTGTGCTGTGCTGTGCCAACTACTACCTAGACGTCGCCGTCGCCATTTCCACCGCCAGTCTTCTTCGCCTTCAACATGGCGAGATAGTTCTTCATGCCCTTCGCAGCAGGCTTGGCATTCAAGCGACCGCCTTGCACCACGACTTTCCAGTATGCCGATGCTCCATAAGTGACACATCCGAGCTCAGTTGCGGTTTCATCAGCCTCTTGCACAGAGATGTGAGTGCGGATGGCGTTGTCTGTGAGTTTTTCGAAGACGTTGTGGTCGAACGCAACACCAGCAGGGAAAATGAGAAGCCAGTAGGAGTACTTCCGATGCTCCGATCCTTCGATGCTTGCCATGGTGGATCCAAGCGCAATTCTTGCGCTCCCAGCTTCTTCGTCGGTTAAGTAGAAGTCGTGCGGATTGCGATGCCAGCCGTAAGTGCTGGGTCCGCGAATCACGAGGGCACGATTGGCGACCAATGGCATGTCGACAGGGACTGTCGCAGTCCACTTGTCGAAGTCGTGGATCGAAGAAGGGACTCGGATGTGATACCCAGAGAAATTTCTGCTCTTCACACCCATGTCATTGACAAGATCAATGAGGAAACGTCCATTGCGCTCAGGGAAGTCGAGGTTGACAGGGATCTTGTACGGATTCGCCTTGGTGCCATCATCAGCATTGTTGAACAAAGAAGCAAGCATCGGGTCTTGCTCGATGTGCTTGTTCCGATGTCCATGCGGGGTCAAGACAGGTGACGCGAAGATTGGAACCGGCGAAGAGAACGCTGGAACTGGGGAAGCGAAGGCTGCCTCAGCAACTTGAACACGCTGTGGTGTCTCTGATTGCTTGCTTTCAATGATCACTGTCTTGCATGGGGTGGAAAGAGTATTAACATTCATCGTGGTGGCGTTGGATTGCTGTGTTTGCGCGGGGGTGGCGTTTTTGGCTGACAGAGCAGCTGATGAAGAAGCTGCAGACGAAGAAGCAGTAGATGAGTGCAGCGAGATGGAGTCAAGTGCATCGGTGAGGCTGTCCACAAGGTCGCTGATGTCATCGCTGCTGTCATCCGTGAGCTCGCCAAGGGTCCCCTCACCTGGCTGGATGTGAGTCTTCTCCAAGAACGACATGTAGCTTGTGATGGTTCGCCTCTTCAATAAGGAGAACTGACGGCTGCTTTGGACACGAAGTTGACTTCCTGGTAGACCAAACACTGATGTGTTCTTATCACAGACCTCTCTGGCAAATCTGATTGCTTTTCTCATTTTGCCTGTACGTTCGACAGCAAGTGCGACGCTCCGACTCAAAGACTTACGTTGATTTTTAGTATTGTCGATGGTTTGCATCATCCAAGATTATGTGATGATACCTGTTCGTTCTGATGCCACAAGTCGAATCGTCGCTGTTTTCTGTGTTGATGCTCTGTGTTGATGCTCTGTGTTGATGCTCTGTGTTGATGCTCTGTGTTGATGCTCTGTGTTGATGCTCTGTGTTGATGCTCTGTGTTGATGCTCTGTGTTGAGCAAGGAGCTCATCATCAGCTGGGTTCCACCTCGGCTTCATGCAAGTTACCAGTGTGGCTTGCTCGCCCATCAAATCAAAAGCTGATGGTGGGACCAATGCTGGCTTCGAACCCTATTTCCCACCGAACTTGAACGGAAGAAGGATCCTTGGATGGCTGCGCGCTTTTGCATGGCATCCAAACCAAATCACCAGCCTGAGTATTGCGATTTCTGTGCGATGTTGTTCATGTGCAATACTGTCGAAGAGACTATCACACAAGATCAAAATTGAAGTGCTGCGAAACACATGAGACACTATCCAGCTTCATGCAGATCCAGATTCGAGCAAAGGCGGCAAGAATGAAATGGGATATTGCTGGCGATTGGATGGTATGATGACAGCGGAGGATGACAGGACGCAACTCGAAGATATGTTGTATTTGAACTTGCAGTGACGAACACAGCAACACATGTTGGACCGCTGGTACCAAGAAGTTGCATGCGTGCTGTGATTGGTATGAGTGCTGACGCTGATGTTGGACAGAGATGATGGACATGATCGGGAAACATCACACATTCGAAATTTCGCAAGTCACATCGTCAGCAAGCAGCAAGGATGGCATCCAACACGCCGAAGTTCACCTGGCGCAGCAATCCAGCAAGCGCAATGATCAAGAATGACTTCGATATTGGCGGCATATTCCATGAGAAGGATGTATCTGTGGACGAGGCGTGGGTGCACTATCGTGCATTGCATCAATTCAGAGTCCCAGGAATGACGCAAGCCGTGTTTGCGAAGTACTTCAAGACGTTTGAGAAGCGGCTGAGCAAGCATCGCGACCGGTCTGCAATCGAGTTGCGTGCGCTCGAACGCGACCGCAAGCTGCATCCTCAGCAACCACGAGACGTTCACGGGAAGCCTGTCATGCACTTGTCCCTTGCCAAGCGCATGCTTGTTGAGGATGTAAAGCTACTGAAACATTTGCATATGACACCGGCCGAGCTCAAGGCAAGCCGACAGGAGTACGCTGCATTTGATTTGAAGCAGTTCAAACAGCACCTCTATCAACAAGTGAAAGCGCAGAAGTTCAACAACCAGTTGCAAATGAAACGAGAAAAGGCAGAACGCATGACAACAAGAGGATAGGTTAAACTAGACTCGATCTAACTACTTTATCAATGGATTATAGAATGTATTGGTCCTGCTTGTCATTGGTTGCTGCTCCATTTTGGTATCTTAGTGACAGGCGTGAGTGCGTGCGAGTCGACCACGAAAGAGAGCATTTGCGAGCACGATGATGATTCCTCTCACAAAGGAAATGACGAAGCCTGCTGTCTTCGCAACGATGATGAAGTGCACAAACAGCAAGAAGGCTGCATATGCGAGTAGCCAGAAGATATGACCGCAGATGAAGCAGACACCAGAGAAGCACCCATCGAGGTAGAATGCAATCAGGCTGCTCGTATCGACCAGCTTGTCGATAGAGGCGAATGCTGCGCGAAAAGAGAGCTCGATGTGGCTGCTGTCTTGCTCATGAAGATGGCGCTGGTTGATGTCGAAGAAGTGACCGCCTGGGAGGCCCAAAAATGGTGGGCTGAGCGCCTTCTTGTGAGTGCTGTTGACGGCAGAGGGTGCAGTGCTGATCGTTGTGGGACGAATCCCAAACTGCAGGTTCTTCGTTGGCTCGGCTTGGGCTCTCAGGCCTCTGAGCATCATCTTCGCTCCTGATGTTGGGCGATTTGCGTTGGTAGATTGAACGTAGTTGCAAGAGGACGGAGGGGTTGGCTGTTGATTGTGGTGATGGTGTCCAGCCATGCTGTTGGATGGTGAAAAAGAGAAGTTCATCGTTGTCCTTTTTGATTTTGTGGGGCGACTTTGGAAACGGAGAGGTGGCACCAATTATTTCTGGCGTGGGGAATGCTTTCTTGTGATCTGCTGGATTGTCCTTGCTCCACCAAGAAAAGAGAATCAAACACCATCCACGACAAGAATGGTATCATCAACATTCATAACACCGTTAAACGGATCAGCGAAGTGCGAATAAAGCTGTTGTCATTGGAATTTCAGCGAGGAAGAAAAATCCAGCCAAGCAGTGTGGGTAGAAGAGAACAATCCAAGTTGCTGTAGTGTCAACGATAGTCACGCGTACATTGCAGGACGTGAGTGCGCTAAATTGAGAACTGTGGCGAGTACTCGCGGGCGAGGAACCGATGAAGCTGAGAATGAATTCTGACACTTGCGAGCTTGTACGTAACTACTAAATCGGTGGCGCTTGGAGTCGTCGTACAAGACCGGATGACCGCACCGACCAACCGCCAGATGGTCCGACCCGGATGATCCCAAAGCTCGTTCTCCCGTGTTCTGGTTCCGCATCACAGACGACTTCGATCACTCTCCGCGCTTGCCGCCGAGGCGGATGACGAGTCCCGTGACCGATGCCATGAAACCAAAAAATGAGACCATATTGGGCCCAGCGCACTTCCATGGAAAAAATGGAAACGAGAAATGCATTAATGGAAACAGTCGCGACCAGCGCACTTCTATAGAACAATAATTGAAATGAGAAATCCATTAATGGAAATAATCACGACTAGCCCATTTCTTGAGGCGTGGAAATCGAATTCGTGAATGAGGTCACAAAGACAGTCGCAATGACATTTGATATTTGTTTGTGTACTAAAAAAGTATGTTGGTCATAGAGAGATGCGGCAATAGTCACTGATTCTGGAGACCAGGATGGATGGTCATTGTCACAGTTTCAATTAGGCCCAACGAAGTGTTTCGCACTGGTCAACGAAATAGAGGTCGAATTAGTCGGACATCGACCAATTTTCTGGATTTGCCGGGTGTCCCTGATCCACCTCCACGATCTTGCCACACCCTCTTCCTCATGACGAACTTCCAAGGCACACTATGTATACTGGAGTATAACACCATATAATAGAATACTTGTAGAGAAATATTCTTCCAACCTCCATTGCGATAATCTATTGATATGATAGTCTGGTATAATAGCACAATGCAGAGGTGCCTCCTTGTCGACACGCCATCATGATCCGAAATGATCATCTCCTGCCGTGCATTACTGCTTCGTCGTTGTTGTCGCCTCCTCCTCCTCCTCGTTCTCCTTTTCCTTCTCCTTTTCCTCCTCCTTCTCCGCACTCGTACTCGTACTCGCATCCATCCAGTTTTCCCGCAGTTTCTTGTACTCTGCCTCCGGAAGATGCAGGGCGGCGTCAAAGTAGGCCTTATCCAAAAATGCAACGACGGCCTGAGAATTTCGAGACTTCTCCCCGCTATTCTCGCGGCATTTCCATGCCAATGGAAATGTCATGTCGTCGTGCGGGATCTTGTACTTTTCCATCGTCAGCAATAGTTCCTCTGCGGAATTCGCCAACTCTGGGTCCTTTTCGGTGGACCACAATCGCAGGAGGCCGTTGAAGGCGACCTTGCCCATGCTGCGCTTCGCCGAAGCGCTGCTCTTGCGCACATGACTCTCCAAGACGTCATTCAGCAACGACACTGCGCGTTCGGTGTCGCCATGTTTGGCCAAGGCCATGATCACTGGTGATGACATGTGCACGTCGAAGATCTTGCGGATATCGTTCTTCTTGCTGGACATGAGGTTGCGGATCAACTTCTCGGCCATTGGTGGAGATTCCTGCGTGCCCTTGCGAGTCAGACTCTGGGTCGCCAGTGTGATGGATGCGGCGGTTGGTGTCCAGCCTCCCATTTCCCCCTCCACGAACGCATTCAGGATCTTCAAAGCGGTATCCACGCCGTCATCCGAGGCACACAGACCATCGATCAGTTGGTTGGTGAGGCGCGCATCCGCGATCATGTCGATGCCACGCTCCTTTCTGTCATCATCCCATCGCGAAAGAGTCTCCGCGGCTTTCTGGGGATCATGTTGGCACAACGCTCCCAGCAGGGCTGAGTACGACGAGCCGGAGGGACCCAAATCCGGATCCTCGCGGCCGCGCTCCAACATCTTGTTGAATATAGCTTCCACCACCTTCGACGCCTCCTTCGTCCGTAGCTTGCACCAGCAGATCATAACGATGTTGAATTCTCGAGCAGTGATGCTCAAATCAGGAACCTTGCCGCTCTCTTCCATCTGGATCATGCGTTCCAGCAAGGCGGTGGCTCGTTCGGCCGCGTGCGGCGCCCTCGACTTGGACCATGCGAAGAGGATGAGTGAGAACACACTTTTCGTTGGCTTCAATTGCTCCGGCCGATCGTATTCGATGTACTTCGTGTACATTTCCGCAAATATCTCCTCGACTCTCTCCGCATTGCCTTGGTGGGCGTGCGTGAGCATGGCACGGCGGTACGTTGTTGTGTCCGGCATGAAGTCATCGCCCCAGCCGGACTCAAACAGCGCCGTCAGCTGATTTAGCAATGCGTCGGTTCGATCCGGTGTTTTGTATTCGGCTGAGACCCAGGATTGCAGCACGGCGTTGAAGATGCTGGTCGATGGACGCAGCATGGGGTTGAACTTGGACCGTTGCAGCATGAAGTTCAGGATGGTCTCGGCCAGCAACGGTCCCTGATCTAGCGCCATGCGCGATCGGTACTGCGCCGTGCCTTCGATGACGCGAAGGCAGATCCTGTCATCCACGTACATGCCTCGCCGCTGGTAAACCTCCATCCGCTTCCACATGGAGGCCGGTGACATGACGTACAAGGAATCGTCGTTGTCAGCCACGGGGGGCGATCTTCTACCTCTACCGTTGGCTTTCACCGCTTTGTCCCTGGTCATCTTCTTGCGATCCTTGAGCTGATTCAACCACGTGGTCATCGTGTTGGTGAGAAGATCGAACGTGATGTGGTCGGCGGCATCGCGCTCCCGCGCACAGCGATCCATGACGACGAAGGCCGTGGTGGAGTCCTGATCCGTCTCGACGAGATAGCGCATGACGCGCTCGGCATCCTGCCACGTAGTCGCACGGAAGCTGCCCATCGGAGTCCTTTTGTCGTTGAGCAGACGCTTCTTGATCTCCTCGATCTCTGGGTTGCTGCACACGGCCACGTCGAATCGGGGAGAACGATACGACGACGGGGCTGACCGCGACCGGCGATGTTTGGGAGGCGAGGAACTGCGCGAGCGCCGGTGTCTGTGATTGTCATGGTCGGTGTGGACGTCCGCACCCCTCCTGTTGCGATATCCTTGCGAGGGTTTGTCACCGTTGTATCCGCGGCCGGGCTGCCTCTTTGGTCGGATGCTGCCGTGCGGGCGTCGCTTGCGCGTTCCTTTCGGCCCCGATGTCTGTTTTGGGTGTTTGGGATGTTTGGGAGGTGGCGACTTTGGTTTCGATGATTGCTTCTTGGATGATGCGCCGATGACAGACGTGAGGTAGGACCATATCGATTGGTATCGGACCTGCTGCAGCGATGGCAGTTGAGAAGATGGTGGCGCAGCGAGCGGCATCACGGCACTGCTGCCCCGCCGTGTGGGGCCATACCCATGCGATTGGAGTGTGTTGGTTTGGTTGCCTGCTGTGGAATCATCGAAGTTGGCGCGCACAAGAGCCGTGCTTATTGCCCGCACGGGCACCAGCGCATGATCCGCGATGCAACCATGGATGATGCGAGTCCCATTCAAAGTGGCAGCAGCTGTGGCGATGCCCGTTCTCGTGCCTGCGCTGGTGTTGGAATTCGCGATGGACGATGGCAGCTTCGATGCTCGTCTCTGCAGGTCCGATCGCACGAACGACTTCATGTTTCCGCGGCGGTGGACTGTTCCCAACGATGGTCGAGCTGGTGGATACCCTTTCACGATCCTCTCGAGACAATGCTGTCGGCACGTTGCCCTCGTCGATGCGGAAGATCGGAGCCAAGTGAAGTCAAGCACCTGGATGCTGAGATGAGTGAAGAATGATGGCACCACACGGTTGGAACGGGTTTCGGATGGGTTGGATCCACGTCTTTGTTTGGTGGATTCAGAGGGAAAAGAAGAACGCAAGAATTTACGTGGTGGTTGGCACACGTGCATGCGGTTAGACGCGATGCATGATGCTTAGTTTTAGTAAATCTCGAGAGGTGGCTCTTTAGTCGTGCTGATCGATTGGATTCTCCGTCCAAACCAAAATCCGCGAACAGGCGATCTTTCGCGATAGAACAACAAACCAAAACAACACGATCGAAACATGGTCAAAGGCACACTGAGAAGACACGAAGCCTCCCACCACAACGAAAGGAAACGAGCAAGAGACAAGCAACGAAAATAGAGAGAGGCAAGAACCGATTCAGCACAACTCCCTCTTGTGTGTTCTCCGTTCGGCGTTCATACTCGACATCGTATCACGCGCATCATCAAGAGTGCAAGATCAAGAGTGCAACATCAAGCTCTGAAAAGCAGCCAACAGTATTCTGCACAAGCCAACCTAAACGCGCGCACGCCGTCACCTTCAACGAGGAGAACTGGAGAAAAGGGAGAAGGGGCAGTCGAAAGAAGCTGTGACAACAGAGAGAATCGAACAACGAGAGGCAGTGGGGCGAGCAGAGCTTGCATACTCGTATTAGTGCATGCAATACCTGTCTGTGCGATCGCAAAGAACACAGACACAACTACTACGCAGAAATTGAGCCAAGATGAACGTGGTGAGTGCAAGGGCGGAGATTGGAATCCACCATCCTCGCACAATGGGCGATTCGCCTGTCTGTGCCATGCCCCGTGTCTTTTCTTCTCGGCCGTGCCATTGAGGAGACGTGCAATCGGCATTCGATTGGGCAACGGTATCGATGAATGAAGCCGCGTCGATCTTCAGATGGACTGATCTTTGGTCTCCACTCTGATCTTCTCTGATATTTGTATTCCAATACAACCACAGCCACAACCACAACCGCGCCGCTCATCATGATACCAACCGCCATACTTTGCTACACCTTTTCTTACGCAACACTCGCAAACACAAACGCACGCGTACGTATACGTACATGCACATACCCGTATTGCATTCGTCACCCACCGCCATCACTCGCAGGGAGGCTTCATCAATGCCATCACCGGCGGCGGGGGATTCAAGGTCGGCATCCAGCTGACGCAGCAGGAGAATCAGAAGCGCATCGCGATGGACCACTATCCCAGCTGGAAGCTGCACAGGAATCCATTCTGGCGTGTCAAGCATCCCCACGGTGCTGTCAAACGCGCGCCACCCGTCGCTGCTCCTCCCCCCATGATGGACCCGCACACGGGACAGATGATCCCGCAGCCGCAGGCCGTTGAACATGAGAAGATCGCCTACGAAGCTTCGCAGGACGTCGGCGGCATCGTCACCATCCACAGCCCGCCTGGAAAGAAGGCGGAGCATTTGGGGATCCGAGTTCAGTTCATCGGTCGTATCGAGATGGTACGTGTTGAGTGGCAGGGAGTGTTTGGTTGCGTCGTTGCTATTCTGCTGCTGTCTGTTCCACCCGCTCGTGCATTTTGTATCTTTGGCAATCGAAAACTCCACACCAGCCTGTCTCACTTCATTCAGCACGCTCAATTGTTTCACGTCACGACACGACAAATCACACTGTACTTGTACCGCATGGGTATGTGTCCATGGTACACCACATCAAATGTGACAGGGATACGGAGTGAACGAGGGGAGACCCAACCATGACTTTGTTTCGCTGTCCAAGGAGCTGGCGCCACCGGGCATGATGTACCAACCGACGATCGAAGTTCCCTTCCTCTTCCGTAACATGGACAAGGAGCACGAGAGCTACTACGGACGCCACGCCAGCGTTCGGTACTTCATCAAGGTCGTCATGGAACGCAAGTTCCTGCCACCGTTGACGAAGGAGAAGGATGTGTGGGTGCAACGCCTGGGCATCCCACCCACGGTCAATGCCGGAATCAAGTTGGAGGTCGGCATCGAGGATTGTTTGCACATCGAGTTCGAGTACGACCGACGCGTGTACCATCTGCAGGATGTGATCAGCGGCAAGATCCACTTCTTGCTCGTGCGCATCAAGATCAAGCACATGGAGCTGGGTGTGATTCGGCGCGAAACGAGCGGCGAGGGTGTCGCCGCGATAGCGCATCAGCAGCAGATGGGTGCCACAAGTGCGAATACTGCCGGAGCCGGATCCGTGGTGACGGAGACCCAGACGTTGGTCAAGTACGAAATCATGGACGGTGCGCCGGTCAAGGGCGAAGTCATCCCCGTCAAGCTTTCACTGAACAGCATCCCGGCCGATCTCACGCCAACCTACGAAGTCATCAACAACCGATTCTCTGTGCGGTACTACGTCAATCTTGTGCTGGTGGATGAGGAAGACAGACGATACTTCAAGCAGCAGGAGATCATCCTTTGGAGGAAGGAGCTTGGTTAGAGCGCAAGCAAATATGCCAAGCGCGCTCGTTCATCGCATGGACGAGTGGATGAAGGAATGGACAGTTGTGGAAGAGTAGTCGTAGAGTCATACAATATCATACAACGATGCGAGTATTCACAGGCTGGAGAGTACGTACAAGCCACTGCATGCGAATGCATGATCGTGCGAATGTGTGGAGAGAGAATGCCATATCAGAAAGAAGTACAAATGAGAAAGTAAGGAAGACGTAAGCTCTGCACGCTTGTCAATGTGGATCGCTCCCTGCATCCTCTTGTTGGAAGACCTTGCCCCCAATGCCCTCTTGCTCTTCGTCACGCCAGGCGAATGGCCCAGTCATGCGATACCGTGGACGCTTCGTCGTGTTTCTCGCTTTGGTAGCGAATACCATCCCCGTCGTCCACATTCGGAGAATTCGTCGAGGAGATCTTTTCTGGATGAGAAGGGTGTTCCACCGCAAAAGCCGCACGTTGCATCACATCACATCACATCACATCACCAACCTTCGAAACCATACCGAATGCAAACAGAGTCAACGGCAACATCAACGACTTGTTGCATCTGCAATCCACAGAAGTGACACTGTTCTCGCAACGAATAGAGTACCATGACCGCAACAGGGTCGACAGCGAACAAGGCTGCAATCGTAAGCCGCAGGCTGTACCGTTCCTTGCTGAGAGCTTGCAAGCCCTACACGGAACCTGCCGCCAACGCGGTGACGTTGAACTGCCTGCTGCACCGTTCCGGCTATGACGACGATGAGCCTCTGATCATTGACAGGTCCATCCGCGAGGGCGACATCTCTTCTTCTCTATCGAAAGCGGAGGGTGACCGCGTGGATTCCATGCTGGGCAACGAAGGCATGGACAGCATCACGTCGAACATGATCCAAGATCGGGCCAGAGATCTGCGCTACAGCTACACGGAGAAGGACGATGCGAAAGACATCAGCCTCGCGGCGCAATCGCCATCCGCCGATGATGCGAGTCGCACGGATGAACGACTGTTCCATTCCTTGCTGCGAGAAGCCATGACGGGCAGCACCGAAGGCGAATCGAAGATGCTGTTCCCCATTCAGGTCGACCCAACACGCATGCAGTCGATCATTCGCAGGGAATTCCGCGGCGACGCATCTGTCTCCTCCAAATTCGATATCTCCATCCGCCACAAGGTCGCGTTCCACGCATTGCGCGAACTGCACAAGAAGCTGTCGTTGCACGACGCCCTCGTCGCCGATCAAGCGCAACGCCAACCACGGCGCAATGCCTTGTCGGCACACGTGCAGCCGTTGGATCGCATGGATCCGTCGTCGTATCTGCAACCCGGCGCCTTCCTGCTGTCGCATCCGTACATGTTGGGTTCCTTCTTTGGCAGGACCGTCATTTGCATCCTGGATCATGACAGGGGCGAGACGACGAAATTGGATCGCGCCAAGCTGCCGTCACCCGCATTCCATACGTACGGTCTCATCATCAATCGATTCAGCATGCATCGTGGAACGCAGCGGGCATTCACCATGAACGAAGCCATGCCGCAGAGTTTGGACGAAACCATTGGTGATTTGCCGGTGCGAGAAGGCGGACCGGTGCACACGTCGATTCAGATGCTGCATCGTCGCTCGCCGCAACAGGATGACGAAGCGTGGAGTCCGGGCGGCATGCTGCTGCCGGATCTCATGAATGCAGGAGACGCGGTGTTGTCCGACAAGGCGCTTTTCTTTCAGGGAAACATCAACAAAGCGGCGGAAGCGTTGGCGGCTGGGCATCTTCAGGAAGGTAAGTTATTTTTGTGCATTGCGCGTGCCTCTGAGGAGATCAAAAATGTATAGCTAGTATTGCGCTGTGATGTCATGCTGTGTCGCCCTACATTCCATTCCCTCTCATGCCATTCTATTCCCTCACATGCCATTCCATTTAACTATTATGCACAATGGGTACTCCAGACGACATCGCATTCTTCGCCGGCGCCTCCGTTTGGTCACGAGGTCAGCTGGAAGACGAGGTGCGATCGGGCTACTGGCTGCCGTGCAAAGCGCCGATCGACCTGGCGCTCTCGCGGCCCGGCAAGGATGGAGATCTATGGGTGTCGTTGATGACAGGGTACGGAGCAGAAGAAGCCAAATTAGCGAGCCTGTTCGATACGTCGGATGCCTTCCGGTGGGATAACAAGAACGGATTGCCGTGCGATGATTTTGATTGAAGTGTTCGGTATGTCGAGCACGAGCTAAAAGGAGGAGGAAGGCGATCTAGATAATAATATGATATTATACGATGTTCTGAGATTGGAGCATGACTATTGCGTTGCCATTGAATACTATTGCAAATGAAAAGCAGGACTGCAATCCACACAGAGAGAGAGAGAGATGAAACTAAATACAATGGGAAGAGAGCTGGGTGACGCCCGATGGGCCAGATCGGTGCTTCACCCACGAACAACGAGCAGCAGTGCGGTCGAACGAGTCAGAAACCGTATCCAGCAGACCAGCAAAGAAAAGAAACAACAAAAGGAGGTCGTCCAAAACAGAAACACAGACTTCGGTCATAATCCATCATTGCGACCACTTCATGGTCGTACCTCGTCACAGCACCAACGCCCAGCATAGCGCGCCTCGAGTGGCCATAGTCCAGAGGGCACGTCGCAACGACAACGTGGTCAACGCAAACGCACGCAGACAAGCAAACATAGAGTCGCTATACTCAGCATTGCTCAACAAACGAGGACACAATCGTGCATATCAACGAACAAGCTACGCGGCGGCAACGAAAACATATCGCTAACGCACACACAAGCAATCATGAGCGAACGAATGATCGAACTGCAACGGGCCAAAATGGGGCTGCCAGTTGCGACCACATCGTCATCTGCTGCAGCATCAAAACCGACGGCGGCGGCATCAAAAGGAACAAAGCCGGGGTCCTCAAGCAAACCCTCGACGGCGAAATCATCATCCGCAACAAAGGACTCCAAGGCGAAAGGCAAATCGACGTCGGCGTCGAAGGTGCAAAAGCCCAGCGGAAGAACGGGGAAGCAGATCGCGGCTCTGTCGCCGCCACCTGGAGCATCGCTGGTCATACCGCAGACGCCGAAGGAAAAGGCCATCTCGGCGATGAGGCAGGAAGACAAGAAGATGCAGCACTTTATCCACTGCCTGCAGTACAGAGATGATAGCAACCCGGCGATCATCGGAGCAGCAGCAACAGCAGCCTCATCCCTGGCATTATCACATGTCGCGGGCGCCGCGGGTTCGTCGTCGGCATCATCATCACGAAATCAGGGCAACGAACAGCAATCGATAATAATACCGAGGGGACCGACCGTCCCCACCGCGCTGTCAAGACGGATACTACACCGACAGGGCGCTGGCTATCTGGACGACACCGTGGCGGCCATCGTATCGGCGTCCGCCGATCAGTTCCTGGCGACCGTCCTGCAACAGGCGATCGCTTGCCGTGATCAACGATTGAAGGGCATCGAACTGGCGCGAGAAGCCGCCAAGAAGCGCCAGCGGCATCTGCAGCAGTACGCCGAAGACAGCGACGATCGCAAACGGCGGAAACAGCAACTGCACAATTCATTGGAACGAGCGCACATGCATGCTATATCGGTCGGTGACGCTCTCACCAAGAGCAAAGGCAACAGCACCACCGCCACCGATGCGGGGGCGGATGGGAAGAGCAAGAAGAAACGGAAAAAGGTCAACGAGGTGGTCATCTCTTTGAACGGAAAGAAGATGGAAGAACTGAAACGGTTGACGATCGAAAGCGACGAAGAATCGCGCGATTCCATCGATGAAGAAGAAGACTACTATGCCGAACAGCTGGGTCCCATCGATGAGCGGCTGCTTCGAAAACGAAGAAATGCCGCCGCGCAGGACGACGAGGATGAAGAGGATAATGGGATCAACGAGATGCTGCTGCTGAAAGATCTGGCACCGCCGTTGGAGGCGTGGGATTTCCACGTGGTTGGAAAGTATGGTCTGGAAAACCGCGAATTGGAAGAGCAAGACAACGAAGACGTCGACGAGGATGTGGCCGAAGATGAGACCAACGGCAACGCGATGGATGCATCCAGCGATCTGCGGAAGGATGCCGAATCGGATGATGATGACGACGACGAGGATGACAATGGTGGATACGAAACCACAACATCCAAGAAGGAAGAACAATCCAAGACGGAAACCAAGAAGAAAACCACATCGAGCAGCACCAAGAAAAAGGCGGCGAGCAGCACGGCAACCAAAGCCACAGCAACGACAAAAACGAGCGGTACAGCAAAATCATCCGCAGGCGGTGGTGCAGCGACAGCAAAGACAGCAGCAGCAACAACAAAGGCAGCAGGAACAGCTACTGCACCAGCGTCGTCACAATCAAAAACAGGTGGAGCATCGTAGCAGGAACAGAAGCGCACAGAAATAGAATGCACGTAGTCTTGTCCATGTCGTGAACAGGCATGCTCGCATGTGTTGCAAATCTGTTGCAAAAACATAGTGGAATGCAGCCATTGTGCAAGGACGGGCACTGCGGGTGTTCAAACAAGAAGCAGAGTGGAGTATGTGAGATGCTCGATGTCCGCATGGTATGGTGTTACATTTCACTTGCTCGAGTCTCCGTGTTGGTGCAGTCAGGTGGTCTACGACGACAAACTAGAGAGGTTTCAGTCAGTCCCTTGCATCCGGTTCGTGATTCAGAAGGTCATTTTGCGTGGTTGTGTGTGGTTGCGTGGTTGGATTGCGGCGTTCATTTCCCAAGAAGCAATTAAATACTAGTTTACCGCGTATCCCATCAATCAATCATTCACATCACATGGGTGGAGATCGTTGCGCTGCTGGATCTGTTTCGAAGTCCACACTTCGCACCTTGTGCTCACGTGGACTCTTGGGCGAGCCTTGTCTCCGACGGAACACACGAGGAACTCTCCGCTGCGCTGCACCATACCCCCATGTTCGCTCTTTCGCGAAGCACATCGATGGCACGCGTACCAGCAACCGCCAAGACCAGGCCCATCTCCGTTCGGCATTCGTTGCGGTTGCTGCTGTCCACGGCCGCATTCACTGACAAGGTGGTGCTGTCCTTCGAGCCCGAGCTGCTGGCGCGCGCTGCCAAGGTGCGCACCACCATACCCGACGTCCCCAAGGCAGACGATCATGACGCGTTGTACTATTCATCCTCTTTCCAGCGCGTCACGAGCGGCCGCATGCGAGGCTTTTGCAACTGGGTCATCCCCAACCGCATCATGGTGGGACAGTATCCCGGCCTCACGCCAGAAACGGATCGTCCCACGAAGGCGGAAGTGCAGAGTCACATGGATACCATCATTAACAAGGCCGGCATCGATTTGTTTTGCTGTTTGCAGAACGAGGTTCCACCACAGGACGATGACATTCAATGGGCCGCCGCCAAGGGCAAGGTGTACTTGAAATCGCCCGACAGCCTCAAGGAATTCCCGAATCCTTTCACGCAGTACGGGCCTCTCGCCCTATCTCACAACGCGGGTTGTCGCTTCGTGCATCATCCGATCCAAGATCTCAGCGTTCCGACGAATACGGATTCTCTGTTTTCGTTGCTGTCCGATCTGCTGATCGCCATGGAGGAAGAGGATCGCAGGCTCTACATCCATTGCTGGGGTGGACGCGGTCGTGCGGGGTTGGTATCCAGCTGTCTCACATCCTTGCTGTTTCCAGAGTTGAATGCCAAGGAAGTCCTGGACTTGGTGCAGGCCGGGTACAGCTCGAGAGATGGCGCCAAGGACATGGCTCGGGCACTGTCTCGATCTCCGCAAACCGACACGCAGAGAGCTTTTGTGCGGAAGTTTGTGGACGAACGCCAAACGCAAGGATGGTAGAGCAGGCGAGTTGATTCGAAGTATTTCTTGTGTTCCATCACCGTCTACGATTTACTTTAAGTTCCGAATCGATTCCGTTTTGAACCTTGCGTCTGTGGGTTATCTTTCGCAGCATGTGAGCGCCAAATGATCTCGTTCGACGCGGTTGTGACGTTGCGGCGAGTGCGGGCGATGCCCGCGCCGAGCGCTTTGCACGCGATGGCGGCTGTTGCCGCCTCAATGCATTGTCGCTTTCGTCATCGTCACTCGCGATCTCGAATGTTGACGAACAGCTCATGCGTTCTTCGTAATCACCGTGGTGCGTGTTGTTGGCCAGTGCAGCTGCATGGGTCGCAGCGTTCCTTCGTTGGCTGTCGCTGTTGCTTCCAGTATCGTCCTGATCCTCTTGCACGCGATGGTATTTGTCAATCCTCTTGCGGAAGAACTTGATGTTGCATTGGTACATTGATCTGCGTCTCATGTCGTGTTGCTCTGCACTGGATTCTTGAGGGACGTGTGATCAGATGGTCTGTAGAGAAATGGTTGGTGGCTCTGCCTTGATCTTTCGCGTTTTATGGCGAGACCATGATGGCGTCGAGATACTGGAGTACCACCAGCAGAAGCATTGTGCACGAACTTGGTTTGGAAGAAGTCACTTCCTCGCTTTGCTGGGCAAGTCCGGGCGCTATTACTTCGCCATGCAACCTTCCGCAAAGCGCAGACAGGTCACTCGTTGATCACCAGGGATAGCAAGGCCATCATGGTTGAAAGTTAGCACATCAATCACCTCCACATGCGCACACTGGTTCACATGCTCTCTACAATTCGTGTGAGTGATCTCGAGCAGCGACGATGATCTGCCTTTCACAAGTCAAGTTCATGTGTGACTTCGCCACCAGGTGAGCACGACAGTCACAGTTCGTTATCGGTCTACACTAAATCATGTAGCATGGCCTGCCATTGGCACAATGCCAGACGTTGATGTCAAATCCGAAGAAGATACGCTCCAGATGCCAATCCCGAACAGCGCGCACTTTCCTCGTTGTTGGTTTGCATGTCTGTCTGCCTTCTGCTTTCGATCCACCACCGGATCTCCATGTCGGTTGCGAAGCGGCAACACCATGGCCGCACACAACCGAATGCTTGCGGAGTCTTCGTGGAGCATCCTCTCTCTCTGTCTCTTGTGATCTTCCGACGACTCTCTTTGAAATATAACATCAGCAGAGTACAAATAGACCATAGAACCCTCGTATAATCTGCAACCGTCGCAGAGTATTCAAGCAAAGAGCAAGCCACCCACCATGATCCTTCTTCTTCGATCCGTCGCGTTCGCGCTGTTCGTGTCATCCAGCGCTGCGTTCACGGCGACAGCAAGGATGCCATTCGGATCCAAGACGACGACGTTGAAGGCCTCCGCGCTGGAGGAGCTGTCCAAGGTCACGAAGATCTCCATCGACAGCGGCGATCTCGATGTCGTGGCCAAGTACATGGAGACCGGATTCGTCACGGATGCCACGACGAACCCGCTGTTCGTGTCGCAAGCCGGCAGCAACGGCGATGCCCGATACGAGGAGATGGTGTTGGAGGCCGTGAGCTACGCCAAGGCCAAGCTGGGTGGTGGCGATGCGGGATTGCCCGACTTCGAGCCCGTCCTGGATGTGTGCATGGACAAGCTCGCCGTCAACCTTGGTGCGAAGCTGACGGAGCTGGTGCCGGGGCGCGTCTCCACCGAGGTGGATATTCGCCTTTCCTACGATACCGATGCCACAGTGGAGCGGGGACGCAGCATCATTCGAATGTACGAAGAGATGGGGATCGATCGCAGCCGGATTCTGATCAAGGTCGCAGGCACATGGGAGGGCATCCAGGCAGCCAAGGTGTTGGAGAAGGAGAACATCCAGGTGAGGATTGTGCGGACGACTGAGTGTGGAGATTGTGGTGGAATTGGCGTCGTCTGCAATTGAACAGTGATGTTCGCAAGCATCGCCTCGCAATCGCATTCCAGCGTCATGCGACATTGCTCTCGCTTAACAAGTCCCGTTCTGCTCTCGACTACTCTGCTCTGTGCAATTCTACGTCCCCCCTTCTCACGCCGCATCTTCAATGGACCCCGTCTTCGGTGCGCGCAATCACGCACGCACAATTCCATCATCAGTGCAACATCACTTTGATCTTCTCCTTCTTGCAAGCTGCGGCTGCAGCACAGGCCGGCGCCTTCCTCATCTCACCCTTCCCAGGCCGCATCTTGGATTGGCACAAGTCCAAGAACGGCAAGGAGGGCTACCATCCCGACGCTGATCCTGGCGTGCTGTGCGTCAAGCGCATGTACGGATACTTCCGCCGGTACGGATACAAGACGATCGTGATGCCGGCCTCGTGGCGACCATCGCGCGGAGCCTCCGTGGAGGGCAGCGAAATCGACGAGATTCTGGCATTGGCCGGCGTGGATGAAATGACGATCCCGGCACCCCTGTTGGAGGCGTTGCTGTCGCGGGATGGCAGCGCGGTGTTTCACCAGTGCGACGCCACGGCCGATGCCGCCACGTGCTGCGATCCCAACTTCATTCTGGACCGCGAAACCTTCGTGGCGTATATCGAGTCCGATGGCTGCGGCAATGACAAGCTACGGGAGGGCATTGATTCCTTCACGCAGGAGACCGTCAAGCTGCGGGAGATCTTGCAGTCCAAGTTCTAGAGAGAGATGTAAGCAGAGATGGCGAAGAAACTGGAACACTCTACAATGCTCGACTGCGCTGTACTATGCTATTCGATATCGCCAAGCACGTATGGAGTACTCTCTCTGTTTGTACACGCACAATTGCGCAACTGTACGTGATTGACAACACCATCGTGGAAGATGGTACAACCCAATGAAACAAATGCATCAGAGTTGCGCGATGAAAGGAGGGCAGGATTCGAGGACTGGAACCCTGCCACGCGAGCACGTTCGCTGCTCCTCAGCAATGCGTGTGTAAGATGAAGTACAATTGCTCAGCCTTTGAGTATCCATGACTTTTCAAACCGACGAGTATCATCTGTTTCTCAATACTGTGATAGAAGGGTAGAGTAGAGCAGGCATACTCGTCGTGATGCATCAGCCACAAAGAATGAATTCTTGTAGATAAGTTCACTGATCACGTGGAGAAATCGTTGTAATGTTTTGTGTATGGATGGGTGCTTTACGAGCCATGCTGTTTGTGCCTGTTGTTGCTATTACTAATACTGTTGCCGCAGCTGGAGTCTGTTGCCATGTGCTGGTCGTCACGTGTGCTCATACCGAGCGGATGATGCGTTTAGGTGACCTGTGGCAGCTGGAGTCTGTTGCCCCTGGCCTTGGCCTTGATGTAGTAGTAGAAGAAGTCGGCATACAGAAGCGTTTGGAGGACGCCGCAGAAGTAGACCACCCAGTGGTGCTTGTATCCCTTTTCCGTGTTCGCTCTGTAGATCCAATTGAGGATGTAGAGCGCTCTGTAGGCTCCCATGAAGAAGATGTAGTTTCCCGTGAGGTTCTCCACCTCCTTGTAGCGTTGCAGAACGATGAGCTGAGGGAGGATGGCGATGGCCTCGAGGTAGATGCTGAACATCCACAGCAGTTCGATGGCATCGAAGCCCTTCATGCCCTTGGCGATCATGTGGGTGGCGAAGGCGATGATGGCGCATGGGGCGACGGCGAATCTCCAATGCAAAAAGGTATCCTGAGACTTGTCGTAGGTCGATTTGATGGGCTCCTTGTACTTGATGGTGTAGATGATGGACGCCGTGGAGCCGATGTAGATGATCTTCATGACGGAGTTGTAGATGGAGTAGAATCTGAAGAATAGATCCAAGTATCGCGTCACGAAGACGCAGAGGAAGAGCTCATGCGATCGCACGGAGATACCTGCAGTAATGTTGTCGTTGCCATTGCGTGTACAATGATTGGTGACGATGGATGGATTGCATTCGGGCATTCATGCCGTGGGTGTTTTGCATGTTCAGTCAGATTGGCGGATGCAGATAGCGAATTGCAGGCATGCATGGTGTTGGCGGATGGCATTTCGAACCGTTGCAAATTCGATTCATTCGTTTGCCCATCATGTCGTTGGCGTCATTGCGGGTTCCATATGGTTTCGTTTGTTCATGAAATGAGACGAGATAGTGTGACGATGGAATGCGTTTCGTAGCGGTCATTTGTTGCGTTGAGGAAATGAGATGATGCATCGTTCAGGAATGGATTCGAAGGGGTGTGAGAATGTGAGAAATGAAGGCCAACGCACAATGGTTACGGAGGCAGAGATGATGCTCCTTGGCGATCGGCATACATACAACAGACATAGTTGATGGGATGGCCTGAGTCTCGGAATGCCGCCATCCAATGGTACATCATTATGGTAGTGTATTCCAAAGAAGATTGCTCTCCTTTCGGTTCCAACTTCCATCTTTCAACGGCGTTGCAGACGCGGTCACTGTCTGCCTCCGTGGATGTCTCCTGACATCAGGCATCGAATCTGGCTTCGCATTGCCCCAGTTTTTGGGGCGCGTTGGATGAGCAGCAGCGCTCGTTTTCAACCCCATCTCCATGCAATTGAAGCCTCTTCTGGCAATGCCTGAAGAGTATTCGTTCGTCGGCGTACACAACAACGGAATTGCATTGCATCGAATCGAACCGAACGGACCTTGCGCATTTCGTGCCACCCGCAGTCGTAACAGCAGCACGATGATACTGAACAGGTGGGACATGTCCCCCAGGAAGCGGAAGATATTCATGCTTGCGTTTCTTGGTGTCTCTTGCTCTTGCTGTGCTATCTTTCTCTCTTTGTCGCTTTGGCAATGCAATGCAATGCTGTGCTGTGCTTGTGCTTCCTGCCACTTGGCTTTGTGACTTTGGCTGTCGACCGAAGGTGAAGCGTCTCAAGAGGGGTTCCCCAGATTGGCAAAGCTTCTTGTCCTGAATGCGGTTGCTGTGGCTGATTCAGTCGGTGTTTGTGTCTTTGGTCTTGTTGCCTTTGCTGTCGCGATTGCCGCCGAAGTGCGCGATGTCCGTGTCCGTTGTTCCCAATTTTCTCGGTTCACTTCAATGCCTTTTCCAATGACTCCTCCCGAGATCGTCTGTACTACCATACGTTGGATCATGTCCCAACGGCTCCAAGATTGAAAGCGGTTGCGTGACTCGCTTTGGTCTTGATTGGGACGACCAACTGGACTGATTCTCTGACTCAATGCGACAAACGACAAACAGGAAGCGTGGCAGAGGAGGCAAGTGGCACCAAACTCCTCACAAAATCAACGAAGCAACTTCACAACGGTGCCTGGAACCACAGCAATACGGACACCCACCAACATCCGACGATGAACCGCACGTTGCGTCAAATGGCACCACGCTTGTGGAAACACAAGCACACGACGACGACGACGGCGGCGTTGATCGGATGCGCCGCCGCATACAGTTGTACGTCACCGACACGATGCGACCGCGACGACTTTGATCTTTACCTCGATCACGTCACCAAGTCCGATCTGATCCGATTGTTCCGCGCCGATCAAGCAGGATACAACGTGTGGCCGTGGATCTGGACGCAGCCCAACAGCAACGGTCCGCATCATGTTTTTGTGGGTCCCGTGTCGCAGTCGACGTTGCAGCAGATGCGTCAATTGAAGCGGACCGTGCCCAACATCAATCTGCTGGTCATTACGGATCGCGAGAGTTTGGAGGCGCTGCCCAAGGGCGAAGGCAGTTTGTACGAGCTGGAATGCGGGCTGGTGCTGGATACGGACGTGGCGTTGGCCGATTTTGAGAACAAGATGATCATGCTGGAAGATGAGCGCATCATCAACTTCACGAAGTTGTATGCGAATTGATGACACAAATACTCGTACGATGTACATAGAGGATACTGTCAACTCAATCTGCTCTGCTTGTATCTTTAGGACTATATTGCGTGGAGCATTCAAATATGACACGCCACATGAAAGCGTGCTCCTTTGTCTGCACTGTAAAGCGAATCGAGATGTCGCTAACCGTTCACAAGATGATCCGCACGTCAGCAAGTGCTCCATGCATTCATTCCGCCCAAACATCATCATCGCCTTCGTTGCATGTGCTTGGCCATATCCATCTGCTTCTTGCGCACCATCTCCTTCTGCGCCGGACTCATGGTCGCCATGGCCTCCTTCTTCATGACTTCCTGCATCTTGGATTGCGATTCCGGAATCGGCTTGCCTTGCAACCGACGACGTCGCAAGGTCTTCTGCATGATGTCCATGTTCTGAATTTGAGACACAACATATCCAATCTCCTCCACCGTGCGGTCCGATCCGTCGGCGATCTTCAATCGCTGCAGCCGATCCATGTGCAGGAGGTCGTCGGCGACCGCGTCTTGGCCCAGGACCTTGACCATGCTTTCGACGCACGTGACGATGTCCTTGGCGGCCTTGATTTCCTTGGTTTGGAGGAAGGAGACGTTGGCCATGACGCCGGTCAGGGATTTGTTGAGCTCGTCCTTGAAGTCGGTCAATTTGAATTCATCCATCTCGGACAGACGGTTCATCTGTTCCATGTACTGTTCCTGCTCCTTGCGATTCTTTCGTCGCTCCATCCAACCTGACACTCCCGTGGATTCTTCCTTGGTCGAGAATGCGCGTTGCGCCATCTGGGAGATGGCAAGATTGCTCTTCGCAGCATTCGTCATTCTCATCGTCATTGGAATTGTTGACATCGCCCATGTCCGTTGCTGCGATCTGCCATCAGCGCGGCAGCTTTGGATAGTCATGGAGCCACTCTGGTTCGACGCTGTTGCCGACGTTGGACCAAGATTGCAGATGGATGAAAAGCATCTGCTGGTCGATGCAAATGCACCAGTACGCTGAGGTACACGCAGGTACAGCTGGGACATCGTGGATCTCGCAACAGCAGGTGCGGTCGGTAGTGTCATGGTGGGGATGATGCTGACGGTCTTCTGGAAGGAGAGTAAATGAACTGCTCTACGAGTAGCCGTATTCAAGATGCACAACTACTCCACAAACAACTTTGTGATGGCAGCGTGGTGCTTGTTTCTGTCTGTTGCGTTGTTGTGTCTTCTTCCTTGATGCGTTGCCATGTTTCGTCCACCTGATTTGGAACTCTTGATCCATTTTCACGATGATGATCGCGATGATGGGTTCGTTGCATCGGTCGCAATCCAGAATTCCAAATTCCATTCGGGAATCAACACAACTAAATGAGAACACAAGACTCGTATCTTTGTCGATCTTTGACTAACAACGGTCCTCTTCGATCTCTCTTAGCGGTTGTTACTGTTCCGCGATGTGCTATTGCTGTCTGAAGCATTGCACACAAGCGATGCGATGCTGTTCGTGGACGACCTATCCTACATCATCCATCATAGTAGTACCTCCCAATCACACACATCATTATTGTATAGTACACGTATAATACCATCTATTAATACGACCATGCCAATTCAGATTCTGAATCACGGCAAGGGATACGCTCTCTCCCAACTTCTACTTCTACTCCTGCTCCTGATTGCGCTGTGCTCGCGCGTCGCCATGGCCGACGAAACGATTACGGACACCCTCGATTCGCTGGTCCCCCTCATCGACATTGCATCCTGGACGACTCACAGAGCCACGAGCACGCAGGCCGAACGCGATGTCGTCGTCGATCAGGTGCGTCGTGCCTGCCGCATGGTGGGGTTCTTCATGATTTCCAATCATGGCATTGACGCAGCGACGATCGACACGACGTGGCAAGCATCGCATGCCTTCTTTGATCTGGACAAGGACACGAAGCGACGATTCCGCACCACGAATGAGGCCGAGTATCCGTACGGATTTGAGGAGTCGGAGCAGCTCGTGCGCGGCAAGCAGTTGGATGGCGATCAGATTGATGACAGCAAGAACGACGATGACGCAAACCGCAACGGCATGAGCATCGACGAAAAGGAGACGTTCAGTTTGGGTCCCAACAACGTGCAATCCGGCATGCCGTCGCGACGATGGTACGGGCAGCCGGATGTCGTGCCTGGATTCGAATCGTCCTTGGTGGCGTACTTTGAATCCATGGAAGGTCTGGCGTTGGTGTTGGGTCGGATCTTCGCCCTGGGTTTGCAACAGCCCGAAGATTACTTTGTAAGTCGCATGTCACATCACATGTCGGCATTGCGGTTGGTGAATTACTATCCGTTGGATCCACCGAGAAACGAGACGGTGGTGCGAGCAGGTGCTCATTCTGATTACG
This sequence comes from Craspedostauros australis, assembly GCA_026770025.1. Lineage (NCBI taxonomy): Eukaryota > Bacillariophyta > Bacillariophyceae > Mastogloiales > Achnanthaceae > Craspedostauros > Craspedostauros australis. Next base: position 1,230,522 of record JAMXDE010000012.1, on the reverse strand, counting down.
GCATGACGACGATTTTGACAGCTCAGCAACCGGGGTTGCAGGTTCTGTTGCAAGGTGGTGATGGTGAGGATGAGGATGAGGAGGATGATCGATGGTACTCCGTGCCATTTGTGAAGGACGCTTTCATCATCAATCTTGGTGATCTCATGCAACGTTGGACCAATGGTGAGTCCTTGTACAGGCACACGCGCATGCGCATGCTAGAGCAGCGGAGTGGAGGGTTCTGTAGTGATTGATTGTTGTGATATTGTTGAGCGATGTTGATGTACTCTCCTCGTAGGGTATGAATGGCTCCTTGTGCCTTGTATTTTCCAACACCCTGGAGCTCACATTCGTCTGATCTTCATCTTCGTCTCACAACCACACCAACGGTCACACACGCATTTGCAGACCAATGGAAATCGACGTTGCACAGAGTCGTGATGCCATCGGATGCATCGCTGCAACGCCGCTACTCGATGGCGTACTTTGTCAATGTGAATGGCGAGACGGAGGTTCTACCTTTGGATTCATGTTCGGAGACGGAGGCACAGCACAAACTGGCGTTGCAACGATACCCGTCCATCGCAGCAAAGGACCACCTGATGGCCAAGCATCTTGCGTCGATGGGCGAATCGGGTGAGGCGGATGGCGCAGACACAAGTGAGACAGCAACAACGGAGATGTATGGACGCGATGGTCGGACGGAGCTGTAGCATATGAGTGCGGAGTGAAACCAGTGAAGTGCGGAGTTGCGATTCGTAATGTATGTCTGCTCTATGAATATAGTCTACTCGTAACCTTCTTCTGCATTAATGTACTGTACAGGAATGTAATACGTCAGAAAGTCTGTATCGGACGACATGAGGAAGACATGCAGAATAAGGACCTCCTGTTCGATCATGGCGATGATGCAAGAGGACACGATGGAATTGGACGGTGAGGACTGCCATTGCAAGCAGGCCGCCAGCTTGGAGGCGTCCACCTTGACTGTGCATTCCGTTGTCAGATCGGGAGGCTGGTCCGATTCTCCCACATACGGCGTCAGCTGGTTGTAAAAGCAGCGCACGGCTGCACCTTCATGCTCCATGCGGATCGTCAAATCGCCTCGCATGGCACCATCCAGATAGACTGTTGTCATTGTTATTGTTTTGTGTGTTATTGTGAAAGTGTGAGTGTGGAGGGAGGATAAATTGAATTGGATTGAATAGAAGTGCAAAGTGGTTGGTGAGCTGAGCAGTTGAGGAATGTAGCGAAGACATAATGCAACACGCTCAACAAGACTGCCATTCTCGAAACCATTGTTATGCGTACCATACTTCCCCATGTGTTTCATCTTATCAATAACGTTGCGCAACGGCAAAGTGGGCGGTATTTGTAGTTGCAGCTGCAGAGATCCGAATTGCGGTGGCATGACGGAATTGGCTTCTGCCACGCGCACGATGCGGACTGGAATGGCGTGATGCAGATCCACGAAGGAAGCCACCGTGCCGTCCAAACACAAGCATGGGACGCCGTTGCGTTTGGCTAATTTCAACGACACGAGCGACGATCGTGCCGCGGCGGCGGCCATGGCGGAGCGGATGTTGGCCGTGTCGAGGGGTTGTATGGAATTGTTGTTGTTGCGGTACGTGCCGGACGAACCACCACCGTGATTGCCGTAACGGTTGGGGATGTGGGTGTTCTTGTGGTTGTAGGATGACAGCACGGATTGCAGTGCCATCTTGAGATGCGTGAGATCCATCTCCATGACGATGGCATTGTTGGCCTGAGATTCGATTCTGGATTCGACGAAGAGCGCCTTGGAGGACAACTCGGCGAATGTGGAGATGCCATCTTGTTCGTGCCTGAGCGGGATGCGAACGTGCGTGGGATCGAGGTAGAGGATGGAGTGCGACGGGTTGGAGGAATCGCATACCTTGACCATTGGCGCCAGCAGCGAATGGAAATAATCCACCTTCTCCGTCGTCAGCTTGGCCTTGAATCTCATTCTTCTTTCTCCTTTCTTCTTTCTTGTCGTTTGACTTTTTGCTTGTACCCTTTCTCTTCAATGAACTGGCAACGGTGTATAATATAATGTGTATGGGCGAAGCGAGGAAGACAGCTGTGTCCTTTTTGTTGCAAAAGTGGAATGAAATGAAAGCCGAAGTGTCTCACCCAGCGATTTTGTGTTTTGTGTCTGTTGTTGTTTGTTGTGTCTCTCCGCTTTGTTGCGGTTGCTTGCGTCGTTGTTCGTGTTGTTCGCGAGATTTCGCGCCACATTTGGGTTGGTGGCAAGTTTGGCATGCATGAATCCATCGAGGAAGAATGATCGTCCTTCCGCCAACCGGAGTCCATTCTTGTTGAATCACGAATGAATCGAAACGTGTGTCTTCACGCAAAACAAGATTCATTTCCCTCTCTTGACACCAAACGCAATTCCGCGTTGGGTTTGGTGCTCGGATGTCGTCCACGATGGTCTTGCTCGTGGAAGGCGCCGTGAGGCCGTGTGCAACGATGTTGGCACAAACACATGGAGGTGAAGATACGATTGCTCAGGTCGACGTTGGCGACGGCAATGGTGACGGCAAGAGCATAGAGAGTGAGGTTACGCTGCACAACGGAACGCATACACGAGATAGAGATACGACTACGCGTCCGCATATAGACAGAAGACGTTAGTATACATTTAGCACAACACCATGGGACGATTCGATCGCAAGAAGGAGCTGTACGAGAATCTACGGGACCAGCATCGCGACGCTTCGATCACGGAGAGTGGGGGCTTCGACTCTGCATCTGGCGAAGGCAACGGAACTGGAGCGATTGTGCATGTTGATGGCGGAGACATGGAGAGCACAAAAGCGATGGCGACGACCGACGGCAACAGGAATGCGCCCGGTGGTTCATCAACCAAAGCAAGCACACCAGACAAACACCAACGCAACAACAAGCACAAGCACAAGAACAACGGCAATGGTAAAGGCAATGGCAATGGCAATGGCAATGGCAATGGCAAGCAGAAACAGAAGAAAATGAAGAAGAACAAAAAGGCCAAGCTTGCTGGAGACAATGATGCAACTTTCACCGACGACAGCTACAATCACAACAACCCCAATGAAGGCCTCTCCTTCATGGGAAGCAAGCTGGCGATTCAATATCTCACGGAGTACAAGCAGGGAGCGGAGGCCTTGCATGAGGGCACCATGTCTCTGCAGCAGTTCTGCTCTTCCATCACCCCGCCACCTTCCTTCATCGTCACGTCCGAAAACAAGGACGCCACTGACGTGGCAGCACAGCTTGGCAACAATCCAGCACCCATCGTCATCGGCAGATGCGTATTTCCATCGTTGACGCAGGACATGCTGACGAAACCGTACCTCATGCTCCCCAAGAATCTGACGGGGCGCAAACGACGGATGATCCACTCATATTGTGTCGATGGTACGTCATTTGGCACCCACCCCGCCGCATCCGCGAATGACTATGCGTGCTTTGACGGGCGTGCGCCATCTTGCATTCCTCCTTCTCTTCTGGGTTACTATGATCTATGTATGTGCATGAACAAACACAAAGGAGTATCACATCTCACCATTCAATCCTTCGCCATGCCAATCTCGGTCTTTTCAACCAACCAACACATGAAAATGAATCAATGGATGGACGATCGTGGACTTTGCCTTGTTTGCACGCTCACATCCACACCCACGTCCACGCTCGCAGTCGGTTTGTTTCACACCAGCAAAAGAGTCATGTTGCTGAATGATGCCACGCAAACCAATGAATTGTGTCGCGTCACTGCTATCTCTATCTTCAGCAACGGACTGGACTATCTGGAACAAGCGCAATCGACATCAACGAATAACAGCAACAATAACGAACAGAGCAGCAACGCTACCAGCGAACCTCCAATATCAGATGTGATCCATCCGCCATTTTCCGTCCTCACTTTCAAACCATGGTTTTGTCGGCGGACCAATCCCGACGAACAAACAGTCCAGTCCATGACGGAGCACTACAAGGATAAGATCCAGAGACTGGTCGACCAACCCGGAGATTGCTTGCGTCCCCTCGGCACGCACGGTGCGGATGTTCTGGATTTCGAGGCGTTGGAAGGCAAGGATTTGTCCGATGTTGCGCCTCCTGGCACAGTGCATGGCGAGGATTGGCTGCTGGTAGATACACCCGCCCGTATGGATCAGTGCATTCAAGAAATCACGGTACGTTTGAGCCAGTAGGAGCGCGTTCCGGTTGTATGATTCGCGTGCAACGATCACGTTTGATTCTCACCGTTCTGATGCAATTCACTTCACTCCCGCATACATGCATGCAACAACAACTACCGTGTTCTTCCGTGTTTCCGTTCCCATTCTCGTCACCCCACCGTTCACTGCACTTCACTACACGCACGCAAACGAAAAATGGAAACACAACTCACCACAATACACAGTCGTCGAAACCAACAGAGCTGGCATTCGATTTGGAATCCTACAATCGTTCCAAGAATGCCCAGCTCACTTGCCTCATCCAGCTCAAACCCAACAACGGGAAATCGTACATCATCGATCCGCTCGCACCCAGCATGTGGACCTACATCGGCGACAAGCTCCGCCCCCTCTTTGCGGATCCCACCATCGTCAAAATTGGACACGGTATCGGTGGTTTGGACGTCACCAGCTTGCACCGCGATTTCGGCGTCTTCGTTGTCAATGCCTTTGATACGTTCGAGGCCGCCGATTGCTTGCGATTCCAAGGCAAAGGCCTGGCCAAGATCTGTGCCAAGTACAACCTCCGGACGAGCAAAGCGTACGAACGGCTAAAGGCGCAGTATCAGACCACAGATTGGAGGCAACGGCCTTTGACGCAGCCCATGCTGCTGTATGCGCGCTACGATGTGCAATACCTCGTCGTGCTGCGACAGCTCCTCATGCGTGATTTGACACGATACGAACTGTGGGACCGATCGTCGGCGGCCAAATACGAAGAAGCGAAACAGGTGGCATCATCGTTGGCGGCGATTCTGCGCCAATTTGATGACGAAGATGACGCCGAGGGCTACGCAACGCCAATGGATTTCGCATCGAGCGACGAAGAGGATTTCTTTCAAGATTCGCGCATGAACGACGACGACCATGACGATGATGATGAAGTAGCAGCGGATCAACCCGACTTGCAAAAGGACGACGAACCCAAGCAGACCAAATTCGATTCGAGAGAGCTGCGAATGCAGTTAGAGCTGATGCAAGTCATCTCCCGCACGCAATATCGATGCGAAGATCTATGGTCGAGCAAGCCGGAGTCGCATGGCAGACATGTCGACTACCTCGCCCTGCGCAAACGATGTGAGAGCGGACACCTTCCGACCTGGACGGCAGCGCAATCGGAGCTGTACGACAAGCTGGGTCGATGGCGCAACTTCATGGCAGCGAAGGAGCAGTGCTTGTCCGGCTTCGCGTGTCCCACGGAACTGCTCATCTCTATCGCGTATAAACGACCAACGACGATGCTGGGGCTCAAACGGTTGCTGTACAAGCTCCCACCATTGATCAAGGATACTTCTACTGGGTACATGGATGAAATCTTTGATTTGGTGAAGCAATCTCTGAATGCTGACAGTGATGCGGCAACGCCCAACGAAGGCGACAAAGCCGTCCCATTCTACGAAGAAAAATCAGTCTGCGAAGACGAACTCCCGATTGAGGAAGCGTCTCGATCTTTGGGAAGAAGCATTGGAGATGGCGCTGACGTTGACAAGCGCGGTTCTTCGTGGTCGGTGGGCTCCGGAATCCTTGCAGCGACGGCAGTTGCGGCAGGCGCCGCCGTCGTCCTTGCACTAAGCCGGGGACGGAGACGGTAGCTGACACCCTTCAATCCTTTGTACGGTAAATTTGCTGTGCGGGGACAAGGAACAGATATAGTACTATTGTGCGAGCAGCCAGCAAATCCAACTAAACATGGCGCACGGTTTTTCTCCCTCCACGTGCACAGAACTCTGTGGGCTCTACGTGCTCGACTCTACTATGTGGTATGTGTACTCGTATGCATTAACATGTGGCTCTGTTGTTTGCGTCTCACTTCGCCACGGTCCCCATGTCACACGCCCAACAATTCCATCAACATATTAACATTCTGCAACGGCATGTAATGCACGCCATCTGCTGTCGTCCGCATCGACAGATCCTGCAGCTCCCGTCCGGCCCAGACGATCGGAGTGTAGTATGGTTGCGAGAAGAAGGCCAAGTGACTGCGAAACAGCGGATCCTTTTCCAGCTCTGGCTGATCCAAACACCGCAACCAGAATTGCAAACTCTTGGCGGTCTTCGGCAACGCCAATCCGGCAATGTACTCCGCCTGCCCGTTGCGTGGATACGACTCCAACGTCGCGTGAGCAGTGGAACACAACAAGGGCTGCGTCATGAATCCTGTCATGCCGGCTTCGACTTTGCGTTCGACGTCCTCGACACTGCGCTGATCGTTGGGATTGGCAACACCCCAAATATCGAGCTCCTGATTCTTCCCATCTCGCAATATCCTCGCTGCAGAAATGGAGGACATCGTATCTCTGCTCTTGTCATTGCCGCTGACCAACAAGATTTTGTCCGTTTCCAGCGTTTCCACAAAATCTAACAAGGACCGCGCATCGGAATGCCAGCATGTCGCGATCGTTGTGATGCGTTGTTGTTGCTGTGGACTCCCCATTTCCGCATTGAAAAAATCGTGCCGTTCTTGACTCGTTTGGATGGATGGCAAATTTGGCAGCACGCAGTGCGTCGCAACTGTTTGCAATCGATCGTATGCCAGCGCAACTTTGGGACTCCATTCCACCGTCTGGTACTTCCATCGATGGCCTGCTGTGGCAAGGGCAGCGCGGGCGGTTTGTACCGCACATGCTGCCGTTGTCAATCTCATGGCCGAATTTGATGCAATTGAGATGTGCTTATCTGCAGATGCTCTTGTCTGGCGCGTACTCGTAGATCTTATTCGTGCAGGTCCAAGGGTGGCTCTTGGCCTGCAGGGACGCGTTTGTGCCTGCTGGAGTTGGTGCTGGTGCTGGTGCTGGTACAGGTTTGGGTGGATTGTGGACGCCCGAGTTGGTTCTGAGAGCCGAACAACACAATTTGGTATCTTTCCCATCATGGAAGTTTAGTCGAATGAATCGGAACCACCCATTGCGCATCCAAATGGCCGAAGAAGCGCCAACAGTCGCTCTCGAGTTCCTCACGGACATCCATCACACCCACCGGTGACGTCCACGAGTACTTGCATTCGTAAGTATGTGACTCGCACTCGTATGGTGCAAGCATAATACCTACATTGCTGAACCGTGGAGGTGTATACTGCATACTTACTCTACTCTACATTGATTCGAAGAGTATCATCGGAGTTATCCCTTCGTCTCAAGTTAGACATTGCCTCCGCATTGTCGGAATGAGCACAACACAAATGGAACTTGCGTTCTCGGTCATGGCAGCCATGATGCTCATGGCTGCAACATCAACGGATGCTTTCACTGTGTTCGTGCCGCCGGATACTCCCCGTGTACATCATAGATCACGGATATCGGCAAATGCAGTCTCGACACCGCCGACACAATCGACGACATGGGTACCATCGACAACATGTTTGTCTTCGTCGGCGATGCTTCTTGCAGATCAGAATGAGGCTTTCAGCTACAAGGACCATACGAGTATCTTGCTAAAGGTCAGCTACGACGGCGCCAGATACACTGGATGGAGTGCTTCAAATCAAGCAAAGGAACAATCATCCAATGCGCAGCCGTACCCACCACAACTGCCGACCGTACCTCGTCCATCTCGCAGAAAGCGACGCAAGGGAATTCTGCCTGAACTGCGACCGGGCTTCGTGCGACCCGTCGAGGGAGAATTGCGTCGCCATTTGGCAAGGATCTACGGCAACGTCGATCCACAACAGATCGTCATCGAAGGCTGCAGTTGCACGGACCAAGGTGTTCATGCGACCGGCATGATCGCGCAAGTGTACTGCTTGAAAAAGGACGTGCTCCGAGCCTTGGAATACGAAAATGAACACGCGGTGCAGGAATCCAACATCACTCGGAGCATACCTGGCAAGAACATGCCGTATCCATTGTCATCGACGGATGCCACGTACTTTGAATCGGTGCCGATGAACGGTGATCTTTCCAAAATGGCTTTCGCGCTGAACAGGATGCTGCTGGCCGACGTCCGGATTGCCGGGATCGCCCCGTGCATGGTGCGAAGGACGGACACTTCGAACACAACAGCGCTGCCGTTCCACCCGACTCACAGCACCATCTCCACAACATACACCTGCCGCATCTCCATTGGGCCATTGCTGGATCCCACAACATCACGAATGGTCTGGCACGTCGTCTCCGATGATTTTTGCGCTGAGGCAGTTCAAACTGCATGCGCAATACTGCAAGGCAGGCATGACTTTTCAGCATTCCTAGGCGCGCCGTGTGAAACACAGGACAGACGCAAGCGGCACGACACACCATGCACCCTTGACCATGTCCGGATTCGCACAGTACCTCCGATATCGGCTGCAACGTTTCCAGCTGGGATGCCACGCACAGTGACAATGGAAATTTCCGTGACGGGGGATCGATTCTTGTACAAAATGGTGCGACTGATCGCGGGCGCTTTGGTGGCGATTGGGGTTGGAGATTTGACACCGTCGGACGTAGAACGCGCATTGGAATGCGGGACGTGGGATGGAAACATCTCAGATACGACCGACGATGATGAAAGCGGCGAAGACGACGATGGCGCCAGCATCAATTCAAAGAAACCATTCGCATGCGCTCCGCCGAATGCATTGGTATTGACGGATGTCAAATTCTCGGAGAATGTACAGTTGCATTGGCAGCCGATTCATAACTGAAGGATTGAGAACTGGGAAATCGCAACAAAAAAGCAATCTAGAGAGTGTCATCGCAGATTGCAGGGCGAGGCATTCTGTATCGGCATGTGCGTGCTGCGATGCTGACCTTGCGGAAGAGCAAAAAAGGGTGCGCTGGTGCTCATGCGTGTGCTTGTGATGATTTGTTTATGTATGATGGCTTATTTGTTCTCATGCCTGAACCTCTGGTCCTTTCTTGCTCCACCTTTCGCGAACTTGTGATAGAAAGATGAAGAGAGTCGACTACGATATTCTTCTCTCGATATCATCTGCATTTATGGATTGATCCTCTTGACACGGAGCTTTGTTCCGACGTACTTCCACGTCATGAAGTACGAAAGCTCGCCTTCCTCCACAACCTCGAACTCGTACTTCGACAGCACCTTCGGCATCACGGAGAACAGCTCCGCCTTGGCCAAGGATTGACCGGCACAATTGCGGCTGCCATGAGCAAACGTCATCATGCTCTCCAGCATGTCGTTTGTCGCGGTCTCCCAGCGCTTCGGGCTGAACTCATCGGGGTTTTTGAACACGTTACCGTTGCGATGGGGCAGCATGTGGGGGAGGAACACGTTGGAGCCGCTTGACAGCTCCACCTTCGTGTTGTTGGTTTCATCGAGGAGGACGAAGTCGCGGTTAAGCTTCCGGGCCGATCCCAACGCGGTGACCGGGGCCATGCGATTGGACTCGGTGATGACGTGCGCCATGCTTTCCTTGGCCGCCTCGGCATCATCGCTGAGCAACGATTTCTGCAGGTGCTTCATCGTCTCGGGATGCTTGGCCAACAGCGTCACTGTGCTGGCCATGGTGTACCCTGTGGTGTCGAATCCGCCGATGAGGAAGAGGTTGACGTCGGCGATCTTCTCGAGCTCCGTGTGGTAGTGCGGGTTGCTGTCGATGAGCTTGATGGCGGTGTTGTTAGTGGACTTGTTGGGGTTGTTCTGGTAGGCTCGCAGGATCTTCCTGCCGAACTCGGTGATGGCGTCACCACATCGGCGAGCCTCGCGCACGGTGGGGATAAATGCTCCAAAGATCTTGCGCAGTGGGTTGAGGGACTGGGTGTAGGCGTACTCGCGGTACGCAATGAGGGAATCGGATGAGAACTGATAGTACTCTTCATCGGTGGAGCTGTACTCGAAGCTGGCCTCCATGACGGAGTGGAAGACGAGCTTGGGGAACTCGTGGCCAGGATCGAAGGTCTTGTCGGTATCGGCGAGAGGCTCGAGGACCTCACCAATGAACTTCTGCGCGTACTTGTTGCAGATGCTGTTCATGCGACTGATCTCGCTGGATGCGAAGGCTGGCATGACGCCCTTGCGGAATGGCTTGCATCGTGGGTCCTCGGCGGTGCGCGTGAGGAGGGATGGACACCCGACTGCGCCGTCGAACGACTTGTACAGAGCCCTGGACTTGTCCGTGGTCTTGTCCAAGAAGATCTCGCGCTGCGCTTTGGCATCACCGACGATGTACAGGCCACCTGGCATGGGGATGTTGAGCTTGAAGATGGATGCGCCAGTGGCCTTTGCTGTGTTGAGCAAGAACCATGGCGAGTCGACGCCGACCATGGATGACATGGTCTCGAACATGCCCACTGTCGCGTTCGGTGGGGCATTCTTTGGTTGCGGCTTGTGGACGAGGGTGTACAGCGCGAACGTGATCGCTGCGACGAGGACGGCCGCGATGATGGAAGTGTCCGACATAGTATAGAAGGACATGGAAGAGATGAGGTCGCTCATGGTGTCTGTTTTTGTTGTTGTGGGATTTTGTGAGCGATGGAAATCGTGACGGCAGTGCTGGCGTGCTGGTGTTTGATCGTTGGCGTTGGCAATGAGAGCGATTGCGGGCTCGTTGCCACATGTGCCTCTAATCACGGAGAATGGCACGGTCTGCACCATGCAGATGAACATCATGGCAATGATTGCGTGCGGCGTTGGAGACGCAGAACATTGGACTTTCCTGTGTGTCCACCCCACCTATCATCACACAACTATCTTAACTCCGCTCAACTACACACACGCCACCGCCAAATCCAAGCAGAAGTTGGATACGCGAACACGAGCAGCTGGAGGTGGGGATGCAGAGTTGGAATAGCGGAATACATCCTTGATCATGAATGGATACATGCATGCTCTCGTGTGCCAGAGCGCTAATAGGAGTACCGATACGTGTAGAATGGAGCGTGTCCACAGAGAGGATCCACAACAGAGAGAGAGGGTGATGATGATCAGGTCCATATTGTGTCGGCGCCTCACCCTTCTCGTTTTGTTCTCCCAACTGACGCTTCGCCTGTTTGGCGAAGCCAGTTCGCCGCATCCGCTTCACAAACAGATGGCATCAAGCAGAGATGCATGTAGAACGGTTGAAACAGCGTTACGGTACGAACACGGGTGCCGACCAAGAACAGCAGGCAACACAAGGTGGTGTGAACAGCTGCGACCTGATGACCTGCATGATCCGAGTCTTCATCGCTTTGCCACCACTTCTTTGATTTCATGCGTGCAACGACTTGGCGTGACGGACAATAGGAACAAGTGTTGGTTCCAATGGAGGAGAGCGATGAGGTGGGATGACCGGCTCACTCCGTCGGCTGCTTAACGTGGATCCTATCCTGTCCGTGTCTTTGGCTGGACGCAAAAGTACAGCTCTGTTCATTCAATCCCACCTCATTCGAGCGCGGGCTTGTTCGTCGTGAATGGACATGCTCGCAGGTGACATTTCTGAAGGACGGTGCGGTCCTGCGCTGAAAGATTGGTCTGGTCAGTTTACGTTCCATTTCGTGAATCGTCCGAGTGCGGCGAGCATTGGATTGGCAGGATGGACCAATGCGGCGCCTCCGACACAAACTACAACCCAACAGATACCAACAGATACCAACAATACCGCAGATGGAGGAGCACTGGTGGATGCTTGTTGCTTTGTCATCTTCCTCTCGTGGTGACGCATTCCTACAGGAATGGAGTAGGCCTGGACCGCTATTACACACATCCAATGCGCATCGAAACAGAGAAAATGAAGAGTCAATTCCGCACGATGGGGACGCGAATGGTGCCGCATGACCTAGGTTCACATTCGGCAACATCCGCCTGTATACTTCTATGCAACGATGCTAACAATCTGCGTTTGACTGGCCAAAGGAAAAGAGAAGTGCTCCTTCTTGAGAACTGGTATTTGCCAAGGCCAAAGCCGTCTTCATTTGCGGTTCAGGTCACACCCTCCGGTGTCTCACTATGAGCATCTCTCCCGTCGCTACCACTGGCATTCTTAGCATCGAGAATAGCCACCGAAAACCTCACCGAGACATGGCGCTTTGTCTTTACCTCCTCCTCTTCCAGTTGCAACAGCTCCCGTTCGACATGCCTTGCGACATGCTGACAGCACCCAGCGCGTTGTTCGTCGTCGCCACCGACAAGGTCAAGTGCCGCAGAGTTGTTGTTGTGTGTCGCTATGGTGTAATCAGCACCGCGGCGTAATCGCATATCGGCAAAAATCGACTTCATGTATCGGGCAACATCATGAAGTGGCCGTCGCCGCCTTGCGCATCGACATCGAGATCGGTGGCATCGAGCAATGGCATTGCCGCGTCAGGGTTGTGGAAGGAAAGCCGCGATATGAATATTCGATGTGCCCGTGTTGTTCTTGACGGCGACATCAATTGTACATGATCCACTCAAGCATTATTATACTATAATATATTATTTGATATAATGCTCAACTGTTGTCGTCCGTTCCTTTTTGCGTTGGAGTGTTCGAGTTGGTATCAAATAGGACACACTTGGTGTCTTCCGCATCATTCGGTATCACAGTGGGACGTTCTTGTTCGCAGACAGACAACTGCACATAGGGCAAACACAAAGACAGACATGTTTCCCAACACTTTGACTGACAGCCATTCACATAGTGCGACTGCTGCGAGCGGCAAGACCAACCAAAAGGATACCCCCAACACTTCTGCCTCTCTCTCTCTCTCTGGGAGCAAAGAACGAACGATCACACACTATTATACGAGTGCAATAGCATTATCATTGCACCACAGCTGTAGCATTCGAAGGGATGGCATCAATCTGAATGGGGTCAACGGAGGTGTGGTGAGGATGATTGGACGCATAAAGCAGATGCAAGATGTCTGATAGAATAGGTCATATTCTATTACATGCAGGGTAGGAATGGAGTAGAGCTGAGCGGAGTGTTGGTCCCACACCACGACAGCATCTGCCAAGGTTTCGTACCTGCGTCAATTCCTTCGTTTCGTGCAATGCGAACGGTTGTGTCCGTAGGCGAGCGGCAGTCACCCTCCTACGCAGACGAAGCAAGACGAACAGACACGAACGAACGCGCAAAGTGACGCGACATCATTGTGTCACGTGAGTCAAGGAATAGAATTCCGGCAGAATACTCGCACGAGCAACCACAGACAGACAAACAAAGAGGCACACATCAATCGAAACGGTGACCGCAAGGACGGGAGGACATCATTGGACGAAGCACTTCCACATGAGAATGCCGGAGTCGTACTGATGCGAGGAGGAGCTTCGGTGTCATCAACAACATCACCATCCACATCCACATCGCCCACGGTATTGACAACATTGACACCAACAGAAGGAGTAAGAGAAGCAGCGAGAGAAGCAGTGACAGCCGCAACAAACAACCCCTGAATTCGGAAAGCACAACATCGAGTCATTAAGAATGAGTGACGACATGGTCTTGGTGGAACACGAGGACGCACCTGCATTGGTGCCGGAGGGTGCTGGCAACAGCAATGATGACAATGTTGGGGAACAGAAGGAATCAGACACGGCAGGAGGAGCAGCAGGAGGAGCAGCAAAGACAACGGTGACAAGCACAGATGAAACAGAGTCCGAGAAGGACGATGCTGCTGCCTCTGCGGATGCCAAACCAGATGCCAAACCAGATGCTAAGGCAGATGCCTCTGCAGACAAACCGGCCAGCACCACAACCCAACCAAGCGCCGACTCCGCGAAGAAGGACGAGTCGTCAGAGCCGCAACCGCTGCAGATCGTGTCCATCGGATCGAAGGAGGACGCATTCGCCTTCAAGTTCCACGAGGACAAACTCGTCAGCATCATGAGCAAGATACCTCCGGGCTGGAAGGTGGCGGTCGTCACCGTCGTCGGCGCCTTCCGCACCGGCAAATCATTCCTCCTCACGTGGTTCCTGCGATACCTGCACTTCCTCACGCATCCCGAGGACCTTCAGCCCGGCAAGCCCTGGTTCCAGCAGACGCAGACGCTGGGCGAGCACGGCTTCGACTGGCGCGGTGGCAGCGAACGCCACACGACGGGCATATGGATGTGGTCGCAGCCGCATTTCGTCAAGCGCAAGACCGCCGGCGGGGGCACGGAGACCATCGCCGTCGTCCTCGTCGATTCGCAGGGCATGTTCGACAATGAGACCACCATGTCGTTGACGGCCAGCATCTTCGGTCTTTCCACCCTGCTGTCCAGTTACCAAATCTACAACGTCGACAAAATGATCCAGGAAGACAACCTGCAGCAGCTGGCGCTCTTCAGCGAGTACGCTCGTTTGGCGTTGGATCCAGAGTCGGACGAGGACGTCAAGCCGTTCCAGCGCATGGAATTCCTCGTGCGCGATTGGCAGCACTTCGAGGAGGAGGACGGCGATCTTGACCTCATGGAGAAGGAGATGGCGGAATACCTCGATCAGGTCATCGCCGACCGCAATGCCAAGGACCTGCAGGAAACGCGGGAGCAGATCGTGGCGTGCTACAAGACGATGTCCTGCTTCGGCTTGTGCCATCCGGGGATGCAGGTGGTCAAGAAGAAGTACAAGGGCGACGTCGACGTCATCGAGGAGGAGTTCCTCCTGCTGCTGGACCGATTCTGCCAGCGCGTCTTCCACGCCGACAACCTCGAGACGAAGCAAATCCAGGGCCGATCCGTGACGGCCGCGGAGCTCGGCGCCTACATCAAGGCCTACGCCGAGATGTTCGCATCGGGCGCCAAATTCCCCGAAGCCTCCACCATGCTCGAGGCCACGGCCGCCGCCAACAACACCAACGCCACGCAGCTCGCCATCAACCTCTACAAGGACACCATGAACCGCATCGCGGGACCCAAGTGCTCCAACTACATCCGCCCGCTCGAACTCAAGGACGATCACAAGCTCCTCGTGAAGCAGGCGTTGGCCGAGTTCGATGCCATCGCCACGTTCGGTTCCAAACGATCCATCGATGATGCTCGCAATCGTGTCAAGGCCATGATCGCGGAAGAATTTGAGGTCTACGAATCCCTCAACACTGCTCGCAATCCATTGGCGGGTCTTGAAATGTAAGTGGCAGGAGGGAGCTTCTTGTACTGCGTTATGTTGTCCTGCGTTATGCTGTACGTTGTGCTCGATTGTGTGCTCGATTGTGTGCATTCCTTCATGGCTCACTCACATGTGCTCACCGTCGTTTCCTTCTTCACACGACAACCGCGCTCTACACATCACGCAAAAACGCTGCTTCCATTTCTATATCTACCATACGTTCCAGGTACGCGATCCCCATAGCAGTGGCGTCGCTCTCGTTCATTCTTCGTTGGATCGCGGACACGACATGTTCCCCGTATTCGACGATTTGCAAGACGGGGTCCGACTTCTTCTCCCATCTGTACGCCGTCGTGGTGACCTTCCTCCTGATCGTTGGTTTGACAAAGGCCAAGCAGGTGAAGGAATTCCTGTACAAGCTGCGATCGGCGGGAGAATTGGTGTCGCAGGGAGGCAAGGTGAAGAAGGATTGAACGAACGGATCCGTCGATTTCCACAATTCAATGCAATGCGATTCACGTTAATGGAATTTACGTACTGCAGTGCAATTTACTCTATAGACTATCATGCTCCCAGCCACAAAGCAATGTATCCTGTTGTTGTGTTGGTTGACATGAATAACATGCTCCACTTTGGGGTTGGCGGTTGTGTTCTGAACAATCGATGCCGGCAGGTAACGATGAGTTCGCGAGTGGCCGGTCTCATGACTTCCACAATGGAGACTTCGTGTCAGAGTCGTCTGTTGTTGAGACCGAATGCGCGAAGCCAAGGACTGCCGGAAGGAAAAGATGATGAAAATTGATCTCATTCATTTGAAGAATGGAGGATGGAGTACACGTTGCTTTGCCATCCAGGTATGATGCGCATGCGCATGATACGTGTGATAGTAGTATGGTGTTTGAATAAGTATGGAGAGTGTGGTCGGAGTAGGTATGATACCGTACTGCTATACTACAAGGGTATATGGTGTGATGTGATGAGTGATGTGATATGGTGTTTGGAGTGTCCATGAAGTTGGTTGGCGCTGCGGTGCTGGTTCCGCATGCGTTTCGACGTCTGTGCTGTATCATATAATATGATATTATATAATATTGTAGAATATGATGTAATACTACGAGCATATTCCAGAGCAGAGCATATCTAACATCCGCATCCCTTGGCCTCGTCCAGGTTGGCTGGTGATGAAGAGACCTTGATGTCGATGACGTTGGATCCGGCTCCGCCGGCCTTGGCACCGGCCGCGTTGGCGCTTCCGTCCGGGCTGCCGGGCAACGACGTGGCGAGCTTGCGGAACAAACTCTTGACATTGTAGCCCGCCTTGGCACTGCATTCCATGAACATGAGGCCGTCCTTCTTGGCGCGCTCCTCGCCTTCCTCCGTGCTGACTTGCCGCTTGTCGTTGCCAAGGTCCGTCTTGTTCCCCACGAGGCAGATGACGACGTCGTTCCCTCGCTCCGCCCGCACGTCCTCCACCCACTTGGCCGTGTTGGTGAAGGAGGCGCGGTTGCTGACGTCGTAGACGACGACCGCCACGGAGGAGTCGCGGATATAGGACGGGATGAGGGATCGGAAGCGCTCCTGGCCGGCCGTGTCCCAGAGCTGGAGGCGCACCGTGCGGTCCTCGAGGTACATGGTCTTGGAGAGGAAGTCGATGCCGATCGTGGCCTGGTAATGCCGGTCGAAGTTGTCGTACATGAATCGCGTGATGATGGAGGTCTTGCCGACCGACTGGTCGCCCAGGAACACCAGCTTGTACTTGGCCAATGGCGCCAGACCGGCGCCGCCGGCTCCTCTCTTTGCCTTTGAATCTGCCATGATTGCTGCGCTCTTGCTTTTGGATTTATTTGCGGGTCGGGGATGTCTGGATCGGCTTCGCACGACTTGAGTGGTTGCTGCTGTTACTACTGTTACTACTGCTACTGTTGCTACTGCTACTGTTGCTACTACTGCTGTTGCTACTACTGCTGTTGCTACTGTTGCTACTGCTGTTGTTCAGGAAGGTGAAGACCGACGGATCAGGGCGCTGCGGATGGGATAGGTACGATGTATTCTATGAATAGGGAATAGCAGTTCCCAAGCGAAGCGGGTGTGTGGATCGAACGGTTGACGATGGCGGCGGCAAAGATGCTGCCGCGTCTGCCTCCCTCGATCATCCGTTGCGCGCAAACATTCCATGTCGATCTGGGTCTTCGCCTCCGTCTTGGTGTTGCTGCGCACCGCAATGACCACGACCGTGTTGTTTTCACGCGAAACAATGACCAACGTGGCGTTCGGATAAGTCGTACATAGGCGGGATTGATACTGTGATCGATATGGTCGAGTCGTGGATACCTTTGGACAGAATCGATTTCATCTCATTTTGGTTCGTCAGCGACGTTTCCGTCATGGACAGGAACAGGAGGCGAGGAGGAGCGGTGGATGGCGGACATCGATGCCGACGTCGACGATGGCTTGGCCCATGGAGGCGCAGCAGTGCACAACGATCGCTTGCCTGCAACGTTGCCCAGCACCGTCCCGAGCCAGTCGCTCACTTGGTGCACCACCGCGACGGACGAGCGCAGCGAGGCCTTGTCCCTGCGCCCGATCGATCATGGTGGCGTCAGAGACCAAATGAATCGCAGCGAAGGAGGCGAGTCCACGGAAATACGAGTACAAACATGGGCAACACAAGGATGCAGGCTTCAGATGGACGCGCTTCCATGAATGTGTCCTTGGGGTGTGTGGCGATCCCAAGTCCCAGTAGCAGCCGGGTGTTCCTTCCGAAGCGAAAGTAAACAAGCTCACAACGAGCCCGATCTGTATGACACGTGTCGACGCGCCATTGCGGCGCTGCAACCTGTACAGCCCCATGCCTACAGAAAGGTGAGTACTCGTGAAGCGAGGCAAGCTCTTTCGTTCCATTTGGTACCCTTTTGGCTCTTCCCGACCAAATCAAACCACGCTCGAGAGCACGCACGCAGTATTGGCATCTGAGGTGCTTGGAATAGAGCTGGGCAGAGCAGCGCAGCACAGAGTACTTGCATTTCACTTTGAATCAACGTTCAGGGAGCATGAAAGAATCGCTATGTCTCCACCTTCGTCTCCGTATTTGTCTTCTCGCTCTGTCTCCTTTGGCTCTCACTCTCTCTTCTCTCTTCCCCTGTACGAACAACTACAGCTCCATGGTATCGTGGTTGTCCCGGCAAGACCACCAGCGAGAATATCGCTTTCCACATTTCATGATCAAACAGCTGGGTAGAAGTGATGGTGGTTGGAAAGCACAGATCTCCCTGGCATTCTACTGGCACTTGCACCATGCGTTTCCGTCACTTCCGGTACCTGGGCAGCTCTCTGCGGTCTTCAGACAAATAGAAACTCCGGCAGACATCTTGCGCTTCTGGCCTCCACATCCAGCCGTAGACATAGCATACTATCGCACTGCGGAGAACAGAGAGGTGATATCGAGATGGATTCAGAACAGCACAGGACAGAACCTTGATTGCGTCGTCCGCCTTTTCGATGTTCGTGCTACTATACCATGCGTTATTCAATGTCACCTCGTCTTTCATCAACATGTTGGTCTGAGTCCCTCTCTCTCTCTCTCTGGAGAGACGACGTGATCCTGCTCACGTTATCACCACGATCTGCTGCCACGCTCCGCTCTACCTCGAGTTGTCCAACTCAGGCGCCACCATCGTGCATGTTCTGGCCCCTGCTTGGCTCTGTTTTCGTTTTCGTTTTCATCGCTCTCGCGATCATGATTACAGCTCCAAAGGGTGCGAGTCAATCACCTTCTGCCGCATCGTGTATCATGCACAACGAGTCATCCACAAAGAGAATTAATACCTAAAGTACATGTGCAACGAACCATGCGACTGTGTGAGATAAGCAGACATACGAGTGCATACAAGTAGAATGTGAAGTGAGAGGACGAAGTGCGAAATGCGCGATTGTTGTCCTAGTGGTGATTGGCGGATTTAGGTGGACATGATGTGCCCTCCATCCGTGACACCACCGACAGAATCCAGTACTGTCGCTCGTCCCGACCAGCCTTGCGTCAGCTTCAAGTATTAGACTTGTCCAGTGCTCTGCTTACCAAGGAATGACACTCCGTGCTGTGGAGATCTTGTTTCTACCCACCATTCGTCCACAAATCCTCCAGTGCTTGCCGTTGTGGAACAAGGTGCAGGGCAGCAATCTTTTTTGTTCCGCGACGCGGTCCTCCCGACCATGTTCGTCGCCGTCTGTCTTCGGCGAGGTTTGCCCCCACCATGAGCGAAACCAGAGATGCGTCTCTTGAATGGCGCTATTTTATATTCTATATTGTTATAGATGGAATCCATTGCTTTACCCTATTTTACTAGAATAGTTTTCGAATGTATGGCACAGGATAGTTGTAGCCGTCTTCGCTCTGCGCAGAGGTTGGTGATGGAGGGAGTTGGACATCCGATGCATCTTCGTGGAACTTCGCGCATCGCAACCACAGAACCGACTTTGCGTGTCAGTCAGTCAGCGACTTAATCGGTCGATTTCTTCATGTTTGAATCTGCCTTCCGCGAAAAGATGACCAGCAAAGGGATGGTATTGCACAGACATCTCCGCAACTCGTTCGAATATTTGTAGAAGCGCAGAGAGAAGAGGATGCAAGGGCTCGGTGTCGTTTGAGGAATTGTCCATAGTCTTGGTAGTGACGCCCGGACGCTCATCCTTGCTTGTGGCATACCCTGGACGACCGGAGTATGTGTTCGGAATCTTGCATTGCCCCATTGTTTCGACCCATTCACGTGCATCGCGTGCCATTCCGGAGCCGTCACGAAGAGTGGTTTGGTCGGGAAGAACACAACGGTCTGGTCGGGTTTCTCCCAAAGGAAGCTTCGGCTGTTCCTTTCCCCAAAATCTCCACCCAGAACAACTCCAAACTGGAAACGACGATGTTCTTAGGGTTCGACGGCGCTACCTGCACCACGAATACAAGCAGTTTAGAGTATTGGAAGTTTGGACCAGTTTACTGTTGGAGCAGACTCCTTGAGAGTGCATCACGCTCTCTTCCATTTCTTTGGACTGCGCGGTTATGGTGTTGTTCTGTGTCTTGTCGCTCGCCCTTCGCTGCCACAACCTCGCAAGCATGGTTGCAAACCACCTATGCTCAATCAAACCCCACGCGCCACACACATGAAAGGCACGCTCGAGGCGTGGTTACGAGTGCGAGCACTTCATGCACATTTCACCACACTACCAATCTCGTATAATATTATACACTTCCTGGGTAAGTGTCCAAGCCAACCTCCGGCAGTGCCATTGTATGGGACTTGTCGCAATGCGCGTCCCCCAGCAACGCTCTTGAAGCAAAAGATACACAACCAAATGAAGTAGGCTACACCAGTATTCTATTGGAAGAAACGCTCTGTGGGTACGAGTATGACTAGTCTCCACTTATCGTTCAAGCTCGCATGCTGCCGTTCCTTGGTGATGCCTCTGGTCTTCGTTTCCTTTGTAGATGTCCTGCTATATTGACTCCGCCCGTCGTGGGCTGATGCCGATCTTTTCGAATGGCACGATGTGATGTCTCGCTATCTCTCTCTCTCTCAACATCTCCTTGTCCATCCGGATGCACTCAAAGAGCATTGTCGCGTTCCACACTTTCCCAATTGATAGGCGTGTATGGTAACGATGAGCGTAGGCAGAGAGAGAGAGAGAGAGAGAGAAAGCGCAGAGTGGAATGGAGTCCTTCGTACTATGGTGGAGGTGTGGTTCCGGAACAGGCTCTCGGTTCTGAAGAGCTTGAAGTCGATCTATTTTAGGTGCTGCTGTGACGATTGCAATCATGAAACTGCACCGACTTCTCTGACATACAGATACTCCCCAAGCGCCGGAATGCCGCAATCGGGGGTAGTCCTGGTGCCGGGGCGATACTAGTACTATGGAATCTGTTGGAACATGTTGTGGAGGGCACGGTACTCGATTCAAGTCTTATCAAAGCGGTGACCAATGCAACGATTAAACCACACCGCATGGACCTGCGAGTGAGTGAGTGCAAAGGGCTGAGGTCGGCGATGTTGGCCTTGTGACCGTTTCCCTCTTCTTCACCCCACAGCTCATCCTAGATTGTACCGTAAGACGGCTCACAGAATTGTTGTTGCAAGTAGAAGCGCCCTCCAAGTTCCACCATGCTCGTGTCGATGCTCTAGTTCTCGCATCTCCGTGCGATTGAGAAAATGGAATCCAGCGGCATCTGGTATTCAATGGCATCAATAGGCATCCTTCTACTCGTATATATGCGGCACGAGTACAGGCACCTGGAATATAGCATGACTTTGGTGACTGCAATGTCTTGTTTCTCGGGTGGAGGGGGTTGGATGTTGGACTTTGCAGGCATCACATTGGCATCGTGCGTTATCCAGATGAAGTCATGGAATCATGAGCGTGCATGACACCACCGGAGATATGAAGATCGTGCTTCATTTGGCTGACAGGTTGGTCGTGGCGACTTCCTATGTGTGGTATTATATTATACAATACATACGCATGTTTGCTCCAAAAGTCTGGTGCAGTGCCACATGTCGTTGATCTCGATTACATTCTGTAGGGTGGGTCGTGACGAAGATCACACAGGGTGAGCTACGAATCCAGAGTGCAGCGGAGAGCAGTTCGAACAGTATCAGAGTATAGTACATGGCGGTGCTTACGCATGTAGTGCAGCGGAAGAGGTGGGAAAGCATCACCCTCAATCCAGCACCGATGACCGATGTATTATACTAGTACAAGTAGTGGTAAGATAAAGGCTCCTGCGCACGGAAAGAGCATTATTGTAGGGAGCGATAGATAGAATCATTCTGTGGCTTCAAAGAATGTTCGCTTCGTTTTGTGCCTGAGTTGCTGGGTTACTCGACATCATGAACACGTTCTCTGTTTCATGCGTTCTTCGAAAATGGATGCGATGCCCAACAAAACATGCCCGATTTTCTGAACCACCACCACCGTTACAAGCCATGACACTCTGGGGGGGGGGGGAAAGACGGTAATTTTTCATTTCCCATGATAAGGCAACAACAGTTTCTTCCATAATCTACAGTCCAAAAGTCAAGAACCAAACTGAAAATTTGCCATCTTTCAGCCTTCTTCCTGTCAGTTGTTTGCACAATCATCCTGATTTATGCAAAACCCAGATTCGTGGCTCCATTTTTGACTTTTACACCCTGTCGCCTGATCGTGTGTGTTGTCCGGACATTCCTCATTGTCATGGCCAACTTGTGCTTCCTTCTACTCTCCCACTACCCACACAATGTCATTCTTCTTGTGGTACAAATCAACCATTCAGTACTTCCTCGTTTGTTCCGACTATCATGAGCACACTACATCCACAATAGATTCTTCAAAGGTGTGTATCTATTTCTCACGTTGTTGCTGCTTAGTTTGTTGTGTCATGCTCGTTTCCGTCACTGCCCCCATTGTCACCCTGCCTCTCTCCATCTCCGGTCATGTCCATTGCCTCGTCAACATTCAATGGTGCTTCTGCAGCATTCCATGGTGCTTCTGCAGCATTCAATGGTACTGTTGGGTCCTGCACTATCTCAACATCTTCGACCAACGAGTTGTTGGTTGTTGGCCCATCCCCTCCGCCTTCAGGTTGGTTTGGCGCCTCCTGACTGGTCATCTGAGCTCCTGCACTGCCTGCGGATTGCCTCACATTCTCTCCTTCCGGATTCTGATTCGTATTTACAGCTGTGGACCCCGCTGTGATGGTGGTTGTTGCAGTTGCAAGGTTGGTTGCTTCTGCTGCTGCTGCTCCCACCGCTGCTGCCTCTGTCAGTTTGTTGGCTTGGTCCGCAAGGACCAGCATTCCTTCACATGGATCAACATCTCGTGGTAGTGGAGGAGACATCTGAGGTGTTGTTGTTGCTGATATTCCTTCCTCCTGTCCGTGCGGAAGGATCTGCCCTGTGCTGAGTTGCTGCGGATTCGTCGACTGCATGTTGCCCGTCCCAGTCTGACCATTCTGCATCATTGCCGGGTGCTGGACTGATCCTGGGCCCTTTACGAAATACGGTCTGGTGAGGTCGTCCATTTTGTTGAAGACACCATCAGGAAGGTTGCTGGCAGCCTCATCAGAAGCTGTACCACCAGTCACCACCATTCCCGGACGGCTCTCGTTGAGCTGTCCTTGCCGTCTCAGCTCTGCCCTTTCTCTGGCAGCCTGCTTTCGCAGTGCCACCCTCAGCTCAAGTTCGGCCACCCTCTCAACCTGGCATTCGAGTTGGGCTTCCAACACCTGAGTCACCTGCGTCGTGACTGATTGATCGTCTCCATGAAGCATGTTGCGTGCTCCAAAGGTGCGGAGATTCTTTGTCGTTCTTGCCGATCGGAAGCGTGATTGAATGCGGCTGCCCATTGGGCTCCTGGGTTGTAAGGGTTGTGGCCATGGGGTCACCTTCTGGGCATTGCTGGCAGATGGCGGGTTGCTGGAGTTGCTGTTGTTGTCCGTGTATTGGGGGATTCTGTGTGACTGTGAAGGTAGCATTTGTGACTTGGCCCCTTTGTCGATGGCATTGGTTCCGCCTGAGTTGAAACCAAGCGCGTGCATTTTTGAAAACTTGCACGTCATTCCCACAGTCGTTGTCTTCTCCTTCACCCTCGTCGACAAGATGAGGACTTTACGTGGTTGCCCATTGTTGTCTGGCATCACATGATTGAGCCAGACAACGCCCCCCAGCGTGCCGCAAGCGGATGGGCAGAACATGGTGTCGATAGCAAAGGGCATCGGCACAAGCATTTCGCACCAGTGCCCCTTTGCAAAACCGGCCTTCTGCATTTGCAGGTCGTGTGCTTGTGCCTTCTGTGCTGCGTCGACGAAGTGGGTCGCCTGAAGGTTGCAAATGGCCTTTGCAATACCCCCCTTTGCCCCAATGGCCACTGGAGGCCGATACTTCAGCACCACAAAGGGCCGAGGCACCCCACCCACTTCGCGATATTGAATGGTCAGCTGTGTATCCTGCTGGATGGTGGCTGCAGGCATGTAGAAGTCGATGCTGATCATCCGGAATGCCTCTCCCTTCGGCCTCCACAATTGTGTAGTGTAGAAGACGTCCACATGTGTTGGGACGGAAGAGAACTGGGCGACGCGAGAGTTCTCGGCCATGTCAAAGAAATGACCATATCTTGCTGTCAGTGAGTTGTATGGTGGAGGGCCTGTCATGCCCACAACTTCAATGTCATCATCGAAGTCCATTTCTCGACCAAACACTGATGAAATTTCCTCGCCAAAGTCGCCCATGGCCCAGTCATCATTGAGGAAGGCAACATTTGGGACCGACCCATTGGTGCTTGATGCCATTTGCGAAGATGGGTTTTGATCCCCTTCTCCATGGCAGCTCTTGTCTGTGTTGGTGGCAGCGTTTTCGGAGAGTGCCGTCATTGTGGGTGTTGTTGTGGTTTCTGCAACGGCCTTTGCAGGAGGAGATTTCGAGGGCTTTGTGTTGTCGAAGCCCTCTGGCTCATCGATGGGGCGAAGATGCATGGCCAAGTTACCTGATGCGTCTGGATTGAAGCGTCCATTTGCTGCCAAAACCCTCACAAAAGCAAACAGATGAAGAGATCGAGTGGTTGCTTGTGAGTTGTGATGTGTTTGTGCAGCATGATCAAAGCAAAGTTTGAGGACAAGAAATGCAACAGGGCAATCGCCACCACCCCAAACGAATGTGTCCACCGAGTGGTCGGGCCCACACGTTGCCTGCATTGGAGTTGACTTACCAAAGAAGATCTTGTTCTTCACAAGCGTTTTCTTCAGCATCACATACCCTTTGATGAAGTTCTTTGCTGGATACTTTGCAAGGGTCGGATACTTGTCTTGGATGTGGCGAGGCTCCCACATCCACAAGTTGGGATCAGCTGCAAGCTCACGGATGAGGAGCTTGGCGTCAACTCCCTTTTTCAAGAAGCGAGGGGCTCGTTTCCTTGGTGGCGTCATGATCGGTGGTTGGTTGTGTTTCTGATTTGTGTGACAAAGGGCACCTCTGCTCAACTCAAGGCTCCATTGAAGTGCACCTGCAAGAGAGCAGCAGTGTTTGGCGCAATGGATGTGTGTACGTTGGCGTGATGCGGTTTGTGTCGTCCTCATTTGCAGAGTTGGCCATGGGGTGCTGCTGTGTGGTTGCCAAGGACATGGAAGATGCTGTGCTTTGCAACGAGCAAACAACCATCGCAGCAATTTCTTGCCGACGACGCATTACATGCGCTGGTGACGCGTGTTGGTGTCTTGCACACACACGTACAACGATTGTAGTTCGCGGCCATCTGAACATCAGAAAAGAAATGTCAAGAGATGCTTGCATTGGCTTGAAGTGTTTTTTGTGTTCCTGTCCGTGGCGAAAGACACCGGTGCCCAAGAATGGTGTACTGTTCCCCGTACAAACTGTAACAATGGCCGATGTCAAAGGGGCGTAACCAAGTTGCTGCAAGCGCGAAAAGTCATTCGCGGGATGGCGACAACGCGAAGGAGGGCCAATGTTCGTCTTTGGAACCACAATGTGTAGGTACAGCATCGGTCCTTCATTCACAAGGCACTTTTTACGCTTGCGTTGAAAGCGTACTTGGTCCTACGGTGACAACGCACTTTTTGCGCTTCTGTTAAAGGCATAATCGGTCCTACGATCACAACACACTTTTGCGCTTCTGGTAAAGGCATAATCGGTCCTACGATCACAACGCACTTTTGCGCTTCTGGTAAAGGCATACTTGGTCCTACGATCACAACGCACTTTTGCGCTTCTGTTAAAGGCATACTTGGTCCTACGGTGACAACGCACTTTTTGCGCTTCTGTTAAAGGCATACTTGGTCCTACGATCATAACGCACTTTTGCGCTTCTGTTAAAGGCATACTTGGTCCTACGATCATAACGCAATATTTGAGTGTATGGAGCGCGGGAAAGGATGAATTAACGTCTATGCCGGGTTCACAAGGGCTAATTTGGCCTTATGAATCACTTTTTGAGGGTGAAAATTGCGTTATGACCACTCCATAAGGGCAATATTCACCGTTTGGATTGGTGTCATGAAGCACTTAAAATGATGCCTGTGTGATAAGGAATATATTGGACTTACGAATACGGCGTGTTGGTCACATTGGATAGGCATAGTGCTTCATATTGAGTCGAAGTAGTCGTAACATCCAATTCAGTCTTATGACGGCTTCATAGTGTCGAAAACACCTCTATGGATAGAATTATAAGCGCTGTTTTGGCCTTATGGACGGCTTCAAAAGCACTATTTGCGTCTTATGCATAACTGCTGTGAGGACGAAACAAAATTGAGTCTATGTTGTAAGACTCATCGCGTCCTTATGGCTAGCGCATAAGGGTCAGAAATGCATCTGATTCTGGCCCATAGCCGCCAATATTGCTTTAACGCGGGCTTATAAGGGCAGATTTGCACCTATGTTTATGTGATAGGCGCAGTTTTATCCATATGAATAGCACCATAAGAACAAATCTTATCCGGTAGAGAATGCTCTATGAACATAAGCAGATGGCTTATGCGGATAAGAAATAGTCTTATCCGGTAGTGAATGCTCTATGAACTAAGCAGATGGCTTATACGGATAAGAAATAATCTTATCCGGTAGTGAATGCTCTATGAACCAAATGGAGGGCTTGTATGGATAAGAACTGATCTGTGCTATTGATAGATCTGTGCCATTGATAAACGCTCTTTCCACCCAATGGAGGGCTTGTATGGATAAGAACTAATCTGTGCTGTTGATAAACGCTTTTTGAACCAAATGGAGGGCTTGTATGAATCGGAACGCTCCTGTGTCATTGATAAACGCTCTTTCCACTAAATGGAGGGCTTGTACGGACAAGAACGAATCTGTCCCTGTCATGAACAACGTTGGAACCAAATGGAGGGCTTGTATGGATTGGAACACTCCTGTGTCATTGATAAACTATGTTTCAACCAAATGGATGGCTTGCGCGGAAAGGGACTGAATATGTATCCATGTCATAAGCCTCGATTTATCTTACGGACACCTTGCATGGATGTTCGTGAATGATGTCGATCCCAGTGAGTGTTCTGTGGAATGTCTGAGGAAGCCGAGGAACATGACCCAAGACCAACTCGCGTTGAGAGAACAGCGCGCGAATACTCCCACCAGCCAACAGATCGTGGAGACAAACACGGAAATCTTTGTGTTCTGCATCACCATGTATTGCAAGTGATTGCTGTGCAATGCAGCAAATGGCGGACTCTGCTTCTCGAGATGTCAGCATCAATGTGCGATGGCCATCGGCTGCACCTCGACAGCAACTCACATGCCGCCTGATGCCAACAAAGTATTGGCGTCAACAACAACTACGGCCAACAATCACACGCAAGCAACCGAATCAACTACTTCTCACAATACCTGCCCACGACAGTATCCGATCCACCATCAAGCCAACATCCAATCCACTACATTGCGCATCAACTTGCTCCACCTCGCAATGACTCATTCAGAAGACGATGGAGGTTGAGATTGCCCACTCTGGTATGCAAATTGTGGGTCGCAACGTGGACATGCTCACTTGCATGGAGCAACCCCCATGGCTCACCATCCTTTTCCGCAGGACGTATGGGACCAGCATCGCAGTGGCTTCTGCAGTATGGACAGCACTGACACAAGACGGGCTGCTACCAGGCAACACCACAATCAACCACATGCTTGGTGCACTCGTGTTCCTGAAGCAATACGTTCCATGGGAGATTCTTTCAGTGATGCTGAATAGGGATCGCAGAACATTAATGAAGTGGACATGGATTGTTTTGGAAGGCATTGCACGACTGAGCAGAACAAAGGTGAGTGAACTTGGTGCTGTGTGCGGAGATGACTTGAATGCGTGTGCTTACCTGACAT
The DNA here is from genome assembly GCA_026770025.1 of Craspedostauros australis. NCBI lineage: Eukaryota > Bacillariophyta > Bacillariophyceae > Mastogloiales > Achnanthaceae > Craspedostauros > Craspedostauros australis. Next base: position 1,202,506 of record JAMXDE010000012.1, on the reverse strand, counting down.
GACTCACATCCCTTGCACATGCTCAAGTTCCTTTTTGTATCACTGCAGATCAGAATAGAGGAACGAAAGAATGGCAGTGTTGGTCACAACACTGTTTTCATGTCCGTGGATGGCACCGACTTTCGGATTGTGGAGCCCAATCCTTTTGACACAGATTGGTACTCTCACAAATTCAATGGGGCAGGCCTCAGATACGAGACTGGTGTGTGCATTCAGACTGGCCATCTTGTTTGGGTCGAGGGTCCATTTCCATGTGGGGAGTGGAATGATGTAACCATTTTTCGACGCAAGCTGAGGCAGGAACTGGACGAAGGGGAGCAGGTGATTGCGGATCAAGGCTACAGGGGTGAGCCTTCGTGTTGCATTGAGAGGACCAGATACAATGGAGTGATACGTGCAAGGCACGAAACAGTTCACAAACGCTTCAAAAACTGGAAGTGCTTGCGGGTGGAGTGGCGGCACCAACTTTGCAAACACCAATTGGCAATGTATGCCATCGCAGCTATCACACAATTCGAACTGCAGGATGAAAATCCTTTGTTTGACCTGCAGGAGACCATGGCGGATATCAGGGAAATGGAGAATTGGGTGGCATCACTGGCGCCCCCCTCAGGAGCAGCCGCCTCACGGGAGGTGGATATGGAGGAAATGGTGGAGGAAGCAGCCAGAAGCGACAAGAGCAAAAGCACAACGAGCGAGGGCATGGACGACAGCACAACAAGCGAGGGCATGAGTGGCAGCACAACAAGTGGGAGCGTCAGCAGCAGCCCGACGAGTGACAGTGCAAGCAGCGATGACAGCAGCTCTGGACGGGAGTGAGCCGTCTGGTGCATAATATAATTTTCTCACATAGTCCCTACCTCAATGTCGTATCGTTCATCTGGTGTTGCACAAGTAGCTGCGTTGTTGTTTGTCATTTGTGTTGGTGCTACCCGCAATGGAGTTTGTTGTGGCTGTCAGTGAATTGCGGAAGAGCGTGCATGCATGTGCGAGCACCCATGCTGTGAGAAGGAAAACGGAAAACAACACTGGCACCTCCAAAGAAAAGACTACAACAACCATGTAGCACGAATGGCCAACACAACACTGTTATGGTTTCACAACACAATGCATGTTTAGCTGTTCACTGCAATGCACCTTGCTTGAGGGTGGCATGTAGATAATGCGGATGTACGAAAAGGAGCATGGCATCCCCACCAGCTTCGGAGTGTTTTGCGTTGCCTAGAAGGTCGACACTAAAATGCCCCACTGTATGTTGATGATCTCAACAGAACTGACAATACGAGCATGCACATGAACCTCATTCCCAACAACAAGGATAGTCATTGACATGTCAACGAAGGAACGAACGGCTGTACCAACACACCTGACAACAACAAAAGAAGGACACCAAAATCCAGAGAAAAGGTGTGGAGAAAATCACCTCGGTTGCGATCCTACCATGGCGGTCCTGGTCATCCGGAAACCAGGACAAGGAGTGCAAGCAAATGGACAGTTTTGTGCATGGAGGGAATGCAGCCACCCACAGGAAGCCCCTTGTTTGATCTGCATGATGGGCGAACACAACGTGTATCGAACACAAATTGAGGCATACAACGAACTACAGCCAAGCATTCCATTGTTGCTGTGGCACAGTGGCAACCAAGCAACTAATTCACCGGACATCATTGCTGGTGCAGGAAGAACTGTTCGAAGAGATGAATTCCAGTTGCATCGCATACAGGAGCCACCCATGGACGAAACACTGTTGCAGTGGTGATGTTGGTGTACCTGTTGTTGTTGTTATTGTTGTGGTTGTGGTTGTGGTTGTGATTGTGATTGTAACAGGAACGAAGTGCTCTGTGGAGCAATGATCTCTGTGGAGAGTGTTGGGGTTGTGAGTTTTGTGTGCTCTGCGCTGGCCCAAGACAGCAGCCTTGTTTTGCGCGGACCGGAGACGAAAACACGCTCAGCAAACACCGACACAGTGTAAAGTGGGGAAATGGAGCAATGACGAAGAGCGAAAGCAACTCGGGCGAATTTTGGGGGGAAAGCACCAATTATCCAAAAAAGAACGAAAATGCCATATTATTCCGTCGAGGATAAGAACTAGGCGGAAACAAGCGATTTATGACTTAAACGCTATGAAATAGAGCCAATTATTGCATTTTGAACTGCCCCCCTGGGGAGCGCGGTAGATAACATCCATGTGATGCTGATGTGATGCTGATGCTGGTGGAGCCGAGTAAGGCGTGTTTGTCGAGCAGGGTACAAGCATGTTGGGTAATCGTGGGGCAAGTGAAGTGATCGTGCTGTCCATGGACTCGGACAATCGGTCTCAGACCATGTCCGTACCGCGCACCGCGCGTGTCGCCATGCAAGATTGGACCCGGTTCCTGTTGTTGCCTCTTCATGTCGCTTGCCCAGGCTGTCTTGGATGTCCAAGTATTCGTTGGGTATTGGAGGTATTGGTTTGTGATGGTGCGATGAGTTTCTGGGTTGATGGTACATGTCCAAAGCATTCTCG